>JAVGWX010000012.1:74885028-75485028 GCA_036924085.1 Ariolimax columbianus
TATGTCGCAAAAAATAGGATTGTGTGGTTATAACTTCAGGTCTTGGTTATATGGTCAGCGGAGCAGCTTAGATGGAGCCTGACAGGCTGTGGGTCTTCCTTGCTCTAATTTACGCTTCCACCTCCACCCGTCTCAAACATAGGTGATCGTATATTACAGGAGCTAACAGATGATGGGATTGACCTGGCAAGTCACCAGTTGATTTCACCTGCCAAAAAATATGAAGCAAAGGAGGTGACACTTCTACACGACGTCTAACGATATAAGTGAACTGAAGATAGATACATATAAAGACTCTACATCTGAACACAGTACACTAATCTAAGTTTAACTAATATTTGACTATCACTTCAATTCTCCTATGTTAATATTTCTTTTTACCATACCTAACATTGCATTTGTTTTTTTTACTGCTACCTGGACTTGCTCGCTCACTTTACATGTATGATCTAGTATGACTCTTAAGTCTATCTTCTTTTATATGTTTCTAAAATTGTCATCTGCTTCATCGTCAATCACTTCATGGTCATTTTTATTGCCCATATTTACACTCATTTAAGAATCCAGAAGGCATAGGGTGCCTTTAGTATTGTGGCATACAATATAGAGAACCTTTGGGATCAGACTCAGAACAGAGACTAAGATTTTCAACTCAATTTTAAAATTGGTTGTACTCTAAGGTTCTAAGTCGCGGTGGGCAACAAAAGAGTTAACACAAAAGAGTAAACCCTACTTGTTAGTTAAAGTAGGGTGCAGACGATCCTGATCAACTGCCTGTGTGGAATCGTTGGTTTGAAGTGGTTCGGTAAGGTAACATGTCGATCTGCGGCCAAGGTTGAACCAACTGTCAATGGGCAGGACTTGAAGAAGAGATTATTTCGCATTTGTCGACAGTGTCTGCGTTGAAACGCGTTGGGAAAGAGAAAGAGTGGGAGATCTCGGCAGTGTATGTGTTGGAACGCGATAGAAAAGAGAAAGAGGGGGCAGATCTCTACAGTGTCTGCGATGGAACGCGATAGAGAAGAGAAAGAGGGGGCAGATCTCTACAGTGTCTGCGCTGGAACGCGATAGAAAAGAGAAAGAGGGGGCAGATCTCTACAGTGTCTGCGATGGAACGCGATAGAAAAGAGAAAGAGGGGGCAGATCTCTACTGTGTCTGCGCTGGAACGCGATAGAAAAGAGAAAGAGGGGCAGATCTATACTGTGTCTGCGTTGGAACGCGATAGAAAAGAGAAAGATTGAGCTTATCTCGACATACTTGTACTCGTTAATTTTTATTTAAATAGAAATTGCACTGGCCGGTCGTGGATAGAGTTGGAGAGGTTAATCGCTGATCGGAGCTCATGATGATTGTTTGTATTATTTGTAAAAGACCTATGTTCCGCACGGGGTTGAAGAGTTTTGATTGATTGTTATCTTGATCCTCTGAGGAACTTATTTTTTTTTTTTTCTTTTACTTTTTGTTTTCGCCTTTTCTCTCTTATCCCCAATGCGATGTGCGCTGCGCTGTGGTTTTTATTTTGCGCCTTTTGGCCCAATGCATCCGACTTCAGCATATATTTTATGTAAGGGTCTGCTTCCTCCTGCAGTATCTAAGGGTTTGCTTCCCCGGGGTAACGCCCGGTGCTGTGATGGGGATCAAACCCAGAACCTTCTGGTGGTGAGCCGTGTCACTTAACCACTAGCCCACGCCGTCCTCACTTCTGGAGAACTGAGACGCTAGTCCAGTCAGGCACAACATATCGAACTGGACATCGCGTCAGGGTCAGGCACAATACTCTGACCAATCCCAAAAATCTCTCTTCCATGTAGTGTGCCCTGGAAACAAGCACAGCCACCTGTAAAACCGTAATCCACCTTAATCAGTTTGCTCGAGATGTGAGAAAAGCTACTACAACCAGCGACTTTGTCCTTTTCAGGTAAACTTACTCATTATGAGCATTAAACAACAACAACAACGATCATCATCCTCTGGGTTGTCCACTTCATAACCACCTGCATTCTCTTTACTTTGATACTCTTCTTATTATTATTATTTCTTTTATCATTATTACTATTTTTATTATTATTATTGTTATTACCCGATTTCTAGGTCAATGGAATCTACTCCATAAACGGACACAGCCGTCGAGGAGGAGGAGTTGTACCACGTCTCACTTCTTTATATGTGTGGTTACAAGTTCTTTTCGCTGTTTAGCCTAATGTCCTAAACGTAACCTGTGTTCCAATTTACAGCTAGGTTTCGGGACGAACGACTGAACCCTGCAACTTTCTCGTCAACAACCAGCGCTCTTTCCAGCATGATATTAATTTTCTTGCATTAGAATGACCACACACTATAAAACCTCATCTATTAGTTAAGCTAAAATGAACTTTGAAATGAACATTATCTCCTGAAAGTACCATTATAAATGAAGGTTTTAGAACCACTGGGTTGCACTTTTCCTTAATTGCGCAACGAAACATGCTTTCACTTTTTCTCTCTCTATTTGCAAACAGCTCCAGGCTCTGTGTGCTCAGCATAAAGTGTTCACTGTCTGCAGGTGCGTAAGATTTACCCAAGGCCAGAGGTCCTCAACTCGCTGGTAGCTTTGGCCACAGTCAAGACTGTCGGATGTGTGTCGAGTATCATCGAATATTTCAGTGTATTTTTTAAATGCCAACTTTTTTTATCGAAACAATGTTCAGCAGGGATCAATTTAGTCATAAATACTGAACAATTTATCATTTAATTCCTCTCGCGTAGAAGCCTCTCCAAAACATGGCTTTGCAAACACCGACAATCGCGCATGATAAAACCTTAGGAGTGTGGAGTGTGGAGCAGTCACTTGGGGAAAGAAAGAAAGTTGTAGAAATAGTAGCTCGTGCGTGAGACGGGAATCCAAAAAATGGGATAACTCGTTTTCTCCATTGTATGAAAACGAGGAAAAAGATAACGAACAAGGAGGAGAAAAATAAGAACAAATAAATGAATAACAGAAATAAGATGAACAAGAACAAAATGAAAAACAAATAGAACAGAACAAACAAAAGAAAAAGAAGAAGAAGATGCACAAGACGATTAAGAATAATAAAAACAATTAGAAAAACAGCGGAGGAAAAGAACACGTAGAGCAAGAAGAACAAAAATAATAAAATGAACAACAACAAACAAAATAAGAACAAGAGATAAAAGAGACAAAGAACAAGATGGAAAACAACAACAAAAAATAATAGGAAGAAGAGAAACAAGATGAAGAGGAACTAGACCAAGAAGAACAACAAGAATACAAGAACGACAAGACGAACAAGAACAACGAGACAAAGAACGTGTTGAACAAGATGAACATTGTGAATAAGAAATAAAATAAAGACAAACAACAAGAAGAACAAAAAAGAACAAGCCAAATAAGAAACAAGAACAAGGATGACAAAAATAAGAGCAAGAAGAACAAGACAAATAAAAACAAATAGTAGAACAAAAAGAAGCAGAGCAAGCAAAGAAAAAACATCAGAATCAGAAGCAAAAGAACACGACGAGGAAGAACAATAAGAGAATAAGAATAACAAGGTGGAAATTAATACAAATAACAGGAAACAGAAGTTATGGGAAAAGAGGAAGAAGATCAAGAAAACAAAGAGTGAATTAAGTAATATAACACTTGTATCTTCCGGTAAATATTTCCATATGTTCTCTGAGTAGTGAGATCAGATACCCGTGTGCAGTGATGCGCACGTTAAAAATACCTTAGCAGTTGGAAATCGAAAAGAGAAGGTCTAAAGGGCCGTTTCTTGGGCAAAATTCAAGATAAAAATCTACTCAAATTATTCTAGGGATTCAACCAACAGAGAATATGTCACAAAAAAGAGGATTGTGTGGCCATAACAACAGGCATTGGTTATGTGGTTAGCGGAGCGGCTTAGATGACGCCTGACAGACTGGGAGTCTACCTTGCTCTAAATTACGCTTCCATCTGGTAAGTCATCCGTGGATTTTCACCTGCCAAAAAATAGGAAACGAAGTAGGTCACACCTTCTCACGACGTCTAACGACATAAGTGGACTGAAGATAGACAGATAAAACACTTTATGGACGATCTAACGGATCGATTTTGCCTTAAGATGGCCATTAATGAATACTGGAAAATAATTCTAACTTGAACATCAATTTATTTGTTATTTAAATATCAGCTTTGGTCAACTTAGAAATAGCTTGACAATTTAACCAGAATTCAGAAAACTAGAAAAAACGAGGAACCAATTAACATCTGGCGAAGAACGGGACATGATGAAGCCATTGCCGCTAAGAAGAACTCAAGAAGACGGCCCAGAATATCATCATGGTCTGGTTGATCAGCCCGGAGACTGGTTGTTAGGTTGTCTGAGTCTGTCTCTATATTTGACTCTATTCTCTGCAGTTCTCTACATCTCATCATAGGTTCACACTTTAATGCCCCTGCATGCCTGAGATGGAAAGGTGAGTCTTAAACGCCCTAGTCCTCTCTTCCCTTGAATCTTGCCCTCTAGTATCTTCTGTAGAAGACTTTCATGTCTCATATTGTGGCCCAGCCATCTCAACCGACGTTTTTGTATCATATGTAATATTTGCCTTTGTGAGCCAACGTCATTGAGTACATTGTCCTTGGATCTTCATTCTGTCCAACTCACTCTTGACATTCTACAGTAGCACCACATTTCAAACGCTTCCAAGATTTGTTCATCCTTCTTTGCCAAAGTCCATGTTTCAACCCCATACAGCGCAAATGGCCATACATGAGTGGCGATTATTCTTTTCTTCCGTTCTATCCTGATTTTCTTTGAGGATAACACATTTATGTTTTTCGTTGAAGCCCTTTTTTGCCATTGCAATCCTTGTCTTAATTTTTGTCTCAGTCTTCTGTTATCGTTTGCCCCAAATATGTAAACTTCTGTTATCGTTTGCCCCAAATATGTAAACTTCTGTACTTGTTCGATTATTTATCCATTGATGGATATATTTATTTGCCTGTGTTGCCAGAATATGAACAGATATAAAACACCCGTGTCCTGTGTCCCAAGGGAAGCCATGTCGGTTAAGATAAGCAAAATAAGTTATTCTTGATCACACAGTGGCGCCACCGGGCGAACATTAGGTAGAGGACCACTGTGTTATGAAAATGGAAGATAACTGAGCTGCCTAAATTACACACACATCGATTTAGACGTTCCACTATTGGTTACAGCATGATATTACCTGTTTAAATGTCAGGAATAATTTACAGGTAAAAGAAAACCATGAACTTCATTTTTGGGGATTCTATCGACTGTGGAAACCATGTTTTGGTTAAATTAAATATGGCAACCTAAGTTTTCAAACAGAAAGTATGGAACACCAAATTGTCTTAATGAATATTCTGTAGTTGGTGACTCGCCTTCTTGATCTACCTCTGACCCTTTTGCCCGGCATCATACCTTCCATTACCCTTTTCTGAAGGCCTTTATGTTTTTTATATGGCTAAAGTATTTTAATTTTCTGGTCCTGATGAAATTTATGAACCAGTTCTCCTGCATGCACAACTCTTGTCGAATGTCTGCATTCTTTTTTTCGGTCCATGTATTCTGAGGACCTTTCTAAAATATTTCGACTCCAAAGACTCGATTCTTTTCCTTGAGGTTTAGGTAACTGCCTATTGTTCAAGCCGTATTCTGCAACCGGAAAAAATACAGGTTCTCAAAATTTTCACTTTTGTTGATTTGCTGGTACTCTGCCATAGTTTTCTCAGATTGTGTAGCCTCTACATTGTCATTGCTAATCTTCTGATTTCCTTTTAATTGTTATTTACCATCGATGTTAAATATTCGCGTAGTGGTCACTTTTCACGGCAAAGGTGCGCAGATCGTCCCATTTTCAGCACCCTCCAGTCTATCCAGCTATAAATGGACTGGAGTCCTCTTGGATGTAGTGGAATGCGAGGCTCCTAAACAAGCTTTCCTTTGTAGAGATGATAGTGTCGATTCCCACTTTTTTGACCAGACTGTTGTAACACAGCCTGCTTTCAGAAGCACGACAGAGGTCTTGAGGTGCAGTAGGAGGTGAAGATTATCAATGTGTTCTACCTGAGCTTGATTACTCTTGGCTTCCAACAGAAACTTAAACGAAAGTCATCCCTCAGATCCAAGCTAGACTTTCTCCTAGATAAGTACCTCTCCAGTCTGTTTTCATTGTTTCTGCAATGATTTGTTAGTTATTTCACTTTTATCTGTAACAATATTAATAATGTTTGCGAAGGCGTCAAAGGCTCTTTGCATCAATCGACCACTACCATGTCCAACTGCTGAGGATGTGTACATGAGTAGCGTGTCGACGGAAACCCCTACAGACTCCCCGGGTGGAGACGTGTACTCCCCAGCCTTTGGATGAGAGCCGCGAGGGATGTGTAATTCCAATGTATAACCTTGTCTGTACATTGTCCCTAACAAAAAACTTTTTTGGCCGTATTATATGTATAATGTAAATCACTCGTCTGGTTTACTGTCAGGAAAGGAAAGATAGCGAAAAGGAAACTGCTCACCCCAAACCACAAACAAGCTGTCGTCTCGTAGAATACCTTTCTTAACACTTCTTTCCCGATAACAATGTTTGCTATTGGAATACCTTTGCCTTCATTAAATATTTATATTTGTCCATTTCTTCTATTTGAGTTTTGCTGAAATGATGTATCTGACAATAACGGTACTACGTAATCTCTTTCGGATTCGTTCGAAACTAACGATAGATTTTTTGACTGCCTGTCTCTTTGATGTTGGAGCAGGTATTATGAAGAAGTAGATATTTGGCTTGGAAACATGACATGTAACTAAGAGTATCACATACCGAGGGCAGAGCTTGGCCAACTAATGTCTTCCTCGTAAGAGGACATCAGATCCATAATAACAAATACTACAATAACAAATACTATAATAACAAATACTATAATAACAAATACTATAATAACAAATACTGATGTGTAACAAATATTTTAATAACAAATACTGGTGTGTAGCAGTGTTATTTGATTATTTCTAGCAGAACTGAAATCACGGAATCGCATGCAGGTGTTGAATCTCTTTCAAAGAAGATTAGGTGTATAAATACTGATGATGCCTCCAGATCGCTGATTGTGTACACTCGTGCTCCTTGGCTAAACTACGTGAAATTGCAAATTCATGAATACTTCGTATTGCTTACCCTCTTTTACAGATTAAACTTCTAATTGCCAGTTATTGAGTGGTATGTGTATGTTCCCTTTATTTGCGATTAAAGTCCCCATAATAATACTTTTTGAGCCAGCAAATCAAGTCTGTTCAGATTTTATTTGTTTTGTTTTTTTTTAATTTTTTGTGTTCGCCTTATTTTTCTAATCCTCAAGCGGTGTGCGTTGCATTGTGGTTTTTATTTTGCGCCTGTCGGTCTAGTGCATCCGACTTCAGCATGCATTTTATGTAATGGTCTGCTTCCTCCTGCATTTTCTAAGGTTTGCTTCCCCGGGGTAATGGCCGGTGCTGTGATGGGGATCGAACCCAGAACCTTCGGATTGTGGAACCGTGCCACTTAACCACTAGCCCACGCCGTCCCCTTTCTGTTCTGATGAAAATGTTTATGTAATCGTTGACATCACATCGCCAGAAATAAGAAGATCTTGCGCCAGTAGTCCAAATAAAAAAGCAGTCCTGCGATCAGAGACACCCCCTTTTTGAAAAACATCCAGAAGAGGGTGGACTGAAATAAAAGAAACGTTATCCTACAAACTGTAGTTTACAGACTAGAAACCTGAGCAAAACCTCACAGGAATAAGGCGTCAAATATATATAATGAGGAATAGATGGATATCAAATAAGAACTTGCGACAGGGCTTAACATTTCCAACCCTGTGTGGAAGAGCCCTACGGAGATTTAGAAAGGGAGTCTCCATGTGAAGACGGGGATATACGGAGAACGATGAGTACGCATGCGCAGTCATTCAAGTCCCCGGACTTCTGTATAACTGTCCAAGAAGGCAAGAAAGATATACTTTGGTGGATCTCATGGTGACGAATGGAAGAGCGTCCATAGCAGCTGATATCTGATCGAATCTTCTTATTCTGCGATCAACTTATGCTATGCTTCTAGCCTGGTGAGGTTCACGATCAACTGATGCTAGGCTTCTAGCCTGGTGAGGTTTACGATCAACTGATGCTATGCTTCTAGTCCGGTGAGGTTCACGATCAACTGATGCTGTGCTTCTAGCCTGGTGAGGTTCACGATCAACTGATGCTAGGCTTCTAGCCTGGTGAGGTTCACGATCAACTGATGCTATGCTTCTAGCCTGGTGAGGTTTACGATCAACTGATACTATGCTTCTAGCCTGGTGAGGTTCACGATCAACTGATACTATGCTTCTAGCCTGGTGAGGTTCACGATCAACTGATACTATGCTTCTAGCCTGGTGAGGTTCACGATCAACTGGTGCTGTGCTTCTAGCCTGGTGAGGTTCACGATCAACTGATGCTGTGCTTCTAGCCTGGTGAGGTTCACGATCAACTGATGCTAGGCTTCTAGCCTGGTGAGGTTCACGATCAACTCATGCTAGGCTTCTAGCCTGGTGAGGTTCACGATCAATTGATGCTATGCTTCTAGCCTGGTGAGGTTCACGATCAACTGATGCTGTGCTTCTAGCCTGGTGAGGTTCACGATCAACTCATGCTAGGCTTCTAGCCTGGTGAGGTTCACGATCAACTCATGCTAGGCTTCTAGCCTGGTGAGGTTCACGATCAACTCATGCTAGGCTTCTAGCCTGGTGAGGTTCACGATCAACTCATGCTAGGCTTCTAGCCCGGTGAGGTTCACGATCAACTGATGCTAGGCTTCTAGCCTGGTGAGGTTCACGATCAACTCATGCTAGGCTTCTAGCCCGGTGAGGTTCACGATCAACTGATACTATGCTTCTAGCCCGGTGAGGTTCACGATCAACTGATGCTAGGCTTCTAGCCCGGTGAGGTTCACGATCAACTGATGCTAGGCTTCTAGCCTGGTGAGGTTCACGATCAACTGATACTATGCTTCTAGCCCGGTGAGGTTCACGATCAACTGATGCTAGGCTTCTAGCCTGGTGAGGTTCACGATCAACTCATGCTGTGCTGCTAGCCTGGTGAGGTTCACGAAGGAGACTGTGTGTTTCAGGTTTTCGCTGGACAACTTTTCCAGTATGGTCGCTTCCCTGGAACAAACTGCCTCTCTTTGGTTTGTATTAGCAGGGCAGTCCTGTCGTTAAAATCATATGTGCCGGGTTGAAAGAAGTAGATATCGCGGCATCGCTGTAAACTGGGACACATTGCCACAACGTCCATTTCAGGACGAACACTGAAAAAGATAAAGAAAAAGAGTTGGAGGTTCTTGCCATCAACTCTCCCTCTGCGCCTACCCTACCTTACGTTTCACTTTACCAAATAAAAACTTCACCGCGCTTTCTCACCACCAGACACAGATCCAGCAAGTTAGAAACATGTTTTAACCACATCCTCGCTTCTAAGTCAAAATGATAACTCCCTTTTTTCAAAACTATCTGCTCTATCTTCTGTAGAATTGAGCATCTGTTCTATCGACAAATAGAAAAAAACATGACGTGTTTTACAACTAATAAATGCCGCTGTTTCATCTGATATCTTTGGCGGGTCGTTCAGTCCCAGGGCAAGCACCTACGAGTTTGGATAAGACACAGACCAATTGTTGAACACTTCCAACGGAGGCTTTATTTGTTTAATGTATTCCAGTGGCGTGTCCGCCTTGTCCCGCTTAAGAAAAGTCATGAGTGCAGTACGCTCCTTACAAAAAAGTAAAGTTGAAGGCGTGAATGTGATAGTACGTTGATGAATGAGCGCTCAAGTTCATTTTGAAATATCTCAATATTTCATTTATTAATCAAGCTAATTTTTTGCAAAGTAGGTTAGTTTTCTTTCCACTTGTACCGTTGATCGCCGTGTGGAGCTTAAGTCGTCTGTCCTGCACCAAGTGCTTTGCGTTGATCTATATCAGCCCATGTGGATGTACAATCACTCTAATGCCATCTATTCATCTGCATCATGGTCGACCCATTACTCTGTAGCAAGATCTACCAGCGTTGTAAGCCATCAGTGGAAGTTGATGAGAGTGTATGCTCATGAGATGACCAAACCAACTTATTTTCTGCCTAGAAATGTATTTGGCACAAGACGTAGTGCCGACCATACTTCGAATCTCGTCGTTCCGCATTATGTCTCTCCTGGTAACACCGAGGATTTCTCAAACTCTTCATTACACACGTCGAAATTCTGCTCTCACGCGCCCTAGACAGAGGCCATGTTTGGCCCTGGTAGCACAGAGAGAGTCGGCATACATTTACTGTTTATCAGCTGTTGCTTTTATGCCAAACTAACGCTCGGGTGTATAAGTAGTGGTGACAGCTGATAAATCACTGAAACCTAGTCTCGATTTCCAAAGAGTTTGGTATGAAAATAAACACATCGAAGACAAAGACTTTGGTAATATCAAAGCAACACATGCAAATAAACATATCCATCAATGGAGAACTAATCGGACAAGTACAGAAGTCTACCTATTTGGGGCCAACCAGAACAGAAAATGGCTACAATGGAACACAAATTAAGACAAGGATTGCAGCGGTAAACAAAAATCTTCAGAGAAAAACTGAAATTGTTAACCTCCGTTGAGTTGGCTGAGTCACAATATGAAAAATGAAAGTATTCTACAGAAGATACTAGAGGGCAAGTATCGAGGAAAGAGCGGACCAAGGCGATAAAGACTTCCCTTTAGATTTCAGGCATGCAGGGACATTAGTACTAACATACTGCAATGAAGAGAACTGCAGAGGATAAAGTTAAATGGAGAGACATGCTCAGGCAACCTTACAACCAATCTCAGGATTGATCAACTGGGGGATAGGGTCAAATGGTGAGACATACTCAGAAAACCTTACAACCAGTCTTATGACTGCTCAACTAGAGGATAGGGTCAAATTAAGAGAGACATGCTCAGACAACCTTAAAACAAATCTCAGGATTGATCAACTAGAGAATAGGGTAAAATGGAGAGACATACTTGTACGCAGCAACCTTACAACCAGTCTCAGGGCTGATCAATCAGAGGATAGGGTCAAATGGAGTGACATACTTGTACTCGGCAACCTTACAACCAGTCTCAGGACTGATCAATCAGAGGATAGAGTCAAATGGAGTGACATACTTGTACTCGGCAACCTTACAACCAGTCTCAGGACTGATCAATCAGAGGATAGAGTAAAATGGAGTGACATACTTGTACTCGGCAACCTTACAACCAGTCTCAGGACTGATCAACCAGAGGAAAGGGTCAAATGGAGAGACATACTCATAAAACCTTACAACCAGTCTTATGACTGCTCAACTAGAGGATAGGGTCAAATGGAGAGACATACTTGTACTCGGCAACCTTACAACCAGTCTCAGGACTGATCAACCAAAGGAAAGGGTCAAATGGAGAGACATACTCAGACAACCTTACAACCAGTCTCAGGACTGATCATCCAGAAGGTGTTGATAAACTTCATTGTCGAAACTATTTCTGTTTTAATTCATCGCCATTTCTGTGCTGCTTACAAACGAACTGTCAACTGAACCTATCGTGAAAACGATCTCCTTCTTCAATACTTGGCGTATATTGTTCTATTCTTAGGGTTTCTTCTTCTTCTTCTTCGTTCGTTCTCAATCTCCCACTACCAAACCCTGAAAGGGTAAGTAGCATAATGTAGTTCAGAGAACGGAATGCGTTGTGTTGTAGTTTACAGCTTGGCTGCGATATTTGCACCTTGCGGTCCAACACACCCGACTTCAGCAAGCATATTTTTAGTACCGGGTTAGCATTCCCTATTCGATCCCTTCTCCTTAGCCAGTCTGCCCTGCTGCAGCCTGTTATCCAGGATCACCGCGTGGAGGTGTAGAAGGGTCTTGGCAGATATGGTTCGCTGGCCCTGACGCTTGAAGTCAGCTATGGGTTGCTGACCACTGCAGCTCATGTGCTGCTCAGCATCTTGATCCCATTCTTGAGGTTTGAAAAGGAATGGAGTAGAACGCCGCGCTCAGCTTCTTTTTATAAATATTTTTAAAGTTTATGCACGAAATAAATTTATTTTTTATTACCGTTACAGTATCAGTTTATAGTATAGATCGAGCAGAACAAGTGATCCTGTTTCGCTTGAGAATAGGACATAACAGACTGAATAGCCATTTACACCAGCTAAAATTAGCTCCATCGCACATGTGTATCATGGGCAGGCAGCACAGACATCAGAACATATCCTGCAAGACTGTTATATGCTTAGCCAACTGCGTACTGAGCACTGGTCCACGGAGGCAAATATCTACACAAAGCTGTTTAGAAGCGCAAAGAACTCTCCACTACGACAAGCCTTTATCCAGAGAACTGGCCTTCACGTGTAAACGTAACAAGAAAAGCGTAGCGAAGTATGGACCTCTGTATTAAGCTGACACGCCAACGTGACGTATTAAACTAATGTCCAGATTTAATGTGTAACAATCCAGTGTGAACTAGGCAAAACGCAACATTTTTTAATTTTCACAAGGAAAATGTCGTTCAAGATATGCAATTGGAAAAATAAAAGTCTTGCCTTGTCTTGTCTTGTCTTGTCTTGCCTTGTCGTGTCTTGTCTTATCCCTTTGCGTCGTGATGAGTCTTGTGGAACAAATAGTCCAGGGCCAGACGTGTCGCTGAAGAGTCGTCATATAATGACGATTTAATATATCCGCAAAATGTCCTATCCACCTAGTTCTCGGTCTGCCACGCTTGCGAAAACACGATCGCCGTGCATTATAGGTGCACAGGGGTATTTGATTGTACAGATAACTCTATATATATTTCCATGTCTAAAGTTTTTGCTGATTTTATTGAGCAGAGTTTGTAGATCTTCGTGTCTCTGTTATTATGGCTTAGCCATCAGCAAACTTTTTTGCTCCCTGCTGTTCGTCCTTTATCTGTATTGCATTTCTTCATAGTCTAGTCCACCATCAACTCCAGGTCTCTTCTTCTTCGTTCATCCTCAGATCAAGGTCTTTATTTCCATTACAAAGGACACCATTGTTTCTAAAGCTGTTTTCATACAGTTTTTGTCTCATACCTATCTAGCGAGACCAGTTTTGTTCTCTATTATCATTCTGTTGTAATGATTACCGAAGTCGGGGTGTTGATCAGACAATCCTCCCCTGAAGTTAGTCTTGGTCTCATTAACTATAATGCCCAGGTCAGTTTGTGGGGATGCTCCTCCACACTCTGCTAGATTGTATACAGCTTCATTGCTTTCAATATTGCAGTGGGATAGGATCCATTATTTGACCAACCTTGGGTGTTCTGCTGAGAACTATGTCAGTGAGTGCATACATTGTTCAAGATCTTCATCTTTGTGTTGTTTTAGCGCTGCTAATACTAATCAGTTATATACACTCGACCCTACTTTATGGCGTACAAATATGGCCAATGAATAACAAGTTAGAAAAGAGTGTTGAAACCTTCGAAATCTGGATAAATAGAAGATTGGGTGGCATTTCTTGGAAATAGAAGAAAACAAATTTGGAGGTATTGGAAAAGTTGGGAATGAAAAAAGAATTAATTCCGAAATCAGGGTTAGACAACTAAGTTATTTTGGTCATATAACAAGACATATCTCCTTGTTGAAGACCATACTGGAGGGTAGTGTGTAAGGCAGTCGTTCAACAGACAGACAACGCTTTAAGTGGGGGGATAACATCAGAAGATGGACTGGAAAAAGCCTCTCAGATTGCATCATTACGCCAAGAGATAAAGTACACTGGAGAACCATTGCAGCCGACCTTCGATGCGAAGATGGCCCCTGAACTGAACTGAAAACTGACAAGGCATCAGGCAGGAAGACTATTAAACCGACTATGATTATCTTTATTTCTTCAATTGATTCTTCTTTCACTATTTGGATTGCCTGCGCGGTGCTTATTTTCGCTATGCCTTCTTCTTCTTATTAGTTTGTTCTCAAACACCTGCTATCAAGCAAATAGCAGAATGCTGTCCGGAGAACGGGATGCGTTGAGCTGTAGTTTACAGCTTTGCTGCAATATATGCACACTTCGGTCCGACACATCCGATTTCAGCAGGAATTTGTGAGTACCGGATTAACCTTCCCTCTTCGATCCCTTCATCGTCGCCAGTCTGCTCTGTTGGAGCCTGTTATCTAGGATCACCACGTGGAGGTGAAGAAAGGTCTTGGCAGTTCTGGTTCAACTGCCCTGACGCTAAGAGTCAGCTTTGGGTCGCTGACCTCTGCAGCTCGTGAGCTGCTCAGTATATTGATCCAATTCTCGCTATATGATAAGTAATATAACCTTCTCGAGTCTACGACATTTAGCTTGTCCTGCAGAAGTTCTTTTTAGCCTCTCTCTCTCTCTCTCTCTCTCTATCTATCTATCTTTCTGGCTCTCTCTCTCTTTTTTCTATTTCTTTCTCTCTCTCTCTCTCTCTCTTTTTCTCTCTCTCTCTCTCGCTATATATATATAAATATATATATATATATATATATATTTGTATATATATATATATATGTATATATGATTAGCATCATGTCAGTCCCGATATATATATAAATATATATATATATATATATATATATATATATATATTTATATATATATATATATATAACATAAACATATACATGTACATACACATACACGCAAACATGGACTGGTTTTGGGGCTTCTAGTATCTGACCTTGAGAAGCCACTTTATAAAAAAAGCATTGTACGGTATAAAAAAATAATACATTTGCTGTTAATCATTTCACTTCATTAATGTTAATTTACTCAGAAATGCATCCAAGCAGCGAGCTAAAGAAAAAAAGAATTGCGCTGACGTAGCAATTCAAGACGGAATGAGCTGTTCAAATGTAACGTCACTAGAGCTCATTGTTGGGGAGTTTCTTGCAAAACGGACAGATAATTGTGGTTTTTGTTTGACAGTTAAGATGGAGATTGGGTGATAAACTTGGAGGACCAGTGAACACGTAAAATAACCCTTAACAGTTGAAAATCGAATAGAGAAGGCTTTTAGCCACTGCCCGGGCACAAACATTTGACAATTAATGAAATACATCCAAGCAACGTGGTCGGGAATGAACCCGAGAAACAACTAAATATCTGCACCTCCACGCCATATTCAGTGGTCTCGACTAACACGTCTTTTCACTAGGCCAAGGTTATTGTTGCTTGCAAATGCTCACAATTAGTAGGTTACTCCTTTGTGCGCCATCTAGTACCGGATCGGAAATTGTTTCCGTAGATTTTCAGTTCGTTATATATCTAATTTCAGACTGACGCTCTGATCGGTTCTATGCCACGATGGATACACTTCTTTGGTCTTCGAGCGGTTCAGGGTTGTTAATGTTTTTTCTTTTCTTACTGTTTGATGATATTATGGATTACTTCGTCTCTTTCCTTCTTCTTCTTCTTCTTCTTCGTACGCTGTCAGACGTCAACTTGAATTTGTTCGAAGAAAGCAGCTGTCATCCTGAGACTGTCAACACTGCCATACAGTTTGTCTAGTGTTGCCACTGGTGATGGCCACATGTGCTTTCTCTGGTCCTCGTATGTCGGGCAATTTTGCAGCAGATGTTCAGCTTCGTCTCTTTCCAACTCATGTCTTTCTTTTTATATCTCTCTGTCACGCATTACATTTCATTCCGTCTCATTTTCCATCTCCCTCACTGTCTCAATGTCTGTCTTTCCTTCCCTCACTGTCTCGTTCTAACTCCTTCCTCTCTCTCTAACTCTCTCTCTCTCTCTCTCTCTCTCTCTCTCTCTCTCTGTGTGTGTGTCTCGTTACCTTCGTGTCTCACTAATTCTGCAATGCAGTTCCCATAAAATGGATACCTAAACTCTTGGTTGTTGGTCTTGTTGTTGTTGGTCTTGTTGTTGTTGTTGTTTGTGAATGTCCACAATGAGTAGGTTACTCTTTTGTGCCCCCTGAAAAGGGCGTTAAGTGACGGGTTGCAGTAGCTTTCCTCACATCTCGAGTGTGCTGATGAAGGTGGACATGGGTCCTCCAAGCGGTTATGCTATGATTTGCTTTATCTGAATGTCGCTCACTACTACGGGTATCATGTCGATCCCTCACTTCGTTAGCCAGGCTTCCATGAAAACAGCCCCGTTTCCATAGAAGGCTACTAGGAAACCGAGGTGAGGAGCTTGGTCAGTATATACTGACTAACATGTCTGATCAGTATATTTTGCCTGACCAGACGTCAGTCTTTCCCCTGGGTCAAGGTAGTTCAGAACAAGAGAGTGTGGTTGATGAAAGCGTGAATCTATCTCACTAAAATCTAGTCAAATTGCGCCCTAATGTCATAAGACCTTAGACAATTGCAAAAATGACTCTGTCCTGACGCTGTCGCTACCATCGTTCGCAATGGGAAACTTTGCGAACGCCAAAAACCAACCATGTAATCAACCACTCCGTCAATTAAACGTTCAAAAGAAAAGAAAAAAGTAATAATTTAACAATATCAAGATCGATATTATTGCTGTATTAATGAAGTAATTGATTGGGATCAAGATGCTGAGCAGCGCATGAGCTGCAGTGGTCAGCGACCCAGAGCTGCCAAGACCCTTCTACACCTCCACTCGGTGATCCTGGATAACAGACTGCAACAGAGCAGACTGGCTAAGGAGAAGGGATCGAAGATGGAATGCTAAGCCGGTACTCAAAAAATGTTTGCTGAAGTCGGATGTGTTGGACCGAAAGGTGCAAATATCGCAGTCAAGCTGTAAACTACGACACAACGCATTCCGTTCTCTGGATTACATTCTGACACTTAGGCCCGTGTTAGGGTTTGGTTACGGGCGATTGAGAACGAACGAAGCCAATAGAAGCTAAGTTATTGATTGTTTCGTTTTTTTCCGTTCAAGTTGAGCTGTAGAGTTACCATCAAAATTGGCCTATTTAAGGGAAGCCTGTATCCGAACCTTTGATTTGGCGGTTTATATAATATTAGATTTACATAATGCTAACCCCATCCACAACCTTTTTTCTGTAATCCTGGACCACAACCAAGAAAATGGAAAATAGTATTGACGCCTTTGAAATAAGGGTATTCAGAAGACTTGGACTATATTATAGGGATGCGTGGTGGGCACGAGAGCCAGAGGGTAGCCAATGTACAGAGGGACAGACAACATCAAGATGTGGCCTACAGTGTTTACAAAAGAGAAGAATTCGAGGTGAATTAATACAGGTTTATAAGATAATCAAAAGAACGGATAAATTAGACTAAAACAAGTTTTTCAAAACACAACCCCCTACAAGAACAAGAGGGCATAAGTACAAATTAACAAAAGAAAGGACCAGATTAGATGTCAGTAAATATATTTTTTAGTCAGAGAGTGGTAAATGCTTGGAATGCATTGTCACAGGAAGTAGTGGAGGTAGGGACAATTCATGTATTTAAGACTAGATTGGATGCACATAGCTTTTAGAGCAAGGAAATGTAAATGAAACTTGTTGTTTACAGACTCTGCATAGTCTTCTAAACCAGTATAAACATGTTAATTTCAGTTAAGAGACAGTTTCACTGGGTCACAAACTTACCGCAAGACAGAGACAGCTGGGGATCCATTACCGTCAACCTCAGATGCGGTAGACGGCACTTGATGATGATGGTAATGTTTCCTGGTATTAATCAGGAATAACAAGTGTGTGATACCTGATAGCCAAATGTCGTGTAAACTCAATTCCGTCTTATGCCTTGAAGTATAATGTTGAACCAGGCCCATTCTTAATTTCATTGTTGTAGGTCAGAGTAGACGCTTTCAGTTGTAGGGCAAACAGGACGTCAATTTTTGTGTCCTTCTGTTGTCAGTCATGCGTACTATGTGACCGAAATATCTGCATTAATTAGCAACACGGAAACATGATGGATGATGAAACTCGATATGGTATCAAGATGCTGAGCAGCGCATGAGCTGCAGCGGTCAGTGACCCATAGCTGACTGCTAGCGTCAGGGCCAACTAACCAGAGATGTCAATACCCGTCTCCATCTCCACGTGGTGATCCTGGATAACAGGATGCAACAGGGCAGACTGGTTAAGGATAAAGGATCGAAGAGGGAAGGATAAACCGGTACCCAAATATGGCTGCTGAAGTCGAATGTGTCGGACCAAAAGATGCAAATATCGCAGTCAAGCTGTAAACTACGATACAACACATCCTATTTCCCGGGCAACATTCTGCTACTCGCAAAGTTCCTTTCAGGGATTGGTAACGGGAGATTGAGAACGAACGACGAAGAAAAAGAATGAATTAACAACACAATATCTAGAACGTCATTAGAGGTCTGACGCCTGATTCAGACATTGTGAAATAGGTACGACGGATCGACTGTCACTTCTCTTTGCGCCATTGTCCTTTAAGTAACTCGAAGTATCTCTGCACACCCTTCTATAGTCACACTTCATAAACTGCTTGGGGGGTTACAGTGGCACCATTATTTCAATACGGGTACCACTCGGAAACCAAAATTGCATCCCAGCTAGAAAATAAAAGAGCTCGCAACTAACAAGGACTATAAAGAATGACAGAACAAGGTAGGAGAGAGACGAAGTATACGATGAACGTGACCCAAGTTTTTCTCGAACTCTAACACAAGAATACCTCATCAACTCTTAATCCGTGTGTCTGAGTGACTTCTCTTCAACTCCATGGTCTGAGTGCAAGTCTTATTCTGTCCAAATTTAGCATCGACAGTACAACGCTATGAAATCCCTGAAGAGTCTGCAAATTGAAAGGTGTGATATTATTAGAATGGATGGGGGAAGCTGTTACATAGGATATTTTAAGAAAAGTTCTTTTAATAATCTTTCCCTTAATTATTTGTACTTCAGGTCGGTGTAATTGTACTAAATTCCTTTTCTCTTTATCACCTTCTTTTCCGCCCTTCTCCGCATTCTTCTTCTCCTCCTTGTTCTTCATATGTTGTTCTCTTCTTTCTTCTTCTTCTTTCATCACCATCTACTCCTTCTTCTCCTTATTTTTCTCGTTAGTCTTCTTCTTCCTCCTCTAATGTATTTGCCCTTCCTCCTCCCCCTGTTCCTCATTTCGTCTTCTTCCTCATTTTCTTTCACTTACTGGTTTGTTCTTCTTTTTTACTCTTTTCCTTCCCCCTCACTTTATTCGTCCCTCTCACTTCCTCCTCGCTCTTCTTCTTCATCCTCTTCTTCTTATTCGACTTCCTTTCCTTCTTCTTCTTCTTCTCATTCTTCTTCACCTTCTCATTTTTCATCGTTTCAACTTCGTATGATTTCAGATAGCTTCAATAAATAAATAAATAAACATGTATCTGTGGCCAGCATAAGGTTATTGATATCTGCAATGAATTTGTCCAGGTATGGTACTGGCAGTAGCTGTATGTATCTTATCAGATACTCGTATCCTGAGCAATATTGCACTAGAGCTGAGCTTATTCAATCAGCGCGACAGTCGACTTCAGTTATATTTATCGACATATTCTTCTAATTCAATTCTGTGGAGAAGGTGGGTATCTCTGTTTGTTATGACCCGTGCGAAGTTTGTAGATTGCAGCTTTGTTTATTTCTGTTCTGCTCGTAAAATGTGTAATTATTTTCATCTGCCGCAGTCCAGAACGACTGGGCACAGTCAAAAGCTAAAGGAGGCAACCGAACAGAAATACGTATATAGATGTACTGTGCTGCTGTGTAGGGGGAAGAGACACGATAATTTAACTTGATAGGTGCAAACAAGAAGAAAGAGAGAACGAAGAAGGGCAAGTTGAATTAGAAGAAGAAGAAGAGAAAGAAGAATAAACATAAAAAGAAGAAGAAGAAATAGATTAAGAATAAGCTGAAAACAGACGAAGAGAAAGGATAAGATAAAAAAGGCAAAGACGAAGAAAAAGAAGAAATGATCATAGAACAGATAAGCCAATGAAATCAATTCTTTTCAGCGCCATGATACACAATAATGAAACAAATCACTGCTTTATCCTCTCCATTTTCTGTCATATGGGGCTGAGGGCTACGCTTACAGATGACGCATTACATGAATCCGTTGTCTAAACAATTTGGTGTTCTTTTGCAGTGATAGTTTCTGTAGCACTTTCTTTAACAGCATGATGTTGCTAGCACAATGCATAACCCTCTTAATTAAAATTTCACGACATGCAGTGAATTGCCGAAGTCCAATTCATACCTCAATTATAAATAGTCCTGGATTGGTGGGGAAAGCTACAAGTGCTGACTCAGATCTTTACTCGTTGCAACGCTCTTTTGGCAGTGCGATGCAGTGATTTTTTATGGCGTCCGTATTTTGTGCTTTTTTTTTTAAACGGATCTGAAGCCTGTACTATCATGTAGAATCTTTTTCTTCTTCTTCTTCGTACGCTGTCAGGTGTCAACTTGAATTTGTTCGAAGAAAGCAGCTGTCATCCTGAGGCTGTCGACACTGCCATAGAGCTTGTCTAGTGTTGGTACTGGTGATGGTCACATGTGCTTTCTCTGGTCCTCGTATGTTGGGCAATTTTGCAGCAGATGTTCAGCGGTCATTTTCCCAGTACCACATGTGCATTCGTCAGTGCGACCTATCTTCAGTTTATTGAATAGATAGTACCTCAGTTTGTTGTGGCATGTGCGGAGTCTGAAGACCATGACCTGCTCTCTTCTGTTCAACTGGTAATAAGCATCCTTTTTTGTGTAGCCAGTATGCTCTGTTTCCCATTTGGCCATGTATCTGGCCCTAATAAACCTTTTGGACTCTTCTTAGGTCACACTAGAATCTGGTTGTGGTAGTCTTGCACCTTCTTTTGCCAGCCTGTCTGCCTCCTCGTTGCCTTGAATGTTACAATGGGATGGAACCCACTGTACCACTACTCTTTTTGGTGCGGACTGCTGGCATAGTTGACAGAGTACTGCTCTTAAATCATTAAGTTCATTATTTTTCTGGCTTTTTAGTGCTGTAACCACGGACAGGGCATTTGTAAATATATCATGTAGAATGATCACAAGCGCAATGAAAACTCCCAGATGGCCAACCAGCGACACTATTGCGATCTGTTTGTATCAAGATGTGAAGACAGCTATGACAACCGGCACATTAACGTCCTTTTTAGGGCGTACAAAAAAGAAAACCTATTCGCTGTTGGCATTCAACAAACAACAAGCAGAATCATGCGCATGGGCAGTTGGCACGACAAACTAGTGTCATCTAAACGGACAATCTACCAACCTAACTTCTTTTCTAAGGTGGTGTGTGTTATACTGAGTTTTGCGCCTAATGACACATATATACTGATAACAATACTTGCCATTTTAAGAACTTGCAAGTCCACACCATGGGCATTGCCAACTTGACCTGCTAGCATTAATTGCTGTCGTAGACGGATGTGTCGGACCGAAACATGCAAACATTGCAGTCAATCTGTAAACTAGCGACACAACGCATTCCGTTCTCAGGGGAAAATATTGCGCTTTTTGTAAAGCCCTTTTCATGACTTGATAGCAGGAGATTGAGAACGAACGCAGAAGAAGAAGAAGAAGGATTAATTATTGTTCCATTTTGGTATCAACTTTAAATGGCGGAACTTAAAGTAACTCTCATATGAGCAGAAAACTCGATGTGTTGTGTATCATACGTCTGCTCACATTCAAATGGGATTACTTCCCATATTGGGATGAACTTGCTATTTCAAGAATCCAAACCTGAAAGTTTGGATTGTGAGCCGTGTAATTAATCTCCTCGCCACCAAAGCCCCATGACGTATTGAAGAAGTTGGACCTGGGTTCTCTAGGATGTAGTGCAAAGTGAGGCTTCTAAGTTAGCTCATTATTATAGGGATCACTGTGTTGATCCCCATTTCATTGGCCAGATTGTTGTAACAGCCTATTTCCTGGAGAAAAAAACACGAGGTTGTGAGAAACGGACGAAGGTCAGCATGTTTCACCTGAACCTAACGTTAGCAATATTAATACTCTTTTACGCAAAATCTTTGGTCCAAAATGTACACATACAATTCCAAAACGGTCAATAAACACTACAATCACTTTATCAACACCAGATAGCTAAGCTCTCTGACAGCCACGACCTCTAGCTATGATAACACTGATCAATCCATGGCGCGCCGTTACTTTCTCAAAGTAGACTAGGTTCGAGAACACCTTTAATTATCGGGCTAAGCAGGAATACATTCCATTTATTGTACAATATGCAGCTTATCGGTGATACTGTTACCGGCAACAGTTTACACTGTTTAGCTCACTTCAACCGATGCACAATATTTAGAAATGGAATAAACAACACAATATTCAAAAAATATATTCTGGTTTCTCCGAAAGTTATTAATTTAGTTCTTACGGGTAGATGTGAGTCTTTTCGTTGCGCACCTTCGCTTTGTGAAAATTACTGATATTACAAAAGCC
Organism: Ariolimax columbianus; assembly: GCA_036924085.1. Classification (NCBI taxonomy): domain Eukaryota; kingdom Metazoa; phylum Mollusca; class Gastropoda; order Stylommatophora; family Arionidae; genus Ariolimax; species Ariolimax columbianus. The sequence goes on from JAVGWX010000012.1 coordinate 74,907,500, forward strand.
ATTAGTATTCCGCATCGTCTGATCTGTTTCGAACAGCTCACAAGGCTAACAATACAGTCTGTTTCTAGATTTGCATGAAGTTAAAACCATTTTGAAGAAATATAATACTCTGTTTTGAAATGACGTATATAGTGTTTCATTTTTGTCATTTCGTTATTACTTGTTTTTATTCATAAATTGAGGTCTCCAAACGACACTATGAATCAAGAACACAGCATCGCGACATGTGCTACACCCCAGTGCTCGCCGACCTACATTAACTTTGCAGCTTGCCTCTGTCAAGCTTTGTTGTGAGGGAACAGTTTCCAAATCCCAGTCCGTTACTTCTTCTTCTTCGTTCGTTCTCAATCTCCCGTTACCAAACCCTGAAACGGCTTAAGTAGCAGAATGTAGTCCAGAGAACGGAATGCGTTGTGTCGTAGTTTACAGCTTTACTGCGATATTTGCACCTTTCGGTCCAACACATTCGACTTCAGCAAGCATTTTTTGAGTACCGGGTTAGCATTCCCTCTTCGATCCCTTTTCCTTAGCCAGTCTGCCCTGCTGCAGCCTGTTATTCAGGATCACTGCGTGGAGGTGTAGAAGGGTCTTGGCAGCTATGGTTCGCTTGCCCTGACGCTAGCAGTCAGCTATGGGTCGCTGACCACTGCTGCTCATGTGCTGCTCAGCATCTTGATCCCGTCCAGTCCCTTACAATGTTTCACCCTCTGAAACACTGTCACACTATATTGACAATCGAACACTGTAGCACTTCACAAGATCTCTTTCATTGACGTGAACACTTACAAAAGTTTAATAACCACATCACTACTCCTCATAAGTAGCAAACGAAAATTATATTTACTTACGACAGAACGCCAAGCGTTTGTATGTATTTTATTACATATCTTATTACACATATGGACTAAGATGGCTTAATTTAGTCCTCTACCCGGAGAGAACCTATAACACTGGGGCATTTCCGATGCCAGAGTGCCGTCATTTTGGGGCGCAAATAACGGGAATATCGTTGAGTATTGAGACGCAAATTGAGACTCAGATAGTGACGAATACTAATGCTGTTAAATCAATATTTGTATTTCATGCTTTTAGGTCCCAAGCAAATTCAACTCAAAATAGCTTGACTAAAATGAATGAGGACTAGCCTAATCTTTCTAGCCAATCAGCACGCCACTGCGTTCAATATATCATTAGTCAAACTCCACGAGATTACATTGACAGTTGACGGAAATGGAAGGGGACATCAACAGTTGCCGAAGGGACTATGGGAACTACATTGTGCTATTAACGACGTTGCCGATAATAAGAAGGATAGTGATGTCGGACAATAAGAAACCTCAACTGTTAACATAGATCATGGAAGCAGCCGATACGGTTGGCTTCGATCAACTGAACCTATAATTTCACCGTTTGCCACACCCGTGAGAGAAGTTCTAGGACCAGAGCTCTTCACTTATAATTAACGGGTCGTGATATGACAAAGACTGCGCAAAGGAAATAAGGAGACGATTGTCTTTAACGATGCAGAAACTGACTTATATGCAAAATGTGTGGCACAATACTAACAAATAATTAAAATAAAAGATCATAAGAGCATGCGTATTTCCGGCGAAGTGTACGTATGCGAGACATGGACCATCACACAAATATTATAGAAAATGATCTGGGCTTTCGAAACGAAATGCGACAGAAGAATCGTAAAAGTACCTTGGGCAAAGAAAAAAACAAATAAAGTCATTCTGCATGATACGGGTGTCGAAGAGAACTGGATTATAAACTACGTTGTATCTCGGGAACTATGCTGAGGTTTTTCGCCATGACGGACCGGAGAACGTAGTTCTGGAGGGCATTGCTCCAGAAGACGAGGCAGAGGTCGACCAAGGCGTTAATGGAACAATACATCAAGGACACTCTAAACGCGAATATGGAGCATGAGAGCAGTGACTGCTAGTAGAGATTCGTATCGAATGACTGAGAGCGACGTTCTATCAAGGGCATGCTACATGATGATGATGATGATTTTTTTTTCGTTCGCCTTATTTCTTTTATCCCAAACGCGGCGTGCGTTGCACTGTGGTTTTTATTTTGCGCCTGTCGGCTCAGTGCATCCGACTTCAGCATGCATTTTATGTAAGGGTCTGCTTCCTCCTGCCTTTTCTAAGGGTTTGCTTCCCCGGGGTAACGGACGGTACTGTGATGGGGATCAAACCCAGCACTATCCGGTTGTGAGCCGTGCCACTTAACCACTAGGCCACTGATGATGATATGATTTATCCCATGTGTGCATTCACAGGGCCCTTCAGCAGCAGACAATGTCGCCGAGGCTGAGAATTTGTTGTGCAAAGTTTAAGATTCCAGAGTGGTCTGCCGGGGTCTTTGTGTATGACAAGGACATGAACAGTACCACTGCCACACAGAGAGCTTTGGTAAGAGGCGACTAACTGTGACATGGCATAACACCGGTCTTGTAATTGTGGGCGCCTGTATTTTAAAAACTTGTTATAGTCTAATTTATCCATTCCTCTGATCATCTTACAAACCTGTATTAAGTCACCACGAATTCTTCTCTCTTCTAGACACTGTAGGCTACATCCAGCTCATACCAGAGCTGGGGACTGCACACGGGCATCTGCCCATGTAGAAGTACAGGTTGACTAAGGACTTAGAACTAAAAACAAAGAAGTTTAATATTTCTTGTGATACACTGTGGCCAGCTCTCTTCATTGATTTGCATTTCCTAACTGTAAATCATTCCTTCCGGGCTGCTGTAGAGCACGGAGTGTTGGAGAATAACATAAAAAGAAACGTCAAAATTGTCTTCTTTCCAGACAAGAAAGATTCATTGACTTTTCCTGCCAAACATCATCACCAACCGAGAATTGATTGCCCGAAGCAACCAAGAAGACATTAGTGGTCGACGCTGGAATAGGATTAGTCATTTTCTAAGAAGACATAAATGGTTTGGTCTTGTTCGTTGTATGGAAGACGGTCATATTCCTAAAGGTACACTATGGCAGTTTTTTTTTAAAGTTTTTTTTTGTTTTGTTTTTTTACGTTCGACTAATTTCTTTATTCCCCAAGGAGGTGTGCGTTGCACTGCGGTTTTTATTTTGTGCCTGTCGGCCCAGTGCATCCGACGTCGGCATGTATTTTATGTAAGGATCTGCTTCCTACTGAATTTTCTAAGGGTTTGCTTCCCTGGGGTAACGGCCGGTGCCGTGATGGGGATTGAACCCATCACCTTCTGGTTGTAAGCCGTGGTACTTAACCACTAGCCAATATGGCAATGTTTCATAACATTTTAACACCTGTGGACCAAGAAAAATAGGAAATATTTTTCGCGGACCAGTGAAGTTAGAAACATTGTTCGTGGACCAGTGAAGTTAGAAACATTTTACATGGACCAGTGAAGTTAGAAACATTTTTTGTGAACCAGTGAAGCTAGAAACATTTTACATGGACCAGTGAAGTTAGAAACATTTTTCGTGGACCAGTGAAGTTAGAAACATTTTTTGTGAACCAGTGAAGCTAGAAACATTTTTCGTGGACCAGTGAAGCTAGAAACATTTTTTGCAGACCAGTGAAGATAAGAACAATTTTTCCTGAATAGTTAAGACAGAAATAAAAAAAACCACTATTGCAAATAACTTGTCATCCGAAATACAACAACACAGAATTAGCCGACAAATTCACCCCTAAAACTTGTCTGTCAATTTCCGACTGACCTAATTTACGTTTAGCCATGTCTGGAGGACTAGTCATTGAAGGAGACCAAAAAAAACAAAAACACAACCACACACATATGATAAACACACAATGTAGATAAGCGCTTGTGATACTTGCTTCTTAATTCCCCCCCCCCCCCCCCGCTTTCCCTCCAAAAAATGATTATTAATTTTTAGCACTGGATTTAAGGTGGTCACGATATAGAATAGTCCACTTTATGTCGACGTTGTCAAACATTTTGCAAGAATAGTTGCGAATTTCTGCTTATTCCTGCCGTCTAAGCAATTAATTTCTTGCGTTGGGGTTAGGGTTAGCATGTGTTTTACACTTCTATTTGTTATCTAAGTCTTTACATATATATTTAAAATAAAATTATATCGACATGTGCTCCTACTAACTAACCTATCTGTCTGTCTATCTATGTCTGTCTGTGTGTCTGTCTGTAGCATATTTTTTACAGTTCTATTTTGTATCTAAGTCTTTACCTATTTATTTAAAATAAAATTATATCGACATGTGCTCCTACTAACTAACCTATCTGTCTGTATGTATGTCTGTGTGTCTGTCTGTGGGCGTCCGTCTGTCTATCTATGTTCTTCGAACGCCAAACTCGTTTGAGCGTTGTAACTCCACTTCCCTAAGTTCTTGTATTCTGATCCATAGTTGAGTCCTCTCTGATGATCGTTCTACGAAAAGTCTCTTTGGGCTTTCCTCTCCTACTGCTGCCACCTGGAGCCCACAAAGCTGCCTGTAATGGGAGTATGTTGTTCTTTATTCTAAGAACATTCCCTATGTAAGTCAACCGCTTTTTCTTATTATGATAGAAAAAAATTGCAGGTTCCAATTCTTTTAGCTGCACTGCACTTTTTTTTGTTTTTGTTTTTTCCGTTCGCCTTATTTCTCTAATTCCCAAGGCGATGTGCGTTGCACCGTGTTTTTTATTTTACACCTATCGGCCCAGTGCATCCGGCTTCAGCATGCATTTTATGTAAGGGTCTGCTTCCTCCTGCATTTTCTAAGGGTTTGCTTCCCCGGAGTAACGGCCGGTGCTGTGATGGGGATCGAACCCAGCACCTTCTGGTTGTGAGTCGTACCATTTAACCACTAGTCCATGCCGTACCAACTGTAGCAGTGAGAAAGACAGGTGATTTGAATTTGCTTACGTGGCACTATTTAATCTGTTTGAGAGACAGCCATTAAGTAACAGCAATTTTATCATCATCATTATCAGTGGCGTCTCAGTCTCTGTAGACCATACGCGTGGAGGCCCCTCTGAGTTTTTCCCAGCTCTGTTTTCTGTATTTCGACAGTCTGCTATAATTGTAAAGGCCGATCCGCAAGTGAAAGTCTCTGCCACAGATCGCACAACCATGCTGAGGAGGCTGGCTTTCTGGGATGCCCCCCGATATTATCATTCTTTCTCTTTTCTCTGCAGCAAGGAGGCCTCTTCGAGCGTCGGCAGCTACTGTGTACCTTCCAACTGACTTGTATTATAAAGTGCATGGAAGAGTTTGCACACCAGAAAATCTTATTTCAGAATACAAAATCGCACTTTAGCAATACCCCATGTAGGTATTGTGAAGACCAAGCAGTATGCGCATGTGCAACATAATGTACAACATGGCCGCCCCACTGTCCATTCGTACCCTGGAAGAACAATGATGCTTTATCTGTTGTTTTGTTGTAGTCAGTGTCTGAAACCTTCTCAAATTTAGAGAAGAATGAATGTTCAGTATGGAGACAGTTGATGCAAGCGAGTGCATGAATGGGTAGAAAGATTTCAAAACGGAAGACAAAATGTCATTGATGATATCTGGCGTGGGAGACCAGCAAGCGTGGCCACTGACACAGTGAAACAGCAGATCGACCAGCTAGTCCGTGTCAACAGGAGAGTCACCACTGATGAAATAGCCGTAGATTACAACACGAGTTACGCGATGTACACAAAATTGACCATGATGACTTCAGTTATGGGAAGGTGGGTAGCAGATGTGCACCAAGCTGACAACAAGGTAATGGAGGCGGTGAAAAATTGGTCAAAAGGTCACACCAAAATACTTATATCTAGAGGTTATCCACAAGCTGGTGGACAGGTGGACAAAGTGTGTTGCAAGGCACAGGGATTACCTAAAAAAAATAAGACACACACAATTTCTGCTTTGCAAACTTGTAAACATATTATTAATAAAATTATGTTACTTAATAACTGTCTCTCGTACATATCCAATTGTAGAGGCAGATAACGGATAATATAGAACCTCGCTCTACTAGACCAGGAAGTCAAGCTATTGTTAAATGGAGTTCGACCTTCAGTGTGATAATGGAGATGGAAACAATGATCTCAGTTCTGATGGCTATCTAAGACCCCCTCCTAGAAACCCATTCTTGAAACCCTTTCAGAAATCACTTCTCTTTTCAGAAACCCTTTCTGGAAACCAGAACATTCAAGAACAAATGTGAGGTGTTGGCCAGAATAACACAGACAATAGCGGCGCCTGCACAGCTTAACAAAATCTGGCAAGATAAACGGTTAGCACTATGCACGAAAATCAGATTAATGCGTACACTGGTCCTGTCAATATTCCTCTATGATTGTGAGACACGGACAATTACAGCTACCTTCAGCAAAGGATATGAGATGAGATGAGATGGTTCCAAAGACATTTAAACAAAGATCAAGTTACAAATGAGGAAATACGAGATAGAATTACAACAGCAATAGGGCCTTTTGAAGACAACTTGGCAATTGTCAAAAGAAGGAAACTCGCTTGGTACGGTCACATATTGAGATAAAATGGTCTTGCAAATACGATCCTCCACAGAATGGTGCAAGGCAGACGACGAATGGCAGTCCCAAAAAGACGTGGAAGGACAACATAAAAGAATGGACCAATCTCCAACCAGAAGAGGCACAGGTAGCGGCCGCTGTCAGAGAACGGTGACGTGGGGTTGAGAGGATGTCTTCATGTGTGCCCCAACGACATCACCGGTTATGGGATGACCTGACCTGACCTGACTAACAACAAAAATCTTTGCAAGACCCTTTCTGGAAACCAGAACATTCAACAAACATCTTTCAGAAACCCTTTCGGGAAACCAGAACATTCAACAAACATCTTTCAGAAACCCTTTCTGGAAACCAGAACATTTAACAAACATCTTTCAGAAACCCTTTCTGGAAACCAGAACATTCAACAAACATCTTTCAGAAACCCTTTCTGGAAACCAGAACATTCAACAAACATCTTTCAGAAACCCTTTCTGGAAACCAGAACATTCAACAAACATCGTTCAGAAACCCTTTCTAGAAACCAGAACATTCAACAACAAAAATCTTTCAGAAACCCTTTCTAGAAACCAGAACATTCAACAACAAACATCTTTCAGAAACCTTTTCTGGAAACCAGAACATTCAACAACAAAAATCTTTCAGAAACCCTTTCTGGAAACCAGAACATTCAACAAACATCTTTCAGAAACCCTTTCTGGAAACCAGAACATTCAACAAACATCTTTCAGAAACCCTTTCTAGAAACCAGAACATTCAACAACAAAAATCTTTCAGAAACCTTTTCTCAACCTGAAACTTCTTCTCTCAAACCAGAACCTTCCAAAAATCTCTTCTTGAAAACTTTCCAGAAACCCTTTCTCATCCAGAATATTTTTTCTTCTGGACAAAATAAAACCTTAAAAAAATTGTTTTCTTGGAACCCATTTCTTTTAAGAAACCTGTCCGGAAAGAAAATTTTCTCAATACCAGAACCTTCCTGAACCCTCTTCTCTTTCAGAAATTCATCTTAACCAGAATCTTCCATAAATTATTTTGCAAAACTACGTCCTTTCCAGAAACTGGTTAAAAAAAAAACCTTATAGAAACCAGAATCTTCTAGAATTCCCTTCTCAAAAAACATTTCAGAAACCTGAAAGTTATAAAAACCAATTCTCAAAAAACCAAAAATTTGAAAACCAGAACCTTCTAGAAACTCCTTCTACAAAATTTCTGGAAATGAGAACCATCCAGAAGACCCTTCGGAAAAATCTTTCTGAAAACCAGTTTTCAGAACATTCTAGAAACTCATTCTCCCAAAAAAGTTTTTGAAATCAAAACCTTTTAGAAGCCACTTCCCAAAAAACATTTCAGAAATCAGAACCTTATAAAAACCAATTCTCAACAAACAAAAAATTCAGAAACCAGAACCTTTTAGAAACTCCTTCAAAAAAAAATTTCATGGAAATGCGAACCTTCCTGAAGTCCCTTCCGAAAAATTCTTTCTGAAAACCAGAACATTTTAGCAGCCCCTTCACACAAAAAAACAAGCTAATGGAAACCAAACTCTTCTTGAAAGCCTTCTCTTCAAAAAACTCTTCTTAACCAGAACCTTACAATAACTTTTTCCTGAAACCCTTTAAAGAAACCCTGTCCAAAATTTAAAAAACAAAACGAAAAAACTACAAACTTCTGGAAACCAGAACGTTCTAGAAACCTCTTTCTCAAAAAAGAACTTACAGAAACCAAAAACCATCCATGAAATCCCTTCTCTTCAAAAAACTGCTTCCCCAAAAAATCCTATTCTGGAAACCTCATCTAACTATAAATACAAATCCTGCAGAGGAGGTCCTCAGACTAATAACTTGTATGAATTGCTGGTAACGAAAGATACTAACAAACAGAAACGATGGGACAATTGATTTAATCTCAACAAATAAACAATAATAAATACTTTATTCAAACATCCTAAATAAATCAATTGTGATATATTACATGACAATCAATAAAAAATATAGTGAATTTGAATTTTGATTTGCAGTGGTTGAAAACATGTTAAATTTAGCAAATGTCCACATCTAGCATATATGCAAGTTAAACAAAAGAATGTTCAGCATGATTACATACAAGGGAATGGGCATACATTTATTGTATTTGTTATTTGGTAGAATTATTAGACACGATTAAGAATTTCAAAGTTAGTCGCATAAAAGGCAGAAACTGGTAGACTTCCACATAAAAAAAAAAAGGATTCCTCATTGAAAGGAAAATAAACAAGAAAAGAAAGATGTATGTTTATAGGTTTTGAGAGAACAGTGATGGAAGATATGGTGCCAGGCAAAAGAGGCAGGGGTAGACAAAGAAGACAATGGCACTAAGATATCCAGGAATGCCTGGGTATGACTGTGGCAGAGGCTGGAGTTTTGGCAAGGGAAAGAGTTTCTTTCATACAGACTGTGATGGTAGCGACGTTCAATAAAGGACATGCTACATGATGATGATGTGTATAGGTCCAAACATGTACCTGTCCTGATATACGGATGTGTCATGGGCAATGACAACAAACCAAAACTAGCTACAATCCTCAGAAATGAGGGACTTAAGAAAGGTGGTCAAGAAGGGACAAGATCTAAAACGAGATGAAACATCGAGATGTGGAAGCCCAATCCTTGGTGGCCTGACTGGAGCAGTTTCATCTGCGGTGGTTCGGTCATGTCTATAAAACGAGATGCATTGCCGTCTGTCCGGCAGTTTAATAATGACATGAGTGCTGCATGAAAGAGAGTTGTCTGTAGCCCTTCCAGCCACTAGTGGTGCCAAACAGGGATGTGTGCTCGCATCGACAATCAACACACGTGGTCGTTGAAACAATCCTCTCTGACGCTGTACATGACACTGCTACTGTCATGCATATCAGGTACAGAGCGCAAGGTTGGTTGTTTCCTTACAGATGCCTGAAGTCTTACACCAAGGTGAGTGAGACCACAATCTTCAATTCCCTGTTCACTGATGATGGTGCCCCTAACATCTGCACAGAACAAGTTTTTTAGTCAGAAAGTGGTGAATCCTTGGATTGCATTGCCACAAGATGTTGTAGAGGCCGGGTAAGTTAAAAGATAGGATGATAAGTTATTTTTAGTATCGGTGAAGTGGAATAAACTTGCTGTTTACATACTCTGAAGAGCCTTCTTAACCTGTATAATGAAGTTGAGTTAAGAATATGCAGTCCACCATGATGGAGTTTTCTGTGACATGCTGTAACTTTGGTCTGACAATCAACATTAGAAAAACTGAGGTACTCTTCTAGCCAAGCTCCTGGAAACTGGTACATTGAGCCAAATACAAATGTACCAAACCAATGTATCCAAGCAGCTGATAAATTCACCTACCTAAGCAGTACACTCAGAGAGGCAAATATCGACTGTAAGGTCAACAGCTGGATTGCAAAGGCAAGTTCTGCGTTTGGAAAGCTGCAACATCTGGAACCGACAAGGCATCAGTGTCGCCACCAAGGTAAAAGTGTACTCTTTTGCAGAGTTAACCACTCTGCTGCATGCCTAAGAAACATAGACAGACACATCAGACAGCTAAATCATTTTCACTGTATACCTAGGCTGTTCAGGATCGGGTGGCAGGACAAGGAGCCTAATATAGACAGACACGTCAGACAGCTAAATCATTTTCACTGTATGCCTAGGCTGTTCAGGATCGAGTGGCAGGACAAGGGGCCTAACTCTGAAATTATTAGCAAAGACTAACATGTTGAGCATCAATACAATTCTGCAAAAGACCAAATAAGATGGACGAACATGCTGTTTGCATGCCTGCTAAACACATCCCCAAGCAGCTGTTATACAGTGAGCTTAAAATGGCTGGACACTCATTAGGGTCACAGAAGAAACGCTGCATAGACTCCTTGAAATGGTCTCTAAAAAGCTTCAACATTGATGTCAACTCATGGGAACAGAACAGTTCACGGAACTATTTCACATGGCGTGTTAGAATTATAAAAAGTGCTCAGATCATATAGTGAAACTCCATCGCAGAAGCTTAGAGTAAGCATGCTGCTCAAAAGAGCAGAACGCATGACAACTCTACAGTCAACTCCTCACATTTATGCCCTAGTGCTGCAAAGTTTGCCGTGCCAAGATTGGTCTTTACAGTCATATGAGAACACATCTCATAGCACAACTCTGATACTGTCACCAGCTTCGTTTGCAATGAGCTATTATTAAGAATTAGAGAGGACGGGGTACAACGACAAATCATGGGAAGCCAAGAGTCAGGGATTTAGACCCCCAGGAAGTCCCAAAGTATGCTGGGAAGACAACATCTGACAGTCTCAGAGAGATGGAGGACTGGATTGGATCCAGACAGGAGAAGAACATAGGTTAGAAGTCTGGTAAACTTTCTGGCAAACCTCTTCAACTCAGGGTAGAAGAGCAGTGACTAAGTAAGTAAGAATTTCAAAATGAATGTTCAGCACACTGATATAAAATTTATAAAAATGATTTATGAATTTGAATGTCACTGCACACAAACATATCAACACCACATCTATAAGAAATCTGATAAACTGCATACGAGGGATGGACGAAAAGTGTTGCACTTTAGTACACAGGAGTTCATGAAGCAGCTGTTCTCTCTATGTTTTCTTTATGTTCTCTTCATGTTCTCTTGATGTTCGTGAACAGGGAGAAGTCACCAAGTGCCAAGTTCGGTGAGTATGATGAATGGAGTAAGATTTCATATCTGCACGTTTTTCTGATGTCCAGCACTTGATAACTGAACAGGAGACAAAGTTCTGGGTCCAGATGATGGATTGTTACAAGGAAAGCATCAGGAAGGTGAAGAATATATGGGAGAAGTGTATCACCTTGCAGGGTAAATAAATAGCGAAGGAGCTAAAGTTCACAATCACCTTGCAGGGTGAATACATAGAGAAGGACTAAAGTTCACAATCACCATGCAGGGTGAATACATAGAGAAGGACTAAAGTTCACAATCACCTTGCAGGGTGAATACATAGAGAAGGACTAAAGTTCACAATCACCTTGCAGGCTGAATACATAGAGAAGGACTAAAGTTCACAATCACCTTGCAGGCTGAATACATAGAGAAGGACTAAAGTTCACAATCACCTTGCAGGCTGAATACATAGAGAAGGACTAAAGTTCACAATCACCTTGCAGGCTGAATACATAGAGAAGGACTAAAGTTCACAATCACCTTGCAGGCTGAATAGACAGAGAAGGACTAAAGTTCACAATCACCTTGCAGGCTGAATACATAGAGAAGGACTAAAGTTCACAATCACCTTGCAGGCTGAATACATAGAGAAGGACTAAAGTTCACAATCACCTTGCAGGCTGAATACATAGAGAAGGACTAAAGTTCACAATCACCTTGCAGGCTGAATAGACAGAGAAGGACTAAAGTTCACAATCACCTTGCAGGCTGAATAGACAGAGAAGGACTAAAGTTCACAATCACCTTGCAGGCTGAATACATAGAGAAGGACTAAAGTTCACAATCACCTTGCAGGCTGAATAGACAGAGAAGGACTAAAGTTCACAATCACCTTGCAGGCTGAATAGACAGAGAAGGACTAAAGTTCACAATCACCATGCAGGCTGAATAGACAGAGAAGGACTAAAGTTCACAATCACCTTGCAGGCTGAATAGACAGAGAAGGACTAAAGTTCACAATCACCATGCAGGCTGAATAGACAGAGAAGGACTAAAGTTCACAATCACCATGCAGGCTGAATAGACAGAGAAGGACTAAAGTTCACAATCACCATGCAGGCTGAATAGACAGAGAAGGACTAAAGTTCACAATCACCTTGCAGGCTGAATAGACAGAGAAGGACTAAAGTTCACAATCACCATGCAGGCTGAATAGACAGAGAAGGACTAAAGTTCACAATCACCATGCAGGCTGAATAGACAGAGAAGGACTAAAGTTCACAATCACCTTGCAGGCTGAATAGACAGAGAAGGACTAAAGTTCACAACAATTATCAGGTAAGTGACTCCTTCATACTAAAGTGCAAAACTTTTCGGCCATCGCTCATATATATAGCAAATAGGTGGAGACTGTGTGGAACATCTTTGTTAAAAAGACAAAGTCACGACATTAAATGTTAGTTGTCCATCGCAAGCATCGATGGCAACATAATCAGACGGTGTTGTCTTGATGATGTAACTTGCGCTGTATTTGGATTATAGTGAGGAAGAAGCTGTGCTGGTCATCAACCTCACTCTCTGGTCCCAAACTACCTTGGGCCAGTAGCAAGACACAAGTCAAGATCACTGAAGGTAATTCAGGATGCAGGCACTCTGGTCCCACCTTTGAGACCAGGGGTCGTTTGAAACCTGTGGGGCTCGAACCCACGTCATTTCCGTTCATCACCTTGAGAGGCGAGTGCCTTACCTCTCAACCACAGCAGCGCCAACAATAAATGTACATAATCCTTCACAGCTAGGAATGAAGAAGTGAAACATATACATACTTGGAAAGCACAGTTAAACAACATGATGAAACAAGCAACAAAACCATCAGAATAAAACTAGAACAGCCTTTTCCAGGTTAAGTAACTTCTAAAAGTCCTTACCTCCTCTCTAAAGTCTCCACCTTGTCCAGGTAGAGAAGCATGTGTGTCCCTCATGACCTTAAGAGCTATGGCGGCAGTAGTCTAGCTACCAACAGACACCTGAACCGAAAAGGTCACAGGGTGGGGACCAAACTAAGCAGAGAAATAACCTGTTACCCTGCAGGCAAACTGGGAACAGTCAAGGGCCTGAGAAGGCACACCTCAAATCTGACAGAAACACCTGTTGAAATCTGGTGCACTAGGCCACATGTTTAGCGAAACAGCGCAGCTTATTTTCGCTTTATAAAGACTTCAAAAATAAATAGCCAAGAGGGTGGTTCTCATTCGGTGTAGTCCCACCAATCGGTGAGAGCGCCGAACCATATGTTTCGAGGGGCCCACTCAATACTACAGATGGTCACCCTCTATTGTCCTGTAGAGTGGGGGGGGGGGGGGGGGGGGGGAGGGGGGAGAGATATTGGCCAAACACCAAGAGCACTCAGCATTCATTCATTCATTCACATTTTCTCTCCAATGTGAAGAGAACCTTTTCCCACCAATGTGAAGTGAAACTTTTCGCATCAATATGAAGCACACTTTTTCACTCAATGTTAAATTAACCTTTTTTCACGAGTATGAAGCACACCTTTTCACACAATGTGAAGCATTCCTTTTCGCACCATTGTGATGTGAGCCTATTCACACCAATATGAAGCACATCTTTTCACATCAATGTGATGTGAGCCTATTCACACCAATATGAAGAACACCTTTTCTCACAAATGTGAAGCAAACCTTTTTGCACCCATGTGATATGAACCTTTTCACACCAATATGAAGCACACATTTTCACATCGATATAGAGCACACCTTTCACACCAATATGAAGCAAACCTTTTCACCCTAATGCAAAGCATACCAATATGAAGCACACCTTTTCGCACCAATGTGAAGCACACCAATATGAAGCCGACCTTTTCACCCCAATGTGAAGCACACCTTTTCACGCCAATATGAAGCACACCAATATGAAGCTCACCTTTTCACACCAATATGAAGCACAACTTTTCACCCAAATATGAAGCACACCTTTTCACACCAATGTGAAGTCCCCCTTTTCACACCAATGTGAAGCACACCTTTTCACACCAATGTGAAGCACACCAATGTGAAGCACACCAATATGAAGCACACCAATATGAAGCTCACCTTTTCACACCAATATGAAGCACAACTTTTCACCCAAATATGAAGCACACCTTTTCACACCAATGTGCAGCACACCAATATGAAGCACACCTTTTCACACCAATGTGAAGTCCCCCTTTTCACACCAATGTGAAGTCCCCCTTTTCACACCAATGTGAAGCACACCTTTTCACACCAATATGAAGCACACCTTTTCCCACCAATATGAAGCACACCTTTTCACACCAATGTGAAGCAGCTTTTCACCACAATGTGAAGCATACCAATATGAAGCACACCTTTTCACCCCAATATGAAGCACACCTCTTCACACCAATGTGAAGCAGCTTTTCACCGCAATGTGAAGCACACCAATGTGAAGCACACCTTTTCACACCAATGTGAAGCAGCTTTTCACCACAATGTGAAGCACACCAATGTGAAGCACACCTTTTCACACCAATATGAAGCACACCTTTTCACCCCAATATGAAGCACACCTCTTCACACCAATGTGAAGCAGCTTTTCACCACAATGTGAAGCACACCAATGTGAAGCACACCTTTTCACACCAATATGAAGCACACCTTTTCACACCAATATAAAGCACACCTTTTCACACCAATATGAAGCACACCTTTTCACACCAATGTGAAGCAGCTTTTCACCACAATGTGAAGCACACCAATGTGAAGCACACCTTTTCACACCAATATGAAGCACACCTTTTCACACCAATATAAAGCACACCTTTTCACACCAATATGAAGCACACCATTTCACACCAATGTGAAGCACACCTTTTCACACTAATATAAAGAAAACTGTTTCACACCAATGTGAAGCACACCTTTTCACACCAATGTGAAGCAGCTTTTCACCACAATGTGAAGCACACCAATATGAAGCACACCTTTTCACACCAATGTGAAGCACACCTTTTCACACTAATATGAAGCACACCATTTCATACCAATATGAAGCACACCTTTTCACACCAATATGAAGCACACCTTTTCACACCAATATAAAGCACACCTTTTCACACCAATATTTTTTTATTTTTTTTTTTGCGTTCGCCTTATTTATCTATTCCCCAAGGCGTGTGTGCGTTACACTGTGGTTTTTATTTTGCGCCTGTCGGCCCAGTGCATCCGACTTCAGCATGCATTTTATGTAAGGGTCTGCTTCCTCCTGCATTTTCTAAGGATTTGCTTCCCCGAGGTAACGGCCGGTGCTGTGATGGGGATCGAACCCAGCACCTTCTGGTTGTGAGCCGTGCCACTTAACCACTAGGCCACGCCGTCCCCTTACACACCAATATGAAGCACACCATTTCACACCAATGTGAAGCACACCTTTTCACACTAATATAAAGAAAACTGTTTCACACCAATATGAAGCACACCTTTTCACACCAATATGAAGCCCACCTTTTCACACCAATGTGAATAACATCTTTTCACACAAATGTGAAGCACACCTTTTTCACACAAATGTGAAGCACAACTCTTCACATCAATGTGAAGCATCAATTATAATTGAAGCTGACCCTCCCTCTTGCAGCAAGCCTGTATCCAAGTTTCTGCAGCAACATTATAATGGCAAAATTGTTTACATGATGAGGTTGCCAACTCCTTGCACAATCCTCATTATTCACACTTTAAAATATGCTTAAAAGATGACAGTCATCCTATTGTTTTCCTTCCATAAAGATCAAATTGATATGACAAGTATTTAGCAGACCCACCTAAACAGCAACCAGAGATTTTTGGTCAAAGAATACCAGACCAACAGACTCGCCAAGGACACCTTGGAGGTGTAGTGATTCCTACATGAAATTTAATAGTAAGCAGTGATGTAACATAAAATACCAATAGAAGGTAAGGATCAGTGCCATGGCAACAATTGCCATCTGGGATGAAGATAAATCCTCATGGAATAAGCAGCAGCCTAAGTGAGGTGGGGTGGCCAGTTCCCTTCCTTGCTGTTTATTCCTTCCCCAACTCATACGTCTGGTCCCCATTTATATCTAGGTCGACTGGAGGAGTGGTCATACCAGGAATGAACCAGACCCTGACTTTTTTTCTGTTCGTCCGTGATTTCAAACCCTGGCATGCTGTAATTCCAGTTTTAGCAAGCCAGCTCACTGTCGACTAGGTTACACGCTCCAATAGCCAGTCAGAAATCATAGCCATTGATATTATAGAAAATTAACTAACATCCGTATTTGTGACACATATGGTGTAAAAAAAACGTTTGGTATCTGGCCTCCAACCGTGATAGTCATGTAACAATTGGTCAGATAAGTACCTTTCTTTTTACGCCTTCATATATTCATTTAAGGAGCGTGTGGCCGAATGGTTTCAATGCCTGCCTGCAAATAATCGAATCCACGGAAAAGCATGTTTTTTTTCTGTTGGGGGTAAAATAAGCAAACATAATACATGATGAGGCAATAGCAGTGGCTAAGTGGCCTAAAAACCCATCAACTACCCCAGCAATGGAAATGAAGTTACACAACAGTTGTTTTTTTTAAATATCTATATTCCCAATTTATGTATTCTTCCCTTCTTCTTTGATTCGCTAATTCATTATTGTTGTTGTTCGTTGTCTCTGATGAAGGCCTATTGGTCGTAACGTAGGTTTCGCTTGTGTTTTTGTCTTGGTGTAGTATCTGACCATACATATTTTTTTTTTCCACTTTATTTTAATCCACAGTGTCACTGCAGCCTCATCTTATTTTAACATGTATCGTCCCCTAATGAAAGATCTATCACTTTCTAATATTGAAATGAGGATCTCCGCTGTATAATGGCTGAAGACATTCAATATATTCAGAAAGATAAGACATAGCCAGTAAAGAAGATGAAGTAGAGGACTGGGAAATTAATATAAATCTCCACCTAATATAAAGGCCAAATGATGAATCAAGTTTCTACTCCAGAAGGCGGCACAAGACTTCCACTCCAGATCTAGCCTTCATCACCACAAAATTGCTAGAAAAGGTCTTTGCCAACTAACAAAAAGTGACCAAGAGCCTATAAAATTGGCAAAAAATATTGAAGCTACCATATAGTATTCTTATCAGCCAAAACACAACTACAAGAGTAATGGTCATTCTAACAGACTCCAGGAGCATGCTTCAAGCCATCTCAAGCCCCCCAAAACAATAGACTATCACACGAAATGAAATACAACATTAGATTGCTATCCCAGAAAACAGATCTAGTCCTACAGTGGATTTCAGCCCACTGTGGCAAAAGTCGGAAGTTGTGGCATGCAGACTTGCCATCCACAGAGCTATACAGAAGCAAAGACACTAATCAAACAATCCATGGGTACAAAATGGAGAGACCAGCACAAAGAATGGAGAGACCGGCACAAAGAAAGGAGTGACCAGCACAAAGAATGGAGAGCCCAGCACAAAGAATGGAGAGACCAGCACAAAGAATGGAGAGACCAGCACAAAGAATGGAGAGACCAGCACAAAGAATGGAGAAACCAGCACAAAAAAATGGAGAGACCAGCACAAAGAATGAAGAGACCAGCACAAAGAATGGAGAGACCAGCACAAAGAATGGAGAAACCAGCACAAAGAATGGAGAGACCAGCACAACGAATGAAGAGACCAGCACAAAGAATGAAGAGACCAGCACAAAGAATGGAGAGACCAGGACAACGAATGAAGAGACCAGCACAAAGAATGGAGTGACCAGCACAAAGAATAGAGAGACCAGCACAAAGAATGGAGAGACCAGAATGGACGTCCTTCACCCTATTTGCAGACAGTGTCGATTTTGGTGCAACTGTGAAATGTGTACACATGGAACTATAAAGGAAGAAAACACATCGCCCGGGAAAGATTGGGCCCTGCCTGGTTAGCAAGATGCCCAAGACACATAATTCGCATGCTATGACCTCTTGTGGTTGATGGAAAGACAAGACAAAAACTGGTTTTTTACAGACTGTAGAATCTTCCAAACCAGCATTACGACGTTAAGTTAAAGTCATTAAATGAAACTTCAAAATTTTATAGATTAACAGTAAAGGTTGTGTACAAAATTTAAGCTCTCCAGGTTATGGGGAAGTTGATTAATATAGAAGAAATTTTAATTCACAAGAATGGACAATGGCCAGGTCAAGTTAAGTAAAAGCTCTCAACAAGTAAATATTTTTTTTAAACTATGTTTTTCAGTAGTAAATAGCATGTCTTTTGCAGAACGTCGCTTCTTACAACCGTCAACCTGTTATAAGTTTCTTGGCAAGTATGTATTACAGTAGGTTGCCATTACTTTTCATATGCGGAGGAGTGAAAAAGATCCATGTCTGCTAAGCTGGACACAAGCGTGATTCAAACCAGGTGCGTTGGAATTGTGAAACGAAAGTTTCACCCCTAGGCCACACAGCCTCCATTTGTTTTCCCCCTAAATAAGCTTTTATTTATACTAAGGCATGATTTTTTTGTTTTTAGTGCAACATGAGTAGTTATTTTAGGTTCAATCAAATTTCAAGGGACACAAACTATAACAAATCTATATTCCTGTAGGATAAGCGGTATAACTCTCCCTGGGGGCAACTCTTCCCTTCGCTCTCTTCTCACCTCACTCTGTTTCATTTGACTCTGCCCTACAGTCACACTCTTGCACAACTTTCACGCGCGCCCTCAAGGTGAGGCCCTTCCATTGCACTTTGGTTGGGCTAGCTTCTGAGGGTGCACAAACCTAGCATAGGTACATACAGACGCACACATGCATCCAAGCACTGGTTTATGCGTCCTGATATCGCCCAATGGACTACGGTCTGGGGTGGAAAATGGCGCGCCTCCGCCAGTAGAAACTAGTGAGGCAAACATCTAAGCAAAAAAAAACAAACAAACAAATGTAAATGGTGTTTTTTTGTAGGTCATTTGAGGATCCATCAAATTTGACAGATTAACATGTCGCACTAGTAGAGGCTGTGTACAAAATGTCAGCTCTCTAGATTATGGGGAAGTTGGTTAAAATAGGAGAAAAAGAAGTTCACACAATTGGATAACAGTCATGGATAACGATCACGATTAGCTTGTAAATATTAAAATGTCAACCTGTGTGTGGAAAGTGTTTCTGTCTTCAGGCTAGCTCCCCATACATGTGTGATCTGGCAACATGATTTACTCTTTTGGCTCCCCTGAAGCATAGTGCTGCAATTTAAGCCCTCCACAAATTGCCTAAGTGGAGCTGCCTAATTGAGCTCCTGCCACGTGACTCCTGCTGCTTTACGTATTCTCTTCCACTATTTTTCACCAGGTTTTCTTGACCTTCCCCATTCTTCTGTTCCCATGTGGGTTCCATTACAGTGAATATCTGGTTATTTTGTTATACTACTTCCTTATGGTGCATCCTACTAAACGTCCATTCACCCAATGACCAAATGTATTGGCTGTTGTCCTATTCTTTACATTATATTTGTATCATCAACACTTTACGTTATATATGTATCATCATTGGTTTACATTATTTAAGTATCATCATCCCTTTACTTTATATAAGTATCAACATCACTGTATGTTACATAAGTATCATCATCCCTTCACTTTATATAAGTATCATCATCACTCTACGTTATATAAATATTAACCAATTTGAACCAGTTTTGTGATTTGAAAAAGTTTTTTACCTACATTTTTAGGCTGAGAGTCATTTTGTGATCGGGAAAAATTCCCAACCAACTGGGAGATAAAACCTAGACCGACCAGCTGGGAAGCCAGTGCACTAACCACTGTGCTACCTCAGCGTAAAGGAAATAGATGTGAATATTTGGGAGTGAACGATGACAATGAAGAAGAGAAAAGATGAAACACTGAACCACAAAAACCTCAAAACAGGTCACTTGCAACTCTAAGCGTTTCGAATAAATGATGCTCAACCTGCACATATATTTCTTATTTAACAGTTTCAGCTTTCTTGTTATACTATGATTTTAACAGACTATTCAATTTAAAATTCTCATGAACTGTTGTTTCTTGTGTGTTGCTACTGTCCATTGGGTGAATAGTACTTTCAATGTAGTCAACATTTCCTTGGCTGTCGACTAACAACAGGGTGGTGGTCCTGTAAAAACAGTATTCAATATTAAAAGATAAGTACAAGAGACATTGACAATCTGCAGTAAACATATTAATACATGCCTTCTCTATGTCTCTTCCTTCCTTAAGAACAATAAGCTGCAAGGAGCAAAGACAGAACATTCACAATCTGCAGTAAACATATTAATACATGTCTTCTCTATGTCTCTTCCTTCCTTAAGAACAATAAGCTGCAAGGAGCAAAAACAGAACATTCACAATCTGCAGTAAACATATTAATACATGCCTTCTCTATGTCTCTTCCTTCCTTAAGAACAATAAGCTGCAAGGAGCAAAGACAGAACATTCACAATCTGCAGTAAACATATTAATACATGTCTTCTCTATGTCTCTTCCTTCCTTAAGAACAATAAGCTGCAAGGAGCAAAGACAGAACATTCACAATCTGCAGTAAACATATTAATACATGTCTTCTCTATGTCTCTTCCTTCCTTAAGAACAATAAGCTGCAAGGAGCAAAGACAGAACATTCACAATCTGCAGTAAACATATAAATACATGTCTTCTCTATGTCTCTTCATTCCTTAAAAAATATTAAGCTGCAAGGGGTAAAGAAATAACATTCACAATCTGCAGTTAGAATAGTTGATGCATTTTTTCTCCATATTCCTCATTGGTCCTCTAATAACATAAGATGAGGGAGACAACAAAGGAACATTCACAAATGCGGTTTGATGTTGAATTCCTCATTTTTGATCTGATCCCTTATCGACATGTTCAGTTCACCCTGCTCAATAGCTGTTTAAGCAACTCAGGGGTTTTGCAGCATCTGCTTTGAACAATTTCCACACTTAACAGCCGTAAATCATGGCTGGAATGACCAGGGAATTAAAGGTGTGTGCTCTTTCTGTGGTGCCTCTCATCTGTTGGAGTATCATCTTTATGCAGTTGATGTCATACCAAGCCGCTGTTCTCCGCCTAGAGATTTCATATTGTGGGTGGCATTTATTTCTTGTCAAGGTTGACATAGTGGTTGACATACTGTTATGTCATCCCCCAGCTTGATGCCTGCTATAGGCAGCCTGGACATCTCAGGCCATGTATTTATTCCTATTAATCTTAAGGCCAACATTTTTGATGATTTCATTTAGGTCGTTCAAGAATTGTTGGACCTCCTCAGAAGTAATTTTTTTTTTTTGTTTTTTTTTTTGCGTTCACCTTATTTCTCTATTCGCCAAGGTCATGTGCGTTGCACTGTGGTTTTTATTTTGTGCCTGTCGGCCAGTGCATCCGACTTCAGCATGCATTTTATGTAAGGGTCTGCTTCCTACTGCATTTTCTAAAGGTTTGCTTCCCCGAGGTAACGGCCGGTGCTGTGATGGGGATCGAACTCAGCACCTTGTGGTTGTGACCCGTGTCACTTAACCACTAGCCCACGCCGTCCCCTTATCAATGGGATGACGGATGAGCACAATATCTATGTCTTCAATTTTACATTTTCAGAACAGATTGTTGGGTGGATCTGGAAAAGGCATTTGACAAAGTCTGGAAAGATGGACTTAGAGTCAAGCTAAGAAGAAGTGATGTTTGTGGGAGGATGTACAAGTGGATCAACCACTACCTCAAACAAAGAACGGCCAGAGTCCAAGTACAAGGGCAGATGAGCAAAAAGGTGACACTCGAGCAGGGAGTACCCCAAGGGGGAGTACTGTCACCCACACTATTCCTGGTATATATAAACGATATTACAGAGAATATACCAAGAAGAGTCCATAGCTCAATGTTTGCAGAGATCTGGCTATGTGGACCTCTGAAAAGAATCTCACCATAGCAAAAAATCTGATGCAGACGGCCCTAACATCGCTGGAAGAGTGGGCGAACTCATGGCTGGTCAAAATAAACGAGGAGAAAACCACAATATTCTCGCTTTCATTAAAACCCCAAAGTACCAAATTAAGTCTAAATGGCAAATTCCTGCAGCCAAACGACAACCCAACCTATCTGGGAGTCACATTTGATCGGCGCATGACATGGAAAAGTCAGATTGAGAGAAACCGAATGAAAGCCAGAGAAAGAATGGCAATCATGAGGAAACTTGCTGGCACTAGCTGGGGAGCAGATGAAGGCATACTAAAGAAACTGTACACTGGAAGAGTGAGACCAGTTCTCGAGTATGGCATTGCGGCATGGACAACAGCAGCGAAGGCGAACTTCGATAAAGTTAACAAACTTCAAAACCAAGCCATGAGAATTATAACAGGTGGCATGAAGTCAACGCCAATTGTAGAACTTGAAAAGATTACAAAACTGCAATCCATGACCGATAGAAGAGACTGCAGAGCCCAGCTGCAGTCAGAGAAACTCCGAAGACTGACCGACCATCCAATGCACCAGAGACTAAACAATTTGGGAAATGGGAAACTAAAGCGGAGAAACTTTGCAGAAATAGCCAAAGCAAAGATGCACGAAGATCCCATAAACGCACTCACAACACCAAAACCCATCACTACTGTACGAAAACCTACCTGGAGGCAGGATATATTTCCAGAGGTGGTAGAAAATATACCAGGTATTGCAAACAAAAACTGCCAGACTGAAAAAGAAAGGAGAGATACTACCCTAAGCTTCATAACGAAAAGCTACCCAAGCATGGACTGGACCCATGTATACACCGACGGCTCTGTAACAAACACAACACAGAACGGAGGCGCAGGAGCATTCCTGAACCTACCAAATGGCAGAAAAATAACACTGTCATTCGCTACTGGTAAGTACACAAGCAATTTCTGAGCGGAGGCAGAGGCACTGAGGGCGGCAGTGGAAGAAATGGTGACACACAGTGAAAATGAGAGCCATATAGTCCTGCTGACAGATGCTCTCGCCGTAGTCACAGCGCTAAAAAGCCAGAAAAACACTGAGCTTAATGACTTAAGAGCAGCACTCTGCAAACTGTGCCAGCAGTCCGCACCAAAAAGGGTAGTGGTACAGTGGGTCCCATCACACTGCAACATCCAAGGCAACGAGGAGGCAGACAGACTGGCAAAAGAAGGTGCAAGACTACCACAAACAGATACCAGTATGACGTACGAAGAGGCAAAACGGCTTATCAAAGCCAGATACATGACCAAATGGGAAACCGAACATACTGGTTACACCAAAAACGATGCCTATTACCAGTTGAACCGAAGAGAGCAGGTCGTTGTCTTCAGACTTCGCACTGGCCACAATAGACTGAGGTACCACCTATTCAACAAATTGAAGATAGGGTGTACCGACGAATGCCCGTGCGGTACTGGTAAAATGACCGCTGAACATCTGCTGCAGAACTGCCCGACATACGAGGATCAGAGAGAGCAGATGTGGCCATTACCAGTGGAACTGCAAGACAAGCTCTATGGCAGTGGCGACAGCCTCAGGATGACTGCAGCTTTTTTCGAAAAAATAATGGTTACTGTCTGACTGCGTACGCAGAAGAAGAAGAAGAAGAACAGATTGTATCTCAGTTATATAGTCCCATGATCTAGCATTGTAAGTAGTAGTATGTCTCTGCTAAACCAGCCTCTAGGCATGCCCCATTTGTCAATGAGTTAAATTAATGTAATAAATTTCTAACCTTGACCCATATTTAGTTTCAGGAGACCAGACACTGATAGCTGATTGTTGACTAATTCTGTAAGGTTTGTAGCCTGCAGAAATTGCTGCCTTCTCAAGCACTGGATCCGGGAGGAGTCTATGAAAAAAATTTACTTTCTAGGATTAAGGCATACTTTTAGTTCAAATTAAATGCACACCTAAATACAGATAACAAATAGTAATATATGACCGCAAAGCAGACAACAACAAAACATGGACATATTTGAGGGTTGATCAGAAAGTAATGTCTTGCAATTTGTTTTCCTAAAATGATTTATTCACAATGTCACCTGGCCAACTATCACCTTGCTGTCAATATTACTATAAAATTGTCATGGATATTTCATGCATAAAATCTATGAAAACCACGTTACAGTATCCTTATCAGTGCACTTCTCAAGGGACAGCCAATTTACAAGTAAACGATGGTTGGTGGAGGCAGAGGGAGCTGTCCATCAGCTGGACAGAAGTTGTGGATATTTTGAGGTCGGATTTAGATAGAATTCGACAATGGTCTGTGGGATGGCAAAAGAAGTTTAATGTTGATAAATGTACAGTCATAAAGTTCCTGCCTTGTCTTGGTGTTCAAGCCAGGAACTTTATGATCCAAGATAAAAGCAGCAAGTGCCTTATTGAGGACAATGACGTACTCGCATGAAGGACATAGTACTGTTCCGAGTTACTCAACTAAGAGGGACAGAACAAACCTGAGAAAACAATCCCTCCAACACCAACAACTATAGAGGATACCCAACTGATAACGAAGGAAGAGGTAGCTGCAGCGATAAAGACAGTGAGAAGAGGGAAGGAGGCCAGCGTGGACAAAACATGCCAGCAGAGCTCTTACAGGCAGGTGGGGAGGTAGTGGTGGAAGCCCTGACACACATCTGCAACAAAATATGAGCGACAGGAAATTAACTGGACTTTTGGACAAAATCAATGGCTATACCATTTCCTAAGTCTGGAAACTTAAAGCTGTGTCAAAATTACAGAACAATAAGACTCATCAGCCACCCCAGCAAAATCATGCTTATATTAATCCTCGACCGATTGAAACACCAAGCAGAAAACATCATTACTGAGGAGCAAGCAGGGTTCAGATAGGGAAGAAGCACTACAGAACAGATATTTAATTTAAAGCTGCTTAGTGAGAAATATCTAGAACAGCAGCAAAAACTGTATCACATGTTTGTTGATTTTAAGAAGGCGTATGATAGGGTATGGTTTAATGCGCTATGGGCAACCATGAGGATGTATAAAGTCAATGGAAATATTATAAAGGTCCTTGAACACCTGTATGACAAGGCGTCCAGCACAGTTCTTGTGAATGGGAGGCGAGGGGACTGGTTTTGCACATCAGTTGGTGTGAGACAGGGGTGTACACTCTCTCCAACTCTTTTCAATATATTCCTTGATGGAATTATGAGTGAGGCACTTGGATGTCACGTTGGTACTGTCAAGATAGGCGCCGAACGATCACCAGCCTTCATTTTGCAGATGACATCGACGGGTTGGCAGGGTCAGAAGCAGAACTCCAGGAATAGGTCAGAAGGCTCAATGAAACAGCTCTTGACTATGGTATGGAGATAAATTCTGGAAAGATAAAATTACTGACCAACAATGCCAAGGGATTCAACAGTAGGATAAAAGCTAATGGCCAAAAACTCGAAGTGGTTGACAGTTTATGAGATGAGATGTTTCCAAGGACTTTTAAATGTCACGTACAAAGATTGAGATATAAATGAGCAAATACACAATAGAATTACAACAGCAACAGGGCAACTGTTGGAAGAAGGAGACTCGCTTGGTACGGTCACATATCGAGATCAAATGGTCTTGCAAATATGATCCGGCACGGAAAGGTGCAAGGCAGACGACGACTAGGCCGTCCCAAAAAGAGGTGTGAGGACAACATAAAAGAATGGACCAATCTCTAACCAGAAGATTTGGTTGGGAAGGATATTGGATTTACCTCCTTAGTGGTGTTTGGTAATTCATCCTTATATGTTCTCAATAATTTGTTTAGATCGATGTACAAAGCTACTTCTCTTCAATCTTCCATTGGTAAGATCCTCGAATCTGGTCTTCATTGGGTGTGCTGTCATGTTTTTGTATTTTTCTGCTTGTATCATGGTCTTTGTGTCCTATCCAAAGGATAGAGGTGTGATGCCTGTTATTTTTTCCATTTCATTTATTGATTTCATATTGATTTCATGGCACCCGTGGCACAATAAGCACTTGGTTTTGTACCTTATCTAAGGTCTGTAGGTGTGATTTGGTTACTGTGGACCATGTTGCTGATCCATAGTCCACTATTGTTCATATTACCCCATTATACACTCCCCAATTTGACCCAGTTATTTTCCTCATTATTGCAAGTTTTTTCCTTGCCTTTGTTTTTTTCAATGTGAGGCTTCCATGTCATTCTCTTATCAAATGTGATGTCCAGATATACTGGCTCATCATCTATTATGACCTGTATATTTCTAAATCATATTTGTCCTGCCTTTTCTTTGTTTGAAAGTGTGAAGAGTGTTGTTGCAGATTGCTCAATGTTGATCTGTACCATACATTTCTCAGTCTATGCTGCTATATTGTCTGCTGCTTCTTGTATTCTCTTATTTGCAATTGTTAGGTGTTCTTCTACACACCCCACCACCAAGTCGTCTGCATATAGAGCGGCTCTCACCCCTTGTGGCAGATCGCGGGTGAGATCATTGATAAACACAAGAAACAATGTGGGAGACAGTACTGGGCCTTGAGGAATTCCGTGTTTTAAGAGGATTTCTTTGCTGTTATAACCATCCATGGTAACTCTAGCTTTCCGGTTGTGTAGGAATGCCTTGATCCATTTTCTCATGCTATCCTTGATACCATTCCTTTGCAGTTTTGCTATTAGTCCATATTTTCGTACCTTATCGAAGACTTTCTGGAAATCTATTTATAGTGTAAGGACCTTTTTCTTTTCTTGGAAGGCGTCTTCAACAATTTGGGACAAGAATGTGATCTGGTCTTCTGTGATGCTACACTGTCTAAACCCTGCTTGTTCTGGTACTAGTAATCTCTGTTTCTAGGTACCATTTCAGTCTTCTGTTGACCATCATCTCCATTATCTTACAGACACAGCTGGATAAACTTATTGGTCTGTAACTGGCAGCCTTTTTCTGATCTTTTCTTTTCTTTATAATGGGACACATATATGCCTCTCTCTATATCTGCGACATATCTGTCATCCAGCTATAATTATATATTTGCACACTCCATCACAGAACAGGTGCTGAAGACAGAGGTACCAGGCCAGGAGGCGCACTAGCAACCATGGTACCAACCTGCCCAACCCCTTTTTCTTGTATGTCTACACAAAAAGTGTCCTGCATGTGCCATCACGGTTAGACTAACAACATGGCATCTTAAACATAGGAGCAAGGAAGTGATTGTCAAACTGTATAAAGCTTTAGTTAGACCTAGATTGGAGTACTGTGTACAGGTGTGGAGTCCTTATCATAGAGGGGACATAAACATGCTAGTAAGAATACAAAAAAGAGCGACAAAGATGATAGTGGGATTACAGAATTACAGTTATGAGGAACGACTCACAAAAACCGGCCTACAGTGTCTCGAAGAGAGAAGAATTCGTGGTGACTTAATACCGGTTTATAAGATGATCAGAGGAATGGATAAATTAGACTATAACAAATTTTTTAAAATACAGCCACCCACAATAACACGTGGGCATAGCTACAAGCTGACTAAAGAGAGGTCCAGGTTAGATATTAGGAAATATTTTTTTGCTTGGAATGCATTGCCAGGGGAGGTAGTGGAGGCAGGGACAGTTAATGCATTTATGAATAAACTGGATGTGCATAGCTTTTAGAGCAAGGTGATGTAAATGTAACTGGTTGTATACAGACTCTGCAGGGTCTTCTAAACCAGTATAAAGACGTTAAGTTAAGTTAAGTTAATTGCAGTAAATAAAATGGCAGCCCTATTGTTGACATGCACCATAGAGGAGATCCGTTCTGTTATCGGTTAATTGAGCAGGGAATAGAAATTCATTGGCGAATGAAGGTTCAGTATGGTGATACATACTTTTCGGTTCGGCAAGCGTCATTCACAGTCAATCAGCGATTTTCCTTTACAAGGTGGTCAACGGCTGCAATTGACTCTGGAGATGTGCATAACCCGGTCTTGAATGGTCGGTTAAAGAACTCACACCAGTTTGGAACTTCCTACTCCACTCATACACTTGCTGGAGTGAAAGCATGCATCACCATACTGGACCTTCATTCATCAATTAATTTCTGTAGGTTTCCCCCTTTCGCTGCTCAAACAACAAATTACAGAACGCTGACTCTCTTTGGTGCAATAGTGGGATGGCCATCTTTTTACTGCAATTATGAGATCGTGTTGTTCATCTGAACCGTGATATCATATGCAGGACACTCTTGACATCCTTAGCAACAAGTTACAATACAAAGACTTTTTCTCATTTCTATCCCACTTTTTAGGTTTTCATTTGAAGCTCCCTCGTATAAAAATGGTACTTGGCTGCCAGGAGCAGGATTGCTCAGCAGCTATGAGATGGCAACAACAACAACTACACCACTTTTAACAACCTCATTTACTTACGGTGTCCGATCAGACATAAGTTGCATAAGGCCCTTGATCAAATGCTCTTTGCCAGCAGTTGTTGGGTACTGTGCTAATATTTTCCCAAACATTTCTTTCCCTTTTATGACCTTCTGGAAGGGGTATTCCAGGGGCGAGTTGGAAATACCTAAAAATGCTGTAGACATAGGAGATTTACTCAGGTAAGTACTTCTTAAACACTGTTATGTTAATATGGATACATACCATACAGTTCTATGGTCACCGCATGTTACAATGCACACCCTATAGTACATCATGTCACAATGGATGTATTCCATATACTACATTATAGTCACCACATGTTACCATGGATGTATACCATATACTACATTATGGTTACCACATGCTACAATGGATGTATACCATATTCTACATCATGTTACAATAGATGCATGCCATATTCTACATCACGTTACAGTGGATGCATGTCATATTCTACATCATGTTAAAATAGATGCATGCCATATTCTACATCATGTTACAGTGGATGCATGTCATATTCTACATCATGTTAAAATAGATGCATGCCATATTCTACATCATGTTACAGTGGATGCATGTCATATTCTACATCATGTTAAAATAGATGCATGCCATATTCTACATCATGTTACAATGGATACTACAAGGCAAGATCCAGAAAAAAGAGGAAGTAGACGACCAAGACCTACCTTTACATCGCAGACATTAAAACACAAAACTAGGCGGAAATAAAGAGAGCTGCAAAGGATAGGGTCAAATGGAGAGACATGCTCAGACAACCTTACAACCAGTTTTAGGACTGATCAATCAGAGGATAGGGTCAAATGGAGAGACATGCTCAGACAACCTTACAACCAGTTTTAGGACTGATCAATCAGAGGATAGGGTCAAATGGAGAGACATGCTCAGACAACCTTACAACCAGTTTTAGGACTGATCAATCAGAGGATAGGGTCAAATGGAGAGACATGCTCAGACAACCTTACAACCAGTTTCAGGACTGATCAATCAGAGGATAGGGTCAAATGCAGAGACATGCTCAGACAACCTTACAACCAGTTTTAGGACTGATCAATCAGAGGATAGGGTCAAATGCAGAGACATGCTCAGACAACCTTACAACCAGTTTTAGGACTGATCAATCAGAGGATAGGGTCAAATGCAGAGACATGCTCAGACAACCTTACAACCAGTTTTAGGACTGATCAATCAGAGGATAGGGTCAAATGCAGAGACATGCTCAGACAACCTTACAACCAGTTTTAGGACTGATCAATCAGAGGATAGGGTCAAATGCAGAGACATGCTCAGAAAACCTTACAACCAGTTTTAGGACTGATCAATCAGAGGATAGGGTCAAATGCAGAGACATGCTCAGACAACCTTACAACCAGTTTTAGGACTGATCAATCAGAGGATAGGGTCAAATGCAGAGACATGCTCAGACAACCTTACAACCAGTTTTAGGACTGATCAATCAGAGGATAGGGTCAAATGCAGAGACATGCTCAGACAACCTTACAACCAGTTTTAGGACTGATCAATCAGAGGATAGGGTCAAATGGAGAGACATGCTCAGACAACCTTACAACCAGTTTTAGGACTGATCAATCAGAGGATAGGGTCAAATGGAGAGACATGCTCAGACAATCCTTACAACCAGTTTCAGGACTGATCAATCAGAGGATAGGGTCAAATGGAGAGACATGCTCAGACAACCTTACAACCAGTTTTAGGACTGATCAATCAGAGGATAGGGTCAAATGGAGAGACATGCTCAGACAACCTTACAACCAGTTTCAGGACTGATCAATCAGAGGATAGGGTCAAATGCAGAGACATGCTCAGACAACCTTACAACCAGTTTTAGGACTGATCAATCAGAGGATAGGGTCAAATGCAGAGACATGCTCAGACAACCTTACAACCAGTTTTAGGACTGATCAATCAGAGGATAGGGTCAAATGCAGAGACATGCTCAGACAACCTTACAACCAGTTTTAGGACTGATCAATCAGAGGATAGGGTCAAACATATACCTCTATAACACACACTCATATATACCGTTAAAACCTATATTCACATGTACCTCTATCTATCACAAACACTCACATATACCTCTATGACACAAACACTCACATTGAATCTATCTATCACAAACACTCACATATACCTCTATCTATCACAAATACTCACATACCTCTATGACACAAAACACTCATATATACCTCTATCACACATATAAGGTTTGTCTGTAACAACTTACTGCTGGCAGGAAGTGTTCTTACATTGACACAAGACAAGTAGCTGGCAGCATTGCTGATAAAGACCGGTTTAACCGTTAGCGAGTCTTCCTGCTTACTGGCAAATAAACCGGGAAAAAAAAAAGAGAAATATTTTCCAATTGTCAAATATATATACATTCAGGGAATTTGGGGAGGTGCAATTTTGTAGTTATTAGTGGTACGGATCTCAAAGTAAACTTGCATGTGCCAGCAAGGACTGTACCCCTATGAGAACTGTACCCATTTAAAAAATATGTGCTGAAGTCAGATGCACTGGATCATATATGTTTTTCTAAATAAATTATATTATATCATCGTCATCAGTCCCATAACCTAGAAGGTCGTTGAGGCATCGTTATTGCAGTTTACCCGCTCCCGACATACAACAACAGTGTGTCTTGGGCCGTTACACACCTGACGGCGCCCATCTCTCTCTAGGTAGCAGTTCTTCTTCTTTTTCATCGTACGCAGTCAGACAGTAACCATTATTTTTTCGAAAAAAGAAGCGGTCATCCTGAGGCTGTCGACACTGCCATAGAGCTTGTCTAGTGTTGCCACTGGTAATGGCCACATCTGCTCTCTCTGATCCTCGTATGTCGGGCAGTTTTGCAGCAAATGCTCAGCGGTCATTTTCCCGGTACCACACGGGCATTCGTCAGTGCCACCTATCTTCAATTTGTTGAATAAGTGGTACCTCAGTCTATTGTGGCCAGTGCGAAGTCTGAAGACCACGACCTGCTCTCTTCTGTTCAACTGGTAATAGGCATCGTTTTTTGTGTAGCCAGTATGTTCAGTTTCCCATTTGGTCATGTATCTAGTTCTAATTAGCCGTTTTGACTCTTCGTATGTCCTACTAGTATCTGGTTGTGGTAGTCTTGCACCTTCTTTTGCCAGTCTGTCTGCCTCCTCGTTGCCTTAGATGTTGCAGTGGGATGGAACCCACTGTACCACTACCCTTTTTGGTGCGGACTGCTGGCATAGTTGACAGAGTACTGCTCTTAAATCATTAAGTAGGTAGCAGTTCATTATAGTTGTGTCTAAACTTCATACAACAAAGTTGACACTGTCTGCAGCTAGGGTGAAGGGCACCAATCTCGTGAAGTTCAGCCGTGTGAACTAGACCATGAAATATTATGACACATGTTTAAGCGTAGTGCTATTCATATAGTCGATGTCCATTCCACGATAATCAGAGGGAAGAAAACACATAAAACGAATGAGTTAGCCAGTCCAAATGGAAAAAACAACACTTTTCCGTGAACAGAAGTGTAAGTCGTCGACTAGTGTGAATTCCCGGCAATTCAATGGTCTGGCGGCATCTATATTGAACTAAAACAGCAGAGCAATATATATATAGCTCTATATATATTCTAGCAAACGCCAAAAAAAAAAAAAATGACAAGACAATTTAAGACGCAAAAATCAAAATAAATTTGTTAAATTGAAAATATTTTTATAATAATCCAGTTAATATCCAGCAAAATGAGAAATAGTGACAAATGACATCAATGTCACTCTTTGGGCAGATCAATAGAAATTTCAGCTATGGAATTACTTTACTACATTATCTTTTTTTTATTAACATTCTTCTTTGAAATGAATATAATAACCTTCAAATGTGCCTTAGCTTTATCCAATGGGATGACATTAACTAGCCAGATGACCAACTTGTCTTTAAGCTCTATCCAATGGGATGACATTAACTAGCCAGATGACCAACTTGTCTTTAAGCTCTATTCAATGGGATGACATTAACTAGTCAGATGACCAACTTGTCTTTAAGCTCTATCCAACTGGAAGACATTAACTAGCCAGATGACCAACTTGTGTTTCAATTCTAGATGGGATGATGTCAACTAACCAGAAAACCAAACTGTCTACTTTCTATCCAATGGGATGACATTAACTAGCCAGATGCCAAACATGTCTTTAAATTCTAACCAATGGGATGACGCCAATAAGCCACATGACATAATTCTCCTTATATTCTATCCAATGGGCTAAAAGGTTTATTAGGGCCAGATACATGGCCAAATGGGAAACAGAACATACTGGCTACACATAAAATGATGCCTACTACCAGTTAAACAGAAGAGAGCAGGTCGTGGTCTTCAGACTCCGCACAGGCCACAACAGACTGAGGTACCATCTATTCAATAAAGTGAAGATAGATGGCATTGACGATTGCACCTGTGGTACAGGGAAAATGACCGCTGAACATCTGCTGCAAAATTGCCCGACATACGAGGACCAGAGAAAGCACATATGGCCATCACCAGTGGCAACACTAGACAAGCTCTATGGCAGTGTTGACAGCCTCAGGATGACAGCTGCTTTCTTCGAACAAATTCAAGTTGACGTCTGACAGCGTACGAAGAAGAAGAAGTAACCAATGGGCTGAAGTTAACTAGCCAGATTAACATATTCTCATTAAACAAATTTTGACTAATGGGAAAAAGTCATTTAGCAACATGACCAATCCATGTTTAAAATTCTAGCCAATGGGAACACGCCATTTAGCAATATGATCAATCTGTGTTTTAAATTCTAGCTAATCAGAACAAGCCATTTAGCAACATGATCAAACCGTGTTTTAAATTTTAACCAATGAGAACAAGCCATTTAGCAACATGACCAACCTGTGTTTTAAATCTTAACCAATGAGAACAAGCCATTTAGTAACATGATCAATCCGTGTTTCAAATTCTAGCCAATGAGAATAATCCATTTAACAACAGGACCAATCTGTGTTTTAAACTGTAACTCATGGGAACAAGTCAATCACATGGCCTATCTATCACAATCACAATAATGATAACTACTTAACACAAAATTAAAAGTATACATTAGCATATTTTATGATAATCAATTTATGGCTGTTACAATGATGGCATTAAGCAGAACGATTATCTATGTAACCATTCGGTAATTACTTTTCCTAATCTTAAAAATTTTAAAGAAAAATTCTTGGATAAATATCAGCGACTAATTCTGACTAGGCATGTGTGTTATCTACTCACCCAAGATCAAATAGAATCAAATTAAATCCATTATATTTTTCTTTGTCTTCTAAAATCCTTTCAGCATAGTCATTTATATCTGTATTTCCTTGTACATAATCTGCCACCAAATGACCTACCAAATAGACAATTGATAATGTTATTACAACCCACAATATAAGCGATGAATAAAATATACAGTCAACATTATGAGAATGGTATCTGGATTATAATTAAAGATCAAATAATGGATAGATATAATATGAAGATTAAAACAGAGACAGTAAAAATAAGCAGAATAGAGAAGACACTTAATATTCACAGAACTTAAGCAGGTCAGAGAATACCAATACTTTGGTTGCGTGTTCACAAATGATGGAAGGATGGACACAGAGGTGGAATAAAGAATCCAAAAAGCAAATACAGTTTCCTTTCAGCTCTCCCCATTCTTAAGACACAAACACATCCAAGTGGCGATAAAAAAAAAAAGAGACAGTTGATAAATAGTATTTTTATACCAACTCTCCTCCATCAGAATCGGACATTGGCTCCCACTCAACAAAACACAATAAAGAAAAATCAAGGTATGTGAAATGAGGTGTTTGAGAAAGGCGGTTGACATCATAAGAATGAGCACAGTATTATTAAATTAGAAAGAAGGTTGGTGCAATATCATACATGGTTTACAGGGAAAGACACACAAAAATGTGGTTTGGACACCTGACAGAAATGTAACCAATCTACCAACTGTGCAGGTCTACAACACCAGACAAGAGGGTTACAGAGCAAGAGGGAGACCAATAAAAAGATGTAGTTTCGAGACCACTGTCCTAAAAGAATTACAACTTACGGCATACAAAGTTCATTTACCTACAATATTCTGGCTATAGAGTGTAGGAAACTTGCACTTCACCTGTAACAGACCTCACTGTTTGCCCTGGCCGTTATTCTAACTTAGAACATTCTCACACTCTTCCACATCATTCATGACTATACTCAGTAAATGACATATCCCATAGCAGGTGGCATATTTATTATATAATACTCATATCATAGAATGAGTAGAGAAATTACAAACACAATATAATACATTTCATCTTAACTAAGCATTCTATTATTATATATATGTTAATATACATATTAACTAAAGCGGAAAGTTTAAGCATTAGCTCTTGATGGAATTCCCAACTATCTAAAACCCAGTTCTATTGCCTTGCAATTACATCACACACACTTCGCCTTAACTGCATCCTCAACACACCTTATCAAATACTTCCTCACTCAAATCCCCTCAGGCGGGCGATCTGGACATAACTCGTTCACATTGTGTCCTTTTTACAACACACGTTCAGATTATCTATTAATACAAAACTCACACACCTATTTGAGCGATCATGTTCTATCACTATCATTCGTCCAACTATCTTTCAATCGCTCCTCTATCTAAGTCGGTGAGCTAAACCAGACTCATATCTACATTCACTCATCCCCTCTCCTCTCCTCTCCATCCAGCCTCCTGAGCTAAACTTTGTCTCGAGTTATATATCCTCAAGCAAGGTCAGCGCTTGACCAATCAATCTCAGGGGATGGCCATATTCAGTCCCATTGGAACGAAACACTTTGCACACCTGTCACTCATTCTCTCACAGCAAGCCCTGTTGTCAATTCGTCTGTCAATCATTCTCTCCTTTCCCAAATCGGAAGGCCAGTGGTCAGCTCCCACCTGTCCACACTCCTTGCCCCAACTCTGTTCTCCTCTGTTGAAACTGTGAGTGACCTTGACGCGCATTCAGGTACATCTGTTATCAGTAACTACATCACCCCTGTCCTAAACTCTCTGCTCCGGCGGGAACTGTTACACACCCCTTCTCTTGTTAATAGAGACAGTTTCATCTTGAGAAGGCAATAAGATTGTTTTTGCTGTAGCGCAGGACTAGCTAGCATTTAGACAGAATTGATAGCTCATTGTCAACTCCATTCCTAGCTAAGGCTGCTGGGAAAGAATGATAGCTCCGTAGTCCTAGTTAAACAACAACAAAGTACTTTCCTTACATAAGGAAATCAAATTGAAGAGGTTGGCAAGATAAGATACCAAGCTAAGATGAAACAGAAACAAATTCTACAAATTAAGCCCTTCATCAGGGACAAACATGCTGAAGTCAGATGCAATGGGCCAACAGGTGAAAAATAAAAACCACAGTGCAATGCACACTGCCTCGGGGATTAGAGAAATAAAGTGAATGCACAACAACAAAAATCTGGGACAACAAACATACTAAATTTGAGCCAACAAATCTTAGAGAAAGGGATGAATACATAAATAATACACATAAATAGGTAAGAATATGATTTCTTTGCTCATACTCGTATATTGTTGTTGTCTGTTGGTCATGATGAAGACTTTTAGGTCGTAATATAAGTTTTGTTTCTATTTTCATCTTAGCACAGAATATAACAATACCTATAAATTATTTATTACACTTTATATTTAATAAACAGTACCGGTGCAGTCTCACCTTATTTTTTTAAATGTTAAGATAAAGAAATTCAGCATTACTACAGCATCATCATCATATAGGGGCAGAGGAACTGAGATGCTAGTCAGGTCTGGCACAACTTACTGACCAGGATGTTGCATCAGGGTAAGCCATTTCATACTGACCAGGACGTTATGTCAGGGTCAGGCACAGCATACTGATCAGGATGTCGGGCAAGGGTCAGGCACAATATACTGACCAGGATGTCGCGCAAGGGTCAGGCACAACATACTGACCAGGACATCACATCAGGGTCAGGCACAACATAATGACCAGGATGTCACGTAGGAGTCAGGCACAACATACTGACCAGGACGCTGCATCAGGGGCAACATACTGATCAGGGCGTCACATCAGGTTCAGGCACAACATACTGACCAGGACGTCACGTCAGGGTCAGACATAACATACTGACCAGGAAGTCGTGTCAGGGTCAGGCACAACATACTGACCAGGACATCGCATCAGGGACAACATGCTGATCAGGGCGTCACATCAGGGTCAGGCACAACATACTGAACAGGACGTCGCATCAGGGTCAGGTACAACATGCTGACCAAGATGTCATGGTAGGGTCAGACCCAACGTTCTGACCAGGACGCCACGTCAGGGTCAGGCACAACATAATGACCGGGACGTCACGTCAGGCACAACATACTGACAAAAACCACTATCTATTTTCCATGTAGGGATCTCTGGAAACAGGCTGTTTTCAAGACAGTCTGGCTGACTAGATGTGGATCGACGTTATCGATGTGGTAGTTGGCGTCGCACAGATGAAGTCAAGCATAGAGCAACCACCTGGAGAACCGCAGCCCATTTCTTCGACTCGCTCTAGAAGAAAAGAAAGCTATTACAACCTGCCACTTAACGCCCTTTGCAGACCATACAAAAAAGCAAACTTACTCGATGTGGGCATTAAATAACAACAGCAATATGACGCAGTAAGTACATAAACAAGTACTAATTACAACTAACGCTGTCTAACAACAAAATCATCAGTCCATCTTTCTCACCTCTGCCTAATTTTGTCATATCCAGGGGGCTAAGTATGTTAAGCAAAGCGCCAATCTTTCCAGACCTGCTCATTCCAAACCAGGTGCCACCAACTCTACCAGGTTCCTCATCCAAGCCTGGAAAAGTCAAACAAGACCAAATTTGTCCCCATAATAAGCAATATTATGAAGGATGGGGAAATGTGAACTATAGGTGGACAAAGAGAGAACAATATTAGAAAGATAGAAAAGTAAAAGGACCTAGGGCTTATAATAGATCATACAGGTAAGGTGAGTCGGCAAGTCCAGGTAGCAGTAAAAATGGCAAATGCAATGTTAGGTATGATAAAAATAAATGTTAAATATAAGTGCAAAGAAGTGATAGTCAAACTGTATGAAGCATTAGTTAGACCTAGATTGGAGTACTGTGTACTGGTGTGGAGTCCTTATCGTAGAGGAGATATAAAAATGCTAGAAAGGATGCAAAAACGGGTGACAAAACTGATAGTGGGATTCCAGAATTACAGTTATGAGGAAAGACTCAGAAAAATCGGCCTGAAGTGTCTCGAAAAGAGAAGAATTTGAGGTGACTTAATAAAGGTTTATAAGATGATCAACGGAACGGATCAATTAGAATATAACAGATATAAGATAATAACAGAAAACATTAAATTAGACTATAACAAGTTTTTCAAAATACAACCACCAATAAGAACAAGCAGCACATACACAAATTAACTTAAGAAAGGCCCAGATTGGATATCATGAAATATTTTTTTGTAGTCAGAAAGTGGTGTATGCTTGGAAGAACATTGCCCCAGGAAGTAGTGGAGGCAGGGACAGTTAATGCATTTAAGAATAGAATTGATGTGCATAGCTTTTAGAGCCGGTTAATGCAAATGTAACTGGTTGTATACAGACTCTGATGATTCTTCTAAATCAGTATAAAGACGTTAAGTTAAGTTACTATAATCCTCTGATAGATCTTGACAGATTCATCATTTAATTATAAATGAGTGAAATGGAGAACTAGTTATAGTGTTACTGGAGTTCATGGATTTTAGGAATGGGTGGGTTTTTAAAAAAAAAATATATATATATATATATATATATATATAATAGCTGTCCATCGTTGGCGATGAGGACCGCCGAAATCATCCTTGTCACAGATTTCCCTGTTGAGTGTGGGTGCGCATGTGGCTGAACAGAAATCTGCTACACGAGGTTTGTAGAAGGTGATGGTGTTCCCGCTGTTCGGGATTTCCGGGTCTCGCATCTGCTCTGGGCTTTCACAACACGGTCGTCTTCGCCGGTAGCTACACCCGATTTGACTGCACTTCTCCAGTCAGATCCGGTTTTGCGCAAAACATTCCCAGGTGTCGATGTCTATCTGGCAACTTTACAGTCCTTCAGACCGTCTTTAAAACATTTCTTTGGGCGCCCTCTCTTGCGCCATCTCTCTCTCAGCTTGCCGTAGAGAAGCTTCTTTGGGAGCCGCTCGTCTGACATACGGACGAGGTGTCCGGCCCATCCTAGTCGTGCTTTTTCTAGCAGTGCATGGATGCTGGGCATGTTAGCCCTCAAGAGAACCTCGAAGTCAGTGACACAATCTTGCCATCGGATGTGGAATATTCGCCTCAGGCAACCTGTGTGGAAGTGGTTTAACCTCCTTGCATGTTCAGAGTATACAGTCCAGCTTTCGCAAGCGTATAGTAGGGTTGGAATGATGGTTACACGGTAGACTTTGAGTTTGGTTTTGACGCTGATGCCACGACGTGCCCACACCAACGAGCGCATTCTACCAAAGGCTGTGCTGGCCTTTGCTATTCTGCTTGCCACCTCATCATCTAGGCTGACAGATCTCGACAGCGTGCTGCCCAGATATGGGAATTTGTCTACGACTTTCAGCATCTGCCCGCTGACTGTAGTCTCTCGTTTTGTGTATGGCATGCCTGGTGCTGGTTGGTACATGATCTCTGTTTTCTTGGCATTTATGGTCAGGCCAAAATTTTCGCATGTGGCAGAGAACCGGTCCATTCCAACCTGCATGTTCAGTTTTGAGTTGCTCATTAGAGCGCAGTCATCAGCAAATATAAGTTCCCTGATTATGTCGCCAGCCACTTTGGTTTTGGTCTTTATTCTTCTGGGATTGAGTAACTTGTCATCTGTGCGGTACTTTATGGGTATTCCAAGCTCCAGTGATCTGAAGGCGTCTGTCATCATGGCCGCGAACATCATGCTGAACAAGGTCGGGGCGAGTACACATCCTTGTTTTACTCCGTTTGATACTAGAAACGTTTTAGAGATTGCCCCACTGTCCAGTACACGAGCACACATGCCTTCGTGTAGCTGTTTCACCATTGTTATGAACTTGTTGGGGCAGCCAAACTTGGAATTTATCATCCACAGCCCTCCTCTGTTTACTGTATCAAATGCCTTTGTCAAATCAATAAATGTGTACAAGGCCTGATTTTGTTCCCGACACTTCTCTTGTACTTGGCGAGCGGCAAAAATCATGTCCACTGTTCCTCTTCAGGCTCTGAATCCACATTGGCTTTCTGGAAGGGAGTGGCTTTGTTCAAGGTGTTTGTTGAGCATGTTTAGCAGTAAGCGAGCTAGGATCTTGTCTGCCATGGAGAGTTGCGATATTCCACGATGATTGTCGCATTCCTGACGGTTGCCTTTTCTCTTGTACAGGAGAACGATTTAGCTCCTGCGGAATTTTTCATTCAGCCCATATGTGGCAGAAGCGTTCAGTTATCCTTCTAGTGAGGGATGGGCCAGCTGTCTTATATACCTCTGCTGGTATTGCATCCGCTCCTAGAGCTTTTCCTATAGATAGTGAACTAATTGCCCTGTCGACTTCCTCCTCAGTGATGACTTCATCCAACGCCAGGTTCAGTTCCACCTGCGGCATTTGCAGGATGGCCTCTTCATTTATGGACGATGGGTGGTTTAGTATTTTGCAGAAGTGGTCTGCCCATCTGTCTAGAATCTGAACCTTATCTGTTAGCAGTGCCCCATACGCACTGCGAACTGGAGTATTACTAGAGGGCTGCGGGCCGTAGAGAGCTTTCAGTGCCTCGTAAAACCGTTTGGTGTCATGGCGCTTGGCGAACATCTCAATTTCATCAGCTCTTTTGCTGAGCCAGGAGTCTTGCATCTCTCTAAGCCTGGTCTGGACAGCTTTGCAGGCAGTATTGAAGGCAGCTTTTGCTGCCGGAGATGGTATGGCTCTTTGGTATTGTCTGTGCGCTTCATGTTTTGTATCGAGAAGGCCCTGTATTTCCAGATCATTCTCATCAAACTAGCCCTTATGCTTGAGCGTGAGTGGGCCAATAACTTTAACAGCTGTATCGTAGAGTGTGTTTCTCAATGATGCCCAGTTCTCTTCGATGTCGTTCTTTTAGAAACAAAGCTCAGATAGTCTGCCCTCAAGCCCTTCCTGGAAGACTCCTCTCATGGGTTTGTATTTCAGCTGAGAGACATTTAAGCACCTCAGTGGTTTCTTTCCCTGGGGGCACATATGTACATACAGTGATACACTGTCGCCATACATATAATATATATTTAGTCTATATATGATAAACTGTAAATCTATTTTTGTTTTGTCGTACCATTTGGGAGCCACGTAGCGCAGTGGTTAGCGCGCTGGCTTCGCATCTGAGTGGTCCTGGGTTCATTCCCCAGTTGAGGCGGTAATGTTATTTTCAGACCGCAATGGCTCCAGGGTTGACCCAGCCTTAAATGGGTACCGGTTCAGTCCAGGAAGTAAAAGCGGCGAGGGAGAGGAGATGGCTTCCGCCCTCATATAGCCGAGCCTTTGAAATGTGAGATCGCTAACACCTAACACCCCTACGGCAGTCAGTAATGCTATGGGATACTTTACTTTTACTTACCATTACGGTTATCCAGTACTAATAGCTTGCAAAAACATAGGGGTGCAGACGTATAGTTGAGAATACCATATACTTAACCTAGTCTACTTAGTCTTAGCTGAAGACCGGAGACTTGCTGGGAACAGAGATTCAGTTGACTTGATCGAATTGGGACAACAGTGGAGTGGTGTGACATGATCAGAAGGACTCAGAAGGCTTCAACACCAGTCTCCGGACTGACTAACCTGATGATGATTAATGTAACTAATGTCCGACATGTCGTCAATCACACTTAAGTCAACACATGAGACAAAACTCACCACTTATGCATTCTCCTTGCTCTCCCCAGAAATGGGCCTGTTTTGTAGGCCTGCACCATGCCTCATCTCTGTTGTTTGCCAATATTAAATGATAACCGTCCGGGCAACATATCTCACTTTGACAGAAAAACAAAATGCACATCACAGGTTTCGATTAGTACAGCAATTTTCGGAATCCTTATTTTTGTTATAATAGTCGCCGGTTTTTATGACGGCTGTCTTCTGAAAACCAATCCAATGTTTGTTTACTATCTATTGTTTACCAATCGACGAAGGTCGAAACAAAACATTGAGATCGGCAAAATGTCCTACCGCAACTTATTTAGGTTTTCGTGTAAACTAGCTTTGTAAGATAGCCCCAGCAAAATGTTATGTACAATAATACTCTCTTTTAATACTGTTATACAAATTATGAATATGGTTGCCGTTCAAATAGCGTGTCACGGCGAATGAAGATGGTTCGTAAACCGTATTTTTAAGTTCGCCATTACTATCTCAGTTGTGAAAGGTCAAAGGCCGAAAGTTCAATTATTAATGACCTCTGGATTTCATCATCACAATCATCATCATGTGAGTGGGAAACAACATATTTTAACGTCTTGATAAGATCACCGAACCGCATACCACTTATCGTCTTTATACTGGGTTAGAAGACTCTACAAAGTCTGTATACAACCCGTTTCTTGGAAGGTAGTTTTTACAGATTTGCGAGTCCATCTTAATAGACTCAAGTCAAACACTAGAGTTAAGTAGACCCGCAGCTAGTTAGCCGCCATATATATCTGCTATTAAAAGTATTAATAAACCACATGTGAAAGGTACACATAACGGGTAGATTTTGAATTGTGTTCGGCAGCGGTCGTTAAGCCTACTCTTTTCGATTTCCAACTGCCAATGAATTTTTATCGTGCTCGACACTGTACACGGGAGTCCGATCTCACTAATAGATCAGGGGACTCTTTTCCAGAAGATCCAAATGAGAAAAAAAATCGCGGTTGTTGTTGTTGTTTCGAATGCCCTAATGAGTAGGTTACTCTTTTGTGCGCCCTGAAAAGGGCCTTAAGTGACGGGTTGTAGTAGCTTTCCACACATCCCGAGTGTGCTGATGAAGGTGGACCGGGGTACTCCAAGCGGTTGTGCTATGCTTGGCTTCATTTGTGTGTGAAGGTCTTGGCCAGTATATTTCTTCTGACCCTGGCTAACATTCTCTGATCAGACGTTAGCCTCATCGCCCCTCATCAACACAATGATTCGAATAGGCGACCTCTGGTACACGAGGCGGACACCTTACCTCGAGACCACTGAGCCCCATTGAACTCCTTTTGACCATGTCACACCACTAGTATGTCTCTTATATATATATATATATATATATATATATATATATATATATATATATATATATATATATATATATATATATATATATATGAGATCCATGTTTTAGTATGTTTATGTCTACAGGCGGCACAGCTTTGATGGGATGGGTACATTGTGAGCATGCCAGACACTATCAAGATTGCCGAAAAAACTCCTGTGTTGTGATCTTACGGAAGAATGACCGAAAGGATTAAGGACAGCATGAAAGAAACTCTGATGCTGTCGTATTGATGAAGACAACTGGGGTAGCATCAAGAAAAACAGATCGGACTCAGCTGAGAAATACAGTAAACGTGGGCGTTGCTGCTGGAGACAGTCACCGTATGCAGACAGTGTAAAACAAACGCCTGGCCAAGAGGGAAGGAACAGTGAAACTACCTTCACCGACAGTAAAAGATATCGTTTTCAAACCATGCAATAGATGAAAATTCCCTGCTCGCATTGGATTGATAA
This sequence comes from Ariolimax columbianus, assembly GCA_036924085.1. NCBI lineage: Eukaryota > Metazoa > Mollusca > Gastropoda > Stylommatophora > Arionidae > Ariolimax > Ariolimax columbianus. Next base: position 74,950,957 of record JAVGWX010000012.1, read on the forward strand.
ACTACATGAGGGCCAGCAAACACCGCACTGAAACATGACAACCAGTGCAGAACCAAAACACAGTAACACATATACTACAAATGTAAGATGGTGGTGTTGGTAGTCATCGACAACGATGGCTAGTTATCTTGTCTGTGTTTAATCATAGTAACCATTTCTTGTTTGTTCTACTCTCTTTCATAAAAGACATAATGACATACACTATCTCACACTTTCCTGATCATTTTTAGGTAATTTAGATAACTTGAACCTCTCATTTTACATCATGTCTTTTTTAGCCTTGGTAATCATGTTGTTGATCTCAGAGCTAATATTCGCTTCTTTAGTGAAGGCACTACTAAGGTAAGTAAAGCTGTCAACTGCTTGTAGGCGATGGCCATGTACATTGATGTTTGGTTCATAGAAGGGCTCCCCTGGTGCCGGTAGAAACATTACCTCAGTTTTCTTGGTATTTACTGTGAGACCAAAGTTAATGGACGCAGTTGAAAACTTATTCATGGTTGTTTGCATGTCTTTTTGTGAGCCCTTGTTAATTGTGCAGTCATCGGCAAAGAGGAGATCTAAAATAATTGCATCTATCATCTTTGTGAGAGACTTTAGGCGCCTCTGGGAAAACAGTTGCCCATCCGGATGGTATCTGATCTGTATGCCAGTGCACAGCCACGTGTTGCAACAGAAAGCATGACTGCAAAAACCACGCTAAAGAGTTTATGTTTTTGTTTCTAAGAATCGACGTCACTGCACTCCGGGCATGCCATGCCCATAAGTGCTCAGTATCTCTCATCAAATGGCGTAATTTATGGATGCTGATAGTCCCTGTTGCTCGCTGGTTGTACACTCTCCTGTGCCGTCCTCTCATGCACCCCACTCCGCTCGAACCTCGTTTAATGTCGAAACTTTGCAGTCTGTGGATTGCTGCCTCATCTATTGCGTAGTCCTCATCCAGCAAGCGGCCATTAATTGATTTCAAAATATCACTTCTATCCATCACTAATGTGCGGATGATGGGAGCTTGTGAGGCCAAGATGTCAGCTCTTTCATTGCCCTGAACCCCGGTATGAACAGGACCGTAGATCCATGTCAACGCCTGGAGGTTTGAGGCCTCAAGAGCAGATATCCACTCGTACCTAAGCCACCCCTTCTGCATTTTCTGAAGCTAAAGAGTGCTGATGCCAACACATAGCCGTGTCTGTTTTTGTTTTTTGGAGGTTTTTTTTCGCTTTTGCCTCATTTCTCTTTTACCCAAGGTGTTGTGCGTTACACTATGTATATATGTTGCCCCTGTCGGCCCAGTGCTCCAGACTGCCTCATGCTATTTATTTACGGGTCTGTTTACAGATGCCCTGACCGTGGTTACAGCACTAAAAAGCAAGAAAAATACTGAACTTAATGATTTAAGAGCAGTACTCGGTCAACTATGCCAGCAGTCCACACCAAAAAGAGTAGTGGTACAGTGGGTTCCATCCCACTGTAACATCCAAGACAACGAGGAGGCAGACAGACTGGCAAAAGAAGGTGCAAGACTACCACAACCAGATTCCAGTGTGACCCACGAAGAGTCCTAAAGGTTTATTAGGGCCAGACACATGGCCAAATGGGAAACAGAACATACTGGCTACACAAAAAATGATGCCTACTACCAGTTGAACATAAAAGAGCAGTTCGTGTTCTTCAAACTCCGCACAGGCCACAACAGACTGAGGTACCATCTATTCAATAAACTGAAGATAGGTGGCACTGACGAATGCACTTGTGGTACAGGAAAAATGACCGCTGGACATATGTTGCAAAATTGCCCGACATACGAGGACCAGAGAAAGCACATGTGGCCATCACCAGTGCCAACACTATGTTGTCTTCTAAACGTACCCTGGGACGTCCTCGAGGTATGTGTCCTTGACTTTTTGTCTTCCATGACCGCCTTGGTATCCGATCTTCTTCCATTCTACAGACATGGCCAAACCACTGCAGCTGTGACTGCGCCACTCGTGCCTGCATGGGTTTGACTTGGAGGTTGCTACGTATTATCTGGTTACGGATATTGTCACTTTTCATTACCTGAACTACCTTTCCTATGTACCTCATTTTCTGAAGTTTGTAGTTGCCTTTTTGTTACGGCGTCCCTCCGCATTCCACTGTAATTTTTTGAAGATCTTGGGTTTTTGGTCAACAACTCTTGCCCCATCTCCTTGTGCCTTGACTCCACAGCACATGGATGGGTGACCACCAGTATAATAAGGTAGACCCTTTCGAGGATTTGGGCCCACACGTTCTATGGGTTTGAGATGTGAATGGCACGGTGGTAGTTAAAGAGAAGTGTGCCGGTGATCTGCAATTATCTTATCAATTAAAAACATCGTTGTCTTCCTAGTCTGCCTCACAAGCTGCAATAACTCTGGTTTTAAATTGTTATGACAAAAAAGATATATTTTCTTTTGCAAGTCAATTCATGGCTACTTGTTTCGTGTTTGGTGAAGTTGGAATTTTTTCTTCCTGGGCTACAACATTATGATAAGATTCATTGTCCATAGCAAGATATGACGGCCTATCCAGAGTGTGAAGAAGTGTGTTCCCCAACCAATTCCTGAAAATATATCCATTCATTTCAGTGTGGTAGTTCCTACCATCTGTGGACTGAAAAGAAGTTCTGCGCCACTTATAAGACCATTTTCTTTGCTACCTGCGTGAACTATTACAATGCGTTAACCCTTGCTGCGCGGAATTATCTTCTATTGTTTCCGTGTAGTGATTGCCATTTTTTTTTCATTTGTATGGTTGGCATTTACCCACGATTCGTCCAAATATACTATGTCATATCCTTCCATCCTACGTTTAATGAGGACGGAGAACATAACATACTTTTACTTAACGTGATGGTGATCCATCAACCATAGCCATGGCTCGACCAAAGGAGTCCCGTCAGGTGGGAAGAATGCCGGACCCGAAGTGCACGGAGCTTCAATTTGACTACTGTCTTTATTTAGAGTCATTGAAGTCGAAGTTTGAAGACGAACAAGGAAGAAGAAGAAGTTTACGTTCATTAATTGTATATGTAGTCCTAATTTCTTCAAGACTTCTTGATTTATTTTTCTGTTATCTATTTCTACAAGAATCGCCCATTCTTCTGTATATCCTTTTATGTAATTTTAAGGGGACTATTGTCGAGTCAGGCAGAACTTAGAACTTACTGATCGAACAATGTTGGGAAGGTAAAATATGTTGGTCAAGACCCATGCTTTACTTTCACGTTGGTCTCCCTGGAAACGTGCAGTTTTCATGGCAGTCTGGCTAGGGAGGTGGGGGATTTATGTGATCGCCGTAGTAGTCAGCGACACGCAGATGAAACAAAGTATAGCATAACCGCCTGAGAACCACGGTCCACCTTCATTATCACGCTCGGGATATGGCTTGGCTTCGTTCGTTCTCAATCCCCAACTACCAAACCCTGAAAAGGGCTAAAGTAGCAGAATGTAGTCCAGAGAACGGAATGCGTTGTGTCGTATTTTACAGCTTGACTGCGATATTTGCACCTTTCGGTCCAACACATCCGACTTCAGCAAGCATTTTTTGTGTGCCGGGTTAGCATTCACTCTTCGATCCCTTCTCCTTAGCCAGTCTGCTCTGTTGCAGCCTGTTATCCAGGATAACCGCGTGGAAGTGTGTAAGGGTCTTGGCATCTCTGGTTCGCTGACCATGACGCTAGCAGTCAGCTATGGGTTGCTGACCGCTGCAGCTCATGCGCTACTCAGCATCTTGATCCCACGCTACTGCAGCCCGCAGTAATCTTACTCATTCTACAACAGCAACAACGACAATGTCATTTCCAATCCAACAATAACTGCACTTGACAGTGGCGACTTCCGGTAAACATCCAAACACAAATATCAAAAAGTGCGAGTAAGAATCACGCTTCAAAAACTCTTTTATGGATTCCGCTTTTTAATTCGTAAACGAGAAGAATTTAAAAGGTATGATGTACTTCAGCGATAAGTGAAAATGCTGAGAGTATGTACTGCTTGCAGTTCTACCAAATTAATACTCCGTTTTGTAACGGCAGGAAATAATAGTGGTCAGTAGTACTTAGTAGTAGTACTAAGTAGTAAGTAGTAGTAGTAGTATAAGTAAGTAGTATTACTATTAATAGCAACTAGTACTAAACTTTAACTTAACTAAACTAGTATTAAATTTGAGTACTACTCTACTAGTAAGTAACTCTTTTAGTAACTAATTTTATTTAGTAAGTTAGTAACTTAAGTAAGCAGTGTCAGTGACGAGTGTCATAAAAACCGGCCACTATTAGTACTATTACTACTATTAGTATTAGTTTTAAAAGAAAAAGAGGATTTCGAAAATTGCTGCACAAAATCGAAACGTGATATGTGTCACAATGTGTGCATTTTGTTTTTCTGTCAAAGTGAGATATGTTGCCCGGACGGTTATCATTTAATATTGGCAAACAACAGAGACGAGGCATGGTGCAGGCCCACAAAACATGCCCATTTCTGGGGAGAGCAAGGAGAATGCATAAGTGGTGAGTTTTGTCTCATGTGTTTACTTACCTAAGTCTAAGTAAGTGTAGTTCACTAGTTGGCGACATGTCGGACATTAGTTACATTAATCATCATCAGGTTAATCAGTCTGGAGACTGGTGTTGAAGCTTTCTCCTTCAGATCATGTCACACCAGACCACTGTTCTCACAATCTCTGTTCCCAGCAGGTCTCTTCCGTCTTCAGCTAAGAATAAGCTATAAGTAGACTAAGTAAGTATATGATTATTAGATTATATGGTATACTATACGTCTGCATCCCTATGTTTTTGCAAGCTATTACAAAATAGTGACTGGAAAAATGGGATAGTAAGACAAATCAAAAATAGATTTACTGTTTATGATAGATTTAAAAAAATTATATATAATTAAACCGGACCAAACTACAACAAGTAAACATATCTACGATGTGCATAATTCGGTTTCTAACAGGTGAAAGATGTTGACCACATCCTTCTTTAAATATCTTTGTCCAGTTCGTCACTGCTGTCTTCAACACACTTTTGTCACCATACACTGCCTGCATTCTGCATTGAATGTCAACTGATCAACATCCTTCAGTTGTTAGAAACCAAATCACTGCTCGTTGATCAACTCTGGATGGATTCCGTATCACACCCACCATGTCTGTCAAGGAAACTGAGTAAGAGGACAATTACATTTTGCAAATTTGACAGTTGGTATGTGCTGTTTACACCAGAAGCTAATGTCTGGTCAGGCAAAACACACTGATCAGACAATGTTAGCCAGGTTCAGTAGACATATATTGGCCAAGACCCTCACCTGACCTCCTCATTGGTCATCCTGGAAACGGGCTGTTGTCGAAGACAACAGTCTGGTTATCAAGGTGAGGTTCGACGTGATCCCCATAGTAGTGAGGGACAGGCAGATGAAGCCAAGCATAGCACTGGAGGATACATGTCCACCTTCATCAGCACGCTCGGGACGGAAGGAAAGCTACGACAACCCACCACCTTTTTAGGCCGCACAAAAGAGTAACTTATAAAGGCTATATTTTTGTAACTAGTTTTGCCAGGATTATTTTTTCTATAAAAGCAGTCTTTTCATAAAACTTGATTGTTTTACAAGGAAGACAAACATGTTATATATCAGGTTAAAGGAAAATGAATATGCAGTAAGAATATGAAGGTCTTGTAGAATTTCATAAAATATTACGAGTAATTGTTAATAATTGTAATTTTTGGTAATAAAAATTATTTTTCTCACATAAAAATGTTACTAATCCAAGAATAACCACTTAAACGTAATGCAGATTGGTCTAGAGTATTTCAGAATAACAATAATCTGCATATGAATAATATCTACAAGAAAATAATTTTCTGTGGCAGTCAAACGTTTTTGCCTTTTAGCAGCACTAGTTCCTGGTCGTGATAACGCCCACTCAACTTCAGCATCAGATTTAGTAGATTGAATAATATTATAGGATCAAAATACTGAGCAGCACATGAGCTGCAGTGGTCAGTGATCCATAGCTGACTGCTAGTGTCAGGGCCAGCGAACCACAGCTGCCAAGACCCTTCTACACCTCCACGCAATGATCCTAGATAACAGGCTGCAGCAGGGCAGACTGGCTAAGGAGAAGGGATCGAAGAGGGAATGCTAACCCGGTACTAAAAAAATGTTTGCTGAAGTCGGATGAGTTGGAACGAAAGGTGAAAATATCGCAGCCAAGCTGTAAACTACGACACAACGCATTCCGTTCTCTGGACTACATTCTGCTACTTAAGCCCTTTCAGAGTTTGGTAGTGGGAGATTGAGAACGAAGAAGAAGAAGAAGAATATTACCCCGATTCAACATCAGAAAAATGTGAATCCTCATCACCAAATTCATCTAGATTACACAACTCGCTAGCCTTTTCTATAAATAAAAACAACCTACTATTATACAGCAGTTTTTAAGTGCTAGGTTCGTTACATATTTTTGTGATAAACTGGCTGGAAAGATGACAAAAGTTTTCCCACTTTGAATGTCCACACAAAGCACGTCACTGCTTTTACAATTGAATCGCACTGAATATATATATATATATATATATATATATATATATATATATATATATATATATATACATACACACATTTCCCCCATCAGAGGATGATAGTAGAGTAGTGAAAGCCACAAGGATACTACATTGCTGACTACCCTTTTGAATACCAAGAAAAATACAAAAATAATCACTTGGAATGTTAGGACTATGTATCAGACAGAGAATTTGACGTAGAAAGTAAAGGAAATACACACTACGGAAAACAACATTAAATGTGACAAGACAGACCCTGACATAAAATCCCAGGAGAAGAGGAAGAGATGTAGACCAAGAAACACCTGGAGAAGAAACCGTCAAAATGAACTTCAGTCCCTGGACTTCAACTGGAGAGAGACAGAAAGGGCAGCTCAAGATTGAACCTACTGAACAAGGTCTGTCAGTGATTTATGTCTCAAAAAGATCAAAGGACATTGATTAATTAATTGATTGATTTATCAAAAATGATTATATGAGGGGCGCTCAATTCAAACCTGAATTTTTTTTGCAATGAAAAAAAACATTTTAGTAATCAAAATGCCGTTTATTTTGTTATGTACTCTCCTGCAACATTTATACTTATCCCAGCGTTTAAGCAATGCTTGAAAAGCTTCAGCATAGAAATATTTGTCAGTATGTCTGAACCAATCTCGGACAGCCTGTTTCACTTTGTCATCCCCCAAAAATTTTGTTTAGGGGTCCGAACATGTGGAAATCACTTGGAGTGAAGTCTGGGCTGTAAGGTGAATGTGGCAATACCTCCCAGTTGAGTTACTGCAGATGTCACATAGTGCAGTTAGCCGTATTAGGTCGAGTGTTATCTTGCAGGACCAGGACGGGATCATCACTCATTGATGTACGGACTTCTCTAAAACGTTTACATAGATACGTTTACATCATTAAAATATCTTACTGCAGCGGAGTATTTCATCACCGTATTGTGATTGTAATCTTCTGTAAATTTCAGCAAGTTTCATGTCTTCTTTCACAAGAAACTTCCTCTCAACACACTTTTCTATGCAAGCACTGACAGTGCTGTCTGCCATTTTTATTTATCTTTCATGTCACTGGCCCATGGCAAGTGGGCCACCTAGCAGTAACAGTCTCTAAGATCAATTCTATGGAGGTGGATCTTGAATCTACAATGTCCCATTTTGAGTTTAAACATCTTTGTCTGCCAAGTTTGTTTATACTGTCATTTTCTGGCTTGTATTATATCTGATGGTCTCTGCGTTTTGTCCTCGTGGATCGTTTGATGAGTGTATTTGTTTCTTTATAGCGTTGTGGATGGTGCGTCTGTGTGCCGCCACTTCCATCTTTTGCAAACTCATCTACCTTCTCATTTCCAAGGATCCCAATTTGGCTGGTATCCACTGTAGGACGAGATCTGGTTTATGGGACAAGTATCCAATGTTATATTATATTTTGTGAGTCTATCTTGGTTGAGGCTTGAGATGGCTTGGAGTACGCTCCTGCAGTTTGTTAGAATGACCATTTTTCCTGTAGTTGTGTTTTCACTGATGAGTATCTGTGTTACTACATGAACAGCTGTTGCTTCACCTCTGAAATTGGCACAGGTTCCTCCTACTGGTATGGAGTGGTTTTCTATGCCTTCGTTGGAGTGTGCGATGTAAATTCCACTGCCCCTTTTTCTCACACTTTTTGGTTGATCCATCTGTGTACACGTATACAGTATATTTCAGGTCAGGTCAGGTCATCCTGTAACCGGTGAGGTCGTTGGGGCACACATGAAGACATCCTCACAACTTCATGCCATCCCTCTCTGTCAGATGCCGCTGCCTGTGACTCTTCTGGCCGGAGACTGGTCCATTCTTTTATGTTGTCCTCCTATCTCTTTTTGGGCTCTTCGTCGTCTGCCATGCACCTTCCCGTGGAGGATTGTGTTTGCAAGACCATTTGATCTCGATATGTGACCGTACCAAGTGAGTTTCCTTCTTTTGACAGTTGCCAAGAGATCTTCGAAAGGCCCTATTGCTGTTGTAATTTTATCTCATATTTCCTCGTTTGTAACTCGATCTTTGTACGTGACGTTTAAAAGTTTTCGGAAACATCTCATCTCTAAGGCCTGTATCCTTCGTTGAAGGTCAGCTGTAACTGTCCATGTCTCACACGCATAGAGGAATATTGACAGTACCAGTATACGCATTAATTTGATTTTCGTGCGTAGTGCTAACCGTTTTATCTTGCCAGATTTTGTTAAGCCGTGCAAGCGCCGCTATTGTCTGTGCTATTCTGGCCAACACTTCACATTTTATCCTTCATCACTGACAATCGACCCAAGATATTTAAAACGATCAACCACTTCGAGTTCCTGACCGTTAGCTTTTATCTTGCTGTTGAAGCCCGTAGCATTGTTGCTCATTAATTTTGTCTTTCCAGCGTTTATCTCCATACCATAGTCAAGAGCTGTTTCATCGAGCCTTTTGATCCATTCCTGGAGTTCTGCTTCTGAACCCGCCAACCCGTCAATATCATCTGCAAAACGAAGGTTGGTAATCGTTCGGCCCCCTATCTTGACAGTACCAACGTGACCTCCAAGTGCCTCACTCATAATTCCTGCAAAGAATATATTGAAAAGAGTTGGAGAGAGTGTACACCCCTGTCTCACACCAACTAATGTGCGAAACCTGTCTCCTCGCCTCCCATTCACAAGAACTGCGCTAGACGCCTTGTTATACAGGTGTTCAAGGACCGTTATAATATTTCCGTTGATATTATACATCCTCATGGTTGCCCAAAGCGCTTTATGCCATACCCTATGAAAACAGAATATTTAACAAAGTCTTATTATTAGTCACTCTTTTTCAAGCCCTGGAGGTGTTAAGGTTCTTTTTTGTATATACTTGCAGCCTAGTGTGCAGACAGACATGTTCTTGTTGTGTCATGCATGATGAAGAGGTAGACTCCATTTGGTCTCATGCAGCCATTATTTGGTAGGAATTTCATTACTTGTAGAATGTCAGCCCTGCAGCGGTTAATAGCTTGCTCTTTTAGATTTTCAAATAACAAGGGCTCTTTTATGGGCACACAGGACCTCCAAGTTTATCATCCGTCTCTGATAAGACTAGGTGCAGATCTCACTTCCCTTCAGACCTGGGATGCATGAAACTTGCTGAATTCAAATAACTATAATTTCTTGATTTTATTTGTTCGCTTCTTGAGAAGGGATCACCTTACCTCTCAGCTATGTCAACCCCCTGTGACATGGACAACATGGTCATGGTGTTGAATTGTCCATTTCCCGTATCTTCTTTCTTTGTTTGTAAATCTGGCCAGGGGTTCTCTGTGGCGAAGTGGTCAAGCCGGTTGCCTCGTGTTCAGACGTCCGGGTTTGATTTCGAGCTGCGGCGGTCGGTCTATGGTGTCAATTTTTTCCTGAGATCCCTGGGTTCATCGCTGGAGCTACGGAGTTCATGCTTTGTGCGATGCTCTCGACAGATGGGGTACCCATCTGCCAAGAGAGACTGAGCTAAAATGGGGAAAACACCAGAGACAATAAAGTCAAGCCCCCGCTTAATTAAACATTTTTTTTTTTCAAAGTAAATCTGGCCATCATCGTTGTCTTCTTCGACCTTTGTCCTGAAAAGGGTGTTGTGGTCTATAGCGAGGCTGCGATATCTGTGCCTTTTGGCCTGACACATTCGATTTCACTTAGCCTTTTTTTAAGGTACCATGTTTGTCTTCCCACTATGATCACTATTCTCTAAGCCAGACTACACTAGTACAGCCTGTTTCCAGGGCTGGGTTTGGAGATGGAATAGGGTCTTGGTCGGCTGTAGTTCATTGACCGTGATAGAAGAAGCCAGTTATGTCTCGCTGGTTGATATCAGCTTACTCACTGCTGCATCTTCAGTCCCTTCTGGCCATCTGATATATTTATATGACAGAGTTCTTTTTAATGCTTTATATCTCCAGCCTGTTCCGTCTTTAACTTAACTGAACATCTTTATTCTGGATTAGAGGACTCTGCAGAGTCTGTATACAACCCAGTTTCTTTTACATTCACTTGATCTAAAAGTACCTATGCACATCCAGTCTATTCTTGAATGCATTAATTGACCCTGCCTCCACTATTTCCTATGGCAATGCATTCCAAGCATTCCTCACTATCTGACTAAAAACAATTAATTTGTGGCGGTGTCTTCTTGTTTTTGTAGGTGGCTATATTTTGAAAAAAAACCTGGTATAGTCTAATTTATCCTTTCCGTTGATTATCTTATAAACCTTTCCTCATAACTGAAATTTATTTAGTCCTGCTCTAAGGTTTGTTCTTTTTTGTATTGTTTCCACAATGTTTATATCCCCTCTACCATAAGGACTCCACACAGTACTCCAATCTAGGTCTAACTAATGCTCTAGACAATTTGACTATCACTTCCTTGCTCCTGTATTTAATATTTCTTTTTTTCATACCTATCATTGCATTTGCCTTTTTCACTGCTACTTGGACTTGCTGACACCGTACCTGTATGATCTATTATAACCTCTAGGTCCTTTTACTTTTCTCTCTTTCTAATATTGTTCTCTCTTTGTCAACCTATAGTTCCCATTTCCCCATACCTCATAATATTGCTTGGGGATAGCGTGGCCTAGTGGTTAAGTGGCACGGCTCACAATCCGAAGGTGCTGGGTTCAATCCCCATCACAGCACCGGCCGTTACCCCGGGGAAGCAAACCCTTAGAAAATGCAGGAGGAAGCAGACCCTTACATAAAATGCATGCTGAAGTCGGATGCACTGGGCCGACAGGCACAAAATAAAAACACTGTGCACCGCACACCGCCTTGGAGATTATAGAAAATAAGGCGACCGCAAAAAATAAAATAAAAATTATATTGCTTATTATGGAAAAGAATTTTGTTTTGTAATACTTTTCCAGGCTTGGATCAGGAACCTGACAGAGTTGGTGGCACCTGGTTTGGAATGAGCAAGTCTGGAAAGATTGGCTCTTTGCTTAACATACCTGACCCCCTGGATATGTCAAAATTAGGCAGAGGTGAGAAAGATGGACAGAAAATTTTATTTTGTTATTAGATTGCATTTGTTGTAATTAGTACTTGTTTATGGGCTTACCGCTCCATTTTGTTGTTGTTCTTGTTGTTTAATGCCCACAATGTGTAAGTTTACTCTTTTGTGCACTCTGCAAAAGGCGAAAAGTGGCAGGTTGTAGCAGTTTCCCCACATTCCGAGTGTGCTAATGAAAGTGACCGTGGTCCTCCAGGCGGATGTGCTATGCTTGGATTCATCTGCACAATGCTAACTACTACAGGGATCATGTCGTTCCACATGTTGTCAGCCAGACTGCCTTGAAAACAACATGTTTCCAGGGAACTCTACATTGAAAAGAGATAATGGTCTTTGTCAGTATATTGCACCTGACCTTGATGCGACATCCTGGTCAGTATTTTGTGTCTCACCCTGACTTGACGTCCTGGTCACTATGTTGTGCCTGACCGAACCAGCGTCTCAGTTTCCCTGCCCCATGCTATAGTAATGAGTTATGAGGAAAGACTCAGAAAAACCGGTCTACAGAATCTAAAAGAGAGAAGAATTTGTGGTGACTTAATACAAGTTTATAAGATGATCAGAGGAATAGATAAATTAGACTATAACAAGTTTTTTAAAAATAAAGCCACCCACAATAACAAGAGGGCATATCTACAAGCTGACTAAAAAGAGGTCCAGATTAGATATTAGGAAATATTTTTTTAGTCAGAGAGTGGTGTCTGCTTGGAATGCATTGCCAGGGGAAGTAGTGGAGGCAGGGACAGTTAATGCATTTAAGAATAAACTGGATGCGCATAGCTTTTAGAGCAAGGTGATGTAAATGTAACTGGTTGTATACAGACTCTGCAGGGTCTTCTAAACCAGTATAAAGACGTTAAGTTAATGGCGAATTTCTTTATCTTTACATTAAAAAAAAATAAGGTGAGGCTGCAATGGTACTGTGGATTAGTTTGAGTGTAGTCGAAGAATCAAAACTATTGCACGCCGTGTAACCCATATGTGCTCTGTTATTCTCCATATTTTTAAAAAATCTCAACACAATGCACAAACTCTTTTAGCACCGGCAAGGATCCCGTAATAGATTGGGTAAATTTTAAATATAATTTTGGGACCAAGATGCTGAGCAGCGCATGAGCTGCAGTGGTCAGCGACCCATAGCTGACTGCTAGCGTCAGGGCCAGCGAACCATAGCTGCCAAGACCCTTCTACACCTCACACGGTGATCCTGGATAACAGGCTTCAGCAGGGCAGACTGGCTAAGGAGAAGGGATCGAAGAGGGAATGCTAACCCGGTACTCAAAAAATGCTTGCTGAAGTCGGAGTGTTTGACCGAAAGGTGCAAATATCGCAGCCAAGCTGTAAACTTCGACACAACGCATTCCGTTCTCTGGACTACATAATGCTACTGAACCTTTCAGGGTTTGGTAGTGGGAGATTGAGAACGAACGAAGAAGAAATATAATTTTGAATTTTGCCCGAGCAGTGGCCGTTAAGCTTACTCTTTTCGATTTCCAACTGCATAGGGATTTTTAATATGTGCGACACTGCACACAGGCGTCAGATCTCTACTACCAAAAAATTTGGGGGAAATCTCTGTCACCATGTGGTTTGAACCTGTGACCTCTAGCACCTGAGACTGACATCTTACCTCGAGATCACGCAGTCCCTTGTGGATTAAAAATAAAGTATAACAATCATTTATATGAATGGTCAAATTCTGCGCTAAGACGAAAATATTAAAAAAACGTACGTTACGATCTCACAATCGTCACCAGGGACAACAAAAATTCATATAGGCGTCTCAGTCTTTGCAGACCATGCACATGGCATCCTGTGAGTAGCCTCTCAGAGCGCAAGTCTGGGTGCTGAATATGGAGACCCTGGGCTGCCCAAACTGCAGGATTCCCCCTTGACCTCGCTGGTGTAATCCAAAGGAATGCAAAGCAAGACAATTTGACACCAGCTCATCTGTAGGAGCTGCCGGAATGATTTCACAATTTTGAAACCATCCGCCTTAGGTGCTACCACTCTGGATTTTCTGTCTCGGTTTACTCTTGTAGCCCTACCCTCTCCGGAGGTTTCCACAAGACAGTGAAGTCGTTGCCCGCAGATGTTAGTTACTCGAGACATCTGATGATACTCTCATCGTGCAAAGACTAGCCAGCACTGGGACTTGTGGGTTTAAAATCACAGTTCCTCCTCTCCCAGGTGAACTGTCTGAACAGGCTAACGAGCTTCGTCTACCCGGGTTTAGAGTCAGAGTTTACCTTCTCTTAGATTGGCTGCCAACCAAAGCTAAGGAGCCCAATCTGCCCGCCCAGTTATACCGCCGGGTACTCGATCGCGCCCCACAGCAGGCTCTGTAAGAAACAGGGGGCTTCTCATGAAGGCGCTGCTCAGGGAATCCAGCAGCGATCTCTACACCTGAAAAGGAGAGGTTATATCAGACACACTTGACTTTCCTTTAACGAGCGGGAGGTCCAGCTCAGACCTCGTTACCCCTTATCAACAAAATTATGAGCCAACAAATCATCTTACCCATTTATGTGTTCACATCTATTTTATATATTCATCCGTCCTCTTAACAATTAACATAAAAATTGAACATGATATACGACAGGGTGGTACAATCTCTCCTAAACTTTTCATGGCAGCCCTTGAGGAAATCTTCTGCACACTTAATTGGGATGATAGGGTATTAACATAGACGGAGAAATGCTCAATCACCTCCAGATTACGGATGACATAGTCATCATCAGCCACCGCATCAAATTAGCAGAGCAATGCCTGAATGAGCTCTACAATGCAAGCTAGGCAGTTGGTCTAGAAATAAATAAGCTAAAGACACAATGCAAGCTGAACAGTTTCTGTCCCTCCGAGAAAATGCGGTTATGAACTGATTCTGTCAAAAAACATTATTTCGTACATCTACTTGGGCCTAGAAATTATGAACTCCCATGACTTGCATAAAGAGATCTCCTGAAGGTTAGGTGCGGGGTGGTTCAGCTTCAACTGCATCAAGACAGTACTTCAACAGATAAAAACAACAAAGCGAGAGCTCACACCTTCAACAGCCTGGTATTTCCAGCCATTTTGTGTGCTTGGGAGGTGTGGAATCTATAATAAAGTGACATGTTGCGGATTCAAACTACTCAACCAGCCATGTAGCACAGAACACATTGCCACTTTCGTTACGAGATCACATCCGCAACACCGCCATCAGGAGTCAAATATGCTTCAGTGACGTCACAGATACGGCGTTGATAAGAAAGTACATGTGGCAGGCCTAGTGGTACGCATGCCTGACAATAGATGGACACGTAAAGTAGCATCATGGTGGCCCTACACCTATAATCATCACCCCGGACGTCCACCAACGAGATGGCCTTCAACAGGACCTTGGTCCGATTTGATGCTTAATGGCTAAGGACAAAGATGAGTTTAGAGGACATTTGACTACCTGGTATGGGGCATAAAATATGACTGAGTAAACACCAGGATTTAAGTATTGCAGTACAGTATCCCTTTCTCTGAGATTTGTGGCTCAAATTTTGTTAGTTTGTTGTCCCTGATGAAGGGCTTTAGGCATAGGTTTTGTTTCTGTTTCGTCTTATCTTGGTATCTTATCTTGTCAACCTCTTCAATTTGATTTCCTTATGTAAGGAAAGTACTAAGTTGTTGTTTAACTAGGACTACGGAGCTATCATTCTTTCCCAGCAGCCTTAGCTAGGAATGGAGTTGACAATGAGCTATCAATTCTGTCTAAATGCTAGCTAGTCCTGCGCTACAGCAAAAAACAATCTTATTGCTTTCTCGAGATGAAACTGTCTATTAGCAAGAGAAGGGGCGAAGTGCAAGTTTCCTGCATCCTAAAGACAGAATATTCTTGGTAAATAAACTTTGTATTCCGTAAGTTGTAATTCATCAAGGGTAGGTGGTCTCCAAACTACATCTTTTTATTGGTCTCCCCTCTTGCTTTGTAACCCTCTTCTTGTCTGGAGTTGTAGATATGCACAATTAGTAGATTGGTTACATTCTTGTCAGATGTCCAAACCACTTTTTTGTCTGTCTTTCCCTGTAAACCATGCACAAAATTGAACCAATCTTCTTTCTAATTTATTCTTCTTCTTCTTTTGCGTTCATTCTCAATCTCCTGCTACCAAGCCTAGAACAGTGCTTTGCAAGTAGCAGGATTTAGTCTGGAGAACGGAATGCGTTGTGTCGCTACTTTACAGCTTAACTGCGATATTTACGCCTTTCGGTCCGACACATCTGTCTTCTGCAAAGCTAATTTATTAATTTCGTACCATGTTCAGTCTTATGATGTCAATCGCTTTTCTCAAACACCTCATTTTACGTACCTTGATTTTCTTTATTGTGTCTTGTTGAGTGGGAGCCAATGTCTGACTCTGATGGAGGAGAGTTGGTATAAAAATACTATTTATCAACTATCCCTTTTTTTAATCTTTGCTTGGATGTGTTTATGTCTTAGTAATGGTGAGAGCTGAGTGGAAACTGTATTTGCTTTCTGGATTCTTGATTCCACCTCTGTGTCCATTCTTCCATCATGTGTAAACACGCTACCAAAGTATTTGTATTCTCTGACCTGCTTAAGTTCTGTGAATATTAAGTGTCTTCTCTATTCTACTTATTTTTACTGTCTCTGTTTTAATCCTCATATTATATCTATCCATTATTTGATCTTTTATTATAATCCTGATGCTATTCCCATACTGTTGCTATATATTTTATTCATCGCTTATATTGTGGGTTGTCATAAAAATTGTTGTCTTTTTTGGTAGGTCATTTGGTGGCAGATTATGTACAAGGAAATACAGATATAAATGACTATGCTGAAAGGATTTTAGAAGACAAAGATAAATATAATGGATTTAATTTGATTCTATTTGATCTTGGGTGAGTAGATAACGCATGTACCGAGTCAGAATTAGTCGCTGATATTTATGCAAGAATTTTGTCTGTTTACATTTTGAAAATTATGAAAAGTAATTGCTGAATGGTTACATAAATAATCGTTCTGCTTAATGTCTCTGTGACTTCCTCCTCACAACGAATTTATTCTAATGGGGGATTTCAACACTGTTTCGGGGACCATTCGCAGTGGCGACGAATCTGTCCTGGGTCTGTTTGGCTGCGGAACCGTGAATGACAATTCTCACAGGTTCCTATCATTCTGTGCCGCGTTTAGCCTGGTGATCACTGGTTCCGCCATTTGGATATCCATCGGCACACGTGAATCTCCAGTGACCACATCACAAGGAAGGAGCTAGACCACATTCTCGTAAGGGGACTTAACCGTGTAATTTCTTACCGTGTCTCTCGTGGCGCTGAGGCACCTGCTGACACAGACCACCACTTACTGGTGTCTACGTACTCCATCATTCCATATGTTCCACCAAGGTCAGCGCTAAGACTAAGGTACAATGTCTGGCGCCTCAAAACTGGCCACACTTTAGCGGAAGACTACGCCTCATAAATAAGAGACAAGTTTGTCACAATAGGCTCACTCTTCGACAATTCAGAGTCAGCATGGGCTGCCATAAAGAACATTGTATATGAGGCTACCGCGATAATTGTAGACCCAAGATTTGTGAAGCGAAAACCATGGCTCTCTGACAGTGCTTACGATATCCTTATCCAAAAAAACTCAGCCAGACTATGCAACGATTACACCGCACACCGGCGACTGAAAAGCCAGGTCTGCGCGACTGCTATGGCTGACTGGGAGAGTTTCTTCAACGAAATCGCAGATACAGTTAAAACATGTCTTAGATCCAATGATCTCAGACCTGCATACCAAGCCATCAGGCTTCTCCGCCCCGAAACCAAGCAGAAAGCGTCTAACAATAACAAAAGTTTGTCAATCAAGCAGATGGCTCACCATGTTTGACACACGAAGAAGTAGAGGACAGATGCAAAAAGCTCTATATGCTCGCCCTCAATCATCCTCCAGCAACGGCTTGCCTCGACCTAGATTTGGAATACGTGGAGACTCCTCCAAACACGGAGATGTACATCGATTGTCCAACATAGGCAGAAGCCCAAGCCGTCATACGGAAGCTTAAAGATGGGCGCGCTGCAGGTCCGAACCATATTCCACCAGTGCTTTTGAATAGCGCCATGGACTCCCATCAGCTCCACTCTTCTCCATCTTATTTTACAAGTCTGGAGAACAGGACACATTCCCTCAGATTACGAGATGGAATAGTTGTTGCCCTATACAAAGGCAAGGGAAGATGTAAGGACTACAACAACTAAAGGCCAATCACACTGCTCTCAGTTCTAGGCAAGGTATTTGTGCATGTGCTGCTGGTCCGGCTCAAGCCACTTTTGATCACAAAACGATGTTTCCATCAGTCCAGTTTTACCCCAGGTGGATCAACTGTGGATGCCATTCTTGCTCTCAGTCTCCTGGCTGAGCTGCACCATGCATTCAACCGCACCCTCTGTGCTGCATTCGATTCGGTCTATAGGTTAGCTCTCTGGAAAGCCCTGCAATACATCGGCACTCATGCCCCACTGCTGAACTTGATAAGGGGAATACACAAGGACACCGGTGTCAGAGTCCGCCTAGGTGGCGCTCTCTAGGACAGGTTCGCAACATCTTTGGGGGTCAGGCAGGGTTGTGTCCTTGCCCCTGACCTTTTCTGTCGAGCCATCGACAGGATTCTATACTGCCTTGACTTCCACCATCTGGGAACTGTCATGGACCAAACCAGCATCACAGACTTCGCCTATGCTGATGACATAGTCGTAGTCGGCTCGGACAATGCGGCTCTGCAACAGTCTCTCGAGAAACTGGATCTCAACACTTCAGACCTGGGTCTATCAATATCCTGGGCCAAAACAAAAATTCAGAACCTTTGCTCCGACACTGGTCCTCACAGCATTGTTGTCCATAGTCACATGGTGGAGTGCACCAATGAATTCACATACCTGGGAAGTTCATTTTCATCCGATGGACGCTGTGCGTCTGACATGTTAAGGCGGATCGAGCTTGCTGCCTCCGCTATGAACGACCTTCCCTGGGTGTGGAATAATGGCAGACTCTCTCTCTCGGATCAAAAATTCGTATTTATCAGACTTGTGTGATTCCTGTCCTCCTGTATGGTTCAGATACTTGGACCATTCTTAAACAGGACATATCAAGACTCAATGCCTTTCATTTGCGCAACCAGCGACGCATCCAGTAGTTCGATCTCATCCGTAATGTCGAATGTCTGTAAAGATGCGTTTTCCCTCCATCTCGGACACTCTGGTCCGCTGTCGCCTGATTCTGTTTGGTCACATGGTTCGACAGGACCAGGAAGTACTGGCTCACCAGATAATGTCCAAGTCTGCTATGTGTGACAACCGTCTCCCACTGGCCGGCTGGAGGTGTGGACAGGGCCGTCCCCGTTCTACATTGCTCCGACAGATAGCAGTCTCTCCTTTGGCTAAAACCCTCAACAGTTTAACAGGGTAGTGGTCCATCGATGCAACGGGCCCTAGATGCCTAGGTGAACCATATTATTACTATTATTTTTATTAATGCGATCATTGTAACGGCCATAAATTTATTATCATAAAATGTGCAGATGTATACTTTCAATTTTGTGTTAAGTTGTTACCATTATTTTGATTGTGATAGATAGGCCATGTGATTGACTTGTTCCCATTGGCTAGAATTTAAAACACAGATTGATCTTGTTGCTAAAAATGGCTTGTTCTCATTGGCTATAATTTAAAACACAAATTGAACATGTTGCTAAATAGCTTGTTCCCATTAGCCGGAATTTGTTTAATGAGAGATTGTTCATGTGGGTAGTTAACTTCATCCCAATGGAAAGAATGTAAGGAGTTTTGCCATGTGGCTTGTTGACGTCATCCCATTGAATAGAGTTAAAACACAAGTCGGTCATCTGGTTAGTTAATGTCATCCCATTAGATAGAAAGTAGACAGTTTGGTTATCTGGTTATTTGACGTCATGCCATTGACTAGACTGTAAAGGCATATTGACCAATTAGACTTGTTTTCATTGGCTAGAATGTAAAGACATGTTGGTCATCTGATTTGGTGATGCCGTCCTATTGGTTAAAATATAGACAGTTTGGTTATCTGGCTAGTTGATCTCATCTCATTGGCTAGAATATAAACACATCTTGGTCATCTGGCTAGTTGAACTCATTACATTGGCTAGTGTGTAGACAGTTTGGTTATCTGATTGTTGTCACATCCCATTGGCTAGAGTTTAAAGACATGTTGAATATCTACCTCGTTGACATTATTATACTGTGTAGAATGAAAAGACATTTCTGTCATCTGGTTAGTTAATATTATTTCATTGGCTATAATGTAAAGACAGGTTAGTTATTTGCCAAGTTGACCTATTCTCATTGGCTAAAATATATAGACATGTCATGTGTTTAACATCATCTCATTAGCTGGAACATAAAGACAGTTTTGTTTATGTGGCTAGCTGACATCATCCCATTATTTAGATTGCAAAAACAGATTGAATAAGGGACTAGAACACCGCTAAAAGAAAAGTGGCTGTTCTGAGAAAAGCCAAGGCAAATTTGAAGGTTATTACATTAATTGTAAAGAAGAATGATAATTAAAAAACAAAGTAATATTTAAAGAAGGACGTGAGTAAACAAAAGAACCTCAGAAAGTAGGTCAGGGGCATAATGTTGCGTAACTCACATCCTTCTTTAAACATCGTTGTCCGGTTCTTCACTGTTATCTTTGACACAATTTTGTAACCATACACTGCCTGCATTCTGCGATGAATGTCAACTGGTCGACATCCTTTAGTTGTTAGAAACCGAATCACTGCTTGCTGATCAACTATCGACGGATCCCGTATCACACCCGCCATGTTTTCCACGGTCTGCTGAGGAAACTATGAGTCGGAGCATAATGAAATTTTGCAAACTTGACAGTTGGTATGTGCTGTTTACACCAGAAGTGACATCATCATACGTATGTACATGTCGGTTTGGTCCGGTTTCATTTGAACACGCCGCGTGTGTATATTTATGTTAAATTTATTTTGAAAAAAATGTATTTGTGATCCATACCACTAATGACTACATCATGCTGACTCCCTTCCCCGAATGAATATGTTTCACATTTGGTAAATACTTTTTATACATTAAAATTTTTTTTTATTTGCCAGTAAGCAGAAAGACTCGCTAACGGTTAAACCGATCTTTATCAGCAATGCTGCCAGCTACTTGTCTTGCGTCAATGTAAGAACACTTCCTGCCAGCAGTAAGTAATTACAGACAAACCTTATATGTGTGATAGAGGTATATATGAGTGTTTTGTGTCTTAGAGGCATATGTGAGTGTTTGTGATAGATAAAGGTATATGTGAGTGTTTGTGATAGATAGAGGTATATGTGAGTATTTGTGATAAATAGAGGTATATGTGAGTGTGTGTCATAGATAGAGGTATATGTGAGTATGTGTGATAGATAGAGGTATATGTGAGTATGTGTGATAGATAGAGGTATATGTGAGTATGTGTGATAGATAGAGGTATATGTGAGTATGTGTGATAGATAGAGGTATATGTGAGTATGTGTGATAGATAGAGGTATATGTGAGTATGTGTGATAGATAGAGGTATATGTGAGTATGTGTGATAGATAGAGGTATATGTGAGTATGTGTGATAGATAGAGGTATATGTGAGTATGTGTGATAGATAGAGGTATATGTGAGTATGTGTGATAGATAGAGGTATATGTGAGTATGTGTGATAGATAGAGGTATATGTGAGTATGTGTGATAGATAGAGGTATATGTGAGTATGTGTGATAGATAGAGGTATATGTGAGTGTTTGTGATAGAGGTATATGTGAGTATGTGTGATAGATAGAGGTATATGTGAGTGTTTGTGATAGAGGTATATATGAGTGTTTGTGATAGATAGAGGTATATGTAAGTGTGTGTGATAGATAGAGGTATATGTGAGTGTTTGTGATAGATAGAGGTATATGTAAGTGTGTGTGATAGATAGAGGTATATGTGAGTGTTTGTGATAGAGGTATATATGAGTGTTTGTGATAGATAGAGGTATATGTAAGTGTGTGTGATAGAAAGAGGTATATGTGAGTGTTTTGTGTTATAGAGATGGATGTGAGTGTGTGTGATAGAGGTATATGTTTGTCCATATCCTCTTGTTGATCAGTCCTAAGACTGGTTGTCTGAGCATGTCTTTCCATTTGACCCTATCCTCTGCAGCTCTCTTCCTTTCAGCCTGCGTTCGTGTTTTAATGTCTGCGATGTAAAGGTGGGTCTTGGTTGTACCTTCATCTTTTTTCTGGATCTTGACTTCTAGTATCATTGTAACATGATGTAGTATATGGTATGCATACATTGTAACATGTGGTGACTATGATGTATATGGTATGCATCCATTGTAGCATGTGGTGATTATGATGTAGTATATTGTATACATCCATTGTAACATGGGGTGACTATGATGTAGTATATGGTATACATCCATTGTAGCATGTGGTGACTATGATGTAGTATATAGTATACATCCATTGTAACATGGGGTGACTATGAGTGTAGTATATAGTATACATCCATTGTAACATGGGGTGATTATGAGTGTAGTATATAGTATACATCCATTGTAACATGGGGTGACTATGAGTGTAGTATATAGTATACATCCATTGTAAAATGGGGTGACTATGATGTAGTATATAGTATACATCCATTGTAACATGTGTTGGTTATGTACTGTATGGTATGCATCTGTATTAACATGATAGTGTCTATAAAGTACTTATCTCACTGAATGTGCTATGTCTACAGCATTTTTAGGTATTTCCAACTCGCCCCTGGAATACCCCTTCCAGAAGGCCGTAAAAGGGAAAGAAATGTTTGGGAAAATATTAGCACAGTACCCAACCACTGCTGGCAAAGAGCATTTGATCAAGGGCCTTATGCAACTTATGTCTGATCGGACACCGCAAGTAAATGAGGTTGTTAAAAGTGGTGATGTTGTTGTTGCCATCTCATAGCTGCTGAGCAATCCTGCTCTTGGCAGCCAGGTACCATTTTTATACGAGGGAGCTTCAAATGAAAACCTAAAAAGTGGGATAGAAATGAGAAAAAGTCTTTGTGTTGTAACTTGTTGCTAAGGATGTCAAGAGTGTCCTGCACATGCTATCACGGCTCAGATGAACAACATAATCTCATAATTGCAGTTAAAAGATGGCCATCCCACTATTGCACCAAAGAGGGGCAGCGTTCTGTTATCCGTTTTTTGAGCAACAAAGGGGAGAAACCTATAGAAATTCATTGATGAATGAAGGTCCAGTATCGTGATGCATGCCTTTCACAGCAAGTGTATGAGCAGAGTAGGAAGTTGCAAACTGGTGTAAGTTTTTTAACAGACCATTCACGCCTGGGTTATGCACATCGAGTAGTGACCCCAGAGTCGATTGCAGCCGTTGACCACCTCGTAAAGGAAAATCGCCGACTGACTGTGAGTGACGAGTGGAAAACATACATCACCGTACTGGACCTTCATTCACCAATGACCTTCTATAGGTGTCACCCCTTTGCTGATTTAAAAAAACGGATAACAGAACACTGCTCCTATCTGGTGCATGTCAATCTGGTCTGAACCATGATGGAACATGAAGGACACTCTTGACATCCTTAGCAACCATATTAACAAGTTACAAAACAGATGCATGGTTTTTCTAATTTCTATCCAACTTTTAAGGTTTTCACTTAAAGCCCCTTTCATAGATCAGTGCAGTTCATCCCGTAACCCATCAGGTCGTTGGGGCACACATGAAGACACTCCCAAAAAAACATACGAAGGCCTGACCGCTCACTGATGTTGTCCACCCATCTCTTCCTTGGACGTCCTCGCCCTCTCTGTCCCGGTACGGAACCAAAGAGTATCGAGTTGGTAATTCCGTTGGACCTTGCGACGTGCCCGCACCAGGCTATCTTTCGTCATAAATACAGGTCTTCATTTGTTCCCCTGTGCCATATAGTGAATGTGACTCTTGTCTGCAAGCCCTTAGCACCCAATAGGCGCCTGTTTCATCAGGATGAGAGCAGTGTCCGCACAAGAGCACATGCTGAAGGTCGTTGTGGTTTAATTGACTATTGACTCTAGTGTGTCCTGTTTGGAACTGAAAGATGAGGCTCTCATTACATTCCAAGACGTGCTTGAGATGGTTGACCTGGGATCTCTTTACTGCAGTGCACCTACTCAGTAAGCTCACCACTATGAGAATTATAGGATTGATCCCTAACACTTTGGTCAGACTGCTGGTCTGCATCCAGGAATACGAACGAGGATAGGAATTAGAGTCTTGATCAGAATGTTTCACCTGACCTAGATTACTTTTCACTCTCAAATAGCCCATTTTAGACTTTCTTCTTCTGTGCAGCTTATGCTAGATCTACAGACACATTGACGGTATGACGTTCATAGTCTTGTCTAAGTCAAGCTTGATTGGTCTATGCTGCTAATAATTGGGATAATTATGTAGACACTGAAATGAAATTATGATAAAGATATCGGTGATAATTATTTAGGCGCTGAAATTAAATTTGTGGAAAACATGACACATTTCTTGAAGGATAGCTCCTGACCCAGTAAGGTGGAGGGAGTTTGTTACTGTCTTGGATGACACCATCAGGTCTGATGTTTACCTACTGCTGTGTCATCATTGGCCAGTAGTTCAAGGAGATAAAAATTGTTGTGATACAGATTTGTGACAAAGAATAATGTGATACAGATTTGTGACAAACAATAGTGTGATAAACATTATATATGTGATGTCTCGGCCACATTTGCACTTCGCATTCAACCCTGCTGTCATTCGTGAAGTTTAGCAGCCAATAGGAGCTGATCTAGACGTCCATCCACAGCCACCAGCCCAGACATGTTGCAGCACGGCGATGCCATTATTCATGAAGATCATCGAATCACAAGTCAACAATTGACCGTACAGCTTTCAGTCTGCAGTAGAAGTGCGATGGCAATGTTTTTTTTATCTTGGATATCCGAAGGTGTGTGCAAGATGGGATTGTTTAAGTTTCACAAATTACCACAGACATCGAATGGACAACTACAGGAACAGGAAACGAGCTGGTACAGGAAAGGCATGCATATCCTAATTTAGCACTGGCGTAAGGCCGCAAGAGAGAAATGTACAAAAAAGGCACATGTAAAAGAAACAATCACTTATACTGTGCTTGAATTTCATACGTAGTTCATAAGTTCATATGTGACCTGGTTCTTGACAAGGTAGTTAATCTTTTGTGGGTCACAACCTTGTCTCCAGCTTTTAAGATTTGTCACAAAGTGACCAGTGCACAATTGGTTGTCCATGCCCTCTGGAGCCACCCTATCACAAGCTTGCTCATGATCTAGGTGTCTGATCTGATGGATCTGGGGTTGGCATTGGCCATCTCTTTCCTGATCAGAGGGCCAGTCATGATCAGGGTTGTTGGTTTCACTACTTCTGTCCAGCTGCTGGACAGCTCCCTCTGCCTCCTTCAAGTGTTGTTTACTTGTAAATTGGCTGCCCCTTGAGAAGTGCACTGATAAGGATCCTGTAACGTGGTTTTCATAGATTTTCTGCATGAAAAATCCATGAAAATTTTATAGTAATATTTATGGCAAGGCAATAGTTGACCAGTTAACATTGTGATTAAATTATTTCAGGAAAAAAAATTGCGAGACATTGCTTTCTGATCAACCTACAAATGTGTTCATGTATTTTTGTTGTTTGCTTTGAGGTTATGTATTACTATTTGTTATTTGGTATTTAGGTACGCATTTAATTTGAACTAAAAGTATGCTTTTATCTTAGAAAGTACATTTGTTCACAGACTCCTCCCAGACCCAGTGCTTGAGAAGGCAGCAATTTCTGCAGGCTACAAACCTTACAGAATCAGTCAACATTCAGCTATCAGTGTCTGGTCTCCTGAAACTAAATATGGGTCAAGGTTAGAAGTTTATTACATTAACCTTTTCCATACCAGATTAAAAAATTAGGTCGATTTCCGGTAGGTCAGGTCATCCAGTAACTGGTGAGGTCATTTGGGCACACATGAAGATATCCTCACAACCCCACGCAATCCTTCTTTGTCAGCGGCTACTGCCTGTGCCTCTTCTAGTTGGAGAATGGTATATTCTTTTATTTTTGTCCTCCCACCTCTTTTTGATCCGGCCTCTTCGTCGTCTGCTTTGCACCTTTCCGTGGAGGATCGTATTTGCAAAACCATCTGATCTCGATATGTGACCGTAACCAAGCGAGTTTCCTTTTTTTTGACAGTTGCTAAGAGGTCTTCAAAAGGCCCTGTTGCTGTTGTAATTCTATCTCCTATT
This sequence comes from Ariolimax columbianus, assembly GCA_036924085.1. Classification (NCBI taxonomy): domain Eukaryota; kingdom Metazoa; phylum Mollusca; class Gastropoda; order Stylommatophora; family Arionidae; genus Ariolimax; species Ariolimax columbianus. Next base: position 74,976,964 of record JAVGWX010000012.1, read on the forward strand.
TCCTCGTTTGTAACTCGATCTTTGTACGTGAAGTTTAAATGTCTTCGGAAACATCTCATCTTCAAGACCTGTATCATTTGATGAAGGTCAGCTGTAACTGTCTTTGTCTCACACGCATAGAGGAATAGTGCTAACCGTTTATTCTTGAAAGATTTTGTTAAGCCGGGCAAGCGCTGCTATTGTCTGTGCTATTCTGGCCAACACCTCACATTTTGATCCTTCATCACTGACAATTGAACCCAGGTATTTAAAACGGTCAACCACTTCGAGTTACTGGCCATTAGCTTTTATCCTGCTGGTGAAGCCCTCTGCATTGTTGGTCATTAATTTTGTCTTTCCAGCATTTATCTCCATACGATAGTCAAGAGCTGTTTCATCGAGCATTCTGACCCATTCCTGGAGTTCTGCTTCTGAACCCACCAATCCATTGATGTCATCTGCAAAACGAAGGTTGGTAATCGTTCAGCCCCCTATCTTGACAGTACTAAAGGGACATCCAAGTGCCTCACTCATAATTCCCTCAAGGAATATATTGAAAAGAGTTGGAGAGAGTGTACCATCCTGTCTCACACCAACTGATGTGCGCAACCTGTCCCCTCGCCTCCCATTCACAAGAACTGCGCTGGACGCCTTGTCATACAGGTGTTCAAGGACCTTTATAATATTTCCATTGATTTTATACATCCTCAGGGTTGCCCATAGCGCTTTATGCCATACACGTCTTAAAATCAACAAACACATGATACAGTTTTTGCTGCTGTCTAGATATTTCTTGCTTAGCAGCCTTAAATTAAATATCTGTTCTGTAGTGTTTTTTGCCTGTCTGAACCCTGCTTGCTCCTCAGCAATGATGTTCTCTGCTTAGGGTTTCAATTGGTTGAAGATTAATATAAGCATGACCTTGCTAAGGTGGCTGTTGAGGCTTATTGTTCTGTAATTTTGGCACAGCTTTAGGTTTCCAGATTTATGTAACGGTATATCCATTGATTTTGTCCATAAGTCCGGCCAGTTTCCTGTTGCCCATATTTTTGTTACAGATGTGTGTGTGTCAGGCCTTCCACCACTACCTCCCCACCTGCCTGTAAGAGCTCTGCTGGTATATTGTCCACGCCGGGGCCGCCTTCCCTCTTCTTAATGTCTTTACCGCTGCAGCTACCTCTTCCTTCATTATCAGTTGGTTATCCTCTATAGTTGTTAGTGTTGGAGGGATTGTTTTCTCAGGTTTGTTCCATCCCTCATAGTTATACAACTCAGAACAGTACTCTGTTCATTGTGCCAGTACATCATTGTCCTCAATAAGGCACTTGTCGCTTTTATCCTGGATCATAAGGTTCCTGCTTTGTCTTGGTGTTACCAGTTCTTTAACCACTTTGTATGATCCTTTAGCATCATTTCTGTTTAATCTCTCTTTGATGTTTGTACATTGCTCACATATCCACGCTTTTTTCGCCTCTCTCATCTTTTGTTGTATGGCTTTGTTGACCTCATCAGGGGAATGATTTCGGTTTTTCAGTGACCTTCTTCTATCACAAGGGTCTAGAATTTCTTTGGTCATCCATGGCTTCTTTTTTGTTTGGTTGAATCCCAGGATATCTGTTACTGTATCTGTGAGAGCTGAGTTAAGAGACTGTTACTGTATCTGTATCCAGTCCCTCTCTGAGAGCCAATAGTGGAGAAAATCTCCCTTTTACTCTTGATCGGAACACTACGATGATTATTGGGTCTTTTAGTTTGTCTAGGTCAAACTTTAGTCTAGTCACATCTTTCTTTGCGACTCCATTCAATTGCAGACGCATAGTCATCATAACAAGATTGTGGTCACTTCCTATATTAGCTCCGGGAAAACTTCTTGTTTTGTCGGTGTTGATGCTAGATCTAAACCTCTTTCCGGCAGCCGATGTATTTTGCAGCATGTCATGACACGACGTGGTTGTTGATTTTGAAAACATCTAATATTTTTTAAAGTGTGTCTAGAGACACATATTAATAAAAAAAACTTATTGGTGTTATTGTGTGCATGTTAGTTTCTGAGATACAAGAAGATGAAGGTGATAGGGTGAAAAATAGCACAAAAATATAGACTCAACCGGTAGAGGGGTCCCTTGGTTACGGGGGAAAAAAGACATTTGAAGAAAAACGTACTAATACTGCTACCGATGTTTACCATAATGGCTATATCTGTCATTTAACTATAAACGTAATTATTGTATCTACATAAACAAACTAAATAGATCTACCTCAGAAAAATCCGTTGCAGAAACTTAACTCCCCCATTCTCAATAATGGGTGAATTTTCAAATTCCAAGCACAAAATAGAAGAACCCCTTTCCAAAATTGAAAACAAATTTTACAATCGCCATTTTCTTCATCTAACCATACATGACGGTAGTTGAAACTCTCTAAATCAAAAGAGCAGTATGTTCATCCATATGTATGGCATTAGCCCCATAGTTTAAATACGATAAAGCGATGACCCTAGAGCTGACCGCATTCAACGCCAGTGGAACCGGGCCAGATCGTCGTAATCTCACGCCGTTGAGTCGGAAAAGGTTAATTAACTCATTGACAAACAGGGCGCGCCCAGAGGCTGGTTTAGCAGAAATGTACTACTGCTTAGAAGACTAGATCATGGGACTATATAACTGAGATACAATCTATTCTGAAAATGTAAAATTGAAGCCATATATATTGTGCTCATCCGTCATACCATTGACGAGGTCCAACAATTCTTGAACAGCCTAAATGAGATCAGCAGAGCTGCTGGCCTTAAGATTACTAGAAATAAATACATTGCCTGAGAAGTTCAGGCTGCCTATAGCAGGCAATCAAGCTGAGGGATGAAATCAACAGTATGTCAGCTCCTACGTCTACCTTGACAAGAAATAAATGCCAACAACAATATTGATCATGAAATCTCTAGGCAGAGAACAGCAGCTTGGTATGACATCAACAGGATGTCAGCTCCTACGTCGACCTTGACAAGAAATAAATGCCACCCACAATATTGATCATGAAATCTCTAGGCGGAGAACAGCGGCTTGGTATGACATCAACTGCATAAAGACGATACTCCAACAGATGAGAGGCACCACAGAAAGAGCACACGCCTCTAATTCCCTGGTCATTCCGGCCATGATTTACGGCTGTGAAGTGTGGCAATTGTTCAAAGCAGATGCTATGAAGATCTGAGTTACTTAAACAGCTATTGAACAGAGTGAACTAAACATGTCGATAAAGGATCAGATAAAAAATGAGGATATTAACATCAAACTACATTTGTGAATGTTCCATCGTTGTCTTCTACATCTTATGTTATTAGAGGACCAAGAAGGAATATGGAGAAAATAATGCATCAAATATTCTAACGGCAAATTGTGAATGTTCCTTCTTTGTAGTTTATTGTTCTTAACCCTTTACTGTGGGGAACTGAGATGCTAGTCCAGTCAGGCACAACATACTGACCAGGATGTTTTGTCAGGGTCAGGCACAATACAATGACCAAGACCACATTCTCTCTTCCATGTAGCGTTCCCTGGAAGCAGGCTGTTTTCAAGACAGCCTGGCTGACAAGATGTAAATGATGTGATCCCCGTAGTAGTCAGTGCCACACAGATGAAGCCAAGCATAGCACAGCCGTGTTCCACCTCCATCAGGATGTGAGGAAAGCTGCTACAATCCACCACTTAATGTCCTTTTTAGGGCGCACAAAAGAGTAAACTTACTCATATTGGTCATTAAACCACAACAAAAACCGTTTACTGTCAAATCTAATTTACAAGACGTTAGTTTTAACATCAAGACAAGAACAGTCATTTTGTGTTTCATAGTTTTTAAAAAGTAATTAAAAATAAAATAATTGAACCAAGATTATGATTTTTAAATTTAAAAATACAGAATTGAATTATCGATTACACAAAGTTTGTTCATAAATCGAATTTAGCCAAATAATACGTTTTTGTTGATATAGGGCAGCATAGAGGTTAGCAGTGATTTAAGATAAATCGGACTATGAGTGGTGCTACTCTAGTTGACTACAATAGACTGTAAATGTATTAAATATTCTCGAGTGGTCTGCCGGGGTCTCTCTGAATGACAAAGACAAGAATAACACCACTTCCTCATAGAGAGCATGTCGTAAGAGGCGACTAACTGTGACATTGTATAACACCGGCATGGTTAGGTGGTTTGTTTAGAGCAGCATAGATGGCGCCTAACAGACTGCGGGTCTACTTTGCTCTAATGTTTGAGTCTTTTAAGATGAACTCGCACATCGTTAACCTCCCTCTGTAAGCGCTTGTCCCAATGCAGCAGAGTGCTAAGCTGTTCGAGCCTAGTGTAACAGACCCACTGTTTGTCCTGGCTGTTATTCTAACTTAGAACATTCTCACTCTCATCCACATCATTCATGACCATACTCAGTAAATGACATATCACACAGCAGGTGGCATATTTATTATATCATACTCATATCATAGAATGAGTAGAGAAATTACAAACACAATATAATACATATCTTAACTAAGCATTCTATTATATATATGTTAAAATACATATTACTAAAACGGGAATTTAAAGCATGAGCTATTGATGGAATTCCCAACTAACTAAAACCCAGTTCTATTGCCTTTCAATTACATCACACAACACCTCGCCTTAGCTGCGTCCTTAACACACCTTATCAAATACTCTCTCACTCAAATCCCCTCAGGCGGGCGATCTCGACATAACTCGTTCACAATGTGTCCTTGCTTTCAAACACACGTTCATATTATCTATTAATGCAAAATTCACACACCTATTTGAGCGATCCTGTTCTATCACTAAACATTCGTCCAACCGTCTATCAATCGCTCCTCTACCTAAGTCGGTGAGTTAAACATACTATCTACATTCAGTCTCTCTCGCTCTCATCTCTCTATCCAGCCTCCCCTCCATCCAGCCTCCTGAGCCAAACTTTCTCTTGAGTTATATACACTCAAGCAAAGTCCGAGCTCGACCAATGGATTTCAGGGAATGACTATATTCAGTGTTATTGGAACGAAACACTTTGCACCCCTGTCACTCATTCTCTCGCAGCAAGCCCCGCTGCCATTCCGTCTGTCAATCAATCTCCCCCTACCAAAGTCGGCAGGCCAGTGGTCAGTTTCCACCTATCCACATTCCTTACCCCAACCCTGTTTTTCTTTGTTGAGACGGTGAGTGACCTTGACATGCATTCAGGTAGCTTTAAGCTTTATCATGTTCAGGCATCAGAAACCACCTCACCCCTGTCCTAAACTCCCCTTGCTCCGGCGGGAACTGTTACACTAGCCCTCTAAGCAAGAAATTCTTCTCCCAGCTACATCCAACTCATACCAGAGCTGAGACCTGCACAGGTGCATATGCCCCTGTAAAAGTACAGGTTGACTAAGAACTGCAGATTGTGAATGTTCTGTTTTTGCTCCTTGCAGCTTATTGTTCTTAAGGAATGAAGAAACATGGAGAAGGCATGTATTAATATGTTTACTGCAGATTGTCAATGTCTCTTGTACTTGTCTTTTAATATAGAATACTGTTTTTACAGGACCACCACCCTGTTGTTAGTCGACAGCCAAGGAAATGTTGACTACATTGAAAGTACTATTCACCCAATGGACAGTAGCAACACACAAGAAACAACAGTTCATGAGAATTTTAAATTGAATAGTCTGTTAAAATCATAGTATAACAATAAAGCTGAAACTGTTAAATAAGAAATATATGTGCAGGTTGAGCATCATTTATTTGAAACGCTTAGAGTTGCAAGCGACCTGTTTTGTGGTTTTTTTTTGGTTCAGTGTTTCATCTTTTCTCTTCTTCATTGTCAACGTTCACTCCCAAATAGTCATATCTATTTCCCTGAAGCTGAGGTAGTACAGTGGTTAGTGCACTGGCTTTTCAGCAGAGGGGTCTATGATTTATCTTCCGGCTGGTGCTGAATTTGTCCGATCACAAAATGACTGCCGGGGTTGACCCAGCCTAAAAAAGTTGGTTCAAAATATTTTATTATTTTTTTCCAATCACAAAATGTTTTTTGGGGTTCGACTCAGCCTAAAAAATTTGGTTCAAAATGTTTCACAGTCACAAAATGGCTCCATGGGTCGACCCAGTCTAAAAAAGTTGGTTCCAAATTTTTTACAATCCTAAAATTGCTCTTGGGGTTCAGCCCAGCCTAAAAAAATAGGTTCCAAATTGATTCCAAATTTTTACCAATGACAAAATGGCTCCCTGGGTTGACCAAGCATAAAAAAAAGTTGGTTCAACGTTTTTTCCCGATCACAAAATGGCTTCCCTGTTTTGACCTAGCCTAAAAAAGTTGGTTCAAAATTTGTTTCGATCCCAAAATGTCTCCCGTGTTGACCGAGCCTAAAAAAGTGAATTCAGAACAATCTGGGAAGTAAAGGCGGACGACGTGTTGCTGACCACATCATCTCTGATGTGACGTTGGTCAATAAAATATGGGCCTAACACGATATTCCCAATATGCAATGCAGTCGTGGAAACGTGATCTTTACTTTGCTATTTTATTTCCCTGATAAACTTGGTAGTCTTCCTCCCTCTTCTCTTGCCATACAATTTTACTCCCAATTGGATTGGGAGGACCACTATGTCACTCTGCTCTTTTCGTGGTGCCAGTAGACCGTGAGAACTTCTGCGTTTGAGTTTTCTGATCATGTTAAATCTTCAGTCCTATCGCCAGGATGAAGTCCACAGTTTAAGTGGTGGCCCCATCTGGCCAGGCCTGACATCTTAGTTCTTTGTGGGCTAGGCATACTTAAAGTATATGATTAGGGTTTGGACTCCTGTTTCTCATGGACATTCATTTGTTTGAGAGTTTTTAAGCCAATATAGGTGGCCCACATGTTCCATCATTTGTCTGATCTATCCATGGGGGCACATGTCTTGTGACAAAATTTTTAATTTGTCGAAATGAAGATTTTTTTCATTCACATTGTCTGCTCTCAGTCTGAATATTCTCGCTTAGTTACCGCTTGGCAAGGAAAAGTAAGCTTCTGCAGCATCAGGCTATGAGTGTTCCCTGTGCCATTTGTGTTAGTCTTAGTCAACCTGTACTTCTACAGGGGCATTTGCCCCTGTTATGGTCCCACTCTGGTACGAGCTCAATGTAGCAGAGAAAAGGATTTCCTGCTTAGCTGGCTAGGCTCAAGCAGCTTATTACTTCGCCATGTTGGAACAAGTGCTGAGAGGGTGGTTAACTGATGTGCGAGTCCATCTTAACAGACTCAAACACCAGAGCAAAGTATACCCGCAGCCTGTTAGACACCATTTATGCTTATGTTAACAGACTACCTGATCAGGGTCGGTGTTATGCTGTGTCACACAGTACAACAGTTCAGTAAATGTTCAAGATCCTGCCGTCATGCTAGTGTGTATAATATAAATGTGTGTATGTATAATTTGAATGCAGCACGGAAAATTCTTTCTGGATGTGTGTAAACTGTAAACACTGTCACTGATGTTGATTGGTGCTTTCACTTTTGTTCATATTTTCAACTTCATGGGCCTTCAGTAAAATGTGACTACTGGGAAAACTGCACCAAATTAGGTGTAACTTTCAGAACATCTTCCCTTGTGCATTACCGTCAATAGAAAGTCATTACATTATTCATTTATTGGGTTAGAGCTGAATAGTGTATTGGGGATGGTTAAATTGTTTTTCATAATTTAAAAAAAATATAAATGATTATGCAACTATAATCCTTCATAAATAAATGTTCATTTCCATTGTCATGTAAATATACACTTTGAAGGTATGCCTATATCTCTAAAATGTTACAGCACTCTGCCTGTGATGGACAACATGTCAGGTATAGTACTGGGTCTTTGTATCAAAAGAGACAAACTTTTCATACTGAAATATCCTTCTCGATTGTGTTGTGGAGCTACTCGGAAAACAAAGCTAAGACCACTTAAAATACTATCTGATACTCAGACAAAAAAAAACAACTGGTCCATCCAGGCCATTGGAACAACACTGGAAAAGAAACTTGATGGACTTGTATACTGAAGTTTATATTCATTCGAAAGAAAGATAAAGAAACGCATCCAATCACCTGAGAGCAAATGACTACTAAATCATTGAACAACTCAACTCAATTGTCACAGTGGACCAGCGTGAGTGTGGCTGTGGATTTTGCAAAATGATCAACTGCGTAAATGTATTTCTTCTTCTTCTTCTTCGTACGCTGTCAAATGTCAACCTGTATTATTTTTCAAAAAAAGCAGCGGTCATCCTGAGGCTGTCGACACTGCAATAGAGCTTGTCTAGTGTTGCCACTGGTGATGGCCATATCTGCTTTCTCTGGTCCTCGTATGTCAGGCAGTTTTGCAGCAGATGTTCAGCGGTCATTTTCCCGGTACCACAAGTGCATTCGTCAGTGCCACCTATCTTCAGTTTATTGATTAGGTGGTACCGCAGTCTGTTGTGGCCTGTGCGGAGTCTGAAGACCACGACCTGCTCTCTTCTGTTCAACTGGTAATAGGCATCATTTTTTGTGTAGCCAGTATGTCCTGTTTCCCATTTGGACATGTATCTGGCCCTAATAAGCCTTTTGGACTCTTCGTAGGTCACACTAGAATCTGGTTGTGGTAGTCTTGCACCTTCTTTTGCCAGTCTGTCTGCCTCCTCGTTGCCTTGGATGTTACAGTGGGATGGAACCCACTGTACCACTACTCTTTTTGGTGCGGAATGCTGGCATAGTTGACAGAGTACTGCTCTTAAATCATTAAGTTCAGTATTTTTCTGGCTTTTTAGTGCTGTGACTACGGCCAGGGCATCTGTAAACAGAAATATATTTAACATTCGTGCTATGGTCAAAAGTTATATGATAATTTGTCACACATGATAGAAAAACTTATAATTTATCGTCATGTAATGAATAGTATACGCGGTTCAATTTGCTTGTTGCAACAGGTCATTATTACTGATTACTTCGAAGGTCAACACAAAACATGAAATGCTGCAAAATATCCTACCTCAACTTATTAAGGCTTACGTGTAAAATAGCCCCAGCAAAATGTTATGTACAATAATACTCTCTTTTAGTACTGGTATACAAATTATTAGTATGATTTACTGCTGAAATAACATGTTACAACAAATGAAGACGGCTCGTAAACCCGGTTAAACCGTATTTTTAAGTTTGCCATTACTAGCTCAGTTATGAAAGGTCAAAAGCTTAATTATTAATGACCTCTGGATTTCATCATCATCATGTGGGTGAGATACATGCTTTAACTTAACGTCTTTATACTGGTTTAGAAGACTCTACAGATTCTGTATACAACAAGTTTCGGTGAGGGTGGTTTTTTACAGATGTCCATCTTAATAGACTCAAACATTAGAACTAAGCAGCCTGTTTCCGCGCCTGCTATAGCTGCTCTCTTGGGGAAGGTACACATCAGTTTAGTTCATCCCGTAACCCATCAGGTCGTTGGGGCACACATGAAGACATGAAAATCCCACGCCAACACTCTCGGACCCGGGTTGCGACCTATCCGGTATAATAGATTTTGATTTTGTCCTCATGTGTGATTCTTAGGCTTGAAATCACCTGGCGGTGCCCATCTCCTCTCCAAGCTGCGGTGGGCCAACATCTGCAAATAACCTGAAGGAGCCCGTCCCCCCAGGCAAGCCATTGCCTCGTTAGCCTAGATCCTCACGGTTCTAGTTGCCCAGTGGTACACATAATTTGGGTAAATTTGTAATTTTTGTCTGGACTGCGGCTGTTAAGGCTACTCGATTTCCAACTGCCAAGGAATTTTTAACGTCCTCGACACTGAGCGCGGGAGTCTGATCTCACAACCAGACCAGGCAAATTTTTAACCAGAAGATCCACGTAAAAAACATCCCGGTCAACACCATGATTCAAATACGCGACCTTCGGCACCCGAGGTGACACCTTACATCGAACCACTGAGCCACACTGAACTCCTTTTGATCATGTCACGCCACTGTGTTCTATTCCCATTACTAGTATGTCTCTTATATATATATATATATATGAGCCCCATATTTTAGTCTGTTTATGTCTGCAGACGGCACAGCTGAGATGGGCTGTACACATTGTGAGTATGACAGACACACGACTGCCCAAGAGACTCTGTACGGTGAGCTTATGGAAGGATGACGAAAAGGATTAAGGATAACCTGAAGGAGATGCTGTCACATGAATATAACTGGGGGAGCATCCCGGAAAACAGATCGGACTCACTGGAGAAATGCAGTAAACGTGGGCGTTGCTGATGGAGAAAGTCGCTATATGCAGACAGCGCTAGACAAGCGCTTCATCCGGAAGGAAAGAGTATGGAAACTACCTTCACCGACAGCAGAAGTCTAAGTGTGCAAACTGTGCAATAGAACATTCCGTGCTCACATTGGACTGATAAACCACTTGCGATTCAGCAAACACCGAAACATGACAGCCTGTGTAGAAACAAAACAAAACAGAACACATACAACAAGGATGATATAGGTGGTAGTCATCAACAACGATAGCCAGTTATCTTGTCTGTGTTTAATCATATAAACCATTTCTTGTTTGTTCTACTCTATTTCATAAAGACATACACTATGTCACACTTTCCTGGCCATTTTTAGGCATGTCCGCCAACTTAAACTGCTGATTTTACATCATGTTTTGTTTTTTGTTATTGAGATTTTAAAAGTTTTTGTTTGTTCTTTGCCTATGATAAAACCCTTCTGGCAATGACGCATGTATCGTTTTGTTTTTGTCCTGGTGCTGTCACTGAGTCACTAACTTAACTTAACGTCTCTATACTGGTTTAGAAGACCCTGCAGAGTCTGTATACTTCTTCTTCTTCTGCGTACACAGTCAGACAGTAACCATTATTTTCTCGAAAAAAGCGGCGGTCATCCTGAGACTCTCGCCCCTACCATACAGCTTGTCTTGCAGTTCCACTGGCAATGGCCACATCTGCTCTCTCTGATCCTCGTATGTCGGGCAGTTCTGCAGCAGATGTTCAGTGGTCATTTTACCAGTACCGCACGGGCATTCGTCGGTACACCCTATCTTCAGTTTGTTGAATAGGTGGTACCTCAGTCTGTTGTGGCCAGTGCGAAGTCTGAAGACAACGACCTGCTCTCTTCGGTTCAACTGGTAATAGGCATCGTTTTTGGTGTAACCAGTATGTTCGGTTTCCCATTTGGACATGTATCTGGCTTTGATAAGCCGTTTTGACTCTTCGTACGTCATACTGGTATCTGTTTGTGGTAGCCGAGTCTGTATACAAACAGTTACATTTACATCACCTTGCTCTAAAAGCTATGCGCATCCAGTTTATTCTTAAATGCATTAACTGTCCCTGCCTCCACTACCTCCCCTGGCAATGCATTCCAAGCAGACACCACTCTCTGACTAAAAAAATATTTCCTAATATCTAACCTGGACCTCTCTTTAGTCAGCTTGTAGCTATGCCCTCGTGTTATTGTAGGCGGCTGTATTTTAAAAAACTTGTTATAGTCTAATTTATTGATTCCTCTGATCATCTTATAAACCTGTATTAAGTCACCACTACATATATGTTTTAGTTGACTTGATCTTCAGTGCCGCTGGAGCTTCGATTGATTGATTTCTACATTTAAACAAAAAATCACCAACGCCATTAGGGATCATGAGTATGTACAAATGCCTGAGCCATGGTCATCATCATCAGTCCAGTAACCTAGAAGGTTGTTGAGGCACCGTTATTGCAGTTTGTCGAACCATTTCACGCCATACGTCTCAATTTTTCGCCAGGGTATTAGTTTCAGCTATAGGCCTTCCCGTCCACTCTTTGATATTGTCCTCCCATCTCTTTTTTGGTCTCCCTATTCCACACTTTCGGGCACAATTCCTTGCAGGACTGTCTTGATCAGCCCCACCGATTGCGATATATGTCCATACCATGTCAATTTTCATGTTTTTACTACAGCCAATAGGTTTTTATATAGACCTAACTCCTTCCTAACAGTTTCAAGAACACTCTGTTGTAACGTGATCCAAATATGAAATGCCAAGAATTCTTCGCAAGCATCTCATTTCCATTGCACAAATTTTACGTTCTAGGGCAGTCGTCAGAGTCCAAGTCTTACAAGCGTAGAGGTATATCGAGAGGACCATTGTATACATTAAGTTAAAGTCAGCTTTGATTTATGGCTAATGTTCTTGTCTGTCCAGATTACATGGTGTGTCAATATTATTGTTGTTACGAATCCAGCAGCATCCGGGCTCACGCTCTTCAGCCCAATATCATGTAAAAGTATCTGCATGTGTTTATCAGCTGTTTTCTAGTGCCATACAAAGTGTTCCATTTATGTAGCCTTGGAGGAAGAAGCATTTTCCTAAATTTGTTGTACCCAGAGCACTCAAAGAGATGACGATCAACGGTTTCATATGGGTGTGTACACAGCTGGCACTCAGGAATATGGTGTGGTTGGATTCTGTTCAGGTGATTGTTTAGTTGGATGTTTTGGGTTTTCAGTTGGAAAATGGTGTTCTGATCTTTCCTTGTGAGTTGATTTATACTGTCATTTGGATTGAGGCTTACCATATGTCTGTAAACCTCCCCCTGCATATTTCCCATGACACATCTGTTCAGCTAGGTTCAACAAAGTTTCTTTGTTTGTTGTTCTTATGAGCTGTTTGTATAGTTGTTGCTGTGTGTGGCTGTTCTTGTCTTGATCCCTTTTTTGATAATATGTCTGCCTTGTCATTGTCAGGATATATTTGCGTATCCAGGGATTCACTGCAGAACTATACCTCTATTTTCTTGGTATTTACCGTAAGTCCAAAGTCAGTGCACATGGTTTAAAATGAATTCATGGTTGCTTGCATGTGCTGTTCTGAGCACATGTTAATGGCACAGTCAGCAGCACAGAGGAGACCTAAAATAGTTGCATTTATTACCTTTGTGAGGGACTTTATGGGCCTCTGGGTGAACAGCTGCCCATTCATTCAGTATCTGATCTGTATGCCAGTGTCACAGCCACATGAAGCATCAGAATGCATGGCTTCAAATATCATGCTAAAAAGTGTTGGGGCAAGCACACAACCCTGTTTGACTCCATTTATGGCTGGGAATGCTGCAGAGAGTTCACCATCGTTCAGTGTACGGACCAACATGCCATCATGAAACTGACGGACAACTGGGATGAATTTTCAGTGTAACCGAATTTTGCAATGATTTTCCAGAGTTCGTCCCTGTTGACTATACTTAACTTAAATTCATTATAAACTTAAATTCATTATTCATACTCTACAGAGTATGTATACAACCTATTTATTCCACTCATACAATCCATTTTTGAATGTGTTAACTGACCCTGCCGTACTTCGAGAATGTCCATGTGGGACAGGAGTCTAGACCCTTGAACACGTACTTCGAGAATGCTCGGCCCACGAAGAACTAGGATGCCAGACCTGGCCAAATGTAGAAGAACTGAGGCAAAAACTATGGGGTCACCGCTCAGACCTGGAAAGGACTGAACTTCATCCTGGCAATAGGACTGAAGATTTAGCATGATCAGAATAACACGAACGCAGAAGAAGACGACTTATTTACTGATACCCTCGTACAATCATCATCGCCAAACTGTAGGGAAATGTTGATAATGAGGAAACAGTTGAAGGGCAAAAAAGAGATATTTGAAATGTGAATATATAGAAGAATACGTTGCTTTTCGTGGAAAGAAAAGCAAATAAAGAAAGAAGCATTTACAATACTAGGAATAGGAAGGGGTATACTAAACGACATAAGAATATGGTAAAGGAAATCGTTTGGGCGCATACATAGAATGATACATTGCTGGCATCAATTGGGGATGCGTGGTAAGATGAACACAGCGTAATAAGTTGGAGAGCAACATCAAGAGATGGACTAATAATATGTTGGAGTGTACTATCAAGTCAAGAAGCAGAGGATGTGATCAGCATAACTGCCTGATTCTGATTTCATTCATGGAGATTGGGGGGGGGGGGGGGGGGGGGGTGTAGGGCGGGAACGTGAAACTGATAGTACCTCACAGCAAGAGTCAGACGTGTAAGATATCTTTCCTAGGAGAGACAACTCTGATCCCAAACAACTGCTACACTGCAGACAAGCCGGGGACAGTCAAGGGCTGGAGGCGATCTCGAACAGATGCATGCTGAAAATGGATGCACTGTGCTACGGCGCATAACACAGTGCAACGTAGTGCGTTTAATGAGGACGGAGAAAAAAAATGACTCAACGTGATGGTGCTCTCTACCCAAGGAGTCCCGCCAGTTTGGAAGAGTGTCGGGCCCAAAATGCACGGTGTTACTGTTCGAATACTGTCTTTCTTTAGAGTCATTGAAGTCCGTGTTTGAAGACGAAGGAGGAAGAAGAAGAAATTTACGTTCATTCATTTTATTTGTAATCCTAATTTCTTCAAGACTTCTTGATTTATTTTTCTGTTATCTATTTCAACAAGATTCGCATATTCTTCGGTATATCCTTTATGTACATGTAATTTGAAAGGGACTAATATCTGGTCAGGCAGAACTTACTGGTCGGACAAGTTAGGCCGTATGGAGTCCTTTATCTTGCTGTGTCCGTTGAAAGCGGGGACGCGCTGTGATTTGGATTAAAGTGAGGAAGAAATGCGCTTTTTGTCAACCTCACTCTCTGATCATGAGCTAACTTTGGCCAGTGGCAAGATATTTATCGAGGCGATTGGAGATAGCATACGATGCAGATTTTTCCTCAAGGTTTATTCCCGAAGACTTTTCCGTGAACAGGTATCCTGCAAGACAGTGAAGAGGGGATGACATTAATCGTTGCATATCGTGCCTATTCCATAACCACAAGAGGGCGTAGGGACATCACTCAGCGTGTGAGTGAGTTTGGCATCTCTCCCCGGCTGTGTTCAGTCCATTATCAGGTCAGATCAGATCATCCTGTAATCGTTGGGGCACACATAAAGACATCCTCACAACCCCAAACCACCCGTCTCTGTCAGCGGCCGCTGCCTGTGACTCTTCTGGTCGGAGATTGATCCATTCTTTTATGTTGTCCTTCCATCTCTTTTTGGGCCGGCCTCTTCGTCGTCTGCCATGCACCTTTCCGTGGAGGATCATATTTGCAAGACCATTTGATCTCGATATGTGACCGTACCAAGTTAGTTTCCTTCTTTTGACAGTTGCCAAGAGGTCTTCAAAAGGCCCTATTGCTGTTGTAATTCTATCTCGTATTTCCTCATTTGTAATTCGATCTTTGTACGTGATGTTTAAATGTTTTCGGAAACATCTCATCTCCAAGGCCTGTATCCTTCGCTGAAGGTCAGCTGTAACTGTCCGTGTCTCACAACCATAGAGTAATATTGACAGGACAGTGTGCGCATTAATCTGATTTTCGTGCATAGTGCTAACCGTTTATCTTGTCAGATTTTGTTAAGCTGTGCAAGCGCCGCTATTGTCTGTACTATTCTGGCCAACACCTCACTTTTTGAACCTTCATCACTGACAATTAAACCGATATATAAAACGGCTAACCACTTCGAGTTCCTGGCCATAAGCTTTTATCCTGCTGTTGACGCCCTCGGCGTTGTTGATCATTAATTTTGTCTTTCCAGCGTTTATCTCCATACCATAGTCAAGAGCTGTTTCATCGAGCCTTCGGACCCATTCCTGGAGTTCTGCTTCTGAACCCACCAACCCGTTCATGTCATCTGCAAAACGAAGGTTGGTAATCGTTCGGCCCCCTATCTTGACAGTACCAATGTGACCTCCAAGTGCCTCACTCATAATTCCGTCAAGGAATATATTGGAAAGAGTTGGAGAGTTCGTACAGCCCTGTCTCACACGAACTGATGTGCGAAACCAGTCCCTGCGCCTCCCATTCACAAGAACTGCGCTGGACGCCTTGTCATACAGGAGTTCAAGAACCTTTATAATATTTCCGTTGATTTTATACATCCTCATGGTTGCCCATAACGCTTTATGCCATACCCTATCAAACGCCTTCTTAAAATCAACAAACACGTGATACATTTGTTGCTGCTGTTCTAGGCTCTCTCATCATACTCTCATGTTTTGTTGTATCGATTTCTTGACCTCTTTATATCTGCCGACCTGATCAGATGGATGATTTTAGTTTTTCAGTGACCTTCTTCTATTACAAATGTCTAGAATTTCTTTGGTCAACCATGGCTTCTTTTTTGTTTGGTGACATCCCAGGATCTCTGTTGCTGTATCTGTGAGAGCTGAGTTAAGAGACACTGTAACTGTATCGGTATCCAGTCCCTCTCTGAGAGCCATCAGTGGAGCAAATCTCTCTCCTACTCTTGATTGGAACATTTCGATAAATGTTGGGTCTCTTAGTTTGCCCAGGTCAAACTTTAGTCTAGTCACATCTTTCTTTACGACTCCCTTCAGTTCATTATAGTCGTGTGTAAATTTCTCACACGCCAATTTCGTGAAGTTCAGCCGTGTGAACTAGACCGTGAAATACGACACATGTTTAAGCGTAGTACTATTTTTAAAGCCGATGTCCAGACCAGGATACTCGGACGGAAGAAATCACAAAAAAATCGAACGAATTAACCAGTCCAAATGGAAAGCAACAAAACGTTTCCGTGAACACAAGGGTAAGTCGTCGACTAGTGTGAATTCCAAGCAAATCCGTGGTCTTGTGGCATCCATAATGAACTGAAACAGCAGAGCAATGTAGACCTGCAGCCGGTCACGGTGCCGTTTTTGCCGCTTTCACCGTAGTAGTGAACGACACACAGATGAAACAACGTATAGCATAACCGCCTGAGAACCACGGCCCACCTTCATCATCACGCTCGGAATATGAGAAAAGCAACTGTAGTTCGCAACTTTACACCCAGTACGCATAAAAGATTAATCTTACTCATTGTTGGCATTCCACAACATAGGACAATGTAATTTCCAATCCAATAATAACTGCACTTGACACTGGCGACTTCCGGTAAACATCCAAACACAAATATCCAAAAGTGCGAGTAGAATCACGCTTACACAAACTCTTTAATGGCTTTTACATTTTAATTCGTAAACGGGAAGTATTTATAAGGTATGATGTACCTCAGAGATAATTGAATATGCCGAGAGTATGTACTGCTTGCAGTTCTACCAAATTAATGCTCTATTTTGTAACGGTAGGAAATAATAATACATTTTAAAAGACCTGTTGAGCATGTTGCAGCAAGCAATTTGAACCGTGTATGGCGTTTAGCGGCATAGCCGTATATAATACTATTTAACTGTACTATTACTATTACATGAAGATATATTATACGTTTTATATAATATGCGACAAGTTATCATATAACTTTTGATCATAGCACGAATGTTAAATATATTCTACTCGACAGAGTATCATACTCAGTATGTCTGACAAGATATACTGATACTTATAAGTATATAAAATATAGGAAATAGGTTACTATAGACAATTAACTTACGTAGTTGATCATTTTGCCAAATCTACAAATAAGTTCAATGATTTTGTAACGGTAATATTACTAATAATAAAATGATTTATTCTCGGTCAGATGATTTCCGTTTCTTTTTGTTTTTTTTCTCTTGAAAATAGAATACCTATATCTGCAATGTTGTCTCTTGTATAAACTTCACTGTCTTTTATAGTTTGCATACAGGTCCATAAAGTCTCTCTTCCAGTGTTGTTTCAATTTCTTGATTGAATTGGCCAGTGCGTTTTTACCTGCGTATCACTGGGTGATATGGTATCAGTGCATTATTTTAAATGGTCTTAGCTTTGTTTTTTGTTTTGTTTGTCAAGTAGCTCCATGGGGCAACCAAGAAAGACTTTCAGAATGAAAAGTTTGGCTCTTTCAAAACAAGACCCAGCACTATACCTGACATGTTGTCCATCATAGACAAGAGTGCTGTAACGTTTTAGAGATATAGATATATCTTCATAGTGCATATTTACATCGCATCCTGATTGAGGTGGTGCATCTCTTGGCTAGTTGCGTCCGTCTTCAGCACCTTATCTTGCTAGGGCAGACTAGTCTTGCTCAACTAAACTTAACTTCAGATGTGCACTAATCCTGCACAAATCCATTGGTAGAATAACTAAATTGTTACAGAATGAGTATATTTCTCTTTAATTCTACGGTGCTACATTGCTGAGACAAGGACACTCACAAAATCACTGGAAGACAAATTGAAAGTGACCCAGGCATCTCTTAACAGATGCTGGTCAGAATCACTCTCCGGAACCAACATATACAAAAACTCCACAATTCCGACATACGATGATTGTCCTTGCTGAATGATATGGTAATATATACAGATAAGGCAAAACATAGATGAGCAGGTCACATGTTGCGACGAAACCATGGCTGATGGAGCATAGTTTCAACAATCTGCAAACCATGAGGTAAAAAGAGACCGCAGGGAAGTCCCCCAATGCGTATGTTAGACAATCTTGCTGTACACAACATCCGAGATGCCTCTGGATGAGGGCTTATCATGCACTGGACTTCCATGGCCCAAAACCAGGTCTACTGGAGACGAAGTTGGCGCCCGCAGCTACACTGAGGAACGGGTCATCAAGATCAGTGTATGCTTTGGCATAAGTTTTCTGCAAGCAGGCCAACTGCAGAGGTGCCTCCTATTGAGAACAAAGGATGATAGATGGTGATTGTGAGCTTTTAGTGTCATTATAGTATGCCGAAAATGGATGTGTCGGACCGAAAGGTGCAGATATCGCAGTCAAGATGTAAACTAGCGACACAACGCTTTCCGTTCTCCTGACTACATCCTGCTACTTGCAAAACCCTATTCAGGGCTTGGTAGCGGGAGATTGAGAATGAATGAACGAAGAAGAAGTGTCTTAGAGTGTAACAATAACAATGTGGGTTGTATACAATGTCTGCCCTGTGGATCTTTGGCAGTCAATGGCGGAAGTGACCACCACTCTTAATGGTGTGTTTAAAGGTGACAGACTCCCTCCACTTTGCTAGGACTGCGGCCGTCCTATGTAGTGAGCTCCATCTGTTCATACTTTTTTTACTGCTCCTTTAGTTCTCTGACAAGTTGTTTTAGGCCAACCTCTGTTTCCCCTTCCTTCTTGGGTCCAGAGCTCTTAGTAACAATACCTATATTGCAGAATTGTCTAATTGACTTAACATATTTATACTGGTTTAGAAGACTCTGAGAGTTTGTATACAACCAGTTTCTTAGAGGATGATTAACGAATGTGTCAGTTCATCTTAATAGACTCAAACACTTGAGCAAAGAGACCTACAGCCTGTTAGGCACCATCTATGCTGCTCTTAACAGACCACCTAACCATGGCCAATGTTATGCTATGTCACACAGTTAGTCGCCTCTTATGACATGCTCGCAGTGATGCAGTTCTTGTCTTTAAATAAGTAGAACGAAAGACAAAATCTATATCTGAATATAAGTAAAACCAAAATAATGAGCGCAGACAAAACAAAGACCAAACCTAAAGTTATTCTAGAACAATAAGAAATTGAGAAAGTCACAGTCATCATCACAGCACCGGCCGTTACCCCAGGGAAGCAAACCCTTAGAAAATGTAGGAGGAAGCAGACCCTTACATAAAATGCATGCTGAAGTCGGATGCACTGGGCCGACAGGCGCAAAATAAAAACCACAGTGCAACACACATCACCTTGGGGAGTAGAGAAATAAGGCGAACAAAAACATTCTGCACCTTCCTTTTTCAGTTTTCATTTTTCCATTTGGAACAAAAACTCATGTGACTTTTAATTCTTATGTACTATTTTGCAGATTGAAAATGGAGTCAGGAGATGGTGATATTGATGGTGGCGATCAATTGGAAGAGAAGCAAGAGAAAACAGAAGTGGTAGAGCAGCAGCTGGAAAGTCAGGCCAGTGGAAAGATGGTGGTGAAAGTTGTTGAGAGGAGTAACATCCAACATCATCAAGTGCCTGAATGGGGGCAAGGAGTCTTGACTGGGGAAGTAACTGATAAGGGGAGGTTATCTGAAGCAGATAATGATGGTACAGATGGTAGTGGTGATAGTAATGTGGAAAACAACGTTGATCGGGTTGTTGGCAAGACCAAGGATGAGTATGCAGCTGAATTAGAGAGAGGATTTGTTGATGGTGGGGATGGAGCTGAGGTTGGCAAAGATGATGTGTGTGGTGGCAGGGATGCGGTTGGGAATGGCAGTAATAAAGAAAGCGGGGACAAGAACGAGTTTGAACAATATCCGAGACCGTCAGAGTTGACAGAAGATGAGATATCTGCAGCTGCTTCTACCACAGGAGATGTTCATGTTGAACTTGGAGTTAGTTTTGATGCCTGCATGGTTATTACCTCTGACATCCAAACTGAGTTACATGAAGCTGATGACCTTGAGAAAGATGTGGCATCCTTGAGGATAAAAGGTGAGTCTGGCAACAAACAAAAAATTACATAAACTAGAGATGTTTGATGTCATCATCATTTGGCTTGGCTTGGCTTTGTTCATTCTCAATCTCCCGCTACCAAACACTGAAACGGCTTAATTAGCAGAATGTAGTACAGAGAACGGAATACGTTGTGTCGTAGTTTACAGCTTGACTGCGATATTTGCACCTTTCAGTCCAACACATCCGACTTCAGCAATCATTTTTTGAGTACCGGGTTAGCATTCCCTCTTCGATCTCTTCTCCTTAGCCAGTCTGCCCTGCTGCAGCCTGTTATCCAGGATCACCGCATGGAGGTGTGGAAGGGTCTTGGCAGCTTTGGTTCGCTGGCCCTGACACTAGCAGTCAGCTATTAGTCGTTGACCACTGCAGCTCATGCGCTGCTCAGCATCTTGATCTCTCATCATCATTTGAAAATGTTTTATCCAGTATGGATGCTGGGGTCCTTGGTTGGTAGCAAAGAATAATTTTATTCTTCGACCAACTGATGTTATTCTTCAAGCCCGGTAAGATTCACGAAGAGTTTAACTAACTCAAATGGAGTGGCTCCCCACAGCAACAAGTTGAGGTTGCTTGTCACTTACACAACCCTCTTTAGTCGTCTGTCGTTCATTCTCAAACTCCAGCTACCAAGTCCTTATAAAGGTTTTTGAATGTAGCATGATGTCCATAGAACAGAATGTATTGTGCGTAGTTTACACTATTTGGACCTTTCAATCCGACTTTAGCAGGTATTTTTGGGTACCGAGTTAGCCTTCAATCTTTGATCCCTCTTTAGTGACCTTTAATAACATGCTTGGATTGTTTAGTCATTCCATACCAGATTATTTTGCTCTGTCTTCCTCACTTGCTCTTGATGTTTCCCATTGCCACAAGGTAGTCCAGGCAGGCCCTACTTTCTGGTTATTTGTCCAGTGAACCATGTCTATTGTCTATATTTTACCGGGGGTCGCTGTAGTCAATAGGTCAAGGCCCTCGTCTCTCACAGCGATGAACAGATACGGTGGGTGATCGAATCCCGCAAGTTTCAAGCAACCACTCGTCTCACGGGACGTAAGACCAGAGTGCCTGCATCCTGAGTTACCTCCAGTCGTCTCAACCAATAATCTTGCCACTGATCCAAGGTAACTCGGGAAAAGAGTGAAATTGGTGATCAGTGCAGCTTCTTCTTCACTATAATCTAAATACAGCACACATTACATTATTAAGACAAAACCGTTGTGACCATCATCACTTGTGATTGGCAATAACTTTTTTTTTATTAGGTAGCAGTGATATTTTTTGTATTAGATGACCAAGGGGAATAGCATACTCATATTTGGGGCAAAGGAAGCAGTAATAAACTATTACAGCAGGAGACTGAGTAGAGGAAGGGGAGATGGATAGGACACACCATCAGAAGGAGACATGACAAGCACTGTATTGGAACATGCAAGGAAAGAGAAGCGTGGGGAGCTAGGAACACCTTGTGAAGAAAAGTGGAGAAGAAGATCAATAAAGCTAGAGTCTTGTTGCGGGGCTCTAGATGAGGTGGCTCATAATTGGAGCAGATGGAGAGCATCCATTGAAAATTTTTTTTCAAGGGAAGCCAGATGTTGGGTGATGAATGAATAATCTTTATTTATTGTTTTCTTGAGATATGACTTAATTGGATTTCTTGGTCACAATATAGGGATGTCCACCTGGACTGTTCAATGCATACTTTGAGTTTGAATATTATCAACGGGAACATACTCCAATAACTTCCGTTCAGAAGCAGAGGCACTAAATGCTGCAGCTGAGCTTGTAATTAAAGATAACGATATTCACCAATAAAACACAGTATTCCTGACTGATACTACGTCAGTATTAGTAGCGCTAAAACAACACAAAGATGAAGATCTCGAGCAATGTATGTTCTCCCTGACACAGCTCTCAGCAGAACACCCAAGATTGGTCATACAGTGGATCCCATCCCACTGCAATATTGAAGGCAAGGAAGCTGCAGACAAATTAGCAAAGTGTGGAGGAGCATCCCCACAAACAGACCTGAGCATAACATATAATAAGGCCAAGACCACAATTAAAGCCAATTTCAAGACCCTGTCTTCCAAAAAGAAGACAGTTACTTTAACTTAACTAAAAAAGAGCAGGTCATTATCTTTAGACTGAGAATTGGGCATAACAGACTCAATGGTCATCTTTACAACAAAATGAGGATTGGGACAGATGTTCATGGTTCATGTGGGGAGCACACTACGACCGAGGAACACATCCTGCAAAACTATATGTTCACGCAGAAAGAGAGAGAACAATACTGGCCTTGTGAGACAGATATGAGACAAAAGCTGTATGGAGATAAAACAGCCTTACAAACAGCGGTGTCCTTTGTAAGAGAAACCAGGACCTTAATATGAGGATAAACGAAGAAGAAGATACTTGGAGTTGATGGTGACCCAGACTACGAAGAAATGCAATATAGATAAAGGATGAACAACAGGTAGCAATAAAGTTTGCTGATGGCCAAGCCATAATGGCAGAGACACGAAGATCTACAAACTCTGCTCAATAAAATCAGCGTAACAGCAAAAACTTTAGACATGAAAATAAATATAAAGAAGACAATGATCATAGCTAAAGAACTAACGAAAATAGAGGTAACCATTAAAGGGATAAAAACATGAAGCAAGTTTACCAGTTCCCATATCTGGGTCAAATCATAACAAGATGAAAAATGCCATAGAGAAATAAGAACTAGAATTGTGTTGACAAAGAAGGCATTTCGAGAACAGAGAGTCCTGATATCAGGTAGCATTGATATGACACTACGGAAAAAATTTCTGACCAATATTTCTGGTCTGTGACATTTACGATTGTAGAACATGAACAATAAATAAAAGAGAGGAGAAATACTTGGATGCTTTTAAGATGTGGTGTTACCGAAAGATAAAAAAATTGAGCTGAGAGCAACAATGACTGACCTGGCTGGGCCACAACCTATGTCATGAGAACTCAGTGAAGAAAGTTATGGAAGACACAGAAAGAGAGGAAGGAACTCACCAAGAAATACCTTTGTAACAAAACTTGTAGAGACATGCCCCAGAAGACTCGTGCTGAGTTGAATACGGCCGCAGATGGCAGGCAGAAATGGAAAGACAGAACCCTGAGCTTGCAAACCAGCCTCAAGATTGAATGATTTGTTGATAATGCTGATGATGAATATTTATATAGAATGTGTTTTTATTTTCTTTGCAGAACATACTCATGAAGATTGTGATGGAGGAGAGGTTGTGGGCACGTCGCATGTGAGTAATACAGATGGTACAGTAGAAGGTGACGACAGAGCAGCCAACCCAGCACAGATAGTGACTGAGTTCGTGGTAGATCAGAGCCAAGCAACATTGCTAGGCACTGGGTTTGAGACCATACCAATTTCAGACCAATCTGGCCCGAGTGCGTTTCCTGCACTGGACAACGTGGATTTTGAGACAGACGAGGAGGTGCATGAAGTAGAAAGGGATGCTGGAAAAGATGGTCATGCTGTTTGTGATGATGGGGTTCAAGATAGCAGAGACAAAGTTGAGGGAGACATTGTAGATAATGATGATGATGAGGGGGAACAGAAGGTGAAGATTGCAGGTGAGTTGCATACTTTAAAATAGTTACATATTACGAGGGACAGGCATTAAGTAATAGCAATTTTAGTAATACAATTTTTACAAGGATGTGAATCATAAATTTGTTGTCTTATTTTTTGACATAGTCCCAGTGCCTGGCAACACACTTTATCCACTAACTTGTGGATGGCCTCTAGAAAAAAAAAGTCTTTTGGTGTGACCTTAAATCAATTTTGCACTGCCTCCATTACCTCGTCGGCTGCCTTGGGACCCATCTGCTACACACTTTCTTATAACTGAGATCAATCATCATGGAGAATTTTGTGCGCAGTGCCATGACTCACGTTGAAATTTGAGGCTATTTCATCAATAGTGACTCTCATGTTGCCACGGACTAGCTAGTCAATCTGCTGTTTCACTATGTTAGCTGCCACGCTTGCTGGACTCCCACGCCGCGGTTCATCAATAACGTTTTGTCCTCCGTTTTTGACATATTCTATCCATTCATACACGCTCCTCTGACTCAAAAAACTGTCTCCATACTGAGCCTTCATTGTTCTTTGGATTTCAGAAGGTTTCACACCCTCTGTCCATAAAAAAAAAAAACCAACAACGCCTTGCTGTTCTTCCGTGGTGCTAGTCAACACTGGGGTGGCCATGTTGTACACTATATTGTACATGCGCAAACTGCTTGATCATCACAACCCCTACAAGTATTGCTAATGAGCCATTTTGTGTCCTGAAATAAGATTTTCAAATACGAGCCATGTACGCGGATAGTGAAGGGGCTGTGAGGACAACTGTCAGACAGACGAACTGGTTCCCAATAAGAAGTGAGGTGGGTTAAGGATGTGTTCTATCCCCCTCTTTTATTCATCATAAATATGGATAAAATCACTTGACTGTCCAATCCTTGTGAAGAATTTCTACACGAATTGATTTTTGCAGATGATTAGAGTCTCTACTACAAAGATCAGAATGATTTACAACATCACCTGACATGTCTCAATTCGGCCTGCTTAGAATATGACATGAAGATCAACTGCGATTAGACAGAAACTATGACAATTAAACCGCCTACCATTACAGCGCAGTTACCACACCGGCGGCAAAATCTTAAAGCAAGTCCAAGAATTTACATATCTGGGAAGTGTCTTCACTAAAGACGGCAGGCTGGACAGAGACATAGAAAATAGAATCCAAAAGGCAGACATGGTGCACTACCAACTGGCACCGATACTGAAACATCCAGATGTCGATATGTCCACTAAACAGAAGCTGATAAACACATTGATCATCCCTACTTTATGTTATCGGTGTCAAACATGGCCACTACTAGAAAAGCCCAAACATAAGATCGAGGCTTGTGAGATGCACTGTGTAAGAAACGCAACAGGAAAAACAATTTGAGACAGAATAGGGTGGGTTTGCACTAGTTGACTACTATGTTGAAACACAGAGAGTAAAGGGGTGTGGTCATTTTACAAGAATGCACTACCTGCAGTTAAATCATACTATATCTGGGATCAAGACGCTGAGCAGCGCATGAGCTGCAGTGGTCAGCGACCCATAGCTGATTGCTAGCGTTAGGGCCAGCGAACCAGAGCTGCCAAGACCCTTCTACACCTCCACATGGTGATCCTGGATAACAGGCTGCAGCAGGACAGACTGGCTAAGGAGAAGGGATCGAAGAGGGAATGCTAACCCGGTACTCAAAAAATGCTTGCTGAAGTCGGATGTGTTGGACCAAAAGGTGCAAATATCGCAGTCAAGCTGTAAACTACGACACAACGCATTCCGTTCTCTGGACTACATTCTACTACTTAAGCCCTTTCAGGGTATGGTAGCGGGAAATTGAGAACGAACGCAGAAGAAGAAGAAGAAATCATACTATATGAAGGTATCAGGTTCTCGAGCAAGAGGTTGGCCACGGCGACGTTGGATAGAGGGGATCAAGAAAACACTTCAAAAGTTCAACATGTCGACTATACAAGCCTCTTACCTAGCGCAAACAAGAAGTCTACGCATACCCCCTTTCTGCGACGCCGCAATGCAAGAGCAGTAGGACAAAAAAAGTATAAGATTTTCTGTTGTACATACTCTCCCATACACTTTATAATAAAATTGTTGTTACTTGATGACTGTTATCAAAGCCTGCAAGGAACGGACAAAAAAGTATGAAGTAGGGTACTGGAAGATGAGACCAATTTACATATCGGAACTAGCATTTGCAGACGATGTGGCCCTGATCACGATAACCGAAGCACATCTCCAGATCAACTTGCAGGTCTGGGAAGAAGAGTTGAAGAAGAGAGGAATGCACATCAGCAACTCCAAAACAAAAACCATGGTGATCGCCAGAGATGAAAAGAGACATCAGATAACCCTGGGAACACGAGCACTAGAGCAGGTCAGCAACTTTAAATATCTAGGAGTGGTAATAGACAGCAGGGGAGGAATCAAAGAGGAGTTAACTGCACGAAGGGCAGCAGCAGGTAGACTGTTCCATGCAATAAACAGAGGTTTCCTCAGTAGAAGAGAAATAAGCAGGAAAACAAAGATGGATGTATACTGCTCGACCTATGTGCCTGTCCTGACATATGGATGTGAGTCATGGGCAATGACTACAGCCCAAGAAAGGCAACTACAAACTTCAGAAATGAGGTACCTAAGAAAGGCGGTTTAGGTGACGAAAAGGGACAAGATCCGTAACCAGACAATACGTAGCAATCTTGAAGTTCAACCCCTGCAGACACGAGTGGAGCAGTCCCAACTACAGTGGTTTGGCCATGTCTGTAGAATGGAAGAAGATCGGATACCAAAGCGGTCATGGGAGATCAAAAGTCTAGGACGTAGACCCCGAGGACGTCCCAAAGTACGTTTGGAAGACAACATACGACAGTCCCTAAGTGATAGAGGGCTGGATTGGAAAGAGGCCAGGAAAAAGACGGCGGATAGAGCAGGGTGGCGTTCTCTTTGGCAAATCTCTACACCTCACGGTAGAAGAGGAGCGACTAAGTAAGTAAGTAAGTACATCATGACTGTCCCTCATATTAACAATGGTACTGCATGTAATAGTTTTTGGTTTCCAGATAAACCTGCATCTGCCATGTGTTGGCAAGGCCTGAAAGAGAAGCAAAGAATTGTGTTCTTTATTCCTGTTATATTATGACAAAGCCATTCTATCAACAGCTAACTCTACATACAGAAGACAGAGATGCGGGACAGAATCTTATATGACATAGCCGGAATCTAGGTGCTGAGCAGCGCATGAGCAGCTGTCAGCAACCCATAGCTGACTGCTAGTGTCAGGGCCAGCGAACCAGAGCTGTCAAGACCCTTCTTCACCACCACGCGGTGATCCTGGATAACAGGCTGCAACAGAGCAGACTGGCTAAGGAGAAGGGATCGTAGAGGGAAAGCTAAACCGGCACAAAAAAAGTGCATGTTACAGAAGACGGATGCGTCTGACCGAAAGGTGCAAATATCGCAGTCAAGCTGTAAACCAGCGACACAACGCATGCCGTTCTCCGGACTACATCTTGCTACTTGCAAAGTCCTTTTCATAGCTTGGTAGCGGGAGATTGAAAATGAACGCAGAAGAATAAGAAGAAGATATGACATAGCCCTTCTATCTTACAGACAACTCCACATGCATACAACAGACACGCTGGACAAAATCTCCCAGTTGGACAAGAGATTCAAACAGAAATGACAAAAATTGTAAAATTAATTGCTGTCAAAAACATAGTTTCTATCAAATTAGGAGAAACACTATCATATGAGGTAGAGAGCTTTGCATATCTAGGGAGCATCAATAAACCAAAAACAGACAGTACAGACGAGGATGAAAAATAAAGGCACACCTTGCCTTTGTCGCGCTGAAAATCATATTAAACTCTAAAATAGACAAAATGCATGCCAGACTAAAGATCTTCAACTCTAATGTGAAGTCGATCCATTTTATATGGAACGGAAACATGATGGATGACTAAACCAGCCAACCACTTGAACTTTTACTGAACCATTGGCAAAAAAATCCACCCTGGGCATTGTCTCTGTATACTTACCGGTGTACTCGTGTTAACACCGGTTTTGTTATATAAATGGCTGAGTCGAAAACGAAACTATTTCTGCCCACCCCGATAACAACACAGTGGCTAGTTTTGACGTTAGGCAATTTTTTAACGATTTGTTTCTGTTTCACGTGGATTTTAAAGGTTAACCAATTAGGGAGACGGTGTGGGCTAGTGGTTAAGTGTCGTGACTCACTACCTGAAGGTTCTGGGTTCGCATCACAGCACTGGCCATTACCCTGGTAAAGCTAACCCTTAGAAAATGCAGGAGGATGCAGACCCTAACATAAAATGTATGCCGAAGTCGGATGCACTGGGCCGACATACGCAAAATAAAAACATAGTGCAGTGCATGCCGCCATGGGGAATAGAGAAATAAGTCGAATGCAAATTTCTTTTTAAAAAATGTCCCGTTACTGATTGTGATGAAGTTAAGTTATTGCAGTGGATTTTTCTGAGGTAGGTCTGTTTAGTTTGTTTATATAGATGTTATAAATACGTTTGTAGTGGAAATTAATAGAAATTTAGATTAAGTTAGGAACACTATCAGTGCTTTGTGGCAGTTTCATGGATTTACAAGACAACTGATGTACCCAAAAAATGTTTGTGACATAATAAAATGTGGAAAATGTGGAAACTAGAAGGTTAGTAGTCCTGGACACTAGGGCAAGATGGACATGAGAATCACTGTCATTATTTTCTGTTTCTCCGATGATCGACATCGAGCTTATGAATAGTTTGATTTTCCTTATGGGTTGTCTGAGACCTCATGGTTTGAATATATTTCATATGTTTACGTAGACTTTCCTTTGCTTCTTTATATATCTCTCTCTTCATATTTTTGTTTATTCATTAATTTGTCTACCCATATCTTTGTATGTGTGTTCTTCTTGTTTTTTGTGGGTTTATTGTTATCTGTTCATTTCCATCTGTTTTTGTCTGTGTGCAATCATATTGACCATTTCATGTTTGGTTCATTTTATTTCATAACTGGCATGCTGTGTCTCACACTTTCCTGGCACATCCTGTGATGGTGGTAAAGTTAACCACTCGTTTTTGTTGTTTATTTTTATAGTTTTCATTCATGCTTTGTCCCTGACGAAGGCCTTTTTGGCATAATCTAGATATCGTCTTGTTTTTGTCCTGGCGCAGTCACTGAGCCATTACCTATATGTGTTTTTGGCAACTTCATGCCTGATATCAGCATCTGCTATGGGACTTCTTTTTTTCAGTGACAATATTTAATACGAGGGGAGTTCAGATCAAACCAGACTTTTTGTTCTAGTTCTACCTGAATGGGTTATAGCGGGCTGGAGCTACTATCATTAGTTAGGGGCACCTGTGTCCTATTACTGCTAGGTAACCCACTTGCCATGGGCCAGTCATGTGACATATAAATAAAAATGGCGGACAACACTGTTAGTGTTTATGTGGAACATCATGTTGTGATGAAGTTTCTCGCGAAAGAAGGCGTGAAATCTGTGGAAATTTACAGAAGACTGCAATCACAATACAGTGATGAGACACTCAGCCGCAGTAAGACATTTGAATGGTGTAAATGTTTTAGAGAAGGCCATACATCTGAACCGACCACAGTCATTCTTGAGAATATCTAGATTGTGGAATGCCTTATCCTAGTAATCGACACATAACCTGTCGCGAAATTGCACAAGAGGCAAGTCTTTCTCTGGGTATGGTGAACACTATTATTCACAAGAGGCAAGTCTTTCTCTGGGTATGGTGAACACTATTATTCACAAGAGGCAAGTCTTTCTCTGGGTATGGTGAACACTATTATTCACATGAGGCAAGTCTTTCTCTGGGTATGGTGAACACTATTATTCACAAGAGGCAAGTCTTTCTCTGGGTATGGTGAACACTATTATTCACAAGAGGCAAGTCTTTCTCTGGGTATGGTGAACACTATTATTCATGAACATTTGCTTTTTTTGGAAGGTTAGTGCACATTGGGTTTGATCACAAAGGGCATCCTGCTTCTGCAAGATAACGCTCGACCTCATACTGCTCTCTGCACTATGTGCCATCTGCAGCAACTCGCGTGGCAGGTATTGCCACATCCACCTTACAGCTCAGACTTTGCTCTGAGTAATTTCCACCTGTTTGAACCCCTAAAAGAATTCCTCAGAGGTCATCATTTCAGCACTAATGCAACAGACTGCTGGATTGGTTCAGACATACTGACAAATTTTTCTATGCTGAAGCTTTTCAAGGAATACTTAAATTTCTAGGATAAGTGCATAAACGTTGCAGGAGATTAAATAAAAAAATAAACTGCTTGAAAAACATCTTTGTTCCCTTCCCCCCAAAAAAGCCTCGGTTTGATGACTTGAACGCTCCTTTTATCATCCCTTGGATTTACTAACTTTGCAAGCATGACATACGGTTTTTCTGAATATATTAAAATAATTCACTAAATGCTTTACATTTCATAAAATATAAATCACCAGGATCAGAGGGCTCTATTACTAGAGACCATGAAGTTATGTATCATACTTCAGCTTATGACGGTATTGATGACAGCACAGGGGAAGCTGCAGTCTCTGTTGCGGACAGCCAAAAACGACCGAACGATGAATTTCCACTCAACTACCAGAATTATACAGTTTGCAGAGAAGTGAGTACATATTTCCTTTTTTTTTCCATAAATTTTATATACCTCCCGAACAGTAACTCTATTGCAGATCTGTTGTTTCGATATTACAATATTCATATAGTATTAACCAATTCTTAGCTAGAAGAGCTGGTCACTCTGGATGGTTAGGGTGCCAGTCTTCAGGTCAAAAGGATAAAGGTTCAAACACATGTAAGGACTAGTATCACATGGGAATATATAACTGCTTACAACAAATTGTCACCGTAAGATTTTGTATTCAAACTTCTCCATAGTATAACCTTGTATCCAAAACAATTTGAATTTAGCAGGTAGAAGTAATCAAGCA
This sequence comes from Ariolimax columbianus, assembly GCA_036924085.1. NCBI lineage: Eukaryota > Metazoa > Mollusca > Gastropoda > Stylommatophora > Arionidae > Ariolimax > Ariolimax columbianus. Next base: position 75,008,051 of record JAVGWX010000012.1, read on the forward strand.
CTTAAATGGTCAAGCTCTTGCGTCTCATAGCATGTGCACTTGTTTTGGCATGTTTCAGTTTTCCCACCTCAGGGAAAGGAAGGTGGTAGGAAAGGGACTGGTCACTCCACCTCACAAAAACTGAGACCTTGTACAATGAAGTCACTAACACATCATCCCCAATGACACTCTGCTATGAATAAATGCTTGTAAAGAGTACTCTTGTGCATTCATAAAACTAGCATATATAATATTCTCTCTTCTTTTCTACTACTGCTCTTGCCTTGTGGCGTCACAGAGAGGTGGTGTATTTAGACTTCTGGTGTGTGCTAGGTGGGAGACTTCTGGTTTTTGCTAGGTGGGAGACTTCTAGTTTGTGCTAGGTGGGAGACTTGTGGTTTGTGCTAGGTGGGAGACTTCTGGTTTGTGCTATGTAAGAGACTTCTGGTTTTTGCTAAGTGGCAGACCTCTGGTTTGTGCTAGGTAGAAGACTTCTGGCTTGTGCTAGGTGGGAGACTTGTGCTCCTGATGTGTTGAACTTTTGGAGTGTTTCTTTGATCCTCTCTATCCATTGTCCTTGGGATCAACGTCTTGTTCATGGCCCTAAAATCTCCATGTAGTATGACCTCGCTGCATGTTGATCATACTCTCAATTATACTCTCATTTCTAGTAGCAGGTTTTCCTATTGATTGTTTCGCTCCAAAGGAGCAAGGTTACCACAACCAGATTCTAGTGTGACCTACGAAGAGTCCAAAATGTTTATTAGGGCCAGATACATGGCCAAATAGGAAACAGAACATACTGGCTACACAAAAAATGATGCCTACTACCAGCTGAACAGAAGAGAACAGGTCGTGGTCTTTAGACTCAGCACAGGCCACAACAGACTGAGGTACCATCTATTCCACAAACTGAAGATAGGTGGCACCGATGAATGCACCTGTGGTACAGGGAAAATGACCGCTGAACATCTGCTGCAAAATTGCCCGACATACGAGGACCAGAGAAAGCACATGTGGCCATCACCAGTGGCAACACTAGACAAGCTCTATGGCAGTGTTGACAGCCTCAGGATGACCGCTGCTTTCTTCGAACAAATACAAGTTGACGTCTGACAGCGTACGAAGAAGAAGAAGAAGAAGAACTTAACTTAATGTCTTTATGCTAGTTTAGAAAACTTTTAGTTAGTAGCCCCTTTCAGTCATGACTGAATATAGGATGGTATGACTTGGAGTGGGGAAAAAAATAATAACACAACAAAATGTATACTTAGTTTTTTGTTGTCTTTCTCCTTGCGGCGTTGTCATTTCACTTCTCTGTGTTGCAAGAGCTTCGTTTCACCAAGTGTGAGCTGACCATTCAGGGTACATCTCCACCATGAAGGGTCTGCAGCTTTGTCTTCCCAGGATGTCAGATTCATGTCCAGGGCCTTCATATCACGCTTGCACGCATCTTTGAACCTCAACTGTGGTTCTTGTGCCATTTGCCAACTGTCCATAGAGGATATCTTTGGGAATGCAGCCATCTTCCATGCGATAAACATGACCAAAGCATCGTAGTCTTCGCTGCCTAAGTAGAGTGTACATGCTTGGAAGACCAGTGCAAGAGTGCACCCCTGCATTTGTCACTCTGTCCCTCCATGTAATTCCAAGAATGGATCGCAGGCGCCGTGGGTGGAAGGTGTTAAGCCTGTGCTCTTGTTTGGCATAAGTTGTCCATGTCTCGCTGCCATACAGAAGTGTGCTTACAACACATGCATTGTATACCACGGCCTTGGTTTTAATTGTCAGTTTCTGGTTTTTCCAAACACGCATTGTGAGGCGAGCAAATGTAGCAGCAGCTTTGCCAATGTGGCTGTCTATTTCTGGGTCTTGAGAGAGCTTGTCATTGATTAGGGATCCCAGGTATGTGAATTGATGCACAGCTGCCAGTTCATAATTGTCGTGCTAAGATATAGCGTGGCTTCTACTTCCTGTCCCAGAACATTTGTTTTGTTGAGACTTATTGTGAGCCCAAAGTCTTTACAAGCCTGGGAGAAGCGATCTGTCAATCTCTGAAGTTCCTGCTGACTGTGAGTGACAATTGCAGCATCATCAGTGAAAAGCATATCCGTGATGGTGATCTCCCTTAACTTTATTTTGGTCTTGAGCCTTGCAAGGTTAAACATCCTACCATCCTACCATAGTGTGAAGGCAGATTCTTTCATTTGTGTTATCAAATGCATGTTTCAGCAACAGAGCAAAGAAAATTCAGAACAGGGCCAGAACACAGCCCTGCTTAACACCACTTAGAATTCCAAATGGTTGTGATATGCTACCATCAAATTGGACTGTTCTTGTCATGCCCTCATGGAATGATATTATTAGTCACAGCAGTTTGTTTGGGCAGCCTATTTTAGAGAGGATTTTGAAGAGGCTATCCCTACTAACCAAATCAAATGCGTTTGTCAGGTCAATGAAGGCAACATAAAAGGGCTGGTTCTGCTCACGTGACTTTTCCTGAAGTTGTCGAAGAGAGAAAATCATGTCGATCATTGATCTTCCAGACCTGAATCCACACTGTGACTGCAGATACACACGCTCAGCCAATTTCTGTAGTCTTAGTAAGGTAACTCTGGCGAAGACTTTGACTACAACACTAAGCAGAAAGACAATTTACCGATGTGTGAGCCCATCTTAATAGACTCAAACGCTAGAGCTAAGTAGACCCGCAGCCAGTTAGGCCTCATCTATAGATGCTCGTAACAAACCACCTGGGGAAAGGTACAAATAACTTGGGTAGAATTTTAATTTTGTCTGGGCAGCGGCCGTTAAGCCTACTCTTTTCGATTTCCAAACTGCCATGGAATTTTTATCATGCTTGACACTCAACACGATAGTCCGATCTCACTACCTGAAGATTGAGGACATTTTTACCAGAAGATCCACATGACAAAAAAATCCCGGTCTCCACCGTAATTCGAACCCGCGACCTCCGGCACCCAAGGCGGAATACCTTACCTCGGACCACTGATTCACCCATGGTTATGGTTTTTGCACCTGCATAGTTGACCAGGTATTACTTTCTCTATCAGTTTTGCTCCCTATTTGGCTAGATTGTCGGTCTTCTCATTTCCTTTGATGTTACAAAGTGATGGTATCCACTATATCACTGCTGTCTGGAACCCGTGAGACATTTTCACCAAAGCATCCCTCAATCCGTTCAGTTCAGTGTTCTTGTGGATTTGAGTGCTGTTATGGCTGACTGTACATCAGTTTGTATCATGATTACTAGAGTTCGAACCTGTTCACAGAGGTTAGTCAACAGGAATCCTCACTGCTCAGCAGTTGATATAAATAACCTTTTATAAAAATATTGGATAAAAATGACTTATTTCAACTGTCAAACTTGTTTCACAGAAGTTTTAACTTTCCAATTTTAGGTGAGACCTGGAGTAAAGGAATGTATTATTTTGGAAACTGGGGAACAGTTCATTTGTGTCACCAAACCCAAGTCGCCTCTAGATGGCTCTCCAGACCCTCACCAAGAAAAGGTTGATGTACAGGGATCTGTGGGCATGACTCAGCCAGAGCATAAAAGAGATGTTCAGCCATCCAGTGCAGTAGCCAATGCTTCTAGTGAGACAGAAGCGTTATCTTACACTTTATTTCAAAAAGATGGGGCTGAAGTTCCAGATCCTAGGGCCTCTGATGCTCTTGAAAATATCCAACAGGAACAGATATCAGAGAGTAGAATTTCCAGCTGCTTGAAAAAGGCGGAGGTCAATGAGAAGCATTGGCCGCTAGCTGAGAATGGTACAAGAAGTCGAGTGTCCCCGTGCATGGAGGAGAGCTTCTTGTATGGTCAGTATCATGATGAGGTCTCCCAAGACGATATTGTTGAGGATGTCCTGAGCAGTGAAACAGAAGGAGACATGTCACGTCAATTAAAACGTAAGTTTTATAAAAATGAGCCAAAACCTTTAAGCTTCCTGTGAAGCACAAGTCTGTAACAAAGTCCTACTGTCATGTGTCAACTGTCCCAGCTCTTTTAGCATCTTCCTTATCCCTTTTATGCTCGTTTCAAACTCTTTTCTCCAAGTTTTTTTGAGGATATTCCTCTATATCTCTTACTTTGGGGGTTTGAGAATAGAGACTGCTTTAGTTCTTAGTCGACCTGTACTTTTACAGGGGCAGATGCCTCTGTGCAGGTCTCAGCTCTGGTATGAGCTGGATGTAGCTGGGAGAAGTGTTGCCTGCTTAGCGAGCTAGGCTTGAGCAGCTTAATACTCACTGCTTTGGGACAGCCGCTTATGGAGGCTGGTTAACCGATATGCGGTCCATCTTAATAGACTCAAACACTGGATCAAATTAGACCCGCAGCCTGTTAAGCACCATCTATGCTGGTCTAAACAAACCACCTAACCATGGCCGCTGGTATGCCATGTCACACAGTTAGTCGCCTCTTACGGCATGCCTTGCAGTGATATATTCTGTTTTTCATAATATATGTTCATTCAAACATCAGCGTCACTTCTCATCTCACTTTGTAATCTTATCATTCAAATGAATCTTTGAGGGGACGGCGTGGCCTAGTGGTTAAGTGGCACGACTCACAACCAGAAGGTGCTGGGTTCGATCCCCATCACAGCACCGGCCGTTACCCCGGGGAAGCAAACCCTTAGAAAATGCAGGAGGAAGCAGACCCTTACATACAATGCATGCTGAAGTCGGATGCACTGGGCCGACAGACGCAAAATAAAAACCACAGTGTAACGCACACACGCCTTGGGGAATAGATAAATAAGGCGAACGCAAAAAAAAAAAAAAATGAATCTTTGGTGTAATCATGTACACGGGTAAGTCAGTAAGTAGGCCACACACTGACATACGGTAATTGACAAATGTAGTTGGTAGTGTCTAAAGTTGTCATTAGATGACAGAACATACAGCTTTATGATTATTGTAGGAGCAGACTGTAGGTGTTGCATGCATGTGTGTAGCTGAGACACAAAATGGCATCAGTGATCATATTTAAGTAAGTTGCCCCATCGCAAACGAAGATGGCGACATCATCAGACTGTCCTCGTCCTGAAGATGTAACTTGTGCTGAATTTGGATTATAGTGAGAAAGAAGCTGCGCTGGACATCAATCTCACTTTCTTGTCCTGAGTTACCGGAAACCAGTGGCAAGACATACAATCAAGACGACTGGAAGTAGCTCAAGATGAAGACATTCAGGTCATACAATCTGTGAGACCAGCGGTCGCTTGAAACTTGTGGGAGTCGATCGTCCACCGTTTCCTTGACGATTTGAGAGACGAATGTCGTACCTCTCTACAGTAGCAGCCCCCACGCGTAGACTAGAAGACGCTGCTGCTGACCAGCGTCCACATCTGTTAGATCAAGGTGAGGGACCATTAACCCATGACTGAGGGGAGATTCCGGTCGTGGCATGGAATGAAAATGGACGCAATTTCCAAGTAAGTCATGCACACCAATCAAGGACGGTGCCTTATCAATCTGTAGTGCCATCCTATCCAACAACGTGTATTCCATAACACACGAAGAACAGATCGTGTTTTCTCCTTTTTCCGTGGAAAATTACATACATAGGTTTCTTGGGAATAGCGTAAGACGCGCTAGAAAATGATCTCCACACAACACTGCCCTCCATACGTTAATTGGAACGAACAAACCACACGAAAATCACAGACCATGAGAGCAGCTGTTGCTTGGTCGCCATCTTACCGTAACTCATATAGTGTACAATCAAAGAACTGCCTGCTGTTGTGTGTTTATTAGGGCAAACAGACTTTCTGCAAAGGATATTCATAAGCAAATTCTTTCTATTTACGGTGAAAAGTGTTTGTCACGTAAAGTGGTGCATAACTAGGTCAGTTAATTTTCTCAGTGAGGCTAAAAGATTATCGATGAGACCCGACCTGGTTGTCCTGATCAAATTGGAACAGAAGCATCGGTTCAGAGGGTGGGGAAGTTGATTTGAGTGGACAGGCAAGGAACGATAGACAGTGTAGAAAGTGCAATTGGGTGTTCTCATTGTTTAGCTTACACCATAATGCATGACTGATTAAATTTCCAGGAAATGTCTACAGGCATACATTTGTCTCTTCTCCCCATATTGACTCATGTCTGTCTGTCCTCTCCCTATTTACTAGAGATCTCTGATATAAATCTTGGTTATTTATTAGAGTGCTGTTATAAATCTTGGTAATTATTTAAAAACTCCATTTTAAAAACTTGAATATTGTTAGTGAGCCCTGTTAAAAATATTGGCTCTTTATTAGAGAGCTATGTTATAAATCTTGGTTATTTATTAGAGGGCTATGTTATAAATCTTGGTTATTTATTAGAGAGGTCTGTAATAAATCTTGGTTATTTACTAGAGAGCTGTGTTATAAATCTTGGTTATTAATTAGAGAGGTCTATAATAAATCTTGGTTATTTACCAGAGAGCTACATTATAAAAACTTGATAAATTATTGTCGAGCTTTATTATAAATCTGTATTATTTATTAGAAATATCTGTTATTAATCTTGGTTATTTATTGGAGAGCTGTGTTATAAATCTTGGTTATTTATTAGATATCTGTGTTATAAATCTTTGTTATTTATTAGAGAGATCTGTTATAAATCTTGATTATTTATTAGATCAAATTATGTTTGTTTTTTGTTTTTTTTTATTACCAGGAGGGAAGGAGTCATCCTTGAAGACAAGAAGAGAAAAGCGGGAAAGGTCAGTGAAAACTTACAAATGTTGTTATCATTCAAAGCTCCCCTTCACTCCTGATGATGTTTCTTTGGTAGCAGGTTACAGTGACTCTTCTTGTATCCCAAGGTGTACTGAATAAGGTAGACCTTGGTCCTCCCGGCTGTAGTGAAATGCGAGGCTTCTCAGCAAGCTCATCACTATGAAGATCTTCTTCTGCTATCTTTGTCAGGTTTATGAAGATGAAGCTTATAAGAAACCGAGCATCTTTACTAACATAATTGTTAAGTTTTGCATGAAGTGTTCTCTGCACATTTACCATAAATGTTTACTGCACATTTACCATAAGTGTTCACTGCACATTTTCCATAAGTGTTCTCTGCACATTTTCCATGTGACCTCTACACATTTTCTAAAAGTGTTCTCTGTACATTTTCCATAAGTATTCACTGCACATTTTCCACAAGTGTTCTCTGCATATTTTCCATGTGACCTCTACACATTTTCTATAAGTGTTCTCTGCACATTTACCATAAGTGTTCTCTGCACATTTTCCATATGTGTTCTCTGCAAATTTTCCATAAGTGTTCTGTGCACATTTTTCATGTTCACTGCACATTTTCCATAAGTGTTCTCTGCATATTTTCCATAAGTATTCTCTGCACATTTTCCATAAGTGTTCTTTACACATTTTCCATAAGTGTTCTCTGCACATTTTCTATGTGTTCTCTACACAATTTCTATAAGTGTTCTCTGCAAATTTACCATAAGTGTTCTCTGCACATTTTCCATAAGTGTTCTCTGGACATTTTCCACAAGTGTTCTCTGCACATTTTAAAAAATTGTTCTTTACACATTTTCCATAACTGTTCTTTACACATGTTCCACATGACCTCTACACATTTTCCATAAGTGTTCTTTGCACATTTTCCATGTGACATCTACACATTTTCCATTAGTGTTTTCTACACATTTTCCACATGACATCAATACATTTTGCATAGGTGCTCTCTACACATTTTCCATGTTTTCTGCACATTTTCCATAAGTGTTCTTTACACATTTTCCATTAGTGTTCTCTGCAGATTTTCCACATGACCTCTACATATTTTCCACAAGTGTTCTCTGCACATTATCCATGTAACATATATTTTACATATTATTCTAGAATAATAAGGTAACCTTTTGTGGGAAAAGTGATAGATATAGAGACCTTTTGTGAAAGAACCCTAGATAGAGACCTTTTGTGGAAGAACCCTAAATAATCTTCTGTGAAAGAACCCTAGATAGAGACATTTTATTGAAGAACCCAGGATAGAGACCTTTTGTGAAAGACCCCTAGATAGAGACATTTTGTAGAAGAACCCTAGATAAAGACCTTTTGTGAAAGAACCCTAGATAGAGACCTTTTGTGAAAGAACCCTAGATAGAGACCTTTTGTGAAAGAACCCTAGATAGAGACCTTTTGTGGAAGAACTCTAAATAATCTTCTGTGAAAGAACCCTAGATAGAGACATTTTATTGAAGAATCCAGGATAGAGACCTTTTGTGAAAGAACCCTAGATAGAGACATTTTGTGGAAGAACCCTAGATAAAGACCTTTTGTGAAAGAACCCTAGATAGAGACCTTTTGTGAAAGAACCCTAGATAGAGACCTTTTGTGAAAGAACCCTAGATAGAGACCTTTTGTGGAAGAACTCTAAATAATCTTCTGTGAAAGAACCCTAGATAGAGACATTTTATTGAAGAATCCAGGATAGAGCCTTTTTGTGAAAGAACCCTAGATAGAGACATTTTGTGGAAGAACCCTAGATAAAGACCTTTTGTGAAAGAACCCTAGATAGAGACCTTTTGTGAAAGAACCCTAGATAGAAACATTTTCTGGAAAAACCCAGGATAGAGACCTTTTGTGAAAGAGCCCTAGATAGAGAGATTGTTTGTGGAAGAACCCTAGATACCATATGCAGAAGAACCGTATGGTTCAACCGAATGTGGCAGAGTCTAGGTTTCGCTGAGTAGTTACTTATCTAAAGTGTTACAACATGTATCCACACCACGACACGGCTTCACGTAGTAAATAACACAGTAAACACTATAACATAATGTAAAATACTTAATAACAATCTCCACAAAAGAATATTAACAAAAGGAACAAAATACATTTGAACTAAATAATCAATATATTTCTATAAATATTAATGTTAAATCTGCATCTGAGGTTTTAAGCACTAGCCTTTGAATATTTCCTCCAAACTAACTAACCCAAGCTCTCGCCGCTACACTCCCATTATCTGCCATCACTCTACACACACTCACAAACTCGTCCTCACGATCATACTACGTACTCTGTTGTTCTGGGCATTCACACACAATCAGATCAGTTTCAGTCAGGTGATCTGTACATCTACATACAATCAGTTTACGTATGCTCAGGCGATCTGCGCATTCCTATGCAATTAGATCACGTCACTTATAGTCGGAATCAGGTACTCACTTGTGGTCACATACTCAGTCGATCTGTGCATACACACACCTCAGAACACACATCGTTCCCAAAGTGTCCTGTCTAATACCACAGACATTCAGATCTCTTAATCTCTTCACGGATTCTTGCATTCATTAACTAGATGACGCATCGTTCACTCTGTGTCCTGCACATTCGACACGCATTTAGATCTCTTCCTGTTCTCAGGGTGTCCAACACACACACTTATAGAGCGACTGGCCAAACCTCAAAGGTGTATACTGGTTCAGTCACCCTGCAAACTCACTCTCTCAGTCTGCTAGACTACTAACAGCCTATCGATATTTCTCCTAGCCAGTCTTTCTGTCTCTCTCTCCTAGCCAGTCTGAGTTCATCTTTTCAGAGTATTTTATAGTCTCAAGCAACATTATGACTGTCCAATGGTCTCCTGTTGGCTGTCTGACTTAGCCGTCAATCTAATTTGGCAATACCTCCAACTAGTTGTTATTGGATGATTAACCCCAAATCCCTGTCACTCTCAATGTCTCGTAGCCGCATGTGGCAGCATTTGATTGTCACTAACCCTCACTTCGCTCATTTGGAACGCCATAGTGGTCAGCTCCGAACCCCCACTTGTACCAGACAAATTCTTTCCCCTAACCCCTCGTTTCCTTTGTCGACTTAGTGTCGAGACGGTGAGTGATCTTGGCACGTATCCAGGCAACCTTTGTTCCCAGAGTCGCCAGCCGAATCACCCCTGCCCTAAACGCCCATGCTCCAGCTGGAACTGTTACATGAACACCATTGAAAAAACCTGCATTAAAGAGTTACTGTTCCAGCTGTTTCATTTCCTACAGAATTTAAACGCAAGCCAACATTAGTAAGACTTCCCATCCCTTTTTTTGTGTGTCTGTCTGCAGGTTCATTGAACTGCAACCTGTGATAGCAGCAGAGAATACAGAAGAGAATTCTAGGACATCTTGGTCAGACGCTAATGTAAACAATAACAGTAATCAAAGGGACCCAGTAGGAGGCGAAAATACAAATGAAAATGCTAAATCTCGTCCACATTTGGAGAGAGATCAGCGGAGAAGTGATGTGACTGCCAGGTCGTCGTATTATCCCATTGACAGGTTTGTGAGTCTTTATCGTAAACTCTTGAGATGTCTTTTTATGGAAGATATTTTTTAGCGAGATGTTACAGCACTCAAAATGATAGATTTTATTCAATGAAATATTACAGCAACAAAATTGATAGATTAAAATTTTGTGGGATTAGCGCCATTTTATTCAATGGGCCCTTACATCACCCAAAGTTGTACATCTTATTCAATGAGCCCTTACAGCACCCAAAGTGATATATTTTATTCAATGAGCCCTTACAGCACCCAAAGTGGTATATTTTATTCAATGACCCCTTACATCACCCAAATTGATACATTTTATTCAATGAGCCCTTACAGCACCCAAAGTGATACATTTTATTCAATGGGCCCTTACATCACCCAAAGTTGTACATCTTATTCACTGAGCCCTTACAGCACCCAAAGTGATACATTTTATTCAATGAGCCCTTACAGCACCCAAAGTGATATATTTTATTCAATGAGCCCTTACAGCACCCAAAGTGATACATTTTATTCAATGAGCCCTTACAGCACCCAAATTGATACATTTTATTTAATGAGCCCTTACAGCACCCAAAGTGATATATTTTATTCAATGAGCCCTTACAGCACCCAAAGTGATACATTTTATTCAACGAGCTTCTTTCAGCACACAGCAATATATTTTTGTGTGATCTTACCACACTCAAAGTGATAGATATTATTCAATCAGACCTTACATCACACATAGCTCAAGGGGTTTCTGGTAAGAGCTGTGTGTGGGTTATAGACAAGAAGAGATTCACTGCCACACTGAAGAACGTTGTTGTAAGAAGTGATTGACAGTTCTGTCAAACCATTCTATGGTAAGAAGCTCTAGAGCTCATCATAGAGTACATTGTTGTAGTCACACAGGGCTAAAGTCTTTTGTTTTTGCTTTTTGTGTTTGAAAGGAAGCTCCAGTAACAAGGAATGGTACAGGAATAACGGAAGTGAAAACTCATTTTCTTGGAGGTAGAATTATAGAGCGGATAACTCAGTTTCTTGGAGGTAGAATTATAGAGCGGATAACTCAGTTTCTTGGAGGTAGAATTATAGAGCAGATATCTCATTTTCCTGGAGGTAGAATTATAGAGCAGATAGCTCATTTTCTTGGAGGTAGAATTATAGAGTGGATAGCTCATTTTCTTGGAGGTAGAATTATAGAGCGGATAACTCAGTTTCTTGGAGGTAGAATTATAGAGCAGATATCTCATTTTCCTGGAGGTAGAATTATAGAGCAGATAGCTCATTTTCCTGGAGGTTGAATTATAGAGCAGATATCTCATTTTCCTGGAGGTTGAATTATAGAGCAGATATCTCATTTTCCATGGAGGTTGAATTATAGAGCGGATAACTCATTTTCCTGGAGGTTGAATAAAAGAGTGGATAACTCATTTTCCTGGAGGTCACAACAAGAAGAGCAGCACCAAAAGTGATTGGTTTTATATCAATTAGGTCAAACTGCTCTGAATGTATGTGATTGGTTGTATATCAATTAGGTCAAACTGCTCTGAATGTATGTGATTGGTTGTATATCAATTAGGTCATACTGCTCTGAAACGGATGTGATTGGTTGTATATCAATTAGGTCATACTGCTCTGAAACGGATGTGATTGGTTGTCTACCAATTAGGTCATACTGCTCTGAAACAGATGTGATTGGTTGTATATCAATTAGGTCATACTGCTCTGAAACAAATGTGATTGTTTAAATGTCAATTAGGTCACACAGCTCAGAACAGGATGGCTACATACCTTCGTATGACCACTACATGACAGGCTTGAAAGGTCTCGGAAGACAAGGGTCAAGAACTTACTCACAGGCAGCCTCCAGGGATAGTTCATACTTTGATGGCAGAGGTCAAAGGTCCGAAGAAGACAGTTCATTTTATAGGTATAAATTTTTATGCATTTGTGAGTTTCATTAAATAACATTCAGTATTTATTTGGCTTCAACTGAGTGGTACGCAGTTTGAAAAGAATAGGGTGACTGTAACCTTCTAAGCACATTGTGAAAAGCTACTAAAAAGGTTGTGCATTAAGTTAGCAATCTCATCATATTAAAAACTTTTGCTTTCTTTATCGTCATCATCTTCTATCCACTTGTGTCTGTAGTCATTGTTGGGGAGTGTTGTTTTCTTTTGTGTGCTAGATGTGTCGCTAGAGGTCGTAGGGTGGTGGTGTTTTCTTTTGTGTGCTAGATGTGTCGTAGGGAGTTGTTTTTTTTTTTTGTGTGCTAGATGTGTCGCTAGAGGTCGTAGGGTGGGGGTGTTTTCTTTTGTGTGCTAGATGTGTCGTTAAAGGTCGTAGAGAGGTGTTGTTTTCTTTTGTGTGCTAGATGTGTCACAGATGTTGTTGTCCCTTCGTGTTTCTTCAGTGTCACACTAAGACATTCTATCCATCTTTTTCTTGATCTCCCTCTTGCTTTATAACCCTCTTGTCTGGTGTTTGTAGATCCACACATTTTATAACTTTGCTTGCATTCTTATCATGTGTTCAAATCATTTTATTCTTTGCTTTTTCATGTGTTCTATGCATGATGTTGCACCCACCTTCTGTCTAATTACTTTGTTTCATACTCTGTCCAGCTTTGTGATCTGGACAGCCTTTCTCAAACACCTCATTTCGCATATCATGATTTTTCTTTCTTGTGTCCTGGTGAGAGGCCATGTCTGACACTGCTAGCAGAGAATTGATTGTCTCCTCATCGATATATTCAGTGCAGGGTCTTGCTTCAACTTTTTTTTACACCTCTTTATTGTGCTTTATCTTTCCTAGTTACGTTGATTGTATTCCAGAAGCATCGCATGTCGCGATGTTTCTCTCTAGAAATTTTATTAAAGTCTACGTTTAGACAGTAAGGCAAAGGCCGCTGTCCATCATAGACGATGATGGCATAATTAATTTTGCTAGTGCTATTTTTTAGTAAGGATTAACTGCGCTACTTTTTATCCTCATTCTCTCGTCTCATGCCACCCGACCCCAGTGGCAAGTCAAGGACAAGACGACTAGGGGCCGACTACGAGATGCAGGGGACTCCGCATCAAGCACCTGTGAAAAGGACGGCGGAGTCCGGAGTCGAACCCACACCACCTGATCACGAGGCCGACGGCTTAACCACTTCGCCATGGAATCCGTTTAGACAGTATAGCAACTGCGATAGAGTATTCTCATGAACGAGCCTATATAATAATGCATGATTGTTTTAATTTCCAGAAAGTGTGCTTACAGACCATACCCAGACCAAAGATTTCTATACTGCTGGTTTTGGTACACCGATAAAATATTCGGATAATTGTATCAATGTAATAAAAGACGATGTTATTGCAGGAATAAATTGTTTTCACGTTTAAATCTCAGAGGATGCTCCCTGTGAGGTTGAAATTAGAACTAGGATCATAGTCTTCTTCTTCTTCTCTGTTCGTTTTCAATCTCCGGCTACCAAGCCCTGAACAGGGCTTTGCAAGTAGCAGGATGTAGTCCAGCGAACGGAATTACTTTGTGTCGCTAATTTACAGCTTGGCTGTGATATTCGTACCTTTCGGTCCGACACATTCATCTTCGGTAGAGGATTACAGTATCAACTACAACATTCTGTGAGAAACAAAAACTTCTAACAACAAATAGCATCAAATTTTAGCTTTGGAAAAGAAAAAATCACTACAAATATCTGGTCAGTAGCATTGTATGACTCTGAAACATGGACCCTAAAAAGAATAGATGAAACGACAGAAGCTTTTTTTGAGATGTCTGGTCCATAGCATTGTATGACTCTGAAAATGGACCCTAAACATAATGAATGGAAAGACATTAGAAGCTTTTGAGATGTCTGGTCCATAGGATTGTATGACTCTGAAACATGGACCCTAAAAAGAATAGATGAAAAGACATTAGAAGCTTTTGAGATGTCTGGTCCATAGCATTGTATGACTATAAAAATGGACCCTAAAAAGAATGGATGGAAAGACATTAGAAGCTTTTAAGATGTCTGGTCTATAACATTGTGTGACTCTGAAATATGGACCCTAAAAAGAATAGATGGAAAGACATTAGAAGCTTTTAAGATGTGGTGCTATCGCAGGATGCAAAGTGCGAGTTGGACAGAAAAATGGTCAGATGAAGAAGTGCTTAAAGATACAGGGACACATAGACAACTAATGACGAGTATACAGAAAGGTAGATTGTCTTGACGGTCATAACATGAGACCTGGGGGCCTCTTATTGAATATACTAGAAGGCAAAATTCAGGGAAAAACAAGAAGAGCATGTCCAAAAACAATTAAATCTCACAGGCTTGCCAGAACATAGGGTTGCAGACTTATAATGAACTGAAGAGATTTGTGGAGAACATGATCAGAAGACTTCAACACCAGTCTCCGGACTGACTAACAGATAGTAGTGGTGTGACATGATCAGAAGACTTCAATGCCAGTCTCTGGACTGACTAACCGAGGGCAGTGGTGGGACATGATCAGAAGATTTCAACACCAATCTCCGGACTGACTAACAGAGAGTAGTGGTGTGACATGATCAGAAGACTTCAATGCCAGTCTCTGGACTGACTAACCGAGGGCAGTGGTGGGACATGATCAGAAGATTTCAACACCAATCTCCGGACTGACTAACAGAGAGTAGTGGTGTGACATGATCAGAAGATTTCAACACCAGTCTCTGGACTGACTAACCGAGGGCAGTGGTGGGACATGATCAGAAGATTTCAACACCAATCTCCGGACTGACTAACAGAGAGTAGTGGTGTGACATGATCAGAAGATTTCAACACCAATCTCCGGACTGACTAACAGAGAGTAGTGGTGTGACATGATCAGAAGACTTCAATGCCAGTCTCTGGACTGACTAACCGAGGGCAGTGGTGGGACATGATCAGAAGATTTCAACACCAATCTCCGGACTGACTAACAGAGAGTAGTGGTGTGACATGATCAGAAGATTTCAACACCAATCTCCGGACTGACTAACAGAGAGTAGTGGTGTGACATGATCAGAAGACTTCAATGCCAGTCTCTCTCTCTGGACTGACTAACAGAGAGTAGTGGTGTGACATGATCAGAAGATTTCAACACCAATCTCCGGACTGACTAACAGAGAGTAGTGGTGTGACATGATCAGAAGATTTCAACACCAATCTCCGGACTGACTAACAGAGAGTAGTGGTGTGACATGATCAGAAGACTTCAATGCCAGTCTCTCTCTCTGGACTGACTAACAGAGAGGAGTGGCGTGACATGATCAGAAGATTTCAACACCAATCTCCGGACTGACTAACAGAGAGTAGTGGTGTGACATGATCAGAAGACTTCAATGCCAGTCTCTCTCTCTGGACTGACTAACAGAGAGGAGTGGCGTGACATGATCAGAAGACTTCAACACCAATCTCCGGACTGACTAACAGAGAGTAGTGGTGTGACATGATCAGAAGACTTCAACACCAATCTCCGGACTGACTAACAGAGAGTAGTGGTGTGACATGATCAGAAGACTTCAACACCAATCTCCGGACTGACTAACAGAGAGTAGTGGTGTGACATGATCAGAAGACTTCAACACCAATCTCTGGACTGACTAACAGAGAGTAGTGGTGTGACATGATCAGAAGACTTCAACACCAATCTCCGGACTGACTAACAGAGAGTAGTGGTGTGACATGATCAGAAGACTTCAACACCAATCTCCGGACTGACTAACAGAGAGTAGTGGTGTGACATGATCAGAAGACTTCAACACCAATCTCCGGACTGACTAACAGAGAGTAGTGGTGTGACATGATCAGAAGACTTCAACACCAATCTCCGGACTGACTAACAGAGAGTAGTGGTGTGACATGATCAGAAGACTTCAACACCAATCTCCGGACTGACTAACAGAGAGGAGTGGCGTGACATGATCAGAAGACTTCAACACCAATCTCCGGACTGACTAACAGAGAGTAGTGGTGTGACATGATCAGAAGACTTCAACACCAATCTCCGGACTGACTAACAGAGAGTAGTGGTGTGACATGATCAGAAGACTTCAATGCCAGTCTCTCTCTCTGGACTGACTAACAGAGAGTAGTGGTGTGACATGATCAGAAGACTTCAACACCAATCTCCGGACTGACTAACAGAGAGTAGTGGTGTGACATGATCAGAAGACTTCAACACCAATCTCCGGACTGACTAACAGAGAGTAGTGGTGTGACATGATCAGAAGACTTCAACACCAATCTCCGGACTGACTAACAGAGAGTAGTGGTGTGACATGATCAGAAGACTTCAACACCAATCTCCGGACTGACTAACAGAGAGGAGTGGTGGGACATGATCAGAAGACTTCAACACCAATCTCCGGACTGACTAATCTGATGAGAATGATGATTTCATTTAGTTTTATTTTTTAAATAGCTTTTCTGACCCATTTACTGACTTCCAGTTGTATGATGTTAATATCTGAATACACTAAAAAATGAGACTAGATATAATAGTTTTGGTTTCTACATACAAATGTTTTTACTGTTTAGGTCAAGAGAACCAAGCTCCCAAGATTCATCACAAATCTCAACCAGGTACACACGAATTGAACGTGGGGTACCCAGAAATACTACTTCCAAATCCGAGTCGCTCACCATCCCTAAGTTTAAAACATTACAAGATCAGCAGGTCAGTCTAGATTGTTTATGCTTACTATTGAATAAGAGCCAGTGGTCAAGTGGATTGGATATCAGTATCCTGGTAAAAAGGGGATGGGTTCAAAAACCCTGGCATGGCGAGTCTTTCTTTATTGATAGTGAAATAAAAACATAGGTTGCACGCGGCAGAGTGACAGCATGGGCGAATGGGTTTTATTCCTCAACTCAATAAGTCCCTTTCCGGAAATCACCTGTGGGAGTAAATGCTGCAATGATAAAATATGGATTCGAACTAGCTGGTTCGTGCACTGACTTCCCAGCCGAGCGATCAAAGTTCAGTCCCTAGTTGGTGCAAGATTTTTCTGATCACAAAACGACTCCTGGGGTCGACCCAGCCTAAACAATTTGGTACCAGAATAACCAGGAAAAGTAAAGGTAGCCAGCATAATGTTGACCACATCAGCCCAAGTGTGCATTGGTCAAGGAAAAAAATGGGCGTAACACTTCTCGTTTTCACTTTTTGTTCTGCTTGTGTCTTTCAGCGTCAGGTTATGAAGAGGTTTCTTGGCCAGGCCCTAGTATGTGTTTCATAGACGGAGAACTTTACTGCTTCTGATATTTCTGCTATCCATCTTTTGCGTGTTGGCCCTTTGCTTTCTACCCATTGTATCTGTAGCATTGCTTTCTAAGGAATAGTTTCTGGTGTTTGACGCGTCACGTGGCCGAACCATTGGGTTTGCTATCTCTTGATGAGGTCTAGCAATGGTGTTGTACCTACTTTTACTCCAAACATTTTGGGCATGCATTTCAAATCTGTTGTTGCGATGTTTCTATGTTTCTTTTAACACTATATTCCCAATCTGCTATACTGGCGTGTTAACAGGATCTTTATACTGTAAAATAGTTCACAAAGTCACACTGCTAGTCATTCACAATTCTAACTGAAGTTAGACAGGGATGTTTGCTATCTCCAGCAATCTTCTTCGTTGGTATAGACTGCTTGGGGCAACAAACAGATTACAAGACAATGGTTTTTTTTTAGGAGGAAAGAATAGAACCACTTCACTCTACTATGTATGTCATTAAAGACGAAGCCTAGAGATGTACATAAGGCTGTCAACATCGTCATGTGCAACAAAGTAAAATAATAGTGACATAGACTACACAGAAGAGAACAAAGTCTCATCTTTCAGTTCTGAACAGGACACACTGTAGTCAATAGCCACTTAACCTTTGTGCTGCCACATTATTTTTTGAGCACGTCACATTTTTCTATGGTTTTTTTTTACTTTGAGAGCCTGTAACCTTTTTATTTGTTGGGTCTATAGATGCTCTGTACAGAGACAAATTAATAAATAACTTGTTGGTGTTATTGTTTTTGTTGTCTGTGTATTAGTCTCTGAGATACAAGAAGATGAAGGTGATATTGTTGAAAAACAGCACAAACGCATAGACTTATCTGTTTTCGTCGTTCCTAGTTTGAAACAAAAAAAAAATTACAATAAAAATCTCTTCAGCCTCTCTTCTCTCTCCCCCCACATCCCCCATCCCCCCACTCACACATCCCACAACCCGCCATTCCACATTTTACTAGCCTAGGAAGTTGTCTTATAGTTTACAGTGGAGCTGCGAAATCTGCACCTTTCGGCCCTTCCCATCTGTATTCAGCAGTTTATTTTAGGACCTGGTTTGCCTTCCCTATTGATCCCTATTCTCATAGCCAGGCTTCATGGGTGGTGCAGTCTGTTTGATAGAGCAACAACACAGGACAGAGCTGCAGTCTGTTTGATATAGCAACAACACAGGGCAGAGCTGCAGTCTGTTTAATAGAGCAACAACACAAGAACACAGGACAGAGCTGCAGTCTGTTTGATAGAGCAACAACACAGGACAGAGCTGCAGTCTGTTTGATAGAGCAACAACACAGGACAAAGCTGCAGTCTGTTTGATAGAGCAACAACACAGGACAGAGCTGCAGTCTGTTTAATAGAGCAACAACACAAGAACACAGGACAGAGCTGCAGTCTGTTTGATAGAGCAACAACACAGGACAGAGCTGCAGTCTGTTTGATAGAGCAACAACACAGGACAGAGCTGCAGTCTGTTTGATAGAGCAACAACACAGGACAGAGCTGCAGTCCCAGTACTTTTAATGGATGATATAATTTTATTTATTTATATATCTAGGGGACGGCGTAGGCTTGTCACATTGACTTTCATTATGCAAGGATGAAACGTATACACATGACACTAGTGGGCTAGTGACACGGCTTGCAACCCGAAGACAGCTCCTTAATCACAGCACAGGCCGATACCCAGGTAAGCAGACGCTTACATAAAATGATGCCGAAGTTGGATTCACTGGGCTGACAGACGCAAAATAAAAACATATTGCAACTCACACTGCCTTGGGGAATAGAGAAATAAGGTGAATGCAAATAAACCCAATAAAAAACATTTGTATGTTTAAGTGGTCAGTTTGATTGCTCCTTCATAGGTAAATTGGCTGGAGATGTTCAAGATGATTGAGCAGCAACACAGGACAGAGCTGCAGTCTCAGTACCTCGAACACCAGAAGATTCTCCAGGACATGCAAAAGAACATGGAGAAGGAGCTTTTGAAACAGCAGGACACACTGAAGCAGAGATTGTTAACCCACAGGGAGGTAAGAGATTATACAGCAGGTATTGATTGAAGTTACTTGCACTGAGTTCTTTCCTCTTGATTGATATATCTATGTTTTTTTAGCGCCAGACATGAAGCATGCTGCAGAAACAAGTGCTCTCCAGTGTGAACTTAACTTACTTAACGTCTTTATGCTGGTTTAGAAGCCTCTACAGTCTGTATACAATCAGTTTCTTGGAGGGTGGTTTTTATCGATGTGTAAGTCCATCTTAATAGACTCAACACCGGGATCAAGATGCTGAGCAGCGCATGAGCTGCAGTGGTCAGCGACCCATAGCTGACTACTAGTGTCAGGGCCAGCGAACCATAGCTGCCAAGACCCTTCTACACCTCCACGTGGTGATCCTGGATAACAGGCTGCAGAAGGGCAGACTGGCTAAGGAGAAGGGATCAAAGAGGGAATGCTAACCCGGTACTCAAAAAATGCTTGCTGAAGTCGGATGTGTTGGACCGAAAGGTGCAAATATCGCAGCCAAGCTGTAAACTACAACACAACGCATTCCGTTCTCTGGACTACATTCTGCTACTTACCCTTTCAGGGTTTGGTAGTGGGAGATTGAGAACGAATGAAGAAGAAGAAGAAGAAGACTCAACACCAACGCTAAGTAGACCCACAGCCAGTTAGGCGCCATTTATAGCTGCTCTTAACGAACTATCTGGGGAAAGGTACAAATAACTTGGGTAGATTTTTTATTTTAATTTTGATCGGGCAGCTGCCGTTAAGTCTACTCGTTTTTCGATTTCCAACTGCCAAGGAAATTTTAATGTGCTCGGCACTGAACACGTGAGTCCGATCTCACTACCCAGAGATCAGGGTAATTTTGACCAGAAGATCCACATGAAAACAATCAGGTCACTACCGTGATTCGAACACACGACGTCCGGCACCCAATGTGGGCGACATACCTTGAGACCACTGAATCCCTGTGGGGTGCTACTTTTCTAAGTTCTAAATGTTGTTTAAATTCATAGTTGAGCCCTTGCTGATGGTCGTTCTGCGAAGAGTCTCTTTTGGTCTTCCTCCCTTTCTGCTACCATCTTGAGACCACAGAACTGCTAGTAATGGGAGTCTGTTGTGGTAGATTCTAAGCACATTCCCGATGTATGTCCGTTGTTTTTTTCCCTTATAATGGTAGAAATATATTACTGGTTGGTGATTTCTTTTAGTAGCTTGTTGGTCTTGAATTCTTCCCAGCCAATGTTCAATAGGAGTGATCAGAACCAACCAGGCAACAACTACATGATCGACAGGAATAGATCGCCATTCTTCACCTCAGGAAAGAGCATAACAGACTAAATAAACACATTTGGAGGTCTCTGTGGCGAAGTGGTCAAGCTATTTGCCTTATGCTCAGATGGTCGGGGTCCGAATTCGAGCTGCAACAGTCGGTTCACGATGTCAATTGTTCCAGAGATCCCTGAATTCATCGCTGGAGCTACGGAGTATGTGCTTTGTGCGATGCTCTCTGCGGGCGAGATACCATTCTGCTGAGAGAGACTGAGCCTTATAGGGAAACCCCTGGCAATGAAGTCGAGCTCTCGCTTTTAACCTGTTCAATAGTTTTCAAAGACATTTATTTCCCTAAAGCATTCAGTTTATTTTCTAGCGTTTTTGTCTCATTGCTTTTTCATCCATATGTTAACACTCATATTACGTTGAAATTAAACAGCTTAAGCTTTGTTTGTTTGCTCATTGATCTTAATTTCCAAATGTTTGTTAGTTGGCTAAAGGCCAAAGCAATTCTAGTGAAAATTTCTTTTGTTGTATCTCCATCTTGTATTATTAAAGTTCCCAAATAGGTGAGATAGAGTCTATGTTTAGTTGAGTAGTTTACTTATCTAAAGAGTTACTACACCTATCTACACCACGACACGGCTTCAACACAGAAAAAAACACAGTAAACACTATCCTTACCATAAAACAAAACAATATCATTTATTATAAGAATAATCGTTGTGCAGTATCAACAAAAAGCAAAGTACATCTAAACTAAATAATCATAAAATATATATTTAACTACAATAGAAGGTTGTAAACACTTGCTTTTGATGTTTCCTCCAAGATCAATGGTACTCAGAATTCTTGCCGCTGCACTCCCCTATCTGCACACTCAACACACAATCACAAACTCGTCTTCAAGATCAGATCGCGTACTCAGATGAATCGGTATGCTCACACATAATCAGATCACGTCTTTAGGCGATCTGTGTATTCACATGTAATTAGATCACGTCATTTATAATTGGATCACATACTCACTTGTGATTACGTACTCAGTCGATCTGTGCATTCACACCTAATCAGAACACAGATCGTTCCCAAGGTGTCCTGTACATACCACACACATTCAGATCTCTTCCTTAGGCGATCTGTACACTCGTGTAACCATTCAGAACATATATCGTTCACAAGGTGTCCTGCACGTACAACACACATTCAGATCTCGTCCTTAGGCGATCTGTACACTCGTGTAACCATTCAGAACATATATCGTTCACAAGGTGTCCTGCACGTACAACACACATTCAGATCTTTCACCGTTCATAGGGTGTCCATCATAGACACCTATTGAGCACGACTGGCCAACTCGAGGTGTATGATGGTACAGTCACACTGCATACTCTCTCACTTCCAGACTCACTCCCTGACAACCTCTCAGCCAATCTCCCAGTCTGTCGCCTGAGTTTTATCCCTACAGAATATTTTATAATCTCAATCAACAACATAGCTGTCCAATGGTCTTCTGTTGGCTGTCTGACCTAGCCATCACTCCAATTTAGAACTATCCCCAACTAAATGTTATTGGTTGACTATCCACGAGTCAATGTCACTCTAAATGTCATAGCTGGTCATGGCAGCATCAAACTGTCACCAACCCTCACCCACATCAATTCTGAATGCCAGAGTGGTCCAGCGCATTCAGGCAACCTTTCTTTTCTTAGAGTCGCCATCTCAATTTCCCCTGCCCTAAACGCCCATGCTCCAGCTGGAACTGTCACGTAGGTGAACGTTTCAACCTTCTGTAATAGTTATCCAATCCTTTTTCATTTCAGCAGCTTTGTTTAAATATAGTTTAAATGTATTGCTTAAATAACTTTTTATTGCCTTTTAGCATTGACATTCTTTGTGTAAGGATGAAACCAACACACATCACATGGACATTCTTTGTGTAATGATGAAACCAACACACATCACATGGACATTCTTTGTGTAAGTCTGAAACCAAGACACATCACATGGACATTCTTTGTGTAAGGATGAAACCAAGACACATCACATGGACATTCTTTGTGTAAGGATGAAACCAAGACACATCACATGGACATTCTATGTGTAAGGATGAAACCAAGACACATCACATGGACATTCTATGTGTAAGGATGAAACCAAGACACATCACATGGACATTCTTTGTGTAAGGATGAAACCAAGACACATCACATGGACATTCTTTGTGTAATGATGAAACCAACACACATCACATGGACATTCTTTGTGTAAGTCTGAAACCAACACACATCACATGGACATTCTTTGTGTAAGGATGAAACCAAGACACATCATATGGACATTCTTTGTGTAAGGATGAAACCAAGACACATCACATGGACATTCTTTGTGTAAGGATGAAACCAAGACACATCACATGGACATTCTTTGTGTAAGGATGAAACCAAGACACATCACATGGACATTCTATGTGTAAGGATGAAACCAAGACACATCACATGGACATTCTATGTGTAAGGATGAAACCAACACACATCACATGGACATTCTTTGTGTAAGTCTGAAACCAACACACATCACATGGACATTCTTTGTGTAAGGATGAAACCAAGACATATCACATGGACATTCTATGTGTAAGGATGAAACCAAGACACATCACATGGACATTCTTTGTGTAAGGATGAAACCAAGACACATCACATGGACATTCTTTGTGTAAGGATGAAACCAACACACATCACATGGACATACTTTGTGGAAGAGTGAAACCAACACACATTACATGGACATTTTTTGTGGAAGGATGAAACCAACACACATCACATGGACATTCTGTCTTGTCTTTGCCAGATCTGTTTTGAATGTCCAAGAATCCACTGCATAACTGTTGTTACAATACAGGAGGTGATAATGTAATCACCATACAGGACAATTTGGAAAAAAATCAGTCTACAATTTCCAGCATCTTTTAATGCTTGAATGGCAGGAAACTAAGATGCTAGTCCAGTCAGGCACAAGATACTGACCTGGACATTGCCTCAATACACTGACCAAGACCACAATCTCTCTTCCATGTAATGTTCCCTGAAAACAGGTTGTTTTCAAGGCAGTCTGGCTGACGATATGTGAATCGATGTGATCCTCAAAGCAGTGAGCGCCATGCAGATGAAGCCAAGCGTAGCGCAACTGCCTGGAGGATCGCAGTCCACCTTCATCAGCATCCTCGGGATGTGATGAAAGCTAATACAACACGCTACTTAACATCCTTTTCAGGGTGCACAAAAGAGAAAACTTATCATTGTGGGCATTAAACAACAACAACAATGCTTGAATGGCAGAGATCAAGTCTGTGAAAATAACGTTTTAGGTCTTTGAGGAAAAGGGATCTAAAACCGTCTTCTGATGGTACTTGGCAGCTTCAAGTGCAGTAATTTCATCTTCATAGCTGAAGCAGACATCTCATCAAAGGATCTGTCTGGGTATTCTATATAAATGTCCTAACCTGGTTTGATGGTGATGTTGAATGCCGATCCATCAGTATGTACTTGTAATCTACCTCTTATCATTTTCTCATTACTCATTGTTCTCTCTCATGGATTAGATGCTGGAGGAGATCTCCCCTGGTCGGAATATGGTCAAGAATTTGAACCAGTCCTGGACAAGAAATGATAGAGATAGCTCTAGCACGGACAGTCAGAGGTCTGCAGACACAGCCGTGGTCAAAACTGCAAGTCATATTACTCTGCAGGGAGTGCCAGTGGCATTGAGAAACCCCCCTCCCATCTCACGATATCACCATGAGAGCCAAGGCCGCAGTAAGTAGTTATTCTTACCTCTACTTTCTTGTGATCAGAACCCAGCCCAATCTGCTATCTTACGAAAAAGATAACATAATTTAATAGATCCCTGCGCAGGTAAGGGAGATAGACAGGGTATGATTTACGATTACAGGGCAAAAGATGCAGAACTGTGATGGAACTGACAACAGCCAGCGACACATTGCTGGCTATTTGCATCAGGGTCAGCTAACCACAACTGACTAAGACCCTATTCCGCCTTCAATTGGCAGCCCTGGAAACAGATTGCACCAGTGTAGTCGGGCTGAGAGGTCACAGAGAGAAGGCAAACCTGGTCCCAAAGTTGCCTGGGCTGAAACCGGATGTGCTGGACCGAAAGGTGTAAATATTACAGCTTTTCCATAAACATCACAATGTCTTTTTCAGAATGTACGCCGGAGGATAAGATGTAAATATAAAATCACTAGTGCAGGACTTTTGGGAAGAACCAGACATATATCATTGAACATGAGGTGAGGAGACAGGTGATGGCATTGGATAGGACATACATTAAGGAAACCAGCTGATAGCATTACAAAACAATCTCTTTTCTAGATTTCCCAAGGCAAGAGAAGTAGAGGAAGACGAAAACACACATGAAGAAGGGAGCTCGAGACAAACAAAGGAAACAGGAACGATATGGACAGAGCTGGATCATATGACCCAGGACATAAGAACTTGGCATG
Source organism: Ariolimax columbianus (assembly GCA_036924085.1). NCBI lineage: Eukaryota > Metazoa > Mollusca > Gastropoda > Stylommatophora > Arionidae > Ariolimax > Ariolimax columbianus. The sequence goes on from JAVGWX010000012.1 coordinate 75,033,420, forward strand.
TAATTGTTGATGACCTGTGCTCCACATGGATTTGAAAGGTTTTGATTAATTAACCTTGTGGTGCTCTGAGTCTAGAGCACTCGCCTTTCAGTTTTTCACCAATTGTCGAGACCCGGCTCAGCACCGTTGTTTTTAAATATATGACCGGGATCGAAGAGTGAAGGCTAACCCGGTACTAAAAAAATTCCTGCTGAAGTTGGATGTGTTGGACAACACTTACCGTTCTTTGGACTACATTCTGCAACTTGCTAAGCCCTTTTCAGAGCTTGGTAACAGGAGATTGAAAACAATTGAAGCCAAGCCAAATATATGACCGAACCGGGCTACCGTCGATCGACTCAAATCAAGTGTTTGTTATTATGAATATGCCACATCCTTTTACACAAGTTTGACCTGCAGGATGCCTTGTGTGTTAGATTCAAATGAGTTTGAAACATTTCATCGTCGTCGTTACAGGAATTGGAGTCAACCCATCATTGGGGAAGTTAAGCTGATGCAAAAGATCTTTGTGAAGTTGATCTGGTTAGTTTATTTATGTAAAAGAAATAAATACGTTTTTAGTATAAAGTAACAGCAATTCAGACCTTGTTCAGAACTGTTGGTGTTTTGTGGTGATTTCAATGGATTTATTGCGGAACGACGTTCCATTATTGGTGTCTAAATATTTGTGCTTTGTTTTATATATTTTCACCTTCATCTTCTGCATCTCAAAAACTAACCCACACACAATAAAAACATAACATCAACAAGTTCTTTATTTTTTTCATGTCTCTACACACAACAAATTCATATCTATAGACAATCAAACAAAAATGTTGCAGGCTCTCAAAGTAAACAACCATAGTAAAACGTGACCTGCTATAAATAATGCAGTCGCAGATGAAGTGGCAAAAATTTGTATGTGTATTGGTTAAGGTTAATTGATCTTATAATATTAACGTTAGTCACCCTACATTAAAAATTGATGCAAATTTAATCTGCGACAGTATTATTTTCCCACTACTTAAACATCCAAGCAGCTGTTTTGGAACTAAATGACAATTGATAAACAGTATATATGTACAAACTGTCACCACTACTTAAACATCCAATCAACAGCTTGGGAACTAAATGAAAATTGATAATAAAAATGTGTTTTCCTACGGAAGACATAGAAACTTATACAAATTTTGAAACGATATATTCTCTATTTCACTCGATTTGAAGATTATCCCATTATTGAGGGGGATGAATTTAAATTGTTGCAACTGATTTTTCTGAGGTTGATCTGTTAAGTTTGTTTATGTAGATATAATAAACACCTTTGTAGTGGAAACTAACAGATATGTTGATCTTATGAAGAACACTATCAGTACTTTTGGAAATTTTGCGGATTTACTAGAAAATAAATACCTGAGCAAGTTCAAGTAGCAGTGAAAAAGGTAAATGCAATGTTAGGTATGATAAAAAGAAATATTAAACATATGAGCAAGGAAGTGATAGTCAAACTGTATAAAGCATTAGTTACACCTAGATTGGAGTACTGTGTACAGGTGTGGAGTCCTTATTGTAGAGGGGATTATAAACATGCTGGAAAGAATACAAAAAAGAGCGAGAAAGCTGATAGTGGGATTCCAGAATTACAGTTATGAGGAAAAACTCAGAAAAATTGGCCAACAGTGTCTAGAAGAGAGAAGAATTCAAGGTGAATTAATACAGGTTTATAAGATGATCAGAGGAATGGGTAAATTAGACTATAACAAGTTTTTTTTCAAATCCAGCCACCCACAAGAACAAGAAGGCATAGCTACAAGTTAACTAAAGTGAGGTCCAGATTAGATATTAGAAAATATTTTTTTAGTCAGAGAGTGGTGAATGCTTGGAATGCATTGCCATTGGAGGTAGTGAAGGCAGGGACAGTTAATGCATTTAAGAATAAATTGGATGCGCATAGCTTTTAGAGCAAGGTAATGTAAAAGAAACTGGTTGTATACAGACTCTGCAGAGTCTTCTAAACCAGTATAAAGACGTTAAGTTAAGATAAGTCTAAATATTTGTGATGTTTTTCAATATTTTCACCTTCATCTTCTTGTATCTCAGAAACTAACACACACACATCAAAAACAATAACTTTAACAAGTTCTTTATTAATTTATGTTTCTACACCCATCAAATCATATCTATAGACCACCACAATTTAAAAGGTTACAGGCTCTCAAAGTCAACAACCATAGTAAAACGTGATATGCTGAAAAGTACGTTAATTTTTACTGCAGGCTGCTGGGGGTAATTACTTTAATTTACTAATACAATTTTCATAATTTGTCATTGATGAACAGAAACACCTGATGACCTTCCCGTGAAACGTTCCCTCGAGAAGGAATTATCATCCCCACTCAGGCCAGCGGACACATCACTCAATCTGGCATCACATGTGTCGATTGACAGAGACAAGCTTCTTAGGGGGGGAGTATACAGCAGCCCTTTGCCCTTAGCAAAAGTCAAACATAAGGTACATAGACACTGTCTTAATAATTGATTCTGTTCTGTCAATGACATAGAAACTGTCTTAGTAATTGATTCTGTTCTGTCAATGACATAGAAACTGTCTTAGTAATTGGGTATCTTGTAAGTGACGCGTAACGGCCAGGTAGTAACCCTTGTTGACAGTTTGTCCCTGAGGAGTGTACTTGCATTGAACTACGTAGTGATGGTAAAGAAAACTGTCAACATGACCTTCACATTTGTTTACGATGCCGTACAATCTTTGGTCGTGAAGGTTCTGGCATTTTCCGTTGAGATGACTGTGCTTTTGTCTCAGGGTCGTAACTGTAGACCCATGACTCATCCCTGGCTATGATTTATTTTTTTCAATAATTCAGGGTGAGTGTTGACACAATCATAAATTTTTTTACAAAACTGAAAACAAATTCTTTACTCAACACAGTCATTTTGATGCAAAACATAGATGTGACGAGTGCAGTGTGACAATATGGTGGTGGGGGTTCCATGGTCTAACAAGAAATTATGCATGTTCAGAAGATATCAAGGTTTGGTTACTGTAGCCCGCTCCAGGACAGCTATTGGTTTCCTAAAAAAAATAAATAAGAATGCTTCCTTTTTTAAAAATCAGATCTCGAATATCGCTATCTGAGATTTTTTACATTTTTGTCTTGTGTGTTTTTATGGGTGCCTTTTCTTTCAGAAATCTCCCAGCAGTAGTAAATCTTATGATGACACACAGCACAGATCTCCTGTTCCGAAAGAGACCTCACACAACACCAACTCTGTCCACTGGGGTCACGAGCCTCGAATTGGGGATGCCCATTGGCAAGAGTCAGCCGATGTGTCACTCTCTGAATCAGATGAAACGCTGTCTCCAAGGTAACTAAACTAATAAAGTAAAAGAAATCACACACACACACCACCACCCCCCCCCCCCCCCCCCCACCTCCCCACAAACGGAGTTTAGCACGGAAAGCCTGACACAAACATTGGTTTAACACACTCCTCACAGCCCTCATCCCAAGGCAGCAGAGTACTTGGCTCCAACAGAGTACTTGGCTCCTCCTGGGGAGTCTGTAGGGATTTTGGTCAACACACTACACATGAACACAGCCTCAGCAGTTGGACATGGTAGTGGTCGATCAACGCAACAGGCCTTTGGCGTCTACGTGTACATTATTATTATTTAACACAAGAATCAGGTAAATTGGTAGCTAGGAGATGGTCATTAGCACACAATTTTTTTCTCCCAGTTCAATAGCCACAAATTAGGTCGGCCTTCCCTGACTGGATTTCTATTTTTAGAATAGGTAAACGAATAAAACTTTTATGTTCACAACTCGGCTTACCATAAAATTATCATCACACTCCGCTAGTGGTTATCAATAATTGTTGCTCCAAATTTCTGCTAGATTTCTTTGATTCTCATTGTCTCATCTAGTGACTCTGACCACATTTGGCAAGCATCTCATTTCGTATGTTGGCATCTTTTGTTCTGTGCCTTTATAAGGGTCAATGTCTGACACTATTTACAGGAAGCCAGGACTAGGACAAGAGGCCGGGTTAAACATATCTCGTCTATGTAGCACTCCTAGACACCGCAGCATTCAGGCAAACCAGGTGGATATTGCCACTGATCCACATGGGTGGAGCTTGCAAAGAAACTTTGCATAGCACTACTGCCAGTATGACCTAAGTACACATTTTTAAGTATGTGTGGGAAGGAAGAATATTTATTTTTGACTACATTCATTAACCCTTTGACCCCGTGACACAGATGAACTGCGGGTGTGTAAATATCCAACTCTCTGAGCCACCCGTGACTCAGTGTGACGGGTGATCCATTATTTTAAGACATATTTCTGGCTGTACTGCTTGGGTTTTAGCCATAATATTATGATGTCTACACAGTACACACATTTTTTGGAGATAACAAATATGGCAGGATCCAAGAAATAGGAAATTTTGCTGACGAATTTGGTGGTTTTCGTGATGGAAAGTAGTTTTGATAATGCGGAAATTAGCTGTTCAAAAAGGCTAGTAACAGAACAAGCTGCTAAAAGTATTCTCAAGGATTTGGAGACTGATAAATTAGATTTAGAAGATTATTTTGAAAGTGACAAGTGATTATTTGAATGATGATAACACATATGATCAAGCTAGAACTGTTTCTGTCCCTCGGAGGATCAGACTATGGTCTGGGGACGATGTAGGGTAAGAGATCCCATGTAATATATTGTATGTAATGTAAAGTATATTTGATACAGGATGGTCTTCAATAAATATATTCCACAATCTACTGGCAGAAGATGTTTCCGAAGACTTTTAAACGTCATGGACAAAGATCGAGTTACAAATGAGGAAATACGAGATAGAATTACAACAGCAATAGAGCCTTTTGAAGACCTCTTGGCAACTTTCAAAAGAAGGAAACTCGCTTGGTACGGTCAGATATTGAGATCAAATGGTCTTGCAAATATGATCCTCCGCGGAAAGGTGCAAGGCAGACGACGAAGAGGCCGTCCCAAAAAGAGGCGGGAGGACAACATTAAAGAATGGACCAATCTCCAACCAGAAGAGGCACAGGCAGCACCGCTGACAGAGAAGGGTGGCATGGTGTTGTGAGGATGTCTTAATGTGTACCCCAAAGACCTCACCAGTTACGGGATGACCTGACCTGACTTGACTGGCAGAACAAGTAGGAACATTGGAGATGATCAGGTCAGTCAATTTGAGATAGAATAATGAAAATTAGAGTACATACTTTTTTCATAGTAAATAGCTTTCCTCGGATGTCTATCTTGTGTATATATAGAGGAATTGGGTTTTATGGACCGGGTGGCCAGGGTTCAAAGAGTTAACATGTTAAATTGTTTCTTGTTCATGTTGTTTTATTTGCATGTTTTCTTCCTACTAGGACCAGAATTAGTCTTCGGGAGAAACATGCCAAGCATGTCGCTGACCTCCGAACTTATTACGATAAGGAGTTGCTAGAGCTAAGGCGGGACAGGGAAATGGAAGGTGGTGGAGGTCAAGAAGTCACAGCCAGAGATCAAATCTTGGCCAGTGAGAATCAGGAGCTGCGACAGAAATGCCAGGGTCTTCAGGATGCTTACCATGATGCTAAAATGTAAGTACAAGGGGGATCGCATATTTATATCTGCTGATTAGTCAGTGGTGCCAACTTAACCTTTACCACAATCAGTAAAAAAATTACGCCTTTTGCCTGTCACTTAATTATTTTTCAGCGCTTTATGTTTTTCTAGGTTGTTGATTTTGAGAGCCTGTATCTTTTTTATTTGATTGTCTAAAGATATGATTTGTTTGTGTGTAGAGACATAAATGAATAAAGGACTTGTTGGTGTTATTGTTTTTGTTATTTGTGTGTCAGTTTCGGAGATACAAGAAGATGAATGTTTAAATGAAAACCAGCACACACATTTAGACTAAACCAACCTAGAGTGTCTAGAAAAGAGAAGAATTCGAGGTGACTTAATACAGGGTTTATAAGATGATCAGAGGAATGGATAAATTAGACTATAACAAGTTTTTCAAAATACAATCACCCACAAATACAAAAGGGCATAGCTACAAATTAACTAAAGTGAGGTCCAGATTATATATTAGGAAATATTTTTTTAGTCAGAGAGTGCTCAATGCTTGGAATGCATTGCCACAGGAGGTAGTGGAGGCAGGGACAATAAATGCATTTAAGAATAAATTGGATGTGCATAGCTTTTAGAGCAAGGTAATGTAAATGAAACTGGTTGTATACAGACTCTGAATAGTCTTCTAAACCAGTATAAAGAAGTTAAGTTAAGTTACTAATTTTGGGGAGAATCTAGACCTTTGAAATTTAAAAATTGTCAAAGAACACTGATAGTGTTTCTTACAAGATCGTCATATCTGTTAGTTTCCCTTACAAACGTGTTTATTACTTCTAAATAAACAGATCTACCTCAGAAAAATCTGTTGCAACAACTTACCTTCATCACCCTCAATAATGGGATGGTTGGTTATTGATCCAGCGGCCCATGGGCTCCTGCCCTTTGGCCCAATGCCATATAGTGGTATCTGCAAGTGTTTGTAAGCTGTTGTTTAGTTCTGTACAGACTGTGTTCAACTTGTCTGGCCTCGAAGGAAATAGCTCTTTCCTAACACCAGCAAGGGCCGGACATTCAAAAAGATGATGTTTAACAGTTTCATAGGGATGTGTGCACAGCCGCCACTCTAGAGCATGTTCTGGTTGGATTCTATTCAAGTGGCTGTTAAGTTGTATATGTTAAGTGCAAAGTCGGAAAATGGTGCTTTTGTCTCTCCTGTTCAGGAGGTTGATGTTGTCTTTTGGGATTTGGGATTGCCATATATTTGTAGATTTCTCTCCCAGTAGTTACCATTGCCCATCTATTTAGCCAGGCCTCTTTGTTCCCAGTCTTCAGTAGTTGTTTGACTGTCTGTAGGATTGTTAGTATGTATTGTTGTTCTTGACTTGCTCCCTTCTTAGCCAGTCTGTCTGCCCTGTCACTGCCAGGTGTATTTGAGTGACGAGGGATTCATTGTATAACTATTATGACTTCATGGGAAAGTGAGAAGTTGGTTGGCATCTAGGGATATTTGGGTAAGTTCAGGCCTGCAGTGACCACCGTCTTCCAGAGCTTGAAGGGCAGATAATGAGTCTGTGAAGATTATGATGCTTTGGGATTTTGATGGGAAAGCATCAAATACAGTCCTCAAGTGGCACAGAGCTACTTTCAATGCTGTTATTTCTGCCTCATAATTTGAACATATCTCCCCACAAGCATCAAACAGCCCATCAGATGTTCTGTCTGGATACTCTATGTAGATCCCATATCCCACTTTAATGTGGCCTTAAAAGCAGAACCATTAGTATAGACATGTATCCATTCTTCTGGGTAGGTGTCAATCGTTCTCCGTGATGCTCTAATAAGACTGTCTGGATCAGCACTTCTTGTTGTATTATCTGTTAGTTTTGTTTGAATTTCTTGCATTTTTAAACATGTATGTGGTGGAAAATTTCTTGTTGCTCTCTGTGTTTCTTGTCTTTTATCTGGGACGTGATATCTGTCTTTAATCTTACTGATGTGGTGGAGAACTGACTTGTTTTATTCACTGCTTCTGTTGCCATTTTTCTACAAGCCTTCTGTTTGGGGTGGTCTTTGCTCATTCTTTTACTCCTCCCATAAACCTCCATAGCAGCCACATCTCTTCGCATCTCAAGGGGTTCCACATGAATTTCACATGCCACAGTGGGCGTTGACCTCATTGCTTCAATGATAAGGTGCCGGGCATTGTTCTGCACTCTGTCCAGGGACTCTACATTAGTCTGTGAGCATATTGTCAGGAGTGCATTGCTGTATTCTAAAGCAGAGCGTAAATATCCAAGATACAAGCCTCTCAGAGTGTCCTTGTCTGATCCCCATGCTGTACCAGTGAGCCTTTTCAATAACTGTGGCCACCTCAATGATTTATTTTTAACATTTTGAACATGTTTCTTGAGACTGAGCTGTCGATCTAGAGTGACTCCAAGATATGTAGGCTCTTCCTCTATGGGCAATTTCTGTTTGCCGAGTCTCAGACTATTTTTTTTGGGCTGCTTTGTGGCTATTGGTATAGATAGTGTAAACAGTCTTTTCACAGTTTATCTTCAGTTTCCACATTTGACAATACTAATGCAGTCTTCTCAGGTCTCCATTTAATCATTGTGCTGCACTTTCTACATCTTCATGGCTCTGCCATATTGCCAAATCTTCAGCATATACGGCTTTTTCAGCAATTAATATGCTTGGCCAGGTCATTTATGTAAATAAGAAAGAGAATGCAGCACAAAGCAGAGCCTTGTGGTAAGCTTTCCTCAGGTCAATGTCCTTGTGTAGAGTTTCTTGCAGGAGATCCACATGAACCCTGTGGCTGTCCAAAACCTTGGCAAGCTCAAGCTTCTTATTTCTCAGGCCAAATATATTTAACCGTAGAACGTTAAATGAAAGTTTCTTATCTTGTGTTTGCATGTGCTTCCTCTTAGGTTTTCTTGTGTTGGTATTTTTATGTTTGTGTCCAGTAGTTCATTTTTGTCCCATTGCAGCCTGGTCACCCACTGCCAGACGCAGACCTTAATGACCGAGGCGTCGTCCGAGCTCGTTTGTAAAACATTTAAAGTTTGTACTACCCATATTTTGGCATTGTCGGGCTAGTGAGTCTGTGGATTTTCTTCCCACCCCAGGCAGAAGCCAGAAATGTACTGTCCTGAAATTAAGTAATTGAGGGGGTGCATTAGCGATGCTCCAAGTTACAGAAGCCACGGTAGGGTCCACTGTGTCCATTCCCCGCCACTACTTGTTAGGCCGAGTTCTCCTAGGCTCTAGACATGTAACGAAAAGTTCCAGACATTTTGATCGTCACGTCCTGGGTCACTGTGTCTTTATGATTGGCCTCGATTATCATGGTGCGGCGAATGCAGGCTCTCTTTTCCCATGTCTGTTCAGCACGGTGCTGGTTCCTTCTTAACCACAGGGTGCATGCGTATCGTCCAATAGGAGACCCACTTGTACAGATAGGTTACTGGCAAGGGTTTCAGAATAAATCCCTCATCTACTAAGTTATACTGTAGCATAGTGTTAGTTCTCATAGGTCATGGGAGAGGCCATCAGAGTTGACTCATGCGGCAATAATGGGATAAATTTCCAGTCAGAGTAAAAAAAAGATTAAATCGTTTGAAAATTATCTTTCAAACAAAACCAGCATTGTTTCTAATTTACATCTACCATGACGAAAGTATCTATTTTTAGATTCAAATACCTACATATTCACTACCTACGTATTCAACTGTGTAAATAAACAACAATGCCCCAGAATAGTTTTCTTATCACCCTGCGTCTTTTCATAAATTTATTTGTGCCGTGAAAAAACGCCTATTTATTTAAGAGGTCAACTTTGGTATTTCCAACTACAATTACCTTTAGCGTTTGCACGGCCACATTATTGTGTCAGCACGTCACATCTTTAGTAGCGCAAATTGGGTTTCGTTTACTGATGCAACATTCAACTAGGTGCCAGCAACCTCCGGGAAGAGAGCTTTGATAATGATAGCTTAAATTGTGTTGATGTGATCTTATAACGTTATGTCAAAAACTAATTTATTGTGTTTTTTTGGTGAAGGAAAAAGTATTTGAGTTCTATTTGTTTTTTCTTTTTTATTGAGGGGAAGTAATAATATCTAAGGGAGATAAATCTATCCGCTACATGTTTCAATAATAATTGATCAATAGTGGCCAGAACAACTAGTTGGACTGAGTGAGTCTGATACATTTATTATGAACTAACTTATACATATTTCTTTCTATTTCAATTGTTAATAAAAATAGAGAAATTCGGGAGCTGCAACAGAAAATTCAGGGTCTGGAAATCCGAGCGGTGAGTCTTTAAATTTTGTGAGTTACTCCATGTTTTTCCTTCATTCATTTTGTTTTTTCGCTCCATGCGAAGTATAGATCCACCACTACAAATGGCCTTTTTAAAGGCGGTTGTATCTGTATTTGTAGTGAAGTTTAAGGATACGCTCTCCCTAGACTTGCATTGGCAGAGCTGCTACCATATTTCTTTGTCTTACAACATGTGTGTGGGGAAAACTCCAAACTTACAGCAAAGACCAAGACCGTCGTCTACAATGTATGTGTTGTCAGTGCACTTTTATATGGCAGCGAAACGTGGACAACATATGCCAAGCAAGAGCATAGGATACGCTCTCCCTAGACTTGCATTGGCAGAGCTGCTACCATATTTCTTTGTCTTACAACATGTGTCTGGGGAAAACTCCAAACTTACAGCAAAGACCAAGGCCGTCATCTACAATGCATGTGTTGTCAGTGCACTTTTATATGGCAGCGAAACGTGGACAACATATGCCAAGCAAGAGTATAGGCTCAACACCTTTCACCAACGGCGCATGAGATCCATCCGTGGCATCTCATGGAGAGGCAATGTGACAAATGCAGAAGTGCATTCTCGCACTGGTCTTCCAGGTATGTAAACCCTCCTTCATCAACGAAGATTGCAATGGCTTGGTCATGTTCCTCGCATGGAAGATGGTCGTATCTCCAAAGTTTTTCTCTATGGACAGCTGGCCGACCACATCTGCCGTTCAAAGATGCATGTAAACAGGACAAGAAGGCTCTGTATATGGATCTGACATCCTGGGAAGACAGCTGCAGATCGATCCAAATGGAAATGTAATCTGAAAAGCCACCTAAGACTGGCTGAAAATAAGCTCTTGCAACAAAGGGAAGTAAAGAGGCAACACCAAAAGGAAAAAAAAAACAACTCAGCAGAGAGTTGCTGTTCCAATGTCGCATCAACCTATAGTCAGACATGACTGAGATGAGGCTACTAACTAACTAACTGAGGTTTTAAAAATAATTAAACTTACTATGTCAGGCACTGCACAGATCAGACACCAGACAATACCTATATCAGACACCACACACCACCTAGATCAGATGAACAGGCATACCTATATCATGCTTTTGTAGTTTTGCTCTCGAACAGCACCAAGGGCCTAGAACAAATAATTACATCAGTCTAGAAGCGTAGTGAAGCCCATAATCTCCACCTGAATACAAAGAAAACTAAGATAAAGACAACTGACAAGACAAAACTCCAATCTAAAATTAAGATCACTGGCGAAAAGATTGAAAATGTTGCACATTTGAATATCTGGGATCAATACTAAACAATAATGGAGACTGTACAAAGGAAGTGAGAAGACGACTGGCTGTGGTAATGCAGAAGAAAAGGAGTATGCAGAACCTATAGCATAATACAAACAAGGAACTAAAACTAAAGATCCTAAGAACATGCATTTTTCCTGTGGCAACCTATGGATGTGAAATATGGACAATTACAAAAGCAATAAGAGTGAAGAACTTGCTTTCCAGACACAGAGCTACAGAAGAGTCTTGAAAATCCAGTGGACAAATAAAGAAACAAACAAGTCCATCCTGCAAGATCTGGATGTCGAAGATAATTGGCTCCAAAATGATGTAATGACCCAAAAACAGAGGTTTTTTTGGACATGTCAAACTCCAAGTACAAGGGCAGATGAGCAAAAAGGTGGCACTGGAGCAAGGAGTATCCCAAGGGGGAGTACTGTCACCCACACTTTTTCTGGTGTATATAAACAACATCATTGAGAATATAGCAAGAAGAGTCCACAGCTCCATGTTTGCAGACGATCTGGCTAGGTGGACCTCTGAAAAAAATCTCACCGTAGCAAACAATCGGATGCAGCAGGCCCTAACATCGTTGGAGGAGTGGACAAAATCATGGCTGGTCAAATAAATGAAGAAAACACAACATGTACGATATTCTCGCTTTCAAATAAACCCCAGAACACCAAAATAAGTCTTAACGGCAAACATCTGCGGCCTAACGACAACCCAAACTACTTGGGCGTCACATTTGATCGGCGCATGACATGGAAAAGTCAGATCTAGAGAAACCGAATGAGAGCCAGACAAAGAATGGCAGTCATGAGAAAACTTGCTGGCACAGGCTGGGGAGCAGACGAAAGTATACTAAAGAAACTGTACACTGGAAGAGTGAGACCAGTTCTCGAGTATGGCATTGCGGCATGGACATCAGCAGCAAAGACGAACTTTGATAAAATTAGCAAACTTCAAAACCAAGCCATGAGAGTTATAACAGGAGGCATGAAGTCAACGCCAATTGTAGAACTTGAAAAGATTACAAATCTGCAATCCATGACCGACAGAAGAGACTGCAGAGCCTAGCGGCAAGCAGAGAAACTCAGAAGACTGACAGACAATCCAATGCAACTAAATAGATTTGGAAAAGGGAAACTAAAGCCGAGAAACTTTACAGAAATAGCCAAAGCAAAGATGAGCGAAGACCCCATGAATACCATAACAACACCAAAGCCCATCCCTACTGTACGCAAACCCACATGGAAGCAGCATATCATTCCGGAGGTGGTAGAAAATATACCAGGTATTTTAAACAAGAACAGCCAGACTGAAAAAGAAAGGATAGACATAACCCTGAGGTATGTAGCGGAAAACTACCCAAGCATGGACTGGACCCATGCATACACCGACGGTTCTGTAACAAAAACAACACAGAATGGAGGGGGAGGGGTATTCCTGAGCCTACCAAATGTTAGAAAAATAACACTGGCAACTGGAAAATTCTCAAGCAATTTCAGAGCGGAGGCAGAGGCACTGAAGGCTGCAGTAGAAGCAATGCTGACAGGCGAAAGCAATGAAAGCCAAATAGTCCTGTTTACAGATGCCCTGTCCATGGTTACAGCACTAAAATCCAGAAAAATACTGAACTTAATGATTTAAGAGCAGTACTCTGTCAACTATGCCAGCAGTCCGCAGCAAAAAGAGTAGTGGTACAGTGGGTTCCATCCCACTGTAACATCCAATGCAACGAGGAGGCAGACAGACTGGCAAAAGAAGGTGCAAGACTACCACAACCAGATTCTAGTGCGACCTACGAAGAGTCCTAAAGGTTTATTAGGGCCAGATACATGACCAAATGGGAAACAGAACATACTGGCTACACAAAAAATGATGCCTACTATCAACTGAACAGAAGAGAGCAGGTCGTGGTCTTCAGACTCCGCACAGGCCACAACAGACTGAGGTACTATCTATTCAATAAACTAAAGATAGGTGGCACTGACGAATGCACCTGTGGCACAGGGAAAATGACCGCTGAACATCTGCTGCAAAATTGCCCGACATACAAGGACCAGAGAAAGCACATGTGGCTATCACCAGTGGCAACACTAGACAAGCTCTATGGCAGTGTCGACAGCCTCAGGATGACAGCTGCTTTTTTCAAACAAATTCAAGTTTACGTCTGACGGCGTATGAAGAAGAAGAAGAAGGACATGTCAAACGACACAACGAACTGGAGAGGATGGTTATTTAGAGCATGGTCACTGGGAAGACACGCAGAGGCTGACCGAAAAGACAATGGACTCAGGACGTCATGGATTTTATTTTATCTTTTTTTGTTTTTTTGGTTTTCCTTTTTTCTCTTATCCCCAAGATAGTGTGTGCTGCACTGTGGTTTTTATTTTGCGCCTGTCGGCCCAGTGTATCCGACTTCAGGATGCATTTTATACCAGAGTCTGCTTTCTCCTGCATTTTCTAATGGTTTGCTTCCCCGGGGTAAAGGCCGGTGCTGTGATGGGGATCGAATCCAGCACCTTCAGATTGTGAGCCGTGTCACTTAACCACTAGCCCACGCCATCCCCTACACTTGATTTGACCTCGCAGCAGGCTGAAAGACTGGCAGAAGACAGAGTTCCCTTCCGGCGGGCTGTCATGAGAGTGACGTTCTGCAAAGGACATGCTACCTAATGATGATGAGCCCTGACCTTGGAATTTGCCATGTGATGGAGTAGCCGTTTAATGCAACTAAAGCTGAGCCTATCCTTTGCTCTCCTGCATGAGATTCCCATATCAGTTTTGTGGATGTTGCCGATTTTCTTGTCCAGAGAGACTAAGTGAGTAATTAATAGCCAAAAAGTTATTGAAAGTTGCGTACATTTAATAAACAAGAACCACTTTTGCCCATATTACCAGAGTGACTATGCCGAGCGTTACAGTGCCACACAGTCTCAGGTACTTGCCCTGAGGTCAAGACTGGAAGAACTAACAGATTTTGCCAGGGAAAAGGAGTCTATAATTGCTGACTTAGCTAGTAAGAACAAGAAAGACACAGACTCCTTACAGATAGCTTACAAGGTGAGTATAAGCCTAGAAAGTTCTTCTTCTTCCTACATATTTTTCAGCTGTCCTTTACAGCTCACTAATGAGACCTGATTTAACATGGCTTCCTATTCAATATTTCTTCACTTTGTGCTTTTTGGCCTTTTTCAGTCTTCTCTATCCCAGTAGGCTCCATTTCCCCTTTGTCATTCATTTTCAGCTTGATTGGTTCTGTAACAGTTCCAGTCGGAGCATAAGCGTTTAGGGAAGGGGTAATGTGGTCGGCAACTCTGAGAACAAAGGTACCTGAATGTGTGTCAATGTCACTCTCCGTCTTGACACTACGCCAAGGTCACTCACCGTCTCGATACTAAGTCAACAAAAGAATTCGGGGTTGGGGAAAAAAATGTGTTTTGTGCAGGTAGACGCTAGGTGTTGACCACTCTGGCATTCCGATTTGGGTAGTGTGGGATGAGTGACAGACAGAGGCCAACAGAGCTTGATGTGACATTTTGAGTGACATGAGTTAGAGTGATGCGTTCCAATGGCAGCTGAATGGCTGGGTCAAGACATCCCACAGACTGGCCATTGGACAGCTCTGATACTGCTTGAGACTATATAATACTAGACAAAGTTTAGCTCAAGAGACTGGCCATGGAGAGTGAGAAAGAGAGACAGAATTTAGCTAGGAGTCTGTTTAGCTCACCGACTTAATACAAGAGTGATTGATAGGCTGTTTTTATGAATATGTGAGAACAGGTTCGCTGAACCAGCATACGCCTTTGAGTCTTGGCCAGTCGCTCTATAAGGTGTGTGTTGGGCGCCCTGTGTCTAAGAGAGATCTAGATGTATGTTTGGTGTGTGTAGACACAGAGGGAACGATGTATGTTCTGAAGAGTTCCGCAAGTGTACAGATCAACTAGGTGAGATCTAGATGTGTGTGTGCTGTGTGTAGACACTGAGGGAGCGATGTATGTTCCAGAGCATGGGTATATGCAGATCGATTGAGTGTGTGATCATATGTGAGTATAAGTTGAATATATTGAATATATTATGTCCAGATCACCCGCCTGAGCGGATCTGAGTGTCACAGAATACGAACATGAGAGTGTGTTGAGGGTGCAGATAATGGGAGAGGAATGTGCGACAAGAACTGAGTTGGATTAGTTTGGAGCAACATCAATAGTTTATGCTTATAAACTCCGAGTATCTATTTAGATAAGATGTATTTCTTGTGTTGTTTGTAATTTCATTACACTCACTTTAATAGTTGTTGTATGAGTATGATATAATAAATCTGCCACCTGTTGTGTGCTATGGTATTTGCTGTGTGTGGTCGTGAATGATGTGGATGAGTGTGGTAACATTCTAGATATAATAACCCCAGTTTAAACCTGGACTCTTCTACAGTTCTTCTTGTGTTCTTTGCCATAAATTTGAGGTTTATTAAAAATGTTCCAACCTTTTTTAACCTTGTAACGCCCACATAAAATATTGACGCAATTTTCCCTACAACCACACTAATTTTCAGCGCGTCTTGTTTTACTATGGTTGTTGACTCTGAGCTGTTGACTTTAGGGAGCTGCGTAACGCAGTGGTTAGCTCACTGGCTTCGCATCTGAGTGGTCCTAGGTTCATTCCCCAGTTGAGGCGGAAATGTTTTTCCAGACCCAACGGCTCTCGGGTCTACCCATCCTTATTTGGGTACCGGTTCAGTCCGGGAAGTAAAAGCGGTGAGGGAGAGGAGATGGCTACCGCCCTCATATAGCCAAGCCTTTTAAATGTGAGGTCGCTAACACCTCACACCCCTACGGCAGTAATGCTATGAGTTACTTTGCCTTTGAGTGTCTGTAACCTTTTTTGTTTGTTGGTCTATAGATATGATACTTCTTCTTCTTCTTCTTCTTCATTCGTTCTCAATCTCCCACTACCAAACCCTGAAAGGTTCAGTAGCATAATGTAGTCCAGAGAACGGAATGCGTTGTGTCGAAGTTTACAGCTTGGCTGCGATATTTGCACCTTTCAGTCAAACACTCCGACTTCAGCAAGCATTTTTTGAGTACCGGGTTAGCATTCCCTCTTTGATTCCTTCTCCTTAGCCAGTCTGCCCTGCTGAAGCCTGTTATCCAGGATCACCGCGCGGAGGTGTAGAAGGGTCTTGGCAGCTCTGGTTCGCTGGCCCTGACGCTAGCAGTCAGCTATGGGTCGCTGACCACTGCAGCTCATGCGCTACTCAGCATCTTGATCCCAGATATGATGTTTGAGCGTATAGAGACATAAATGAATACATAAGTTGTTGGTGTTATTGTTTTTGTTGTGTGTGAGTTAGTTTCTGAGATACAGGATGGTGAAGGCAAAAATGCTGAAAAACAGCTCAAACATTTAGACTCCTATTCTTGCTGTAGTTTGGATGTGTCAAGTATGCAGTCAATTTTTTTAATTGCCACAGAGAATGAATGAAAGTGTTCCTTTACAAGGTCGGCATATGTGTTAGTTTCCACTACAAACATATTTATTACATCTACATAAACAAACTAAACTGAAAGATCTGTTGCAACACCATTAAGCCTTCCTCAAAAATGGGTGAACCTTCCAAACCGTGCAAAAAGAGAATATATGATTTCAAAATTCTCTCTAAATATCGTAAACACAAATCTCACATACAAACGAAGAAGAAAGGAAATGAACCCTATTTAAATTCAAATGCCCGTATGTTTAGCTGTTTCTATAGCACTAACCCGGATATTTGTACATGATGCAATAATAACTAAGCATATAACTGCCCACAATGCCTCTGGCCCTGAAACAATTTTTTTTTTAAACGCATCTTGATCTGGTTACAGTTGTGAGAAGGTAATAACTTTTTTGGACTTGTCTGGAACCTAGTCAGCCTTGTCTCCTTTGAAATACTACTCTCCTCTATTAATACATCTCTCTCAACGTCGTTTCTACTTCAGGAAGCAGTCCTGGTAAGCATTTTAGAGGGATTGTGTGTACAAATGTCTGCTAATTGTCCTTAATCTTAGCTACTCTCCATTAAAAATTGACATTTTCAGCATGTCACGTTTTACTATGGTTATTGACTTTGAGAGCATGTAACCTTTTTATTTGTTAGTCTATAGATATGATTTGATTTCGTATAGAAACATATGTTCACTTGGTGCAGTTAGGTCAGGTTTCAGTTGAACACACTTTGTATGAGTGAAAAGACAGATGAATGGTGGGATTTCACTGTATCATGCTTCTGATTCATATATGAATACAGGGTGATTCAAAATGGATGGTACAAAGAAATAAGAAGGGGAAAGTCTCAAGTTATTGTGTGAGTTAGTTTACATCATCACGGCTAGGTGGCACAGGACCTGAACAACATGAGACAACCCATCACTGAATCCATTGGTAATCAAGGATATGCTGAACATCCCGTCTGGTCAGACCTGAATTACAGTTTAGACATCTGCCATGTCACTCATGGGATTCACATCGAATATTTGTAGTGTATAGGTAAAACTGTCTCATTGCAGGCATATTCTATTATGGTTTGCTACAAATATGTGAACTTTTGTACTTCTGAGACAGAAATTAAGACAAGGATTACAATGGTGTCCTTCTGGGTCGAGCGCCAACATGGCTGCTGATCTGATTCGCTCCTGAATCATGTGTGTTTTTAATGGGATGTTTGGGTCTACAATTGCAGTGCTACGGATTGCTCTTGGATAATGTGTTTTATGTGTGTTTTTCCAATTGGACGCCAAAGCACCAAGATGTTTTTCAATCGACATATTATAGGATAAAGTCGAACACAGAATACACGAGAGTGATTAAAAGCAAACGGCCAAGATGAAAAAGAGGCCGGAAAAATAATACAGAGTGAACCTGTGATGCCATGCTTGAGTAGACAGGAAGATCATAGAAAAATTCAAAATGTGGAGGGACACGTTGCCTGGAGAGGGATGGGCGCCAGCTGCAAAATGCTCAAGACACATCGATATTGCAGAAATCATTGAGAAGAATCGGAAATGTGCCAGCCATCTCAATACGCAACAATTACGATAATACCACTGAGATGAACTCGTCCAGACGGAAGATTCAATA
Source organism: Ariolimax columbianus (assembly GCA_036924085.1). Lineage (NCBI taxonomy): Eukaryota > Metazoa > Mollusca > Gastropoda > Stylommatophora > Arionidae > Ariolimax > Ariolimax columbianus. Next base: position 75,051,755 of record JAVGWX010000012.1, read on the forward strand.
TCCTGGCACAAAACCAAGTGGAGTGGCGGGAACTGATCCAACAATCTGCGGTATTGACCTTTCAGGTTACAGGACTGATGATGATGATGATAATGATTGCAATGGTAAAAAAGGTCTCAGAGTAAAACAGAAATTGTTAACCTCAAAGAAAATCAGGATAGAACTGAGGAAAAGAATAATCAGCACTCATATATGGCCAATTGCACTGTATGGGGCTGAAACATGGACTCTGGCATAAAAGGATGAAAAAAGATTGGTAGCGTTTGAAATGTGAGACATGAAAGTCTTCTACAGAAAATACTAGAGGGCAAGGTTCAAAGTAAGACTCAGCTTTACATCTTAGACATGCAGGGACATTAAAGTACGAACTTATACTGAAATGAAGAGAACTGCAGAGGATAGGATCAAATGGAGAGACATACTCAGACAACCTTACAACCAGTCTCCGGACTGATGAACCACATGATAGGGTCAAATGGAGAGACATACTCAGACAACCTTACAACCAGTCTCCGGACTGATGAACCACATGATAGGGTCAAATGGAGAGACATACTCAGACAACCTTACAACCAGTCTCCGGACTGATGAACCACATGATAGGGTCAAATGGAGAGACATACTCAGACAACCTTACAACCAGTCTCCGGACTGATGAACCACATGATAGGGTCAAATGGAGAGACATACTCAGACAACCTTACAACCAGTCTCCGGACTGATGAACCACATGATAGGGTCAAATGGAGAGACATACTCAGACAACCTTACAACCAGTCTCCGGACTGATGAACCACATGATAGTGTCAAATGGAGAGACATACTCAGACAACCTTACAACCAGTCTCCGGACTGATGAACCACATGATAGGGTCAAATGGAGAGACATGCTCAGACAACCTTACAACCAGTCTCCGGACTGATGAACCACATGATAGGGTCAAATGGAGAGACATACTCAGACAACCTTACAACCAGTCTCTGGACTGATCAACCAGATGATAGGGTCAAATGGAGAGACATACTCAGACAACTTTACAACCAGTCTCCGGACTGATGAACCACATGATAGGGTCAAATGGAGAGACTTACTCAGACAACCTTACAACCAGTCTCTGGACTGATCAACCAGATGATAGGGTCAAATGGAGAGACATACTCAGACAACCTTACAACCAGTCTCCGGACTGATCAACTAGATGATGATGAGGTAAAACTTGGATAGTTCATCTGACTTTTCATGCTAATACAGTTAACTTAACTTAACTACTTAACTTAACGTCTTTATACTGATTTAGAAGACTCTACCAGTTTCTTGGAGGGTGATTTTTGCTGATGTGCGAGTCCATCTTGATAGACTCAAACACTAGAGCTAAGTAGACCCGCAACTAGTTAGGCACCATCTAAAGCTGCTCTTAACAAACCACCTGGGAAAAGTATAAATAACTTGTTTAGATTTTTAATTTGAATTATGTCCAAGCAGCGGCAGATAAGCCTACACTTTTCAATTTCCAATTGCCAAGGAATTGTTAACTTGTTTGACACTGAACACGAGCGTCCGATCTCACTACCCAGAGATCAGGGGAATTTTATCAGAAGATCCACATGGAAAAAATCCCGGTCTCCACCGTGATTCAAACCTGCGACCTCCAGCACCCAAGGTGGACACCTGACCTCGAGACCACTGAGTCCCCCAAGTTGTCTTAGGTTTGTCCACTTATGAGTTAATTAACTTTACTTTTCCATCATCCTTTTTTGATCACCCTGTAGTGTCGTTACATTATTGCGGAACAAACTTATCTATGTTCTTAGGAGAATTCTTCAACTTTGTCATGTGTTTGCTGTTGTCTCCACAGAAAGAGAAAGATCTCACTGAGTCCTTGCACAATGCTAAAAACACTATACAAAAGGTAGGCAGAATTATTTACTTAGCTGTGGTGTGAATGTCTGTATTACTGTGTCTGTCGAGATCAGTGATCGCAATCTCAGGTGCTCCTGTCAGGCGCATTAAGTCAAGCAATTTGAATATGGGTCACATGAAATCAAGTTAATTGACTAGAATCATAATAAAGTCAAGTTAATTGAGTTTTTGAATTGATAAATGGTTCTCAAATTTGGAGCAAACATTTTTTTTCCTTTTTTGAATTGATAGATGATTCTCCTTTTTTTGAACAATAAATGGTTCTCTTTTTTGGAATTGATAAATGCTTCTTCTATTTTGAAGCAATAAATGATTTTCCTATTTTGAAGCAATAAATGATTCTGCTTTTTTGGAGCAATAAATATTTCTCCTTTTTGAATTGACAAATTGTTCTTCAATTTTGGAGCAATAAATTATTCTATTTTTTAAATTGATAAATGATTCTCCTATTTGCAGCAATAAATGGTTCTCCTTTTTGAATTGATAAAGGGTTCTTTTGGAGCAATAAATGCTTCTCCGTTTTGAATTGATAAATGATTCTCTGTTTTTAATTGATAAATGGTTCTCATTTTTTGAAGCACAATAAATGGTTCTCCTTTTTGAATTTATAAAGAGTTCTCCTTTTGGGATTGATAAATGGTTCTCTTTTAGGATAAATGAAAAGTTCTCCTTTTGGGTTGATAAATAGTTCTCCATTTGGTAGTAATAAATGGTTTCTTTTTTCGTGGCAATTCGGTGCTTTTTAATTTTTGATGGCAATTTTAATTGATAAATGGTTCAAATTTTTTTAGCAATAAATTTAAGATGATGATTTGTAGTAGCTAGTGTATTCGTTCTGTTGTTTAACATGATTCTTGTTCACATTTTGTTGCCAATATAACTTCTGTCAAATGTCTTCCTCAGTTGGTGGATAAATATGAAACACTGGAGAAAGAACATGGCATCTCAAAGGTGAATTTGTCTATATTAGGTGTTGCTTCTCTCTTCAGCACTTCGGCTTTGTTCCTGATAGTGTGTACCCTATGTGTATGTGTTGTTTAGACTATACCGTATGTGTATATTTCCTATACATTTCAGCTGGTATGCATTACTCATGATCTGTAATATTTTGGTGGTAATTTCCTTCATTGTGCTGCCATACATTGTTTTAGATTTTGCTGAGGAGTTAGCTCTTAAGTTCCGTAGTTGTAATTACAGTTTTTAAATAACACCAATTTTATTATAAAGTGCATTGAAGAGTACGTACAATGACAAATCTTATTTCAGGAGGCAAAATGTATCTTAGCAATACTTCATGTAGGGATTATGACAATCGAGCAGTATGTACATTATAGCGTACAACATGGCAGCCCCACTGTTGACTTACACCGTTGAAGAACAATGAGGTGTTATGCGTTATTTTATGGTGGTCAGAAGGTGTGAAACCTTCTGAAATTTAAAGAAGAATAAAGGTTCAGTATAGAGACAGTTGTTTGAGTCAGAGGAAAGTATATTAAGGGTAGAAAGATATGAAAATGGAAGACAAGATATTGATGTGCGTGAGACCAGCAATTGTGACAACTCACACAATAAAACATCATATTGTCCATCTAGTCCATGGCAACAGGCAAGTCACTATCAATGAGATAATCATATATTTCAACATGAGTCACGGCTGTCCCCACACAATTGCTCATGATAACCTTGGTTATCCCCGCTACTACCCTAGCAACGGGAGACATGTCGTACCTCGGTTATAGGAAAGTGTGCAGCTGACAACGAGATAATAGAGCCAGTGCAAAATTGTTTGAAGATCACACTAAAATAGTTATTTTCTTAAGGGCATCCACAAGATAGTGGACAGGTCTACAAAGTGTGTTAGACATCTACAAGCTAGTGGAACGGTGGACAAAGTGTGTTGGGCATCCACAAGTTAGTGGACTGGTGGACAAAGTGTGTTGGACATCCACAAGCTAGTGGACAGGGGGACAAAGTGTGTTATACATCCACTAGCTAGTAGACAGGTGGACAAAGTGTGTTGGACATCCACAAGCTAGTGGACAGGTGGACAAAGTGTGTTGGACATCCACAAGCTAGTGGACAGGTGGACAAAGTGTGTTGAACATCCACAAGCTAGTGGACAGGTGGACAAAGTGTGTTGAACATCCACAAGCTAGTGGACAAAGTGTGTTGAAGATCCACAAGCTTGTGGACAGGTGGATAAAGTGTATTGGACATCCACAAGCTAGTGGACAAAGTGTTTTGGACATCCACAAGCTAGTGGACAGGTGGATAAAGTGTATTGGACATCCACAAGCTAGTGGACAAAGTGTGTTGAAGATCCACAAGCTAGTGGACAGATGGATAAAGTGTGTTGGACATCCACAAGCTAGTAGACAAAGTGTGTTGAACATCCACAAGCTAGTGGACAGATGGATAAAGTATATTGGACATCCACAAGCTAGTGGACAAAGTGGGTTGGACATCCACAAGCTAGTGGACAGGTGGATAAAGTGTATTGGACATCCACAAGCTAGTGGACAAAGTGTGTTGGACATCCACAAGCTTGTGGACAGGTGGATAAAGTGTATTGGACATCCACAAGCTAATGGACAAAGTGTATTGGACATCCACAAGCTAGTGGACAAAGTGTGTTGGACATCCACAAGCTAGTGGATAGGTGGATAAAGTGTATTGGACATCCACAAGCTAGTGGACAAAGTATATTGGACATCCACAAGCTAGTGGATAAAGTGTGTTGGACATCCACAAGCTAGTGGACAAAGTGTGTTGGACATACACAAGCTAGTGGACAGGGGGATAAAGTGTGTTACCAGGCACTGGGACTATGTCCAAAAATAAGACAACAAATTTCTGGTTCACAATCTTGCAAGAAATGTTATTAAATAAAAATGCTGTTGCTTAATGATTGTCCCTCATAGATGCATAACAAAAATAAGTATTTGATGAGAAGTCACAGAAATTTGGACTGAAAATATACAAAGAAAAAAACCCCACAAAGACTGTGAGAATAAATGCAACCAACGACAATCATGCTGTGTTGGGACACACACACCAACAAGTTGTTGAATCATTCATCAATCTTTCTAACAATATAGACAAAGTAGAAGATGAATAAAGATATGAAAATAAGAATTCAAACGGAAAGGAGATTTTCATTTGGGAGCTTATATTGTTGTTGTTACAGATCCAGTATCATCTAGGCTCTAGACCTACAGCCAAATGCCATGTAATACGTACCTCTACATGTTTATTAGTTGTTGTTTCAATCAATCAATCAAAGCCTATCAGTGCATAGGCCATCGACAACATCTCACCAGCGTACACGTCTAATATTGTTCTCGCCCATTCTGTAATTATTTTCCATATTGGACCTAACCATGTGGGTGACTACATTTATCTACATTAAATTCCATTTGCCAGCTCTCAGACCATTCTTGATTTTTATCTAAATCCGACCTCAATATATCCAGATTGATGTGTGCTTTTTGACATATATATTTGGGGTTATTTTATATCCATTTTTGAACTTTCTAGGACACACTCAAAGAAACACAAGAGAAGCTGTACAGCTCTAGAGCGGAGTTTGTCGATGCAAACAAGTAAGGCAGTTTTTGTTCTTTTCTGTCCTTTGCTCGTAAATTTCAAAATCCTTCTCAAAAACCAAGGTAGAAGTTTCAGCACTCCTCCTATGACAAAAGGATTAAGTGTAAGATGGCGGACACTGATATGGGCAGGCACATCTAGAAGGTCCGCTTGCCTCCTATCACCGTAATATGGGTGTGACTGTTTGAAAGATGAAAAATATCAGTCGACGCAGTCATATGCACAATAAATACTCATATCACCAATCATCATCATTCATCTCATGAAAACATGTAACATCCATCAGTATCACATTTCAGTTTATTGGAATTTTCACCTGATTTAGCAAAATGTTATATCACCAATTTTGCATTTCAGAATTGTGCAATAAATATATTGTCTTCTTCTGCGTTTTTTCTGTAAAGGATGTTTCGTTACCTTGTGTTGTAGTTTACAGCAACGCTGCCATATCTTGTCTTTACACATTTGGTTTCAGCACATCTGTTTGGGGAACCAGGTTTGCCTTCTCACTTTGATCCCTATTGTCTCTACCAGGCTGTATAAGTACGGGCCGGTTTACAGAGCCACCACTTAGAGGTAAAATATGGTCTGGGTCAGTTTTTATTCGCCGACCCTGATGCAAGCAGCCGGCTATAAGTTACTGTTGCATTCTTCATCTCCCATGGGCAAGTCACATGACAGATCGACAGATAAATACTAATGGCGAACAACACTGCTAGTGCTTGCATAGAAGCATAGAACAGTATGTTGTCATGCAGTTTCTTGTGAAAGAAATCATGAAACCTGCACAAATTTACAGAAGACTGCAATCATAATACCGTGATGAGACACTCAGCCACAGTAAGACATTTGAATTGTGCAAATGTTTTTTTGATATGTTAGCAAGATAGGCACGCCTGAATGGCTGTGCTCTCGGCTCGCTCCAGTGGTTGTGTGGTCTGCTAGTGCCTGTTGGGATTATATTTCACAACTCCTTCACCAGGTTGCATCAAGGACTTTATTCTGTGGAATTCACATGCTTTCGATTGGTGATCCTGTTTGTTATGCTGTCATGGGAAAACAGTCCATGATGGCGTTCAACGTTTTGCTTGACTCCACCCCATAATTCAGCCCAGGTTATTACTACTCAAGGGCCTTCCTGCTCGAACTGAATTCACCTTCCTCATGCCCCTCTCCACTGGAGGTTACACGATGCCTCGCCCAACCTCGAATTCTCAGCACGGCAAGGGTCACACTGAGCCAAGGGTGGACAGTCCAGAGATCTCAGGGGCAGAACGCAAGGAAACAGGGAGTCAGACACAAACGGACAAAGAAAACCAGACACAAACATTGGTCCAACACACACTCCTCGCTGCCCCCATCCCAAAGCAGCGGAGTACTCGGCTCCACTCGGGGAGTCTGTAGGGATTTCAGTCAACACACTATGCATGGGCAATCCTCAGCAGTTGGAAATGGTACTGGTCATTCGAGTCAACAGGCCTTTGACACTTAAGCGAACATTATTATTATTATTAAACATTTTAGAAAAGGCCGTACATCTGTGAGTGATGATCTCTGCTGTTATTGCAGTCAACCCACCACAGTCATTCGGACAATTGCGACTGCAGGTAAAGGGATGGTAAGTGTTTTCTAGAACAAACTTGGCATCATTCATGTTGATTTTCTACCCCTAAAGAATTCCTGGGAGGTCAGCTTTTCGGCACTGATACCGAAGTTAAACAGGCTGTCATAGATTGGTTCAGACATACTTTCTACGCTAAAGCTTTTCAAGGATTACTTAAACGCTGGGATAAGGGCATAAACGTTGTAGGAGAATATATAGAAAAATAAATGACATTTTGACTACTTAAAAAAAATTTTTTCCTTACAACAAAGTCCAGGTTTGATTTGAACATGCCTGGTAACTACAGTCCATGATGATAATGAATGTGACTCGTAAGACCAATCTGAGCAGAAAAGCGTCTTCCACAGTGTGTGTAAGGAAAATCAGGACCATTTGTGGCATTGCAAAGGTGTGACGTGTCTTTTCAAACCCTTAGCCTATTTGTAATCAGTATCGCCTTTGTCTGTATTCCATGCTTAATCATGCGCCACCATGCAACATGATCCATGGCATCCGTTTCCGATGATTCCAAATCGATGCCCACAAGAATTGTGAACAAATAATTTCAGTATATTACTTTCTCAGTAACCCTCATAGTATTGATGAATGTGAAATAAAATCATTAAAAAAAATTTGTTTTGAAGTATCACATTCTAACCGGTATATAATATACATGGCAACAAAGTGTCTTCTAATTATAATAACATTTGGGTCTAGTCACACCAATAAAAAAGTTGCGTACCATTGTCCTACTGAATATTTTCTTGCATGTCCTGTTTCCTCAGCAAGCTGTCTCGTTTGGAGCTTGAGAATAAACAACTGAAACATGACATTGAAAATCTGAGACGTGATCTTACTATGGCTCGAAGGTAATACAAAGAAATTGTCAATCTTCATGGTAACCCACCTGTAGATGTTCTGTTCTGTTAAGAACAATATTTTCAAAATGACACAAATGGTTGCACTAGGGCTGCCTGCAAGAAGAACAACTGCAGAACTATCCATTTGCTCCTACTTGTGTGAAAGAAAATGAGGAATACTCACTTTGATTGGTATAGTGTCAAGCCAAGTGGCGGTGACAATCATTGTACATTACCTCTAATAGGGTACATCTTGATCTTGATGACTCGTTCATCAGCGTAGCTGTGGGTTCCAACTTCGTCTCCAGCAGACCCTGTCTTGGGCCACGGAAGGCTAGTGCGTGGTAAGTGCTCCTGTAGAGGCGTCTCGGATGTTGCGGCGAACAGCAAGAGAGTGATCAATGCATTGGAGGCTTTCCCCGTGGTCTCTTCTTACCTCGGGGGTACCAGCCTGCTGTCACTGTGCTCCATCGACCATCGTTTCGTCGCAACATATGACCTGTTCAACATGTTTTCAGATCTGCCATTTGTAGGTGGAATAGGATCTTGATCAGCTATGGTTCCCTTAGGCAAGCAGCTGTAACAGTTCCAGCCCAAGCATGAGCGTTTAGGGCAGGGGTAATGTGGTCGGCGACTCTGAGAACAAACGTACCTGAATGTCTGCCATGGTGACTCTCCATCTCGACACTACGCCAAGGTCACTCACCGTCTTGATACTAAGTCAACAAAGGAAAACGAGGTTGGGGGAAAGAAGATGTCTAGACAGATAAGAGGCGAGGCTAGGTGCTGACCACTGGCGTTCCGACTTGGGTAGTGTGGGATGAATGACAGGAGTTAGAGTGATGCGTTCCAATGGCAGCTGAATGGCTGGGTCAAGACATCCCACAGACTGGCCATTGAACAGCTCTGATACTGCTTGAGACTATATAATACTAGACAAAGTTTAGCTCAAGCAGACTGGCCATGGAGAGAGAGAGAGAAAGAGAGAGACAGAATTTAGCTAGGAGTCTTTTTAGCTTACCAACAATAGAAGAGTGAGAATGTGTGAGAACAGGGTCGCTGAACCAGCATACGCCTTTGAGTCTTGGCCAGTCGCTCTATAAGGTGTGTGTTGGGCGCCCTGTGTCTAGGTGATATCAAGATGTATGTGTAGACACCGAGGGAACGATGTATGTTCCAGAGTGTGGTTATACACAGATCGATTGAGTGTGGGATCATATGTGAGTATAAGTTGAATATATTGAATGTATTATGTCCAGATCACCCGCCTGAGCGGATCTGAGTGTCACAGAATATGAATGTGCGGATGAGTTTTTTGAGAGTATGTTGAGGGTGCAGATAAGGGGAGGGGAGTGTGCTGCTAGAATTGGGTTGGATTAGTTAGGAGCAACATCAATAGCTTATGCTTGTAAACTCCTTGTATCTATTTAGATAAGATTGTATTTCTTATATTGTTGTAATTTCATTGCGCTTATTTTAATAGTTGTTGTATGAGTATGATATAATAAATATGCCACCTGCTGTGTGCTATGGTATTTGCTGTATGTGGTCGTGAATGATGGGGATGAGTGTGGTAACATTATAGATAGTGGAAACCTGGACTCTGCTACACAGCCAGCTATGCATCTTCAACCCCCATCCTATTTAAATAAATGCTAGAGTGCTAACAAGGCCTGAAAGGGGTGCAAATAATAGTATTCACTGTAACCTGCCTGGCATGTAAGAGGTAATTAAGGAGGGTTGGATATAGGGCTGGCTACCCTTCAGCAACTTTCAGCAACAAAAAACTTCAATAGATTAAAGTCAGTCGCAACAATAGCTGGTCGAGGATGAAGATAACTCAGAATGTACTAAACCACAGCCTATGTGAAGTGGAGTGTCCATTTCCTTTCCTTCTCCAACTCATATGTCAGGTACCTATTTACAGCTTGGTTGACTGGAGGAGCGGTTGTACCAGGCATTAACCAAATCCCAGAGTTCATGGCCCATGAACTCAAACCTTGGCACGCTGTAATCCCAGTCTAGTAAGCCAGCTCACTGGGGACTAGGCTACATGCGCCAACATTTTATTTCTTGGTGTGTATTTGTTGAAAACCTATGCTCCACAAGACGTTCATAATATTTTAATTGATTGATTTATTATTTTGATAAATAAATCTAAATTAAAATGGATACATTCGTCACCTTCAATTCAGTTCCGCGACAATGCATACCAGCTATGAAGATGCTTATCACAAAACAGGTAGCCCTGATCGAAGGCAACAATCCTACAGCTCTATTCATATTGCCAGAAACAGGTCAGCAGACAGGTGAGAATCTCAATCACTTGACTCTTTGAACCCTGGCCACCTGGTTCGTAAAATCTCATTCCCCTGTTATCCTGTGGAAATATACACAAGCTAGACATTTAAGGAAAACTATTTACTATGACAAAACTATGTGCTCTTATTTAATTATTTTATCTCAAGTTGACTGACCTCATCATCTCCAATGTTCTATGACAAAACTATGTGCTCTTATTTAATTATTTGATCTCAAGTTGACTGATCTCATCATCTCCAATGTTCTATGACAAAACTATGTGCTCTTATTTAATTATTTTATCTCAAGTTGACTGACCTCATCATCTCCAATGTTCTATGACAAAACTATGTGCTCTTATTTAATTATTTTATCTCAAGTTGATTGACCTCATCATCTCCAATGTTCTATGACAAAACTATGTGCTCTTATTTAATTATTTTATCTCAAGTTGATTGACCTCATCATCTCCAATGTTCTATGACAAAACTATGTGCTCTTATTTAATTATTTTATCTCAAGTTGACTGATCTCATCATCTCCAATGTTCTATGACAAAACTATGTGCTCTTATTTAATTATTTTATCTCAAGTTGACTGACCTCATCATCTCCAATGTTCTATGACAAAACTATGTGCTCTTATTTAATTATTTTATCTCAAGTTGACTGACCTCATCGTCTCCAATGTTCCTATTTGTTATGCCAGCAGATTGTGGAATATGTTTATCGAAGAACATCCAAATAAACATTTACTATATCTGATCCTCCGAAGAATAGGAACAGATCTAGCTTGATCAAAATCAATTATAATCTTAATCACACGTCATCATTCAAATAATCACTTGTCTTTTTCAGAATAATCACTATTTAAATCCAATTTATTATGCTAAAAATCTTTGAGAATATTTACAACAGCTTACTCTATTAGCATATTGGAACAGCCATTTCCCAAATTTTAAAACACATTTACCATAACCAAAAATCATCAAAAACATGCTTTGATGTGTGCACTGCCAGTTTAATATTTTGGGAAAAATTAGCACTATGTAAACTTCACTATATTATGGTAAAAAAAAACCTAGTAATAAAGCCCAAAATAGGCCGTAAAATAATGGTACATCCACCATACTGAATAATGTGTGGTTTTACACACACTGTTGTCACGAGTGATGATGACCGTTACTTTTTTTTGTTTAGCCAATCCTTTAGGTTAAGTGTTCCGTGAGTTGGGCTTGAGGATGGTTGACGAGTCCGATTTGGGACCTGCATACTCGCAGGCAGTGAGGGCATGGAAAGTTTGCTTCGCGAGACGGTGATATTTCAAGAGTTTTTCTGGCCTGTCTCCATTGTTCTGCTGCAGTCTTTTTAGAAACCTTGCATGACACTGATCCTCTGCAGAGAGCTGTGTTCCAGGTTGTACGGTCTTTTGCAGCATCTTCCAAGGTTTCAAGGTTTATGCTGAATGCTTTTAAAAACATTTTTAGTGTGTCTTTAAAGTGCTTTTTTTTTTGGCCTCTTTGGGAGCGTTTGCCCTTCTCATCTCGCCATAGAAGATTGTTTTTGGCAACCGATAGTCTGGCATGCGAATCACATGACCTGCCCAGCAAATCTGTGATTGCATAACAATAGAATCAATGCTAGGGATACCAGCTTTCTCAAGAACAGCAGTGTCCGGGATCCTGTCTTGCCATTTGATATTCATCACCTGAGGCAAAGTGTGTGAAAGTGATTCAGCTGCTTCACGTGACGTCTGTGTACAGTCCATGTTCTTACACACACACACACACACACACACACTGATATATGGATGTCACTAGTTCAACGGGTTCATTTAGAATACCCTGTATCTTTGTTGTTTCTGGGACCTTGTTGTTGCTTGTATCTTGTTGTTAGTACCTTGTTGTTGCTGGTACCTTGTTGTTAGTACCTTGTTGTTGCTGGTACCTTGTTGTTGCTGGTACCTTGTTGCTGGTATTTTGTTGTTGCTGGTACCTTATTGTTGCTTGTATCTTGTTGTTGCTGGTACCTTGTTGTTGCTGGTACCTTGTTGTTGCTGGTACCTTGTTGCTGGTATTTTGTTGTTGCTGGTACCTTATTGTTGCTGGTATCTTGTTGTTGCTGGTACCTTGTTGTTGCTGGTACCTTGTTGCTGGTATTTTGTTGTTGCCTATGAAGCATAGGGCGACCACAGAAGCAAGCCCTTTACAGAACGCCTTTATCAAGTGCTGTGTTACGGGGGTAGTTTCTGTAGTCGTTTGTGTTACATGATGAGGTTGCTAGGTACATGCACAATCTTCTTTTCATCTTGCCTCATTTGCTCTCAGGACAAAGCATAGAGAAAATTATACAGCTGGACTTCTACAGGAAAGCAATATCACATATCTTAGATTCACGTTATTGAGAAATAGGTAGATTGAAGCTACAAGGCTACTGAAGGAACCCCTGCTGAAGTCAGATGTGTCGTACCGAAAGGTGCAAATATTGTAGTCAGGCTGTAAACTATGACAACACATTCTGTTCTCTGGACAACATCCTACTATTTGCAAAGCCCTTTTCAGGACTTAACTTAACGTCTTTATGCTGGTTTAAAAGAATCTGCAGAGTCTGTATACAACCAGTTTCATTTACACTTCCTTGCTCTAAAAGCTATGTGCATACAATCTATTCTTAAATGCATTAATTGTCCCTGACTCCACTACTTCCTGTGGCAATGCATTCCAAGCATTCACCACTCTCTGACTAAAAAAATATTTGCTTATATCTAATTTGGACCTTTTTTAGTTAATTTGTAGCTATGCCCTCTTGTTCTTGTAGGTGGTTGTATTTTGAAAAACTTGTTATAGTCTAATTTATCCGTTCCTTGCTAATCTTATAAACCTGTATTAAGTCACCTCGAATTTTCTAGACACTGTAGGCCGGTTTTTCTGAGTCTTTCCTCATAACAAAGACATTCATCAAATGATCCATGAGGGCTGAGCAGGAAATCCTTCCCCCTTCTATATCCAGCTCATACGAGAGCTGGGACATGCACAGATGCATCTGCCCTGTAGAAGTATAGGTTGACTAAGAACTAAGTAAGAAATGACAGCATAGACAAACTTGGCAGAGATGGGCAGACAAAGATCTTCAGATTCAGAACAGGACATTACAGACACGTCCCACCACCACCACAGAATGGGTCTCAGAGATACCACCATGCGCAATTGCATTTGATACTGATCCTTCTGTATAAACATGGGTTCAGATGTTGCTTGGGTAGGGGTGATTCTCCCTAATATCTTTTATTTTACATATTTAATGTCAAGGTCATATAACAGCCATTCCGGAGATCGACAACCCGACAGAACCGACATTTCTCCTGAATCAGAGTCTGACAATGACTACCTGCGGTCACCAATAATGAAGGCAGAGAGAGAATTGAAAAGATTGCATCATACACAGGACTATACTCCAAAGCTGCAGAGAAAGTTTTATGGCACAGACAGACCTTCAAGCTACAGTGGTAAGAGAAATATGAACACTGAAGGCACATATAAGTGTAAGAGAAATGTGAACACTTAAGTCAAGTATGAGTGTAAGAGAAACGTGAACACTTAAGGCATGTATGAGTGTAAAAGAAATATGTACACTGAAGTCATGAATGAGTGTAAGAGAAATGTGAACACTGAAATTAAGTATGATTGTAAGAGAAATGTGAACACTGAATGCACATTTCACTGTAAAAGACATGTCTGGCTCGCAACCTTCAGCTCCTGTCCCAGAAAATCAGGGTCGAGGGAGGTCCGCACCCCTCATGGAGTCATCCCTGAGGCTGCCTCGCAACACCTGGCGGAGGCGATATGCCTAGTTGAGGCATATCACCTCCACTCCATCTGCCCTGCATGCTATATAATGTATATTTAAGGCTCACTGTCCAACTGATAATCAAGTCGGCAAGCGTTTGTCAAGCTCTCAGTTTCCACTAATCTCAACTCACCCATGTTTTTCACAAAAAGATTGATGTAAAGGGGGACTCAGTGTTCTTGAGGTAAGGTGTCCGCCTCGGGTGCCGGAGGTCGCGGGTTTGAAATGAAGGTGGAGACTGAGATTTTTTTCACATGGATCTTCTGATAAAAATTCACCCAATCTCTGGGTAGTAAGGTCAGACTTCCATATTCAGCATATTAAAAATCCCTTAGCAGTTAAAAATCAAAAAGAGTAGGCTTAACGGTCGCAGCCCAAACAAAATTCAAAAGTTCTATCTAAAAATCTACCAAAAATTATTTGTACCTTTCCCCCAGGTGGTCTTTTAAGAGCAGCATAGATGGCGCCTAACTGGCTGCGTGTCTACTAGCTCTAGTGTTTGAATCTATTAAGATGGACTCGGACATCGGTCAAACCACCTTCCAAGAAACTGGTTGTATACGGACTGCACAGCCTTCTAAACCAGTATAAAGACATTAAGTTAAATACGTTTTTGTATCTCTGCTTTCCTTTGTAGGGTTGTTTGGTAAGAAATTCTTCAAAAACTTAACAATTCATGCGGGAAGAAGATCTTTACCCTGCGTAGCATGACATCATTGGCCAAAATAGTATACGTAAATATAACTGCAGCGACCTGGGACTCTGCCATCAACCACGGTCATGGCCGGTCAGCGTGATGGACCATGGATGTCTCGGCGGATTACTTGACATATACTACTGTAACCAGGTAACTCAAACCGTGTGAGATTTCCGTCTAACTTCAGAATTGATCATTTACAACAAGGTAGACTGATGGTACACCCAGGTGGAAAGGAATTGGTTCACTGCAATCTTCTTAAAATGTCATAAAAGGTGACTAAAGATAGGTGTGCATGGGGATAGTAACATCATCATGCAAAACTATAATTACAAAAATCACCCCTTCAAGTGCTCAGATGCAGACTTCCTGTTAGTGGACCAGTTTTATAGGTGGGTCTATGACTCGCATAGAGCGAAACCGTGAAATGATCAAGTGAATGAAACTGGCTCGTTTGCAGGATATAATATCCTTATTAAATACCTGGATGGGTCCATATATGAGTTTTGTGATTCATGCGATAAAAACGGTTGAAACGATGGAGTGGAGGCTGAGGCTATTAAAACAGTAGTTGAGATTTTGCACCAACAGTTTTACTTGGGCAAAGTGATGTCTATAGACACTTTTTTTTAGTGACCTCAAGTCGGTTCTAGAAGTGCTGAATCACACCACATACAACAAAAAGGAGATATTCTAACTACATTATTACTGCCTATGGGATTAATTTCACCTTGTAATGGATCCCTGGACATAGCGGACTACCAGGAAATTAGATGGCTGACAAGTTGGCAAAACAGGAGCTTGTAAACAACAATTGGATAGATCCTGCAGTAACCACACAGTAAAATGAATCATTAAGAATAATACCAGGGAAATCTGGATTAACAGGCGGGCGACGAGAACATCAGGTCACAGTGTATTTAGCAAAATGTCACAGCCAAAAATTAATGACAACATAAATAAACTATATAGAAGAGATCAAAAGTTTAGTCTTTCAGTTTCGAACAGGACACATCAGAGTCAATAGCCACTTGAACCGCATCAATCCCCAGCACCTGCCCTTGTGCAAACATTTCTCTCACCCTAAAGAAACAATTAGACACCTACTTTTTGAGCGCAAGGCACTTGCAGACATGAGGAAAAAATTCTTACAAGCACTGCCGACAATTGCCAACACACTGTACAGAGCAGTGAAACAACTGAAGATAACCTGTATCTATATAAGGTACATGTAATTATAAGGAAAGATGGAGTACTGCAATTAATCTTTAGTGCCCACACAACAAGGAAAGACCTTCTGGATGCCCAAAGGACATCTTATGCCCACTAAAGAAACAATGGGACCTGGGGTTGTGACCTACACAAGACTAACCACCCCTTGTTGAAGAATGGGTTGACCTAATATCTAAGAAGTGATTTATATGTTTAAGATACATTCCTCTTGCTGCTGAAGTTTTATGTACATAAATTCAGAAATTTTGACATTGTTTTCTAGGCCCACCTATTACAGTGGATCGAACAAGTGGTCATTCAGGAACTTCTCCTCATTCTACAAAAGCCCATTCCCCTCGAGACAAGAAAACTCAGTTATCTTCTCAGGGGAGGGAGATCAATTCTAAACCCAGTGTCCCGACATCATCATATATCTCAAGATCACAACGGGACAATTCAAGACTGAGTAAAGACAATGGTAAAAGTGATGCTCGTCAGAATTTCCGAGACAAAGATTCTAATAGGAACCGCAGCATTTCACCAAAAAGTAAGTTAGCTTTATCATCATCAACACAGTCTTTCTATTTTGCTTCATAACATAATAACAAGGGAAAGTAGTGCCCAGCAAGTCTGGTAATACAAGTTCCTCCTAGCTTTTGTATTTTAACTTCTTATCTTTATTTGTGCCTCCTACTTTGCCTATACGGTAAAGGTGTGTGTTTTTGTGTGTGGGATAAAGGGTCTTTCAGCAAAAGACATTCTTAAGGAAATTCTAACTGTTTATTGTGAGATGTGTTTGTTATATCAAAAGGCAAAGGCCGCCGTCCATCGTACATGATGAGGGCATAATTTATTTTGCTAGCGCTATTTTTTAGTAAGGATTAACTGCACTATTTTTTATCCTCATTCTCTCGTCTCGTTCCGCCTTACCCCAGTGGCAAATCAAGGACAAGACGACTAGGGGGTGACTATGAGATGCAGGGGACTCCGCATCAAGCACCCGTGAAAAAGACGGCAGAGTCTGAAGTCGAACCAACACCACCTGATCACGAGGCCGACGGCTTAACCAATTCGCCACAGGATGTTTGTTATATACAGCTGCGTATTTTTGTGTCAATAAATTTTCTAAAAAATTGCTGATGAAGTCCCACTTAGTCGTTTTGTTTAGATGTTAACAGAACCACTGTTCGGCGGGTGGGGAGATATTCGAGCTGACAGGTAAACAGTGTAGCAACTGCAGTAGGATTTTGCGTGGTTTAGCCTACAGCATAATGCAGGAGACTTTTCATGAACGATAAGAGGTTGAGTGGGGCTGACACAGCTGATCAAAGACTTCTGTTTCTGTCAAAGACTGCAGGTTTTGGTGCACTGATAAAGCGATGGGATACGTGTATCAATGTTCGTAGAAATTATGTAGAAAAATAATGGGCAGCAGGCACAGATGATAATGTAAGTAGGATAATAAATGGTTTTCAAGTTTGTATCTCAAAGTTCAATATTTATGGACATAACTGCATCAAATAAACCTTGTTTTGAAGGACGTTTGTTGTATATAAAATTTCCAGAAAAATGGATAAAAAAGGAAAGAAAAATGTATAGCAACACTGGAAACCATGGACAAATTTAGGTTAATTTTGACATATAAATTATCTGCTTCTTAAATTGTTTTTGTTTTTACAACCTATTTATTCTGCCAAATAATCAAATATCAACAATTTATTGATATGTTCAGTTTTTGTAATCACTTTCTTTCTCAGTGATATACAAGGGGCTTGTCATAAGTCTTTACCCTGACCATGAAGGAGTAGAAGAAAGTTTAAATTTTGCACAGTGCTTATTGCTTCTCAATGTAGCCACCACCTGAATTTATACATTTCTGCCATCTCTGCATGACCTTGAAAAGACCTTCAGAATAAAGTAACCTATTTTTCGAACTAAACCAGTTATCACAAACTAGTATGAGATCTTCGTTACTGTCAAAATGATTTCCTTTCAGCTGTTTTTTATGTTTTGGGAAAAGAAAAAATCTGGGTCATAATGGTGAACCCGTCTCATCTACTGTCACCATGGTTGGCAACATGTTTTTCGACCAACACATTTGGAGCAACTGGCTACAGCAATCAACCCTCGTTTGTTTCTGTTCACATGTCAGCAGACGCGGGACCCAGCGGGCAAACACTTTTCTCAAGTTCAGTCTGTTGTGTAAAATTCTAAAAACGGTACTTTCATTCAGTTTTGCTGACCTAGATATCTCTGCAATTGTCATTTTCCTATCCTGGTCAATGATTTTCTTCACTCTTGCAGCATTTTCATCGCTGCATTCTGAGGATGGTCTTCCTGATCTTGAAAGATCAGCAACATGGGAACGGACACACTTAAACTACCTACACCAGTTTTTTACAGAAGAACACAAAGGACAAAATTCCTAAAACACTGGTTCTATCTCCCTGTGTATTTCTGTAGGTGTTTTTCCCTGCAATATCAAGAATTTTATTACAGTTCTGGAATCTGATTTATCCATTGTTGAAAAATCGTGAGAATAGCAGATCCGGTCAATAAGGTGTATTGCGCCATACATCATACTGGGTAAACCCGTCGAGGAGGGGAACTCATACTTCTCAAGTCCAGTACAAATGGAATTAACTAAATATGTGCCAAATTTCAACTTTCTCCTACTCCTTCATACGCAGGGTAAAGACTTATGACAAGCCCCTTGTATAATATTAATATGTTTATCTTTATTATGGTGCGAAGGAGTAACATAAAAAAAGGTATTCAGTGATTTAAAAAAAAACTGAAGACTAATTTTGTTCATAACTAAAAATAATCAGGTCCTGAAAGAGTTAAAGCCATTTGTGACCTATTTACTGACTTGTCCTCGTACCTATTTTATTTTGCATCCGATAACCAGCAGCCATACCAAACCATTTATGTCACCAATGTTCAGATCATTATACTTTCATTCAAAGTTCTCAATATTCTGAAGCTTTTCCATGCTTATATGATCTTGAGTTTGATGAAGATCTTCTGGTTTTTGTTGGAAGCAACTTATGCTGAGTTGTTCACATTTGATAAATTCCTTCTGTGCAGCAAACTGTAATGGCTCTATTTCTATCCAAAGGTGTACTGAAGGTGGGTTCGGGCGTCACTGCCTGTAGTGCAGTGCAAGGCTTCTCAACAGGCTCATCTTTGCAGGATCAGAGTGCAGATCCCTACCTTGTTGACCAGACTGCAGATGTTGTTGTTGGGGTAGCCACTCATACTGAGTTAATTCAGCTCTTGATGATGTTTCTTTAGTGGCGGATTACAGTGGCTCTTTCTACATCCCTAGGTGTACTTGAGAAAGTTGAAAGGAGTCACTCTGGCTTTAGTGCAATGCGAAGCTCCTCATTAAGTCTACCACAATGGGGATTGCAGTGTCAATCCCCAACTCCTTGGCCAGACTGACACAGCCTGTTTCCAGGAACCACAGCGAGAGTGTGAGGTTGGATATTGATCAGTATATTTCATCTCACTCTGACATTAGTCGTGGTTCCCACCAGACCGTTGGGACACAGCCTGCTTCCAGGCACACAGCATGGATGTGAGGTGTGGAAAGTTTCACCACTGACGCTATCCTAAGCATCCACTGTGGAACATAACAATCACCATATCACGTAGGAGTAAAGAATACTCAGGGTCAGGTGAAGCATACTGCTCAAGACCCCCACGCGTGGCTGAAGATGCAGCACAGTGAATGAACTGACAGCAGCGAATGACTGATGACTGCTTCCATCAGGGTCAGCGAACCAGAATTTACAAAACCCTATTCCACCTCCAAGCTACAGCTCTGGAAACAGATAGCACTAGTGTAGTCTGGTTAAGAGAATAAGGATTAGAATAGGGAGATGAACCAACCAGGAAAAGCCAGCTGAAACCAGGTGTGTCGGGCTGAACGATGCAGATGTTATAGTTTTGCTGTGAACTATGACACATCACAACTTCCTTTTCAGGATGAACGTAGTAGAAGAACAAGACCTTCCACCTCTTGTCCTCTTTCGTGCTCATACAGACAGCACAGCAGTCTGGCCAATGAGGTGAGCTGGCCTAGAAGTCTAACATTGCACTACAGCCAGGGGGACATCAATCATCCTTCACAAGTATATTTCAGGATGTAAGAAGAGCTACTATAACCTGCTACCCAAATAAAAACCATAAGTTCACTAAGCACAAGTAGCTTTAATCATATCCCAAGGTGAAGTGAAGGTCTGCCGGAGCTGCTCCTGTCTGTAGTGCAGTCCAAGGCTACTCAGCAGGTTTACCCCTACACAGATCACAGTACCAATCCCTACCTCGTTGCACAGTGTGAACCTGAGGTGGGTCCTGGCCATTTATTTTCACCTGCAATGACACTAGCCATCTTCTTATTCTTCGTCGTTCATTCTCAAACTCCTGCTGACAAGCCTTGAAAAGGGCTTTGCAAGTAGCAGGATGTTGTCCAGAGAACAGAAAGCATTATGTCATAGTTTACAGCTTGACTGCAATATTTGAACCTTTCGATCCAACACATCCGACTTCAGCATGGCATTTTTGGGTTGCCTTCCCTGTTTGATCCTTTCTCTTTAGCCAGTCTGCCCTGTTGCAGTCTGTTATCCAGGATCGCCGCATGGAGGTGGAGAAGGGTCTTGGCAGCTCGGGTTTGCTGGCCCTGATGCTAGCTTTTTTTGGTTGACTGGTATATCTCATGCACTGTTCATCATCTTGATCCCACACTAGCCTTCACACCCTCTGAAGATCTAAAGAATATGTCAATCACCATATCACATTGTCCTTGTCACAGTCCAGTAGAAGCATGGAACCACCACTACAACTAACTTCCTTACACGAAACTTGCATCAATATGTGTCCTTACAGATGTAAACGGATGCAAAATTTGCTGATGACACAAAACTATGCAGTACTGTCTCATCTAAAGCGGAAGTGGATATATTGATGTCGGATTTAGATAAAATTTGAGAATGGTCTGTAAGCTGGCAAATGGAGTTTAATGTAGATAAATGTACAGTCATCCACGTGGGTAGATCCAATATGGAACATAATTACAGAATGGGAGAAAACAATATTAGAAAGATAGATAAGGAAAGGGACCTAGGGGTTATAATAGATCATACAGGAAAGGTGAGGGAGCAAGTTAAGGTAGCAGTGAAAAAGGCAAATGCAATGTTAGGTATGATAAAAAGAAATATTAAACATAGGAGCAAGGAAGTGATCGTCAAACTGTATAAAGCTTTAGTTAGACCTAGATTGGAGTACTGTGCACAGGTGTGGAGTCCTTATCATAGAGGGGACATAAACATGCTAGAAAGAATACAAAAAAGAGCGACAAAGATGATAGTGGGATTCCAGAATTACAGTTATGAGGAACGACTCAGAAAAACCGGCCTACAGTGTCTGGAAGAGAGAAGAATTCGTGGTGACTTAATACAGGTTTATAAGATGATCAGAGGAATGGATAAATTAGACTATAACAAGTTTTTTAAAATAAGGCCACCTACAATAACACGAGGGCATAGCTACAAGCTGACTAAAGAGAGGTCCAGGTTAGATATTAGGAAATATTTTGTTAGTCAGAGAGTGGTGTCTGCTTGGAATGCATTGCCAGGGGAGGTAGTGGAGGCAGGGACAGTTAATGCATTTTAGAATAAACTGGATGCGCATAGCTTTTAGAGCAAGGTGATGTAAATGTAACTGGTTGTATACAGAATCTGCAGGGTCTTCTAAACCAGTATAAAGACGTTAAGTTAAGATGTGATTATAGATCAGTGTAAACAAAACACAGGAAACGAGAATGAATAACAAATAAAGAGACCCCTATAAAGATTACTGGTCACAATTATCTGATCTGTTGAACCAATCCTATTGATCTAATCTGATCGTCGCCCGGGACGTCCACCAATAAGATGAAGAGATGGCCTGCGACAAAACCTTGGTCCGGCGTGGTACTTAAAGGCAAAAAACAGAGATGAGTTTAGATGACATTTGGCTACCTGGCATAGGGCACATAATGTGCCTGCGTGAACACCAGGATTACAGTTGTACCAGTTCCACATTTTTTAGAAAGATGGATAGGAAGATCGGGAAGTTTGAAAATCACTGGCTGAGCTCAAGAAAATGGCCCAAAATAATAATAGTTAACTGGTATAGTAATTTCAACTCTTATGTTCCGAGCGACAATATAAAGACTAAGTTTGAAGTTCAATTAAAATCCTGTAAAGTAACGATGGAGCAAATGAGCGACAGAGTAGTTGAAACTCTAACTTTTTTTACTAGAAAGGTACCAGGTTAAATCTTCCTCTGTAAATTGGCACTGGACTCACTATTAGGGAAGAAAAGGCAGCGAAGAAGAGAGCTTGTCTTCCACCTAAACAGAATAAGACTGAGGCCTAGAAGTCTCTGACACTTTATCCCTGATGGCAGTGACTGTTATAAGCTATAGCTATGGGGCTCATTTTGTATTTTAAAATAAAAAGACCAGGGACACATCAGCTTCCAGGCATTTTGTAAAAGGGAACTATAGAGGGTTGTGTTTGCGGCTGGCAACCTCATCATACCCATATAATCAGCTTCTGCAAATGCTCATATACAGCATGTGGTAAAAGGAACAGCCGCAGTTGAAAGATACACTTCACATTGTAGCGGAATTGGAAATGGTTGCAAATACTTGTAAGTGGGCTTCTTTTGAAAGAGGTCGGCCACAGTGATGGCCTATGCTTCATACTTGAGCAAAAAAGTGAATGATTGCAAATACTTGGAAGTGGGCTTCTTTTGAAAGAGGTCGGCCACAGTGATGGCCTATGCTTCATACTTGAGCGAAAAAGTGAATGATTGCAAATACTTGGAAGTGGGCTTCTTTTGAAAGAGGTCAGCCACAGTGATGGCCTATGCTTCATACTTGAACGAAAAAGTGAATGATTGCAAATACTTGGAAGTGGGCTTCTTTTGAAAGAGGTCGGCCACAGTAATGGCCTATGCTTCATACTTGAGCGAAAAAGTGAATGATTGCAAATACTTGGAAGTGGGCTTCTTTTGAAAGAGGTCGGCCACAGTGATGGCCTATGCTTCATACTTGAGCGAAAAAGTGAATGATTGCAAATACTTGGAAGTGGGCTTCTTTTGAAAGAGGTCGGCCACAGTGATGGCCTATGCTTCATACTTGAGCGAAAAAGTGAATGATTGCAAATACTTGGAAGTGGGCTTCTTTTGAAAGAGGTCGGCCACAGTGATGGCCTATGCTTCATACTTGAGCGAAAAAGTGAATGATTGCAAATACTTGGAAGTGGGCTTCTTTTGAAAGAGGTCGGCCACAGTGATGGCCTATGCTTCATACTTGAGCGAAAAAGTGAATGATCACAAATGCTTGGAAACTGACTTCCTTAGAAAGTTGTCAGCTGCTGTAATGGTCGTTACTTCCATTTGGAGCGAAAAGATAAAATGAATAAATGTGTTCTTCATCTTGTTTTCAATTATCAAATCAGAGACCTCCAATGTTACGAATGGACTGACAAGTGACCAGGCCATTGAGAGGGTGAAGGCCGGGGAAATTGTGTCAAGACCAGCCTGGGAGGATGTTTACACCTCTCTGGCCTCAGGCCGACCTGGTAACAGTGAATCTAAGAGCTCACCAATGAATTATGTAAGTTTTTGTGTGTGAAAATATAGAATTATGTAAGTTTTTGTGTGTGAAAATATAGAATTATGTAAGTTTTTGTGTGTGAAAATATAGAATTATGTAAGTTTTTGTGTGTGAAAATATAGAATTATGTAAGTTTTTGTGTGTGAAAATATAGAATTATGTAAGTTTTTGTGTGTGAAAATATAGAATTATGTAAGTTTTTGTGTGTGAAAATATAGAATTATGTAAGTTTTTGTGTGTGAAAATATAGAATTATGTAAGTTTTTGTGTGTGAAAATATAGAATTATGTAAGTTTTTGTGTGTGAAAATATAGAATTATGTAAGTTTTTGTGTGTGAAAATATAGAATTATGTAAGTTTTTGTGTGTGAAAATATAGAATTATGTAAGTTTTTGTGTGTGAAAATAATGTTGTTGGGGATGTTGGATAGTGTTACTCAGACCACTCTGGGGACGGCGTGGACTAGTGGATAAGTGACACGGCTCACAATCTGAAGGTGCTGGGTTCGATCCCCATCACAGCACCGGCCGTTACCCCGGGGAAGCAAACCCTTAAAAAATCCAGGAGGAAGCAGACCCTTACATAAAATGTATGCAGAAGTCAGATGCACTGGGCCGATGGCGCAAAGATAAAAACCACAGTGCAACGCACACCGCCTTGGGGAATAGAGAAATAGGGCGAACGCAAAATAAAAAAAACAAAAAAAAACACCATTCTGAGGGTCACATGTGGACAAGTTGGAGTTGGGCCTTGAGTCTAGATGTCGTGTTCCTGTTCTGAGTCTGAAGATTTTTGTTTGCCCAACTCTGCCAAGTTTGTCTATGCTGTCATTTTGTGCTGATCTCTCCATTCCGTCCTCATGGATCGTTCTGAGTGTCTTTGCTTCTTAATAGCATTGTCAATGGTGAGTCTGTCTGCGTGCCACCAATTCCGGCTTTTGGGAGCTCATCTGCCTTCTTGTTTCCAAGGATCCAACAGGGGGCTGAAATCCACTCTAAGACTAGATCTGTTTTTTGGGACAGCAGCCCGATGTTATATTTCATTCTGTGTAAGAGTCTATCTTGTTTGTCGCTTGAGATGGCTTGGAGTACGCTCCTGAAGTATGTTAGAATGACCGCTTTACTTGTAATTGTCTTTTGACTGATAAGTTGCTGAAAGAAACATCAAAATTGTCATCTTTTCACACAATCTGCCTAAGAAAGATTCATATAATTATTGGGCCAAGTACCATCACCAAAAGAGAGCTGATTGCACAGAGCAATCAAGAAAATATGTTGTTGTTCCCACTAATGCCACCAATACACATGACAACTTTCTTTGGTGGCAATTTACAGTGGCTCTGCTTACATCCCATGGCGCATTTGAGAAGTGGAACGAGGTCCTCCTGGCTGTAATGCAATGTGAGGTTCCTCAGAAAGCTCACTATTATAGAGATAACAGTGCTGATCTTCATCTTGATAGCCAGACTGCCATGAAATGACCCATTTACAGAGAGAACTGCTTGGAAGTGAGATGGGGGTCTTGATCACTTTGTTTCAGAACATACTGGCTACACAAAAAATGATGCCTATTATCAGTTGAACAGAAGAGAGCAGGTAGTGGTCTTCAGACTTCGCACTGGCCACAATAGACTGAGGTACCACCTATTCAATAAATTGAAGATAGGTGGCACTGACGAATGAACGTGCGGCACTGGGAAAATGACCGCTGAACATCTGCTGCAAAACTGCCCGACATACGAGGATCAGAGAAAGCAGATGTGGCCATCACCAGTGGCAACACTAGACAAGCTCTATGGCAGTGTCGACAGCCTCAGGATGACCGCTGCTTTTTTCGAAAAAATAAAGGTTGATGTCTGACTGCGTACGATGAAGAAGAAGAAGACGATCACTTTGTTTCACCTGACTGTGACTAACATAATGTGGTCAGTATGTTTTGCCTGAGTGGACGTTAGTTTCCTCTCACCAACCAAGAATGCAATGTTAGGGATGATAAAAAGAAAAATTAAACATAGGAGCAAGGATGTGATAGTCAAACTGTATAAAGCATTAGTTAGACCTAGATTGGAGTACTGTGTACAGGTGTGGAGTCCTTTTCGTAAGGGAGATATAAACATGCTGGAAAGAATTTTTTTTAAAGTGCCAAAGCTGATAGTGGGATTCCAGAATTACAGTTATGAGGAAAGACTCAGAAAAACCAGCCTACATTGTCTAGAAAATAAAATAATTTGAGGTGACTTAATTCAGGTTTATAAGATAATCACAGGAAAGGATAAATTAGACTATAACAAGTTTTTTTCAAAATACAACCACCTACAAGAACAAGATGGCATAGCTACAAATTAACTAAAAAAAAGAGTTCAGATTAGATATTTAAAAATATTTTAGTCAGAGAGTGGTAAATGTTTGGAATGCATTGCTCCAGGAAATAGTGGAGGCGGGGAAAATTAATGCATTTAAGAATAGATTGTATGTGCATAGCTTTTAGAGCAAAGAAATGTAAATGAAACTGGTTGTATACAGACTGCAGAGTCTTCTAAACCAGTATAAAGACATTAAGTTACGAAGACATGAACACTCGAATTGGAATAGACCATGACTTAACTCTTAAAGGCCATAAGAACGCTGTCAGCGTTCTTCCTGGCGTTCGCTTGATGCCAGAAAAACGCTCATATCATTAACAGCACATTAAACCAAATTGTTTAGTTTTTTTCAGTGTTTCTAAATTTTAATTGACATTACATGGTAAGGGAAGTAACTCTTATATTTGCATTTCAATTGTAAAAGCAGCGATGTGCATTGTTAAGAAAATCAAAGTTGAAAACCATTTGTCATCTTTCAAGTCAGTTTATCACAAAAATGTGTAGCGAACTTAGCACTTCAAGATTGTCTAATAGTAGGTTGTTTTTATCTGTAGAAAAGATTAGGGAGTTGTGTACTCTAGATGAATTTAGTGATAAGGATTCACATTTTTCTGATGTTGAATCGGAGTTAGACATGGAATATAATATTATTCAACCTACTCAGCCTACTGAATCTGATTCTGAAGATGAGGGGGCGTTGTCACAGCCAAGACCTAGTGCTGCTAAAAGACAAAAAACATTTCACAGCACCATCAATAGAAAAAGGTCAGGTCATCCCGTAACCAGTGAGGTTGTTAGGGCACACATGAAGACATCCTCACAATGTCACGCCACCCTTCTCTGTCAGATGCCACTGCCTGTGACTCTTCTGGTTGTTGGAGATTGGTCCATTCTTTTATGTTGTCCTCCCATCTCTTTTTGGGACAGCCTCTCCGTGGAGGATTGTATTTGCAAGACCCTTTGATCTCGATATGTGACCGTACCAAGCGAGTTTCTTTCTTTCGACAGTTGCCAAGAGGTCTTCAAAAGGCCCTATTGCTGTTATAATTCTATCTCGTATTTCCTCATTTGTAACTCGATCTTTGTACGTGACGTTTAAAAGTCTTCGGAAATATCTCATCTCCAATGCCTGCATCCCTCGTTGAAGGTGAGCTGTAAATGTCCATGTCTCACAACCATAGAGGAATACTGGTGGGACCAGTGTACGCATTAATCTTTTTAAAAAGGAAGATGCAATATTTCTAAAGCAAATTCTAGAGATCATGAAAACGAATGGGTTTCAGTACCAAAACAACTAGACTGACTGAGACCCAGAACTCATTCAGATTGCTGCCAAAATGTGGTCGACCATGTGAGTGTGTGGAGTGAATGGAGACTTGCAACTCAGTGACACATCAACTCCATTTGACTGCTAGAAAAAAAATATTTTTTTGTAGATATTATTCACATGTAGATTACTGTTATTCTAAAGTACGCTAGACCAATCTGCATTACGTTTCAGTGTTTATTCATGGATTGGTGACATTTTTGTGTGTGAAAAATGACAGATAATTATTAACAATTACTTGTAATATTTTATGAAATTTTACAAGACCTTCATATTCTTACTGCATATTCATTTTCCTTTAATTTGATATATAACATGTTTGTCTTTCTTGTGAAATAATTAAGATAAGTCAAGTTTTATGAAGAGACTGCTTTTTATAGAAAAAATCATTCTGACCATACTAGTTAAAAAATTATGGCCTTTCAGAGTTAAGAGAAGAACCAGACACCAGAACGGCCTTTGTATGGATCCCAGAAGGAAGTCAAAAGAGAGATCAACCCAAACCAACTTGGCGGAGAACCGTAAAAGTAAAAATGAAAATCACGAATCACAATTTAGGACATTGAGCGAAGGATGGCTTCAGAGCAGGTGAAGTGGAGGAAGTTTGTTGCTGCTGTTAAAGACACCATCATGGGTAATGTTCACTAACCACTTTTTCAGTCACTGACCAAGGAACTAGAAAGAAAAAGAAGATTTGAGAGCATAAATTTGATGGCGATGAGGGAAACCTGAAACAGATCACATGTAATTTATGTAATTTATTGCATGCTTTATTACAAATGAAATATTTATTTGTGTATGTTCTTCAGACTCGAGATGACATTCTCAGAGA
Source organism: Ariolimax columbianus (assembly GCA_036924085.1). Classification (NCBI taxonomy): domain Eukaryota; kingdom Metazoa; phylum Mollusca; class Gastropoda; order Stylommatophora; family Arionidae; genus Ariolimax; species Ariolimax columbianus. Next base: position 75,079,993 of record JAVGWX010000012.1, read on the forward strand.
ACGACTGCAGAACATTGAGAACCTTGAAAGAAAATATGATGATTTAAACAGTGAGAAACATAGGGTAGGTTTCTGTCGTTCTTGAAGAACAAATTATTATTTCATTTACATAATCAGAGAACGACAGCAGAACATTGAGAACCTTGAAAGAAAATATGATGATTTAAACAGTGAGAAACATTGGGTAGGTTTTTGCCGTTCTTGAAGAACCACAGATTATTTGATCCCCTTTACTGGCACTCTCCAGTTGTTCGTCTACGAGGATAATGAATATAGGTTGGCAAGACGTTGTGAGGAACGAAGACCTATGGGAAAGGAGCCAACAACAACCAGTGGAGCAACAGATCAGATGTAGGAGATGGGGTTGGATAGGACATGTACTACAGAAAGCATCATCAAACACGGGAAGACAAGCCCTGTCATTGAATCCAAAGAGGAAGAGGAGGAGAGGTAGACCAAGAAACACGCAGAGAAGAGACTGAAAATGAACTTTTGTCCCTGGACTTCAACTGGACAAATACAGAAAGGGCAGCTCAAGATTGACCTTGATGGAGGAAGGTTGTCAATGGCCTATGCCTTGAAAGGAGCTGCAAGCATCAGTGATATTCCTCTTCTTCGTTCATCCTCAGATCAAGCTCCCAGATATCTGTCTCGCAAGACCAGTATTGTTCTCTCATCCTGTGTGAGCATGCAACTTTGTAGGGTGTGTTCCACGGTCATGGTATGCTCCCCACATGGACACTTGTCATCTGTCCAAATCCTCATTTTGTTGTAAAGATGACCCTTGATTCTGTGGGGAAGCTCCTCCACACTTTGCTAGATTGTCTGCAGTAGGAGGGGATCCACTATATGACCAACCTTGAGTGTTCTGCTGAGAGCTGTACACACATTGATTAAGATGAAGACCAGCACTCTCATGTAGACTCAGCTCTAAATGGGTACTAGTCTTACTGTTAAGGAAGGAAAGACATAAAGGAGGGCACATCCACTACATCTTAAATAAAGCTGATACCTAGTACAATGAAAGACTCTTAACACTTCATCTCTGGAAGTAGTGTTTGCTATGTTTGGTTTGTTTTTTTGCAACCTATGCCAAATTGAAGCATCATCATCTTCTTGTCTACTTTATTTGCTCCACTCGAAGCATAGAAACGGCAGCTGGCCCCCTTACACAAAGCCTATATCAAATCACTTAACTGCAGCTGATCCCCTTACACAAAGCCTGTATCAAATCACTTAACTGCAGCTGAACCCCTTACACAAAGCCTGTATCAAATCACTTAACTGCAGCTGACCCCCTTACACAAAGCCTGTATCAAATCACTTAACTGCAGCTGACCCCCTTACACAAAGCCTGTATCAAATCACTTAACTGCAGCTGGCCCCCTTACACAAAGCCTGTATCAAATCACTTAACTGCAGCGGACCACCTTACACAAAGCCTGTATCAAATCACTTAACTGCAGCTGACCCCTTACACAAAGCCTGTATCAAATCACTTAACTGCAGCTGACCCTCTTACACAAAGCCTGTCTCAAATCACTTAACTGCAGCTGACCCTCTTACACAAAGCCTGTATCAAATCACTTAACTGCAGCTGACCCCCTTACACAAAGCCTGTATCAAATCACTTAACTGCAGCTGGCCCCCTTACACAAAGCCTGTATCAAATCACTTAACTATAGCTGACCCCCTTACACAAAGCCTGTATCAAATCACTTAACTGCAGCTGACCCCCTTACACAAAGCCTGTATCAAATCACTTAACTGCAGCTGACCCTCTTACACAAAGCCTTTATCAAATCACTTAACTGCAGCTGACCCCCTTACACAAAGCCTGTATCAAATCACTTAACTGCAGCTGACCCTCTTACACAAAGCCTGTATCAAATTACTTAACTGCAGCTGACCCCCTTACACAAAGCCTGTATCAAATCACTTAACTGAAGCTGACCCCCTTACACAAAGCCTGTATCAAGTCACTTAACTGCAGCTGACCCCCTTACACAAAGCCTGTATCAAATCACTTAACTGCAGCTGATCCCCTTACACAAAACTTGTATCAAATCACTTAACTGCAGCTGACCCCCTTACACAAAGCCTGTATCAAATCACTTAACTACAGCTGACCCCCTTACACAAAGCCTGTATCAAATCACTTAACAACAGCTGGCCCCCTTACACAAAGCCTGTATCAAATAACTTAACTGCTGCTGACCCCCTTACACAAAGCCTGTATCAAATCACTTAACTACAATTAGAAGGCCCAAGTCCACCTTTTTTTAGTACTCGAAATTAAAGATGAATCACTGTAACCTGCTACAAGAGAAACATGGACAAGAGTGAAGGACTCAACACAAATACCTGTTAACAGTGCTAGAGTGGATACCATCACATTGTGGCATATAAGGAACTGGTTGTATACAGACTCTGCAGAGTCTTCTAAACCAGTATAAAGACGTTAAGTTAAGTTAAGAGTACGGACAAATTAACAAGGGAGGGAGCAACACGAGAGCAGAAAGAATAAATAATAACTTTCCAGCAAAAGAGAACCACGATCCAAGCCATATGGAAAGTTGACAAAACAAGAAACAACTTTTGCTGCTTTTACTGCTACTTACACACGCTAAAATTAGCTCCATCACCAATGTTTGCATGCGGACATGCAGCACAGACAGCCGAACATATCCTACAAGCCTACTACATAGAAAAGATCAAAGTCTCATCTTTCAGTTCTGAACAGGACACACCAAAGCCAATGGCCACTTGAATCATATCAAACCCCAGCACCTGCCCTTGTGCAGACATTGCTCTCACCCTGATGAAACAATTAAACACCTACTCATTGAGTACAAGGCACTTGCCGTCCACGAGGAAAAGATTCTTACAAGCACTGTCGACAATTGCCAACACACTGTATGAAGCAGTAAAAAACTGAAGACCTGTATCTATATAAAAATTACACTGGGCTACCAAGAGCAGACTTGTTCAGCAGCTATCGAATAACAACAACAACAACATCCTACAAGCTTATATGCTTAGGCAACTGTGTACTAAACACTGGCTCAAGGAGACAAACCTAGATACAAAACTGTTTGGAAGCTTTGAAGAATCTAGACCACTGCAACCTTTATTCAGATAACTGAACTTCACATGTAGACATGCTCAGCAGCAGCGGTCGACGACCCATAGCTGACTGCTAACGTCAGGGCTTGCGAACCATAGCTGCCAAGGTTCTTCTACACCTCCACGCAGTGATCCTGGATAACAGGCTTCAACAGAGCAGACTGGCTAAGGAGAAGGGATCGAAGAGGGGAGTCAAAAATGCTTGCTGAAGTCAGATGTGTCAGACCGAAAGGTGCAAATATCGCAGTCAAGCTGTAAACAATGACACAACACATTCCGTTCTCCGGACAATATCCTGCTACTTTGCAAAGCCCTTTTCAGGGCTTAGTAGCGGGAGATTGAGAACAAACGAAGAAGAAGAAAAACCCTGTCTGAGCAATACAGGCCACTAGTTCCTGCAGAGTTCAGTGGCTTAGGAGTTGTGAGTTTACTTTACTATCTCAAGGAAGTTGAAAGAGAGATCAACCTAAAACTACTTTGCGAAGAACCGTAAAGACCTAAATGAAAATCATGAATTACGATTTGGGGCACTGTGCGAAGGATGGCTTCAGAGCGTGTGAAGTAGAGGGAGTTTGTTGTTGCCCTTAAAGACAACATCATGGGTGAGGGTCATGAAACACTGTCAGTCAATGACCAAGGAACTAAGAAGAAGAAGATCACAGCAATCAAATCATTTTATGCTTGTGCATGTTGTGGGTTTTTTTCATTTCTTGAAGTCAACCCAGCTGCAAATGGGTACATAATAAAGTCCGGGGAAAATTTTGAAGCTATAGAATTTGTGGTAAACACTTTCAGCAATGAAAGGAACTGAGCACATCTATCTCATATTGCTTACATGGTGTCCATCATTCGTACCTTTGAGTGAAATGCAAGGCTTTAGGTGTATGATGGGATAACCACCGCATAAACGCTCTCTCTCCTGAATACTGAATCTCTCATCTACTATCTCTTTTATAGATCCTTTTTAGCTCTGGAGATCCAAAATGGCTGTCGAATGATCTTACACAGTTGGCTGGTTAGCCATCAATCCCATTTGGCCCCTCCCTTCTAGAGTCTTATTGCCTCAAATTTCTACATGACACTGTCACTCCAAGTATGACAGCCTGACATGTGAATCCTTGTCGTCATCCCTACCCCATCACCACTATGTCAGGTACCAGTCTGTTATTAAGAATGGTTAGATCTAACACATATCCCCAATCCAGACAAATTGAAACTTATAGTCAACGCTAAACTCTCACTTCAGTCTGCGCAAAGGCATTGTGCTGACCCTGGACTCGTTAACTATTACTCAGCCAATTTTTTTACTCTCAGAGAAAACAGTCGCCAGCCCCAATTTCTTCTGCTCTATACGCTTATGCTACACAAGGAACTATTAAAGGTACTGGGCCAGCCAAGTTGCTATGGTATCTAGAGACACAAACAACAGGTGGGGGTGGGGATGTGCACAATTTAGGAAGTTGGGGACAAACTTTCTCTATGAGATTGACGCGGGTGACAGGATAGCCTGTGAGCGAATAGGACTCCAGAGAGGAGGGACTTGGTACACTGGCAATCATTGCAGACACAAATAGAAATACAAAGGTTTTGAACATGTGTCCTCTGGTGAGGAGGCCGACATCTAAGCCAATCTGCCAAGTTGCTCCTCAATTACATAGTAAAGTAAAGTTTCCCATAGCATTACTGTCATAGGGGTGTGAGGTGTTAGCGATATCACATTTCAAAGGCTCGGCTATATGAGGGCGGTAGCCATCTCCTCTCCCTCACCGCTTTTACTTCACGGACTGAACCGGTACCAATTTTAGGCTGGGTCGACCCGGGAGCCATTGCAGTCTGAAAAAACATTACCGCCTCAACTGGGGAATGAACCCAGGACCACTCAGATGCGAAGCCAGCGCTAACCACTGCGCTACGCGGCTCCACCATTATATAGTAGCTTTTGCTTATTTAACAATTAATGCTTGTTGTCGTTTCTTATAACTCTTCATAGCGGACTTTGATCTGTTTTTTCCATCAGTTTGAAGCTGCCTTAAGTAAGCTGCCAGGACAAGGACATGGGAGAGAGAGGGATAGGATTGAGACTGAACTTGATAGACTGGATAGAGAGTTGGGCTCTGTACGCATGTCACTCAAACGATATCATGTCCTCAAGTCAACAATATAAGACAATATAAGGGCATGAAGGCATTGTCAGATGTTCACAATGTCAGAAAGGATGCACCATTTTGTGATGTCATAAATTATGGACCAGCATTTTGTGATGTCATAAATTATGGACCAGCATTTAATAATGTCATAATTTGTGTACCAACATGTCATGATGTCATAATTTGTGTACCAACATCTAATGATGTCATAATTTGTGTACCAACATTAAATGATGTCATAATTTGTGTACCAACATTTTGTGATGTCATAATTTGTGTACCAACATTTTATGATGTCATAAATTATGTACCAGCATTTTGTGATGTCATAAATTATGTACCAGCATTTAATGTCATAATTTATGTACCAACATTTTGTGATGTCATAAATTATGTACCAACATTTTGTGATGTCATAATTTGTGTACTAACATTGCATGATGTCATAATTTGTGTACCAACATTTCATGATGTCATAATTTGTGTACCAACATTTCATGATGTCATAATTTGTGTACCAACATTTCATGATGTCATAATTTGTGTACCAACATTTCATGATGCTCATGATCTTCATTTTGGCTTCATGAGCAAGAGCATGCACTTAGATCTAGAACTCCATTAGAAGGACCTCAACTGGAGAGCTGCAGAAAGAGCAGTTCAAAATCAAACTTGCTGGCGGAGTGTTGTCAACGATCTATGCCCCGAAAGAAGAGACGGACATTGATTGATTGATTGAACTTCACAATACAGAAGTAGTAGTCTTTTTCAGTCATGGCTGAATGTAGGATAGCAGACATGCCAGACAGCTAAATCGTTCCAATTTAGCTGTCTCCTCTAGCTGTGCAGAATTAGTTGGCAGGACAAAGTACCTAACTCCGAAATTCTCATCAAGTCAAAGATGTTGAGTATCCGTGGCTTCCTGTAAAAGAAAACCTGATAAGATGGACAAGGCATGGTGTTGACAAGCACAGTGAGTGCCTCCCCAAGCAAGTGGTGTACAGTAAGCTCAGAAAAGGCAGACACTCATCAGTGGAACGGAAGAAATGCTACAGAGACTACTTCAAAATGTCTCTGAAAAGCTTCAACACTGATGTCTCCTCCTGGGAGATGCTTGCACAGAACCATTTCACCTGGCATGCTAGCATCTCACATGATGCTCAGATCATGAGCGAAATATCATCTCGGAGGCTCATGGAAAGCGAGCCATCCAAACAAAAATAGACAGGCTGACGACAATACAGCCAATTTCTCACTTATGTCCCAAGCCTGCCATGCCAGGATTGGACTTTACAGTGATATGAGATCACATCTCATAGCACAAGTCTGATGTTGTCGCCATCTTCACTTGTGATGGGGAACTATAATACCACAGAACATATATTATGGGCAAGATGGCAGTTTGTCAAGTTGACCATATACTTCTTCTTCTTCTTCTTTGTTCGTTCTCAATCTCCCACTACCAAACCCTGAAAGGGTTTAAGTAGCAGAATGTAGTCCAAAGAACGGAATGCGTTGTGTCGTAGTTTACAGCTTGGCTGCGATATTTGCACCTTTCGGTCCAACACATCCAACTTCAGCAAGCATTTTTTGAGTACCGGGTTAGCATTCCCTCTTCGATCCCTTCTCCTTAGCCAGTCTGCCCTGCTGCAGCCTGTTATCCAGGATCACCGCGTGGAGGTGTAGAAGGGTCTTGGCAGCTATGGTTCGCTGGCCCTGATGCTAGCAGTCAGCTATGGGTCGCTGACCACTGCAACTCTTGCGCTGCTCAGCATCTTGATCTCGACCATATACAACCCAACATATATTATGAGCAGGGCTTGACAAAAACACTCGTCTGTGACAAGTAACAATGTTCTCTTGACAAGTAAAAAAACATCAGTATTTAATCATTAATTACATTTTAGTCATTACTACATAGCAACTCTCGCACAATTATTAATGGTATAACGGTTAGAATAGATTGTACATAAGCTAGCTTATGATGGTGATTCTACATGAACCTCGCTACTACAGTCATCGATAAATGGTACTTTATTGCTAAAACTACCAATCACGTTCAAGGACACAAACGCTATTTTTCTGACAGCAGTGCATTTTCTCTTAAGAAGAAATAAGCTGATACTGTGAAAGTAATACAAAATATTTTGGTTTGTTACACATTATTACATAGAAATAAAAGTAAATTAGTGCCAAATTAAAGTTTGTGAACATAAATTGCATGAATGTAGACGACCATGCTGACTGGTGAGCCACTGTAAAATTAAGAGCAAGATTGCAGTTTGTCAAGTTGACCATATACAACACAACATATATTATGAGCAAGTTGTCAAGTTGACCATATACCATACCACATATATTATGAGGAAGAATGCAGTTTGTCAAGTTGACCATATACCACGGAACCTATATTATGAGCAAGATTTGCAGGTTGTCCAGTTGACCACATACTTCTTCTTCTTCTTCTTCGTACGCAGTCAGACAGTAACCATTATTTTTTCGAAAAAAGCGGCGGTCATCCTGAGGCTGTCGCCACTGCCATAGAGCTTTTCTTGCAGTTCCACTGGTGATGGCCACATCTGCTCTCTCTGATCCTCGTATGTCGGGCAGTTCTGCAGCAGATGTTCAGCGGTCATTTAACCAGTACCGCACGGGCATTCGTCGGTACACCCTATCTTCAATTTGTTGAATAGGTGGTACCTCAGTCTATTGTAGCCAGTGCGAAGTCTGAAGACAACGACCTGCTCTCTTCGGTTCAACTGGTAATAGGCATCGTTTTTGGTGTAACCAGTATGTTCGGTTTCCCATTTGGTCACGTATCTGGCTTTGATAAGCCGTTTTGACTCTTCGTACATCATACTGGTATCTGTTTGTGGTAGTCTTGCACCTTCTTTTGCCAGTCTGTCTGCCTCCTCGTTGCCTTGGATGTTGCAGTGTGATGGAACCCACTGTACCACTACCCTTTTTGGTGCGGACTGCTGGCACAGTTTGCAGAGTGCTGCTCTTAAGTCATTAAGCTCAGTGTTTTTCTGGCTTTTTAGCGCTGTTACTACGTCGAGAGCATCTGTAAGCAGGACTATATGGCTTTCATTTTCATTGTGTGTCACCATTTCTTCCACTGCCGCCCTCAGTGCCTCTGCCTCCGCTCTGAAATTGCTTGTGTACTTACCAGTAGCGAATGATAGTGTTATTTTTCTGCCATTTGGTAGGTTCAGGAATGCTCCTGCCCCTCCGTTCTGTGTAGTGTTTGTTACAGAACCGTCGGTGTATGCATGGGTCCAGTCCATGCTTGGGTAGCTTTTCGATATGAAGCTTAGGGTAGTGTCTCTCCTTTCTTTTTCAGTCTGGCAGTTTTTGATTCCAATACCTGGTATATTTTCTACCACCTCTAGAAATATATCCTGCCTCCAGGTAGGTTTTCGTACAGTAGTGATGGGTTTTGGTGTTGTTAGTGCGTTTATGGGATCTTCGTGCATCTTTGCTTTGACCACATACAACACAACATATATTATTGTCTATGCTTCACATTGGAGTGAAAATGTGAATTGTGATGAATGTTGTGAATTTGACAACATCTTGTTCCTCACAACCTAGGAGATGATTGAGGCAGCACATCTCAATGTATGTTGAATTGTCTGCTTCCATCTTTGTCTCTCCATCATCAATATCTATATCTCTCTCATTATTTTGTTCATACATTTCTAATTATCTGTCCATTACCTCTCAATAATAATAATGAGTTTGCTTAAGCGCCTGAGGTCTTTTACATCAGTCTGCCACATCTATGACCTACTGCTGCGGCATAGCTCCAGGCCTCGTCCACAGCAGAGGTGGAGGCTGTTATCTGCTGGAGCCATACTGCGCTTACAGCCTGTCAGGAGAAGACTTGGTGCCGAGGAACGACCTGTGACGTATCTTCTTGTGTGCCTGGGTTTCCTGGTCCAGCTGTATGACATGACCGAACAAAGAAACTCGGCACCAGTCAAGTGTTTCTGAGATTGGGTGAAAGGATGTTTAAGCCTCTTAGGTCTTCCTATCTTATTAATTCTGTGCACTGTTCCCTTGTGTATAACAACTTAAAATGGATACATGAATGTATCATTAGCATTTGTACATATTTCTACAAAGATCAGTAGGTCTTTATATGATCGCACATTCCGGTGGATTGTATTTCCTATATTAGCATTTGATTTAAGATCCTAGCATGATATTCCATGGATCTGTCTAAAGCATCTCATTTTAATTGCTAGGATTTAATATCCATGTTTCACATGCATTGAGGTATATACAGAGAAACATGTGTATGAATTTGTACTTAGTTTTTGTCCATGTCTTCATCATTTCATATGGACCTCAGTGTTATGAGAATTGTTGTTGTTTGTGTACAAGCAACAACAACGACAGTTTACACACAACTTATTTATATGACGTAGCTTCAAAAAGTTCCCGGAATTAGTGGATTGTATAGAAATAAGTTACAATAGAATTATCTACACTACATTTTCTTCAAAGTAGTTCCCTTCAGCAACTACACACTTTTTGCCAACACGCATACAGCTGCTGGAAACATTCGTGGAACCTATTCTTTGACACCTCTCTCAGCTGTTTTGTTGCATTGGTGATAACGTCCTCAGCATCCTTGAATCGCTGTCCTTTCAGTGTCGATTTCAGTCGAGGGAACCAGAACAAAATCAGCCAGTGCCAGGTCGGGAGAATATGGAGGATGTTCCAAAGTAATCACATTGTGCTTTGCTTCACCAGTAGGGATCGATGTGCAGGCACATTGTCAAGCATCATTATCCAACTGTTTCTTGGTCATTTTTCTGGTCGTTTTCTTCTGATTGCATCAGACGACGGAAGATATCAACATACATTTTCTTGTTAATCATTCGGCCTTCAGGATTGAAATCATGGTAGACAATACCAAGGGAATAAAAAAATCTTCCATCTTTTCCCCTGGATCTTGCCCTCTAGTATCCTCTGTATAACAATTTCATATTGTATCCTAGCCAACTCAATCTTCGTTTCTGTAGCCATTGTAGAAGCATATTATTGCATGCACCCTGATCTCTGAGTAGTGAGATCGGACTCCCGTGTTCAGTATCAAGCACGTTAGAAATTCCTTGGCAGTTGGAAATCGAAAAGAGCAGGCTTAACAGCCGCTCTCCAGACAAAATTCAAATTAAAAATCTACCCAAGTTATTTGTACCTTTCCCTGTGTGGTTTATTAAGAACAGTTATTGATGGCGCCTAACCTGCTGCGAGTCTACTTAGCTGTAATGTTTGGGTCTTCTAAAATGCACTCGCATATCGATAAAAACCACCACCTTCCATAAACTAGTTGTGTACAGACTGTGTAGAGTCTTCTAAGCCAGTTTAAAGAAGTTAACTTAAGTTAAGAACTCATGTCACCCTGGTTGTAAGACTGGTATTATATAGCTAATCTGTCACACGCTCCTCAAGTGACTTGTTAATGATTGAATGAATGTAACTGATAACATAAACTGTGAGTTGCAGAGTTGTTGGAGTGCTTGCCTGTAGCTGGCTTATTATTGAATGTGATTGATAGAAGAGAGCAGGTCATGGTCTTCAGACTCCGCACAGGCCACAACAGACTGAGGTACCACCTATTCAATAAACTGAAGATAGGTGGCACTGACGAATGCACTTGTGGTACCGGGAAAATGACCGCTGAACATCTGCTGCAAAACTGCCCGACATACGAGGACCAGAGAAAGCACATGTGGCCATCACCAGTGGCAACACTAGACAAGCTCTATGGCAGTGTCGACAGCCTCAGGATGACCGCTGCTTTTTTCGAAAAAATACAGGTTGACGTTTGACAGCGTACGAAGAAGAAGAAGAAGAATGTGATTGATAACATTACTGTGAGTGGCAGATTTGTTGGAGTGCTTGCCTGTAGCCGTCACGACATGCTGAATGAATGTATACCCTTTCTGACTAGTTAATGGTTGAATTAATATGATTCATTACAGTACTGCGAATATGTTAGTGGCAGAGTTGTTAAATTGCTTGTCTGTAATGGAGACGACATGCTACACATATTTCGATAATTAAAAACCATCATTACATATTTGTTTCCATCGCTGGCGTCTGTAGGGAGGATTTATGAGAAGGGGAAGATTAAAGGGTGCTTTTCTCTACAATTGCCATGCAGTGTACAAACTAGGTTTTTATTTCATCTCATCTCCCCTTAGTATATTAAGACAATATCTAATGTTTATTTCTTGTTTTATTGATTATATTATAAACCTGCATTATTTTAAATAATTATTTTTTTACATTGTGCATAATGTAAATAATTTTCTTGCGTATTATGTAACATTTTTATATGATATTTTTTTACCAAAGACTTCGTCTGCTGACTTCTTCAACGAAAGCACAAAAATAATGGATGTGCAAATCCTGCAAGTTGTCCTGGTTTCAAGGCAGGTGAGATCAGTGCCTAGTCCTATTGGAGATGGACAATAAACTCTGAGGTTTTGTGTATGTGCTTTACGCATAAAAGAACCATTGTCATTTGAAAATCGAAAAGAGCCAGATTTCAACCACTGTCCATGCGACAATTCTTAAGGTATTGAAATTCCTACCCAAAAATAACCTTTATGAAGGTCAAAAGAAGGCATCCCCTCCATCATGCAAAGACACGATAGGACAATCACATATTTGCCCGCACACGCGATTGCAGTATATTAAAAAAAATAACATCTACACTTTCAGAGGTAGAAGAGGAGCGACTAAGAATAGAGATCTGGTGTTACTTTGTAAACTGCCCATTGTTATTGTGTCCAATGCTGAAATCTGCCTTTACTGTATTATATTTGTGTGTCTACTATATTAATTTATTCTTCTACTAGTATACAGGCATGTCTGCAACATTGCAATGATGCACATTAAAATGCTCACAAAACTGTATTAACATTTGTTGCGATGAGAGTGTAAATACTTCCCATCATCTCTGTTTCTCTCCTACCACTCTTTCTCTTGCTTGCCTTTTTTCTTAAACACAAAAATTTGCGACAAAAATATGCCTTAACTGGTCATTGTCATGTTGCCTGTCCTCTGCCGAACATCGCTCTCATTACACGCTCTCTGTAAGATGCTTAATCCCTGGCCAGCTCTCCCATAGAACATCTCTCTCTCATGACAGTCGATCTGTAAGACACCCGATCCTTGGCCAGCTCTCCCATAGAATATCTCTCTCTCTTATGACAGCTGATCTGTAAGACACCCGATCCCCGGCCAGCTCTCCCATAGAACATCTCTCTCTCATGACAGCCGATCTGTAAGACACCCAATCCCTGGCCAGCTCTCCCATAGAACATCACTCTCACGACACCAAATCTGTAAGACACTCGATTCCTGCCCAGCTTTCCCACAGAACATCTCTCTCATGACAGCCAATCTGTAAGACACCCGATCCCTGCCCAGCTTTCCCACAGAACATCTCTCCCTGTCATGACAGCCGATCTGTAAGACACCCGATCCCTGCCCAGCTCTCCCACAGAACATCTCTCTCATCACAGCCGATATGCAAGACATTCTATCCCTGGCCAGCTCTTCCACTGTCAACCTCGGAGCCTTTGTAATGTCCCTTGTCTATCTTCTCCTCAGTCTGCCTCTTTTGCCAGGTACCGTCCAGGCCATTGTGACGTTTGATGTGACCAAAGTATGTTAATTTCCTAGACTTAATGTTGATTGCTATCCAGTTTTGTTCTAAATCGAGTTCATTTAGGATTTCTGTATTTTTCTTTTTCACTGTGCATGATATTTTGAGTACCCTCCTGTAGGATCTTAGCTACCTTTTTCCTTAGGATTTGTATGGTTGACGTCTCGCATCTGTACATTACCACTGGAAAGATGTGAGTCCTGAGAATCATAATTTTAAACATGCTACGAAGACGGATGTGTCAGGCCAAAAGGTGCAAATATCACAGTCAAACTGTAAACTAGCGACACAATGCATTCCGTTCTTCTGACTACATCCTGCTACTTGCAAAGCCTTGTTCAGAGCTTGGTAGTGGGAGATTGAGAACGAACGCAGAAGGAGAAGAAGAAGAACATTTTTTTTATGTTGTTAGTGTTCTGCCATACATTTTTCATGTAGCCACTGTAGTGCCGGGGCTATTTGTCTGCTTATTTATTTTTGGCAATCTCCGTTGCTACTTATAGTCGAGCATAGTTATTAAGAACTCATGATGTTCTAATGTGTTTGCTTTTCTAGGACAACTGTGGGTCTGGTTTTGTCCTTGTCTTAGTCTTGCCAGTGTTTATAAATAGATTTTGTTCCTCTCTGTGTCGTTTGACCAACAAAATCATCTGTTCCAGCCCCTAGCTGGTCATCATCATCATCATGTAGCATGTCCTTTGTAGAACGTCGCTCCCATCACAGTCTGTCTGAAAGAAACTCGTTCTCTTGACAAAACTCCAGCCTCCGCCACAGTCATACCTAGGCATTCCTAAATATCTTGGTGCCATCGTCTTCTTGGTCTACCCCTTCCTCTTTTGCCTGGCACCATACCTTCCATCACCGTTCTCTCAAGACCGTTGTCTCTCTTGATGTGACCAAAGTATTTGCATTTTCTAGCCAAAATGGAATTGATAAACCAGTTCTCCTCTATGCTCAACTCTTGCCGAATGTCTACATTTGTTTTTTTTCTCTGTCCAGGGTATTCTGAGGATCTTTCTGTAACATTTTGACTCGAAGGATTCGATTCTTTGTCTAGAAGTTTTGGTAATTGTCCATGATTCACAGCCATAAGCTGCCACAGGAAAAACACAGGCTCTCAAGACTTACTTTTATCATTTTGTTGGTGCTCTGCCATAATTTCTTAAGGCTGTTCAGTCTCTGCATTGCCATAGCTAGTCTTCTTCTGATTTCTTTCGAGCAGTCGCCATTTTTGTAAATTCTGGAGTCCAGATATTCAAAATGTGTGACCTGATCTACTTCCTCACCACCCACTGTAAATTTATGCTGACATTGTGTTTTGTCGGTGGTCATTATCTTTGTTTTGTTTATATTTATGAACAGGTTTTGATCTTTACTATGTCCATTAACGGCTGAAAGTAGCTGCTCTAGCCCTTCTGCACTTCTTGATAGTATCACTGTGTCATCTGCATATCGTAAGTCTGGAATCTCATACCCCCCCAATCGTAAATGGGTCGAAACTTTAAATGTTCTCGTCTTCTCGTTGGTGTGTCACTTAAATACCATGACATCAAGACTGTTCCAATGTCAGCTTTGATATCAAAATAAAGTAATTGTTGATAGCCAATCAAATGTCACACACGATGACTTGTCGTGAATGGTTATTCATAGATAAACTCTGCAGTTGTAGAAACTACTACCTGCTTTTTTGCCAGACATCATCATAGGGATCTCAGTCTCTTTGACCATGCGCACCCTGTGAGTAGCCTGGGCGCTGAATATGGAGACCCTTGGCTGCCCAACCTGCAGGATACCCCACTCAGCCTCACTGGTGTAATCCAAATTAATGCAAAGCATGACAATTTGGCACCAGCTCAGCTGCATGAGCTGCCAGAATAAGTTTGCTATTTTTGGAACCATCCGCCTAAGGTGCTACCACTCCGGATTTTCTGTGTGGGTTTACTCCCGTAGCCCTACCCTCTCCGTTTCCCGAGGTTTCCACAAGCCATAGTTACTCGAGACATTAGATAATACTCTTATCATCCCAGGACTAGCCAGCACTCCCTGACACTTGTGGGTTTAAAATCAGAGTTCCTTCTCTCCTGAACAGACTAACGAGCTTCGTGTACCAAGGTTTAGAGTCAGAAGCCTCGGAGGTAGGACACGTAAAAATAGGGAGTTTGACACGGACAGACACGGAAAGCCTGACACAAACATTGATCTAACACACTCCTCGCAGCACTCATGCCGAGGCTGCGGAGTACACAGCACCACCTGTAGGGATTTTGGTCGACACGCTACGCATGAACACAGCCTCAGCAGCTGGACTTGGTAGTGGTCGATCGCTGCAACGGGCTTTGACGCCAACGCGAACATTATTATTATTATTATTCGAAGAAAGACATGATCAGAAGCGTATTTGGGATCCATTTCTTTTTCTTCATTGGCATTCATACTGATAAAATGTTGAGATGTTGCTTACAGCAAGGCTGCAAAATATACTCCTTTCAGCCTGACATCCGATTTTAGCTGGTTTTTTTATTTGGGTACTGGGTTTGTTTTTCAACTGTCGCCCCTATTTTATCAGTCAGACTACACTAGAACAGCATGTTTCCATTTCCACCACTTGGAGTTGGAATAGGGTCTTGGTAAGCTCTGGTTTGTTGACCCTGCTGCAAGCAGACAGCCATGAGTCGCTGGCTGCTCTCAAGCTCATTCACTGTGCTACATTCTTTTATGTTTCTTTTTGCTTCCTCATGGGATGCCTTAAACCTCATGGTGTGAATACATAGTTTTCATTATACATTCCCCTCTTTAGCTTTTTTCTCACTCTCTTTTCCCTTCCACATCTCTTATTATTACTATGTTTACACAATCATTTCTATATCTTTATCTATGTGCATCTGTGTATATGTGCATGTATGTCTGTTTTTATATATATGCATGTAGGTGTATCTAATGATATACTTGTAGTCGTACGTGTATTGGTATGTGTTAGTGCGTATACTCATTGGTTTATGTATTATAAATATTTGTATATGTGCGTATGCATGAATGTATGTATGAACATAAGTACTTATTCATTTGTACACATTTGATAATATTTATGTTTTTTTGTCTAATGATATTTATCATTTATTATTTGACCAACTCTGTTCTAAGTGCCATATATTGTTGGCCACTCTCTGGCTAATGGCTGCGGCCTTACATTTTGTATCCATTGTCGGGTCTATTTTCATTGTTGCTGTTGTGAATTGCTAAGTGTTTCTGTTTGTTCTTTGTCCCTGATGAAGACCTTGCAGCTGTAACATGTGTTTCATTTTCTTTCTGTCACGATACAGCAATTGAGCCAAACCTATATATGTTTCTATTGATTTTTTTCTTGCCCCATACAAAGCATAGAGCAGCACCTGCAGTTGAAATCTTAAAGAACTTTGCACTGAATCACTTTTATGTGTTCTTACAGGGGTGATCTCTGCAACAATTAATTTTACATGATGAGGCTGCTAACCCCTTGGACAATTCTATCCAATTGCCTTTTACGATATGCATGGAAGTGCAGGGGCAGTATTCTTTCCTCCTGGAATATTTTTCTTCTGTATTCATCCTGAAATGGACATTGTGACACTGTGTCATAGTTTACATCGAGGCTGCGGTATCTGTGCCTTTCAGACCGACACATCCGGTTTCAGCTGGCTTTTTTTTTGAGTACCAGGTTGACCTAACCACCGCGATCCATATTATTTTTATCCAGACTAAAATAGTATAACCTGTTTCCAGGGCCGCCTCTTGAAGTCGAAATAGTATCTTGGTCAGCTCTGGTTTGCTGATCTTGATGCAAGCAGTCCGCTCATTCACTATTGCATTTTCAGCCCTGTCAAGAAATCCACACTGCGAGATTCATAACTGTCACGAAGCCTAATTAGATCAGGTCCTGGTTTTCAGACTCCGCACAGACCACAACAGACTGAGGTACCACCTATTCAATAAACTGAAGATAGGTGGCACTGACGAATGCACCTGTGGTACGGGAAAATGACCGCTGAACATCTGTTGCAAAATTGCCCGACAAACGAGGACCAGAGAAAGCACATGTGGCCATCACCAGTGGCAACACTAGACAAGCTCTATGGCAGTGTTGACAGCCTCAGTATGACAGCTGCTTTCTTCGAACAAATTAAAGTAGACGTCTGACAGCGTACGAAGAAGAAGAGAAGGAAGAAGAATCAATTCGGAATTGTTAAAACATGACAAAATGTAAATTTACATAATGATTTATCCTTAATTGGTGAAAATACTCGTGCACAATGAAAATGTGTACTATACGAGGTGTGTTAAAAAAGTATCAGACTTTAATTTATTTTACTGCGGAAACAAATGAAGCATGGATGTTGTTCCTCAGCAGGGAGGTATAGAGAACTGTCATGTGCATGCGTGATTTGTTCCTACCCGCGTCAGTCGCTAACAGTCTCCCTTTCAGTGTTGGATGTAGTGAGCACAGGCCGAGTTTTCATTCACCATGAAATGACGGAAAGAGTTGAGCTGCGGTGTTGCATCAAATCACCGCTTTTGATGGACTGGACCCATGCGTACACCGACGGTTCTGTAACAAACGCAACACAGAACGGAGGGGCAGGAGCATTTCTGAACCTACAAAATGGCAGAAAAATAACACTGTCATTCGCTACTGGAAAATACACAAGCAATTTCAGAGGCACTGAGGGCGGCAGTGGAAGAAATGGTGACAGGTAAAAGTAATGAAAGCCATATAGTCCTGATTACAGATGCCCTGGCCGTAGTCACAGCACTAAAAAGCCAGAAAAACACTGAACTTAATCATTTAAGAGCAGCACTCTGTCAACTATGCCAGCAGTCCGCACCAAAAAGGGTAGTGGTACAGTGGGTTTCATCCCACTGCAACATCTAAGGCAACGAGGAGGCAGACACTGGCAAAAGAAGGTGCAAGACTACCAAAACCAGATACTAGTATGACACACGAAGAGTCAAAACGGCTTATTAGAGCTAGATACATGACCAAATGGGAAACCGAACATACTGGCTACACAAAAAAAGATGCATATTACCAGTTGAACAGAAGAGAGCAGGTCGTGGTCTTCAGACTTCGCACTGGCCACAATAGACTAAGGTACCACCTATTCAACAAACTGAAGATAGATGGCACTGACGAATGCCTGTGTGGCACCGATAAAATGACCGCTGAGCATCTGCTGCAAAACTGCCCGACATACGAGGACCAGAGAGAGCAGATGTGGCCATCACCAGTGGCAACACTAGACAAGCTCTATGGCAGTGTTGACAACCTCAGGATGACCACTGCTTTTTTCGAAAAAATTAAGGTTAATGTCTGACTGTGAACGAAGAAGAAGAAGAAATCACCGCTTTTAACAAGCTAGGTGATACTCAAGTGGAAACGATTTGGAAAATACAACTTTCGGTGATGCTGTCATGAGCATGAACATTAGTCAAAGAGTGGTACAATCGCTTCAAAGATGACCGCACATCGGTTGAGAGCGGATCACATTCCAGTAGACCCTTAACAAGCCGAAATGATGAAGTCATTGACCAAGTGCGGACTTTGCTCTTATAGAACCATCGTATCACCATCCTAGAGTACTACCTTGAAGTCATCCGTCACCTTCGGGATGCTGTTCGACGCAAACGATCTGCCATGTGGACAACGGGAACTTGGCAGCTCCATCATGACAACGCACCTGCTCATTCTTTGGATCTGATTCAAATTTTCGTGACCAAACACAACCTTTCTCTGGTTCACCCAGGCTCCATATTCTGCCTACATGGCTCCTTGCGATTTTTGGCTGCCATGTGGACAACGGGAACTTGGCAGCTCCATCATGACAACGCACCTGCTCATTCTTTGGATCTGATTCAAATTTTCGTGACCAAACACAACCTTTCTCTGGTTCACCCAGGCTCCATATTCTGCCTACATGGCTCCTTGCGATTTTTGGCTGCTCTTCAAGCTGAAAATTCTACCCAATTTGGTTTGGCTTGGCTGGGCTTCATTCGTTTTCAATCTCCCACTATCAAACCCTGAAAGGGCTTAAGTAGCAGAATGTAGTCCAGAGAATGGAATGCATTGTGTCGTTGTTTACAGCTTCACTGTGATATTTGCACTTTTTGGTCGAACACAGCAAGCATTTTTTTGAGTACCGGGTTAGCATTCCCTCTTCGATCCCTTCTCCTTAGCCAGTCTGCCCTGCTGCAGCCTGTTATCCAGGATCACCGTGTGGAGGTGTAGAAGGGTCTTGGCAGCTTTGGTTCGCTGGCCCTGACACTAGCAGTCAGCTATGGGTCGCTGACCACTTCAGCTCATGCGCTGCTCAGCATCTTGATCCCTACCCAATTTGAGTCACGAAAAGACATTATGCGGAATGTGACGACCCAGCTGTACTCCATTTCCAAAGAGGCTTTCGTGAAATGCTTCCAACAATGGTGGTACTGATGAGAGAAGTGTCTGGAGTCTCAAGAAGAGAACTTTGAAGGGGATTAGGGTTTCAAACCTCCAGGTGAGTCAAACAGATACTAGTATGACGTACGAAGAGTCAAAACGGCTTATCAAAGCCAGATACATGACCAAATGGGAAACTGAACATACTGGTTACACCAAAAACGATGCATATTACCAGCTGAACCGAAGAGAGCAGGTCGTTGTCTTCAGACTTCGCACTGGCCACAATAGACTGAGGTACCACCTATTCAACAAATTAAAGATAGGTGGTACCGACGAATGCCCGTGCGGTACCGGTAAAATGACCGCTGAACATCTGCTGCAGAACTGCCCGACATACGAGGATCAGAGAGAGCAGATGTGGCCATCACCAGTGGAACTGCAAGACAAGCTCTATGGCAGTGGCGACAGCCTCAGGATGACCGCCGCTTTTTTCGAAAAAATAATGGTTACTGTCTGACTGAGTACGAAGAAGAAGAAGAAGAAACCTCCTGGTAAGTGATTGTATATTTCTAGCTTAAATTTCAGACACTTTTTGAACACACCTTGTATATATATATATCAATCAGAATTGGTTTTGCTCCCTGTGGAGCATAGGTCTTTTACGAATAAATGTCAAGTCATCGAAACTAATAAGATTTTTGTGGCTTCAAGTTTCTACAGGATATGGTAGCCCTCCTTAGTTGCCTTTTTAATGATGTGACAGGTTATGGTGTTACTATTCTTTGCTTCCTTTACAGGCCCCAGAACACAGGTGTACCAATGTATGGGACTACATTGATTTGTTTCTATGAATTCATGTATCAATCAATCAATCAATCAACGTTTGTCATTCCTTTCGGTACATAGACCATTGACAACCTCCTCCATTAAGTTCGGTCTTGAGCTGCCCTTTCTGCCTCTCTCCAGAGTTGTGGTCCAGAGACCGAAGTTCATGTCTACAGTCTTTTCTTTCAGCATTTCTTGTCTACCTCTTTTCCTCTTCCCATGTGAATTTGCATGTCTGGCTATGTTTGATGGTGATTTCCATAGCATGCGTCATATCCAACCCTATTTCCTATGTTTGATCTGTAGCTCTACTGGTTTTTGTTGGCTGCTTTCCCCAAAGGTATTCATTCCTCACCATGTCATGCCAGGCTATACCCATTATCGATTTACTTGTTTCTATGAATGCATGTCTGTGTCCAAGTTATTTTGTCGTTGTAGGTAGTAATTCTTGCAACTTGTACTTGTATGCATGCACATTTTTGGTATTAAAGTGTACATTTTGCTGACTTTTCCATTTGTCATTTTACTGACTTGTTCATTCATCTTAATTATCTTAACGTCTTTATACTGGTTTAGAAGACCCCGCAGAGTCTGTATACAACCAGTTACATTTACATCACCTTGCTCTAAAAGCTATGCGCATCCAGTTTATTCTTAAATGCATTAACTGTCCCTGCCTCCACTACCTCCCCTGGCAATGCATTCCAAGCAGACACCACTCTCTGACTAAACAAATATTTCCTAATATCTAACTTGGACCTAGACCTGGACTAGGGTCTAAGTGACACAGCTCACAACCCAAAGGTTAAAGCATAGGCCGTTACCACTTGGAAGCAAATCCTTAGAAAATGCAGGGGGAAGTAAACCCTAGAGTAAACCCTGTGGAGATGGTTGACAAGTCTGATTTGGGATCTGCATATTTGCAGGCAGTGAGGGCATGGAAAGTTCGCTTCACGAGACTGATATTTCACTGGCTTTTCTTGCCGTTCTCCGTTGTTCTGCTGCAGTCTTTTTAGAAGCCTCGCATGACACTGCTCCTCTGCAGAGAGCTGTGTGCCAAGTTGTACGGTCTTTTGCAGCATCTTCCCATTTTTCAAGGTTTATGCTGAAGGCTTTTAAAGACGTTTTAGTGTGTCTGTAAAGCGCCTTTTTTTTTTGGCATCCTTGGGAGCGTTCGCTCTTCTGCATCTCGCCATAGAAGATTATTTTTGGCAACCGATAGTCTGGCATGCGAAGCACATGACTTGCCCAGCGAATCTGTGATTGCATCATGATGGTATCAATGCTAGGGATAACAGCTCTCTCAAGACCAGCAGTGTCCGGGACCCTGTCTTGCCATTTGACATTCATCACCCTCCTGAGACAAAGTGTGGGAAAGTGATTCAGCATCTTTGCATGACGCCTGTGTACAGTCCATGTTTCACTTGCATATAGCGACACAGAGACCACCACTGCTCTGTACACCTTCAGCCTCGTCTGGAGACTGATGCCATTTTGACGCCAGACGTTTGAGTGTAGTCTGCCAAATGTGGTGCTGGTTTTGGGGATTCAGATGTTCATCTCATCATCCATGACTACATTCTGAGACAGTGTACTACCGAGGTATGTGCATCTATTTACAACTTTCAGTTTTTCACCATTGATCTTGATGATTGGCTCAGTATACGTTTTGCCAGGAGCTGGTTCGTACATTATTTCAGTTTTCTCTGTGTTGATGGTAAGTCCAAAGTTGAAACACGCTAAGGAGAAATTATCCACGCTTTTCTGCAGATCAGCCTCTGTGGCAGCGTGCAGGGCATAATCGTCAGCAAACATACGATCTCTGATGGTGTGTGTCTTGACCTTCAGCAAACAGAAGGTCTCTGATGGTGTGTGTCTTGACCTTCAGCAAACAGAAGGTCTCTGATGGTGTGTGTCTTGACCTTCAGCAAACAGAAGATCTCTGATGGTGTGTGTCTTGACCTTCAGCAAACAGAAGATCTCTGATGGTGTGTGTCTTGACCTTCAGCAAACAGAAGATCTCTGATGGTGTGTGTCTTGACCTTCAGCAAACAGAAGATCTTTGATGGTGTGTGTCTTGACCTTCAGCAAACAGAAGATCTCTGATGGTGCGTGTGTTGACCTTAGTTTTTGCTTGAAGCCGCCTTAGGTTGAACAGCTGACCATCTATACTATATCTTATGTCGATTCCTATGTCCCCTGTTTCTGAAAGCATCAGTCAGCATTGCAGAGAACAGCATGTTGAACAAAGTTGGTGCAAGCACACACCCCTGTTTAACGCTGTTTGCATATGATACTGTGAATGATACTATCAAACAGTACAGAGCGGTTAGAGCAACTAATTACAGCTGTAAGTAGCAAAGATTAAAACATCTTTATAAACAAAACAAAGATAATGACCCCAGACAAACAAAGAAGCCAACATGAATTCAAATTTGGGGGTGTGGAAATAGAAGGACAATGAGAGCAACATTTTGGGACATCATATGTCAACGCACCTTAAGACGTGAGTGGCGTGGTACATATATAAGAACAATTTCCAGGACAGAATGAAACAGTTAAATCTTCATTTGCCAATTAACTAATCGTATAAGACTATCAATTGATGCGCTCCACATAATAGAGTATTAATATTATATCAGAGCTAAAGCACAGTACAGCTCCCAAATACCTGGTTGTAAATTTGGATCGCACACTGTCCTGCGCGATACACTGCCAAGAAACAGAACGGAAGATATACGCGAGTAATATAATCCAACAGTTGACTGGCACAGGGCTTGGTTTTGGGACCAATCATGTTCTTGATATGTATAAATGATTTGGACATTGATATGGGATCCATAATTGCAAAATTTACTGATGACACAAAACTATGCAATAGTTTCTCATCTAATATTAGAAAGATAGATAAGGAAAGGGACCTAGGGGTTATAATAGATCATACAGGAAAGGTGAGTGAACATGTTCAGGTAGCAGTGAAAAAAGCAAATGCAATGTTAGGTATGATAAAAAGAAATGTTAAACATAGTGTCAAGGTTGTGATAGCCAAACTGTATAAAGCCTTTGTTAGACCTAGATTGGAGTACTGTGTACAGGTGTATCATATAAGGGATATAAACATGCTGGAAAGAATACAAAAAAGAGCGACAAAGCTGATAGTGGGATTCCAGAATTACAGTTATGAGAAAAGACTCGGAAAAACCGGCCTACAGTGTCTAGAAGAGAGAATAATTCTTGGTGACAATACAGGTTTATAAGATGATCAGAGGAATTAGACTATAACAAGTTTTTGTAAAACTACAACCACCCACAAGAACAAGAGGGCACATCTACAAATTAACTAAAGAGAGGTCCAGATTAGATATTAGGAAATATTTGTTTAGTCAGAGAGTGGTGAAAGCTTGGAATGCATTGCCACAGGAAGAAGTGGAGACAGTGACAATTAATGCATTTAAGAATAGATTGGATGCGCATAGCTTAGAGTAAGAAAATGTAAATGAAACTGGTTGTATACAGACTGCAGGGTCTTCTAAACTATTATAAAGTTAACATGGGGACATCAACACCCATCCTGTGGTTCTCGTAGCTCAGTACGCCGCACCAGTTTCGAAAAACTACACATGTCAAACTTATTGATACAGCAATAAATGAGAATGGTCGGAAAGTTACAGAGTGCCCAAAACCTACTCCAACTGGGGGAAAAATATGCATTATAACCGACGTAGCATCACGTAAGAAACGATAAAGTGTCGTATCAGAAATTGAAAAAAGAGAAACAGGTAAACTACCCAAGTAAGTAGCATGGCCTTTTACAGAACGTAGCTTCTTACAACCGCCACCTATTTGGCTGTTATAAGTTTCTTGGCATCTGTGCAGTACTTTCCGTACGTTGAGGAGCATTCACTCGAGAAAAAAAACCCAGTGTCTGCCAAACTGGACACAAGTGG
Organism: Ariolimax columbianus; assembly: GCA_036924085.1. Taxonomy (NCBI): domain Eukaryota; kingdom Metazoa; phylum Mollusca; class Gastropoda; order Stylommatophora; family Arionidae; genus Ariolimax; species Ariolimax columbianus. The sequence goes on from JAVGWX010000012.1 coordinate 75,104,140, forward strand.
GAATCGAACCGGTAACGTTTGGATTATGAAAACCGAGCGAGTTTCACCCCTAGGTCACGCAGCCTCAAACTACCAAAAGCATCTTATATTTAGACACCAATTGCAGTGCACTAGACGGAAATCTAGACGGGTTCTTATAGTTTACAGAGCCCCACACAGACTAGTTCCGGAAAACGCCTCAACGAAAAATGGAATTAACTGACAGGTTCCCTGGATCGAACTACTGAAGAAACCCCTTACTCTTATTGAAGTCACTAAATATGCTCCGTACTGGTGTATCACGATGCAAGAAGAACTTAAAGAGATGGGGATGTAGGGATGATGAGATATGCGGCTGTGGAGCAACACCTTGACCCAGACCATCTAATGATCTGCCCAAACTTTCTGGAAACATGCAATATGGATGACGTCGAGAGGGAATGACAAAGCAATCGTTATGGCTGAACGTTGAAAACATGATGTTTGACTTGCTGCCAAGGACACGGAAAATGAAAATGTTCTCAACCCTTTTTTTTTTTTTACCTGTGACCTCCCCCTCCAACCATTGTAACCTGCGACCCCCAGCATTTACATAACAAGCCTTTTTTAATAGGGTAAAGAAAATACATATAAATCGAGTTTTCATTATATGATTCTTAATTAGATCATTGTATTTGTATCTAGGCAACCACCTTCAAAATCCACGGCCTGTTATCTTCAGCACCTAGACTGCTTTTCTTGCCTTTGTTTTGATACGAAGAAGCGACACCGACAGAGCTCACAACTTCAACAGCGGGGTTACTCCAGCCTATGGAAAGCTGATACAAATAAGACTGCGCGTTTCCCAAAGAGCGATGGAGCGAAGCACAATGAAGATCACTATTCGAGACCAAATCCGCAACGTCGAACTGAATTCACTGGTGCTATATTTGTCGCGCTGTTACGAAAATACAAATTAGTCGGCCATGCAGTGCGCATGACGGATAACAGATGGATGCGTAGAGTGACGTCTTGGTGGCCCTACAGATGCCCATTCGGGCGACCAAGGCTGAGTTGGAGAGATGGCCTGAAAGAGGCCCTTGACCCAACGAATCCTAGAGACTGCGGTCCCAAAGGTACGTGAGTTCGGAAAGAGAAAGTGAGTTCGACACAGGTGTAACACGGGCACCAAAAGAGTATGTCTCAAACACTTGAGAGCTGCCCACAGTTGTAAGCGAAACATAACTCATGTGGTAACTTATGTTGAGATGTTTGACAGTCTAAAGTAGGAACCCTGACAGAAACGACATATCATCAAAAACGTAGACTATCTGGGAGACGACTTAGATAGAACCAGTGATTTATAACACTATTGAATTAGGCAAAGTTTAGGATTTATGTTATTTCATATGAGACGTAGAATCTGGGTTTTATGTAGTTTACAGGAGTAAGATCATTATCACTTGCGTATATCTTCTGTGGTAGTTTAGTATTTATATATTATTATTATTTAGTTTAGAAGTTCTTTTCGGTTGTTGAAATTATGTAACCAGTATTGGTGTAAAGAAATGATATTGTTTTGTCTAAATGATTCACTATAGTTCTTTTTAGTGTATTCTGGGGTTGTAAGTTAACGCCTTATAGTACATGTTGTGAGTCAGTAAAGCCTTAAGTAAAAGCCCTACGCTACCACACGAGATATGAAGAGGCAAATAGAAGTAAAACTCGAATAGCAATCGAGTATAAGGTCCTCCTAAAAGAAACATACATCAACATGAACAAATGCTAAACGCCATTAACTTTGACAAGTATAAATGGAAGATGTATGGTGACGTGAAGGTCATTGCCATCTTGATGGGGTTGCAGTCGGGTTACATACAAGTTTATCTGTTTCCTCAAGATCTTGCTCTCTCTACTCCACATCAAAATTGGACTACTGAAGAACTTTGCGTGAATCGAAATGGGCCTGGGGATCAAGATGCTGAGTAGCGCATGAGCTGCAGTGGTCAGCGAACCATATCTGTCAAGACCCTTCTACACCTCCACGCGTTGATCCTGGATAACAGGCTGCAGCAGGGCAGACTGGCTAAGGAGAAGGGATCGAAGAAGGAATGCTAACCAGGTACTCAAAAAATGCTTGCTGAAGTTGAATGTGTTGGACCGAAAGGTGCAAATATCGCAGCCAAGCTGTAAACTACAACACAACGCATTCCGTTCTCGGGACTACATTCTGCTACTTACCCTTTCAGGGTTTGGTAGTGGGAGATTGAGAACGAACGAAGAAGAAGAAGAAGAAGAAGAAGAAGAAGAAGAAGAAGAAGAAGAAGAAGAAGAAATGGGCCTGGATTGTTATACCGTTGTGATAAATTTCCAAGACTTAGTGAGCCCAAGATAAAGGAAGGTCTACAGGCACTTCAGCTCTTCTGAGATCATCGATTTCATGATATCCTCACAGGTGATGAATAGTTAGCTTGGAATGAGTTCCAGCAAGTGGCCACAAACTTTCTAGGAAACAGTAAGGCTGGCAATTACCAGGAGCTTGTAGAAACCATGTTACAGCGGTACCAAAGACAAGAGTGCAATATGTCCATGAAATGACACTCTTATGTGGATTTCATCCATGTTAACTACTGTGCTGTCGAAGACGAGCACGTGGAACGATTTCATCAAAATATTACTACCCTCGAAAAAGGTACCAATGTATATGGAATGCAGCAATGCTCGCAGACTTTTGTTGGGCCTTTGTAGGAGATGATCAAGAAACGCATTACAAGCAATGCGCAAAAATGCGTCGCTATGAATCATTTCCGCTATGAGCATGATTAGCATATAGGTAAATGCAATTATGTAAAGCTTTTTTCATAGATATTTGTTTTTAAAAAGAGCTAATCTGGTGTTTAAATGGTCATAATCATTTAAAGCAGTCCGAACAACATACAGGTAAATTTGTTTAAACCCAGGCACAGACAAAAAGTTAAAATGTGTTGTCCGATGTAATATCTTGCCAGCACTGTGTTACGACAGCGAAAACATTGCCACTAACGAAAGCACATGAGAACCAATTATAGTCAGCGCATGCATCACTTGAACGCCGTGTAATGAGACTGACACTCAGGCAACAGCGACAGAGGGCCTTCACAACAGCAACATCTGAAGAATGTCATAAGTCAGAGATATTCAGCAGCATACAAACCATTCAAAACACAAATGGGCTGGCCATAACGCAAGAAGGAAAGACGAGAACTGGAGTTCCAGAACTGATCCATGGTATCCCTGAGAAGAGAAAGAGACCCCGCGGTCAGCCAACCGCCAGATGGCAAAATTCGATATAGAGGAACAACAACATTCGCGACCCTATATCGAATAAACTGCTCGTCCACTGGTCGACTCGTTGTCGCGACCGAAACGAGTGGAAACAGAGTTGGGACCCACACAAGACGAACCCCCTTGTTGGAGAACGAGTTGATTAAGAGTATTATAACATAAACAAAATAATTAATAATTACCCAAATAAATTGTTTTGTGTTGGGAAACGATAATACGGCTCAGAAAGTCAATCTACAGGGCGAACAAGACGACCTACTGACGCAAACATAATGGCGTCATTGAAACATACGAGACGATTTTCAGCTGCATTAAAAACTCATCTTTATTTGAAATCTGTTATTCAAACATCAAGACATCGATTGAAAGTGAACTTTGATGTTGAATTTGTGCATGGAGGTGAATTTTTTGTTCAGTTTACTATTTATAACATAGAATTGAATACAAACGGTAACACCGCATTTGCATATCATAGAGTAAGAAAGTGAATTAAGGTCTGCCGTGGCAGAAATTTAAAGAAAAAAATATTAAAGGCTCGCCGCATAAAATAATGAAAGTTAAATAAAATTATGAATATTTATAAACACGGTAAAAACAAACACTTTGAGACCCCTTTTGGGATCATGACCCACCAGTTGGGAACCAGTGTTAGATGCATCAATAGGAGACACGGAAGCCTCAAGCTTTCAGTGATCTGTTTGGATCTTCTCCCTATACCATGTTGTAATTCATGACGATAAGAGAGCTGAAATAATGGCGTCAAAAGTATTCTTGGTTGAGGATTTAAATTTGGTTATGGTGGATACTTCCAAAAGTACAAAAGTAAGGAAGCCAATGATCCTGCTCAAGCCTGGTCCGCTGATGATAAAAGAGATCACCGATAGTAACCCCAGAACCAACAGCTCAGCCTCTTCCAGCACCGGCATGCACGCGTGGGGGTGACTTCGAGGTGCATGAACATTCCAATCGTCCGCTGGTAACTTTATGACAAAACTACACGACATGGAACGAGAAACTGGTTGTTTACAGACTCTGAAGTGTCTTCTAAACCACAAATAATTAAGACGTTTAGTTTAAGTCAATTTAACCGACTGCTAAATGACGACACTTCATTCAGTGAAGCAGCAAGATAAAAGAATAAACAATTTGAAATACATTGAAATTCGAATAATTAGTGGCACTTGAGAGAACTTCTTCTTCTTCAATGTTCGTTCTTAAACTCCCGCTACCAAGACATGAAAAGGACTTTGCAACCAGAGGAAGGCGTTGTGTCGTAGTCTACAGTCTGACTGCGATATTCGCAACGATAGTCCCGATACATCTGACTTCAGCAGTCATTTTTGGGTACCGGGTTAGTCTTCTCTCTTCGATCCCTTCTCCTTAGCCAGTCTGCTTTGTTGCAGTCTGTTATCCATGATCACCTCGTGGAGGTGTAGAAGGGTTTTGGCAGCTCTGCTTTGCTAGCTTTGAGTTACTGGCTGTTGCAGCTCATGCACTGCATCTTGATCCCACTTGAGAAAAAACAGACCATGAACTTGCACAACCAGCGAGTGCCACACATATTGATAACAATATGATCATCGCGTCGTCTATCAGTTCCACTGTTACTGTACCAATGATGACAATAAAAACGTGGAAATGCTTTATCACATGGATCCATAACAAGTGATAGCCACAAAATCAATTGCAAAACTCTTTGCCATATTCTGAAAAATGCTAAATATCTATAGATCCGACGAAGAGTAACGGTGGAGCGTGTAGCCTGCTTGCTACGACTGGGATTACACCAAGTTAGGGTTCGACATCACAGACGGACATAAAACAATCTGATCGTGGTTCGTTCATGGTACGACCGCTCCTCCAGTCGACCCAGCTGTAAATGGGTACCTGACGCATGCGTTGGGGAAGGTATAAACAGCAAGGAAGAGAACTGGCTACCCAACCTCACATAGGCTGCGGCTTCGTACATGAAGAGTTATCTTTATCCCTGACGGCAATTGTTACCCTGAAACCTCACCTTTACCTTTAATGATGCCAGTGCGGACTCCGCCGTCTTTTTCAGGGGTGTTTGATGTGGAGTCACCTGCATCTCGTAGTCGCCCCCTAGTCGTATTGTCCTTGACTTGCCACTGGGGTCCGGCGGCTCGAAACGAGAGAGTGAGGATAAAAAATAGCGCAGTTAATCCTTACTAAACATATCGCTAGCAAAAGTAAGTGTGCCATCATCGTATACGATGGACGGCGGCCTTTGCCTTTGCCCTTACCACATAAATGAATAATGCCGGCATCAGTACCAATAGACAATGCCGTTTGCACTTTTCTGTACTTAAAGATCGTCTTCCGCTTTGTAAAGTTGCTATTTACAGTGGAGAAAATAGTGGCTTCATTATTTTAGATCCACAATTCATACAGTGTAGACTAACTAATATTGCATTAATTTCATCGTTATTTAGCATGAAGGATTGGTTTATATACTATTATATAATACTTTATGGTGGTTCCAATAAGTAATTCCCTAAAAAACATACTAAAAGTTGCAGAGTAGTTCAGTTAGAGTTAGCAAGTTAAGCAAGAAATTCGTCCGTTGTCGGCGTAGTGTTCAAATATCAATCGTTGATTGTGATTGTCACTATGGACTGTGGTGGATTGTTCAGTGTAGTCTGCTGATGAATGTATGTTGTTTTTCTGATTTAATGTTCATACAAGGTCGTGTGATTTTAACTTGTGTGGCTGTCACTCGTTATGGATCCATGTTATAAAGCATTTCCACGTTTTTCATTGGAGTTGGCTTCATTATGATCATTGGTACAGTGGAACTTGTAGTAGTGGTAGACGGCGTGATGATCAGATTTTTGTCAATCTGTGTGGTACTCATACAGAAAACACAGGCTAGAATATATTGAAAATGGATAATGTATAACTGAACAACGAACAACAGTATTGTGAGATACAACATTGACACTGTTGTGTGTTGTTGAATCTAAGCTGCTATTTGTGGTATTGAAGAATGCTAGGTTTGTGTTGGACACCAGCTGCTGTCCAAGGCATGCAAAAAGTGGTAAGTTTCTCTGTCAACTTTGTAGAGTTATAGCTAATAAGTAATATTAAAATCTGAATAGACTATATTATATATTACAAGTCATCTACCTGTCGGACCAAAAGGTGCAAATATCGCAGTGAAACTAAACTGTAAACTAGCAATACAATGCATTCCATTCTCTGGAGTACCTCCTGCTACTTGCAAAGTCCTGCTCAGGACTTGCAAAGTCCTGCTCAGGACTTGGTAGCAAGAGATTCAGAATGAATGCAGAAGAAGAAGAACAAGTCATCTAGACATAATATGGACAACCGTTGACCCTCATCAGCATTTTATGTGTCTGGGGAGCAAAGAGTAACAGGTCAGGGTTAAGTCAATCAGAGTTCGGAGCTGATCACTCGGGCGTTCCGAATTGGCGTAATGGGGAGGTGGTGACAGTCAGATGCTGCTATGACTGGCTACGACATTTAGTGTGACAAGGATTCAGGCATAGTCATCCAATAACAATTAGTTGGGGGTAGTTCCAAATTAGAGTGATGGCTAAGTCAGACAACCAACATAAGCCATTGGACAGCCATGTTGTTGCTTGAGACTGTAAAATACTCTGCAAAGATGAACTTAAGCAGGCTCGCTGGGAAGAAAGCTGAGAGGCTGTCAGGAGTGAGTGAGTGAGTTTGCAGGTTGACTGGACCAGCATATACCTCGAGTTTTGGCCAGTCGCTCCCTAGGTGTTTATGCTGGACACCCTGTGATCAGAGATCTGAATGTGTGTCACATTTGCAGGCCACCTAGTGAACAATACATGTTCTAATTACATATTATTGAACAGATTCGTGTGAATACTTGAAGTTATCTAAGTAATTGTGAATGCACAGATCACCTGATTGTAAGTGATCTGAGCATAGGTGAATGTGCAGATCGTCTAAGGACACGATCTGAATGTGTGTGGTTTGTGCAGGACACTTTGGGAACGATGTGTGTTCTGATTATATGTGTATGCACAGATTGACTGAGTATGTGACCACAAGTGAGTACGTGATCCGACTATAAGTGACGTGATCTAATTACATATAAATGCACAGATCGCCTAAGAATACGTGAACCGATTGTATGTGAATGTACAGATCACCTGATTGAAGGTGATCTGATTATATGTGAATGTGCAGGACGACTGAGTATATAATCCGATCGTGAGGACAAGTTTGTGATTGTGTGTTGAGTGTGTAGATGAGGGGAGTGCAGCAGCAATAGCCTGGGTATCATGTCCTTGGAGGAATCATCAAAGCTAGTGCTTAAAATCTCAGATTGTAGTTCAATATATATTTTATGATTATTTAGTTTAGATGTACTTTGTTTTTTTTGTATGTTAATATTGTTTTGTTTTAACAATTAATAAATGATAATGTTATGTGTTATGACAGGATAGTGTTTACTGTGTTATTTACTGTGTGAAGTCGTATCGTGGTTAGGATACATATTGTAACTTTTTAGATAAGTAAACTACTCAGCTAAGCCTAGACTGTACTGCATATCTTATTTTGGTCCGAGTGACCAGGATATCTTTGATATGATAAGTACTTAGCAACTGTAAATGCCTTTGCTACTAAATTAGTACTCTGAATATGGTGTGAAGTTAAAAAAAAAAAATGGAGTGCCACAGGGCTCGGTGTTGGGACCAATTTTGTTCTTGATATATATAAACAATTTGAATAATGATATCGGATCCATGATTGTAAAATGTGCGGATGACACAAAACTATGCAGTAGCGCCTTATCTTAAACAAGTGAATATATTGAGGTCAGATTTAGATAAAGTTTGACATTTTTTATTCTCCTGGTCCAGCATTGACTGCAGGGCACATTCTCCATAGCTCCAGCGACGGTTCCTTGTGTTCTGAGTTTGGGAATGGTCTGATAGCTGGCAAATTAAGTTTTATGTAGATAAATGTACAGTCATCCACATGGGTAGATCCAATATGGAACATAATTACAGAATGGGCATGAACAATATTAGAAAGATAGAAAAGGAAAGAGCCCTAGGGGTTATAATAGATCATACATATAAAGTGAGTGAGCAAATCCAGGTAGCAGTGAAAAAGGCAAATACAATGTTAGGTATGATAAAAAGTAATATTAAATGTAGGAGCAATGGACATATAGTCCAACTGTATAAAGTATTAGTTAGAAGTAGTTAGACCTAGATTGGAGTACTGTGTACATATGTGGAGTCCTTATCGTAGAGGGGATATAAATATGCTGGAAAGGATACAAAGAAGAGCGACAAAACTGATAGTGGGATTCCAGAATTAGTTTTTAGGAAAGACTCAGAAAAACTGGTCTACAGTGTCTAGAAAAGTGAAGAATTCCAGGTGACTTAATACATGTTTATAAGATAATCAAAGGAAAGGATAAATTAGACTATAGCAAGTTTTTCAAAATACAATCACCTAAAAGAGGACATATCTACAAATTAACTAAAGAAAGGTCCAGATTAGATGTTAGGAAATAATTTGTTAGTCAGAGAGTGGTGATGGTTGGAATGTATTGCAACAGGAAATAGTGGAGGCAGGGTCAATTAATGCATTCAAGAATAGATTGAATGCACATAGTTTTTAGATTAAGTGAATGTAAAAGAAACTGGTTGTATACAGACTCTGCAGAGTCTTCTAAATCAGTATAAAGACGTTAAACTAAGTTAACAGATGTCCCAGAACCAATATAAAAATGTACAGAATACTACTATGTATACATTTAGTCTAGAAATTTAGTCTTAAAGATATTCTGTTAAAACTTAAGAGTCAACATCACTCCACTCCAAGCAATCTCATAGATGCTCAGTCTCCCTCAGCAAACGTCAGAGAGTCAATACTTAGTAGTATTGGTAGCCCCATCTCAGTCATGTCTGACTATAGGTTAATGCAACCTTGGAGTAGCAACTCTCTGCTGAGTTTTTGGTTTTTCTTTTCCTTTTTTCCTTTCAGCGTTGGCTCTTCAGGTTACATCTCCATTTGGATCGGTCTGCAACTATGTTTTCCCTTAATGTCAGATCCATTTACAGAGCCTCCGTGTCCCGCTTACATGCGTCTTTGAACCTCAGCTGGGGCCGGCCAGCTGCTCTTTTACCACACGCCAGCTGTCCATACAGATTATCTTTAGGGATGTGACCATCTTCCACGTGACGAACATGACAAAGCCACTGCAGTCTTCGCTGGTGAAGAAGGGTGTACCTACTTGGAAGACCGGTGCGAGAATGCACTTCTGTATTTGTCACCTTGTCTCTCCATGAGATGCCAAGGATGGATCACATGCACCGTTGGTGAAAGATGTTGAGCCTATGTTCTTGCTTGGCACATGTTGTCCACGTTTTGCTGCCATAAAGAAGCATACTGATGACACATACATTGTAGACCATGGCCTTGGTCTTGGCTGGAAGTTTATAGTTTTCTCAGACACATGTTGTAAGATGAGAAAATATGGTAACAGCTCTGGCAGTGCGATTGCCCAATTTAGAGTCTAGGGTGAGTGTAGCATTGATTAGTGACCCCCAGGTAAGTGAACTGGTCCACAGTTGCCAGTTCACAGTTAACGATTGTCAATACTAATGGTTCTAGTAGCCTGCTACTTGTACATACTCTTTCTCCTTTCTGTAAATCGACTCTTCTTGCTCCACCAACAGTTAATTTAAACATTCTGCCTTATGTGGATTGTCAGTACATTGATTGCATTTCAAAGATAGATTATTGTTAGGTATATTAAAATACAATAGCTAATTTCTGTATAATCTGTATAATATTTTAGATGAATATTTTTGTACATGTATATGTCAATTTTAATATGAAACCTGTAGCACTTGTTACAATGTTAATATTTTATGTTGCTTGTTATGACTAAATTTGACTTTATTTTTATGAAATGACATGGACATATTTTGGTGTAGACAGTGCGTGCTATACTAAACTTTTTAGAAATGGAAGTCCCTAAGTACTTACTGTTACTAGAGATCTCAACCTTTATGAGTTGATGCTACTACTTTCCCTAAGTGTCAGGTACCCATTTTCATCTATCCCAGCAGAGAAGGTTGTGACTAGAGAACGCACTCTGGCATTTCTTCCATGAAGGGTAAACTCTGATTGCTCTGCCAATATGATGCGAAATACCATTATTATGAAAACATTTATATTTATAAACCGCACATAAAATACTTATTTTCAATACATAAATCCTTACCAATAGATCTAGCAATGCTTTCAAGAAAACTACACACTCTGAAGCCATTTAATAGTGTTATACCATTTCTTACCTGCCATCTTTAACCATCTCATCTGCTACTTACTGGAGCTGGAGTCTCTAAGACAGTCTAGCAGTGCTTTCATCACTATTCTGACAAGGGCTTGTCTGCCCGAGCATGTAAAGTCTGGACTCGGCTGATGCACGGAGCACGATGAGACACTCAGAATTCGATGGTCATCCAATACATCCTATTCTATCTTCAGCCATCTCAGCTACATCATGCAGCTAAACCCAAATTGTTCAGGGCACAAGAGTGAGGCTGACAACCAGCTCTTCTTCACTTAAATCAAAATACAGAGCAAGTCACATCATCGGGCATGCCATAGGAATCTTATACTGTTTTCATCTTTGCTTGTGATGAGCAACTATTAGCTTAAGCCATACTTACTTATGTCTTCATTAATATGACTGTTGTTATATGTAATCCATGCCTCTGTAGTCTTTTCTTCACTACCAATTCATCAGTTTTCTTGCTCTTACTTTGAAGCCATGCTGTTTGGTATTATTGGTTTAGTAGCAGCACACAAAAATTTTACCAATTCATGAATAAGCACTGAAACGTAATATGCAGATTGGTTAAGTGTACTTTAGAATAACAGTAATCCACATATGAATAATATCAAGAAGAAAATAATTTTCTGTGGCAGTCAAATGGAGTTTATGTTTTAGTGAGTTGCAGGTCTCCATTTTCTTCACATGGCCGACCACATTTTGGCAGCAATCTGAATGAGTTCTGGGTCTCAGTCAGTTAGTGGGGATGGAATTTAATACTGAAACCCATTTGCAATCATGTTCTCTAGAATTTGCTTTAGAAATATTGTATCTTAGTTTTTCTGTTGATGGTGCAGTGAAACATTTTTGTCTTTAAGCAGCACTAGGTTCTGGCTGTGACAACGCCCCCTCATCTTCAGCATCAGATTCAGTAGGCTGAGTAGGTTAAATTCTTTGTCTAACTCCTATTCAACATCAGAAAAATGTGAATCCTTATCACTAAATTCAGCTAGAGTACACAACTCCCTAGCCTTTTCTACAGATAAAAACAACCTACTATTAGACAATCTTGAAGTGCTAGGTTTGCTACACATTTTTGTGATAAACTGACTAGAAAGATGACAAATGTTTTCCTAGTTTGATTTTCCTCACAATGCATGTCAGCTTTTACAATTGAAATGTAAATATAATGGTTACTTCCCTTACCATTTAATGTCAATTAAAATCTAGAAACACTGAAAAAAACTAAACAATTTCGTTCAATGTGCTGTTAACGATATAAACAATATGGGCGTCTTTCTGGCAACAAGCGGACACCCGGAAGAATGCTGACAGCGTTCTTATGGCCTTTAAGAGTTAATTTTCAATAAGTAAATATATAGGCAATATACGGGATATTTCTACCACTCACTAGACAAGCTCTATGGCAGTGTCGACAGCCTCAGGATGACCGCTGCTTTTTTCGAAAAAAAATAAAGGTTGATGTCTGACTGCGTACGATGAAGAAGAAGAAGAAGAAGAAGAAGAAGAAGTTCTACCACTTCAAGTAAAATAATCTTTTGGCAATTATGATCACAATCATTGCAACTGTGCTAGATAAAATTCATTATGATTGAATTTCTTTCCTTAATTTTATTTCAGACTTCCACCATGCCTTCAAACCCAGAACAGTTATTGGGGGCCATTCTTGTGCGCAAAGATATTTTTAACCGTTTTGAAGCAACGATGCATGACACATGCCTAGATGCAAACAACTTGCTTGAATATCTCTTTTCTTTGTATAACAGGTGACTTGATGATGTTATTTGTGTGTGTATGTGTGTTTTATGAAATTTAAGATATTTATAGTCTACACATATTTCTGTATGCGTATGAGACCTGGACCATTACAGCAGATATCCAGGGCAGAATACATGCAATGGAAATAAGGTGCTATAGAAAACTCCTAAATGTTACATATAAAGATTGTGTCACAAACGTAGAAATATGACAGAGAGTTGAAAATGCTATTGGTCCTTATGAAGATCTGTTCACAACAATCAAAAGACGAAAGATGGCCTGGTGCGGGCACGTCGCGCGGTGCAACGGAATTACCAACTCGATACTCTTTGGTTCCGTATCGGGACAGAGAGGGTGAGGACGTCCAAGGAAGAGGTGGGTGGACGACATCACTGAGTGGTCAAGCCTTCGTGCCGGTGAGATACGACAGGTGGCGGCAGACAAAGAAAGATGGCGTGGGATTTTGGAAGTGTCTTCAAGTCTGCCCCAACAACTTGATGAGTTACGGGATGAACTGAACTGAACATATTTATTGTCTATAGAGGCGACTAACTATGTCACATGGCAAAACACCTGTCATGTTTGGAGCAACATAGATGGCACCTAACTGGCTGCGGGTCTACTTTTCTTGAGTGTTTAGTTCATTAAGACAGGCTAGCACATCGGTTAACCACTCTCCCCGGCATTTGTCCCAACACAGTATAGTAATGAACTACTCGAGCCTAGCCCGCTAAGCAAGAAACCCTCATCCCAGCTACACCCAACTTACACCAGAGCTGGGACCTGCACAGGGGCATCCAGCCCTGTAGAAGTACAGGTCGACCAAGACTAAGATAGTCTACATAAATCAGACGAAGAAAAGCTCTGAATTACCGAACGTGCAATGGATCCCCTAAAAGACCATATACTTCTTCTTCTTCGTACGCAGTCAGACAGTAACCACAAAAGACCATATACGAAATACCGACATCCGCGACCAAACTGAGTTCTGGGATGTCTCTGACTCTGCATCAATACGAAAGTACAGATAGGCCGGCCACGTGGTCCGCATGACTGACGATAGATGGATGAGGAAGGTTTATTTATGATGACCATACAACTACAACCGCCTGCGAGGCCGCCACCAACGAGATGATCTGCACCACCCCTTTGAACTATCATGGTGCTCCATGACGAAGGATCGTCACATATTCAAGCAGCTTTTGACGACTACCTGGCAACAGGCAACCTTGCCAAATTGAATAGTAGGATTCAAGTAAGCAAGGAAGATTAAAATAATGGATAGGCGAATTCTGATGATGGATATTGAACTAGTGGCATTCACTTGTGAGCGATGGTTAACAGGAACAACGAAAGTAAAAACTATGAATAACGAGGCTCGCTGTACTGAATTCTTTTTCTTCTTCATTCATCCTAAAATCAAGTTACTAGTTTCTCTTACAAAGGAGACTTGTTTGTAAGGAGGCTGTTTTACCTCCGTACAATTTTTGTCTCATATCTGTCTACAATCCCAGCATTGTTCTCTCACTTCCTGTGTGATCATGCAGTTTTGTAGGGTATGTTCCACGGTCATGGTATGCTCCTCACATGGACATCTGTCCCAATCCTCATTTGTTGTAGGAATGACACTTGTCTATTAAACCTTGGTCTGAAGATGACTATCTGCTCTTCTTTAAGTTAAATCATAGTAGTTTTCTTTTTGAAAGTTGGGGGTATTGATCCATTAATTTTCTTCTGAAGTTGGCTTTAATTATGGTCTTGGCCTCATTATATGTCATGCTCATGTTTGCTAGTTCGTCTGCAGCTTCATTGTCTTTGATATTGCAGTGATAGGGGATCACCAACCTTGGATGTTCTAGTAAGAGCTGTGTCAGGGAGAACATACATTGCTCGAGATCTTCATCTTCATATTAGTCAGAAATACTACCTCACCTCACCTCACCTCAGCTTCCTGGTAGCCCTCCCTGGAAACAGGCTGTTTTCATGGCAGCCCGGCTAACGAGATGAGGGATCGACTTGATCCCCGTAGTAGTGAGTGGCACGCAGATGAAACCAAGCATAGCACAGCCGCCTGGTGGACCCCGGTCTACCTTCATCAGCACACTCGGGATGTGAGGAAAGCTACTACAACCCGCCACTTAACATCCTTTTGAGGGTGCACAAAATAGTAACTAACTCATTGCTCATTGTGGACATTCGTAAACAACAACAATACAGTGTATTCTATTCTACGGACGACATCCTGCTACTTTCAGTGCCTTGTAGCAGCAGTTTGAGAACGAACAAAGAAAAAGAAGAAGAAGCTGCTTGATCTCATTGGTTGAATGTACCAGGATTCCAGTATTAGTTTTTACAAAATACTTAACTTAGCTGCTCCTCTTTTACCACGGTAATGCTGCTAATGCCACTTGTACTAGAGTTAGGTGCTTTGATGATTTTCTTTGGTGACAGGTTACAGTTGATCTACTAACATCTTGAAGCGTACTTGGGAAAGTGGACCGGACAAGTGTATTCTTTAAAAAAATTATCGTCCTGAAAAATACGAGGTGTGTTCAAATGAAACTGGACCGAATTGAAACAAATGAACAATGCACATGATGACGTCACTTCTTATGTAAACAGTACATACCAGCCGTCAATTTTGCAAAATTTCATTATCCTCCGACTCATAGTTTCCCCAGCAGACCGCTAAAAACATGGCAGGTGTGATACAGAATCCATTCAGAGTTCATCAGCAAGCGTTGATTCAATTTCTTACAGCTGAAGGATGTCGACCAGTTGACATTCATCTCAGAATGCAGGCAATGTATGGTGACAAAAGTGTGTTGAAGACAACAGTGATAAACTGGACAACAATGTTTAAAGAAGGACGTGAGTTAATGAAAGATCTTCGGAGACCAGGTCAGGCGCATATTGTTGCGTCAGAAGATGCCATTGCCAAAATTGATGCAGCAATCTATTGTGGACCGTCGCCGAAGCTTACGTTAGCTAGCAGAGGAATTCGCTGTGACGCAAGGGACAGTTCAAATAGTGGTTAGCAAAAAACTGAAGTAGCGGAAGGTGTATTCACAATGGTTACCTCGGCTGCTGATCAACCACCATAAGGAAAAACGCATGGGATTGAGTTTGAACCACTTGCTGCGATACGAAGAGGAGGGTGATTCGTTTATTTTCCGCTTAGTGGCAGGTGATGAATCATGGTGCCACCACTTCGAGCAGAGCAGCAAAACTCCCAGCATGCAATGGAAACATCCTGTATTGCCGGAACCAAACAAATTGCAAGTCACACATTTTTGCTGGTAAGGTTCCGCTGACAGGGACTTTTGTTGGTAGACTATAAAGAGCCTGACGGAAACATCAATGCCATCCACTACAATGACACACTAAATAAGCTGCATACAGCAATCAAACATAAACGACCCGGCATGTTTTCGAGTTGTGTGATTCTGTCCACATGTCGCGAAAATTGTTCAGAAAGCGTTGGCACAGAAAAGGTCGGAAGTACTGCCACACCCATCCTGTGGTCCTGATATGTCCTCTTGTGACTTCCATTCGTTCTACTTAGGGAGTCTGTGGGGATTTTGGCTAACATGCTACGCATGAACACAGCCTCAGCAGTTGGACATGGTAGTGGTCGTTCACCTTTGAACGCCTAAGCGAACATTATTATTATTATTCACAAAATGCATATAATAAAATTGGTACCTGAACTATTTCTTATATCTTCCAGCACAGCAACTCCTGCTGAAAGAGAAAATCTTCCATCACTTCAGGGCCTTGGATTCGTGCACAGAGACACGAATTGCAACAAGAAGGTAATAGGTCGAGGACACCATGTGTTTCCAGGCCAACCTATCATTGGCAACTCACAGCTTCCGCAACCAAACATTCAGGTCAGACCTGCTGATCCCAGGGGACATCAAACAGGGATTATCGAAGTACACAAAAAGAAAATCAAAATTGATCAACCCAGTTTTCCAGGAAGTGTAAATTTAGCAGTTCGACATCAAGACTATAGTCTTCCGGTGTCCTTGAAACCGTACAACAATCATTTAGTTTTTTCTGGGGCCAGCAATAATCAGTCTCCCGGTGTCAAAGGGGAGACAACATCAGAAATAGAATCCCGCCATGCACAATTATCGTCTTCCCTTCCACCATTTAGTCAGATCTGTCGTCAGGGTAGCAGACCA
Organism: Ariolimax columbianus; assembly: GCA_036924085.1. Classification (NCBI taxonomy): domain Eukaryota; kingdom Metazoa; phylum Mollusca; class Gastropoda; order Stylommatophora; family Arionidae; genus Ariolimax; species Ariolimax columbianus. Next base: position 75,120,709 of record JAVGWX010000012.1, read on the forward strand.
TACAGTCCAGCGACAGCCCAATACTCAGATGCTCTTTCTACACCTCAGCTCAAGGATGGGCACACAAATTTGACTCTGGAGATTAGAGGTGATCGCAGCATTAGTGATGTCAAGAAAGAAATAGAAGGAGCCTTGCCTGGGGTGTCATCAGATCAGCCAGTATTGAAGAATATTCAGAATCCATCAAAACTTGCCAAGAAGCCCAAACTCAAAGGTTAGTACATTGTCATATTTACAAATTAATTGTTTGGCTTGGCTTCGTTCGTTCTCAATCTCCCACTACCAAACCCTGAAAGGGCTTAAGTAGCAGAATGTAGTCCAGAGAATGGAATGTGTTGTGTTGTAATTTACAGCTTGACTGTGATATTTGCACCTTTCGGTCCAATACATCCGACTTCAGCAAGCATTTTTTGAGTATTGGGTTAGCATTCCCTCTTCGATCGCTTCTCCTTAGCCAGTCTGCCCTGCCTGTTATCCAGGATCACCACGTGGAGGGGAAGAAGGGTCGTTGCAGCTTTGCTTCGCTGGCCCTGACGCTAGCAGTCAGCTATTGGTCGCTGACCGCTGCAGCTCATGCGCTGCTCAGCATCTTGATCCCAGTAAATTTTTTGAGTCCCTCGACCATTTCAACATCAATCGATCAATTAATTGAAGCCCTTCAACTCCCTGCGGAGCAAAGGTTATCAACAAATACTCACATTATCTTCCTAACATTGCCAGCTCCCCCCACATCTTTCCTGCAATTTCAAGTTTTTAAGTTTGTCTCAACATGTCTTTGAGTGTTTAAGTTTGTCTCAACATGTCTTTGAGTGTTTAAGTTTGTCTCAACATGTCTTTGAGTGTTTAAGTTTGTCTCAACATGTCTTTGAGTGTTTAAGTTTGTCTCAACATGTCTTTGAGTGTTTAAGTTTGTCTCAACATGTCTTTGAGTGTTTAAGTTTGTCTCAACATGTCTTTGAGTGTTTAAGTTTGTCTCAACATGTCTTTGAGTGTTTAAGTTTGTCTCAACATGTCTTTGAGTGTTTAAGTTTGTCTCAACATGTCTTTGAGTGTTTAAGTTTGTCTCAACATGTCTTTGAGTGTTTAAGTTTGTCTCAACATGTCTTTGAGTGTTTAAGTTTGTCTCAACATGTCTTTGAGTGTTTAAGTTTGTCTCAACATGTCTTTGAGTGTTTAAGTTTGTCTCAACATGTCTTTGAGTGTTTAAGTTTGTCTCAACATGTCTTTGAGTGTTTAAGTTTGTCTCAACATGTCTTTGAGTGTTTAAGTTTGTCTCAACATGTCTTTGAGTGTTTAAGTTTGTCTCAACATGTCTTTGAGTGTTTAAGTTTGTCTCAACATGTCTTTGAGTGTTTAAGTTTGTCTCAACATGTCTTTGAGTGTTTAAGTTTGTCTCAACATGTCTTTGAGTTTTTAAGTTTGTCTCAACATGTCTTTGAGTGTTTAAGTTTGTCTCAACATGTCTTTGAGTGTTTAAGTTTGTCTCAACATGTCTTTGAGTGTTTAAGTTTGTCTCAACATGTCTTTGAGTGTTTAAGTTTGTCTCAACATGTCTTTGAGTGTTTAAGTTTGTCTCAACATGTCTTTGAGTGTTTAAGTTTGTCTCAACATGTCTTTGAGTGTTTAAGTTTGTCTCAACATGTCTTTGAGTGTTTAAGTTTGTCTCAACATGTCTTTGAGTGTTTAAGTTTGTCTCAACATGTCTTTGAGTGTTTAAGTTTGTCTCAACATGTCTTTGAGTGTTTAAGTTTGTCTCAACATGTCTTTGAGTGTTTAAGTTTGTCTCAACATGTCTTTGAGTGTTTAAGTTTGTCTCAACATGTCTTTGAGTGTTTAAGTTTGTCTCAACATGTCTTTGAGTGTTTAAGTTTGTCTCAACATGTCTTTGAGTGTTTAAGTTTGTCTCAACATGTCTTTGAGTGTTTAAGTTTGTCTCAACATGTCTTTGAGTGTTTAAGTTTGTCTCAACATGTCTTTGAGTGTTTAAGTTTGTCTCAACATGTCTTTGAGTGTTTAAGTTTGTCTCAACATGTCTTTGAGTGTTTAAGTTTGTCTCAACATGTCTTTGAGTGTTTAAGTTTGTCTCAACATGTCTTTGAGTGTTTAAGTTTGTCTCAACATGTCTTTGAGTGTTTAAGTTTGTCTCAACATGTCTTTGAGTGTTTAAGTTTGTCTCAACATGTCTTTGAGTGTTTAAGTTTGTCTCAACATGTCTTTGAGTGTTTAAGTTTGTCTCAACATGTCTTTGAGTGTTTAAGTTTGTCTCAACATGTCTTTGAGTGTTTAAGTTTGTCTCAACATGTCTTTGAGTGTTTAAGTTTGTCTCAACATGTCTTTGAGTGTTTAAGTTTGTCTCAACATGTCTTTGAGTGTTTAAGTTTGTCTCAACATGTCTTTGAGTGTTTAAGTTTGTCTCAACATGTCTTTGAGTGTTTAAGTTTGTCTCAACATGTCTTTGAGTGTTTAAGTTTGTCTCAACATGTCTTTGAGTGTTTAAGTTTGTCTCAACATGTCTTTGAGTGTTTAAGTTTGTCTCAACATGTCTTTGAGTGTTTAAGTTTGTCTCAACATGTCTTTGAGTGTTTAAGTTTGTCTCAACATGTCTTTGAGTGTTTAAGTTTGTCTCAACATGTCTTTGAGTGTTTAAGTTTGTCTCAACATGTCTTTGAGTGTTTAAGTTTGTCTCAACATGTCTTTGAGTGTTTAAGTTTGTCTCAACATGTCTTTGAGTGTTTAAGTTTGTCTCAACATGTCTTTGAGTGTTTAAGTTTGTCTCAACATGTCTTTGAGTGTTTAAGTTTGTCTCAACATGTCTTTGAGTGTTTAAGTTTGTCTCAACATGTCTTTGAGTGTTTAAGTTTGTCTCAACATGTCTTTGAGTGTTTAAGTTTGTCTCAACATGTCTTTGAGTGTTTAAGTTTGTCTCAACATGTCTTTGAGTGTTTAAGTTTGTCTCAACATGTCTTTGAGTGTTTAAGTTTGTCTCAACATGTCTTTGAGTGTTTAAGTTTGTCTCAACATGTCTTTGAGTGTTTAAGTTTGTCTCAACATGTCTTTGAGTGTTTAAGTTTGTCTCAACATGTCTTTGAGTGTTTAAGTTTGTCTCAACATGTCTTTGAGTGTTTAAGTTTGTCTCAACATGTCTTTGAGTGTTTAAGTTTGTCTCAACATGTCTTTGAGTGTTTAAGTTTGTCTCAACATGTCTTTGAGTGTTTAAGTTTGTCTCAACATGTCTTTGAGTGTTTAAGTTTGTCTCAACATGTCTTTGAGTGTTTAAGTTTGTCTCAACATGTCTTTGAGTGTTTAAGTTTGTCTCAACATGTCTTTGAGTGTTTAAGTTTGTCTCAACATGTCTTTGAGTGTTTAAGTTTGTCTCAACATGTCTTTGAGTGTTTAAGTTTGTCTCAACATGTCTTTGAGTGTTTAAGTTTGTCTCAACATGTCTTTGAGTGTTTAAGTTTGTCTCAACATGTCTTTGAGTGTTTAAGTTTGTCTCAACATGTCTTTGAGTGTTTAAGTTTGTCTCAACATGTCTTTGAGTGTTTAAGTTTGTCTCAACATGTCTTTGAGTGTTTAAGTTTGTCTCAACATGTCTTTGAGTGTTTAAGTTTGTCTCAACATGTCTTTGAGTGTTTAAGTTTGTCTCAACATGTCTTTGAGTGTTTAAGTTTGTCTCAACATGTCTTTGAGTGTTTAAGTTTGTCTCAACATGTCTTTGAGTGTTTAAGTTTGTCTCAACATGTCTTTGAGTGTTTAAGTTTGTCTCAACATGTCTTTGAGTGTTTAAGTTTGTCTCAACATGTCTTTGAGTGTTTAAGTTTGTCTCAACATGTCTTTGAGTGTTTAAGTTTGTCTCAACATGTCTTTGAGTGTTTAAGTTTGTCTCAACATGTCTTTGAGTGTTTAAGTTTGTCTCAACATGTCTTTGAGTGTTTAAGTTTGTCTCAACATGTCTTTGAGTGTTTAAGTTTGTCTCAACATGTCTTTGAGTGTTTAAGTTTGTCTCAACATGTCTTTGAGTGTTTAAGTTTGTCTCAACATGTCTTTGAGTGTTTAAGTTTGTCTCAACATGTCTTTGAGTGTTTAAGTTTGTCTCAACATGTCTTTGAGTGTTTAAGTTTGTCTCAACATGTCTTTGAGTGTTTAAGTTTGTCTCAACATGTCTTTGAGTGTTTAAGTTTGTCTCAACATGTCTTTGAGTGTTTAAGTTTGTCTCAACATGTCTTTGAGTGTTTAAGTTTGTCTCAACATGTCTTTGAGTGTTTAAGTTTGTCCCTACTTCTCTTGCCATAAGTATTTCAGAATAGTGTCTGCCTTATAATTTATTCAGCTGTTTTCAGTAATGTGAGTCCTATCCATCGAAAGCACTTTTTCTTTAACTTAACGTTTATAGTTGGGTTTAGAAAACTCTGCAGAGTCTGTGTACAAGCAATTTCTTTTAAATTCACTTGATCTAAAAATACATGTGCGCATCCAATCTATTCTTGAATGTATTAATTGACCCAGCCTCCACTATTTCCCGTGGCAATGCATTCCAAGCATTTACCACTCTCTGACAAAAAAAAATATTTCCTGATATCCAATATTAATTTCTAGCTGTGCCCTCTTGTTCTTGTAGGCGGCTGTATTTTAAAAAACTTGTTATAGTCAAATGTATCATTTCCGTTGATTATCTTATAGACCTGTATTAAATCACCTCAAATTCTTCTCATAACTTTAATTTTGGAATTCCACAATCAGTTTTATCACTCAGTTTTGTTTATGGGTACAATTGTACATAGTTAGCGAGGGAAAAGGCTGCAAGGACAAGAACTGGTCATCCCACCACTACAAACTGTGTCTTAGTGTAATGAAGTCTCTAACACTTCATTCCTGGTAAGATGTTGTCGGTTGAAGAACACCCTGTACCATTACCCCATACACAACCATCTTTAACCATCTGGAAGATAACAATGGTGTTATTCTTGTCAACCTGGTTACAGTTTAGGTAAAAAAAAGAAACGGTTAAAATATAGAAAAAGTTAACTCTTCACAGTTTGGCCTAATTTATTAAATTTGTCTTAACCACTGGCTTCCCAATTAAACAATCAAGGTTCAATGCCCAGTTAGTGCAGTATTATTTTTTGTTCTGATTTCAACCAGATCATGTGGTCGACCCGGCCACAGAAATTGGGTACCAGAAAGAAATCTGGGATGTAAAGGCAGCCGGCGTGATACTGACTGCATCACCCATTATGTACCGTGGGTCACCAAATAATATGGACCTAACACCATATTTCACATTTGCTGCGTGGCATGAAATGGGATCTTTACTCATTTTAATAAACTTAACCCATTACAGTTTGGTCTAATTGATTTGATCCATGAATTAACCATCTACACTCCAGCCGAACTGATTAGATACATGACTTAATCCTACCATGCCACTGTACCCAATTCTCGGTAATTTCCTTAACTGCCGCTAAACCGCTGTACCTAATTTTCTGTACTTTGGATAGTACGTCATAAAATGCGTCAGAATCTAAAAATAACCAACCAATTGTGGTCAATCCTTGTGATTAGTCATTGCAAATGGCTGCCCCCATGTTTGAATTGATTTTGTGGGGTTTAACGTGAACAAATTTGGAAAATTGACAATGAAACGAGCGGCTGATGAACCAAGCACTTCAACAGGAAAGCAAAGTAAGTCTAGGCTTATGACAGTCCAACAGGTGATCAATAATTTGGTTGATTCAGACTCTGTTCAAGTGAAACAGACAGTGAGAGCTCGAGTGATGAGATGAAGGCTTTTCTTGGACTGAGGATCTATATGGAATACTCATGTATAAAGCCCAGCTATCAGGATTATTGGACAAATGAGGGCTCTTTGTTGTGTTTACTCCCGGATTTCGAAATGTTATGACTCAAGACAGATTCTTGGCCTTTTGCTGGGTGGATTGGCACACAAAGGTGGAATATTGACGCTAGATGAAAGGTAAACCTATTTTCTACAATGTCTCCAAGTTACATCTTATTCTAACCACTTGTTTACATGTAACTAACATTTTTCTATATCATGTTGGTTTTTTTCTCTTTAATGCCAGGAGCCCAGTTATGGGGGACAGTTAGGTTCAGGGCCTTGGGTCTGGTAGGGTTAAGACACAAATCTAATCAATTAGGTCAGACTGTAAAGGGTTACGGACACCTTTCTCTGATCTTGTCCATCTTTGTAATTAAAGTACTTGCTTCACAGGGCAGAAGCAGCTAGCAAGTTCAATTCCTGTCAGTGAGACACTCAGGTCTTCATTCAATCTAACGTGAAGCACAGACTACATTTGCTGCTGGTCCTTTTAAAGGACGCCTGTCTCCGGTTTTTCGGAGTCTTTCCTCATAACTATAATTCTGGAATCCCACTATCAGTTTTGTCGCTCTTCTTTGTATCCTTTCCAGCATGTCTATATCTCATCTATGATAAAGACTCCACATTTGTACACAGTACTCCAATCCAGACCTATAGGTATTGTTGTTGTTGTTATCCCATAACTGCTGAACAAACCTGCTCTTGGGAGCCCAATGCCATTCTTACATAAATACATGTCTTCTTCAGTTGCTTCACTGCTCCGTACAGTGTGTTTGCAATTGTCGGCAGTGCTTGTAAGAATCTTTTCCTCATGTCCACAAGCACCTTGCACTCAATGAGTAGGTGTCAACCTGTTTTATCAGGATGAGAGCAATGTCTTCACAAGGGCATGTGCTGGGGATTGATGCAGTTTAAGTGGCTATTGATTCTGATATGTCCTGTTCGGAACTGAAAGATGAGACTTTGATCTCTTCTATGTAGTTTATTTATGTCATCTGTCCTTATTGGCTGTGACATTTCGCTAAATACACTGCGACCTGTTGTTCCCATTGCCCCCCTATTCATCCAGATTTCCAAAATATTATTCTTAATAATTTGTTTTACTGTGTGGTTACTGCAGGGTCTATCAATTTGTTGTTTCAAGACTCATGTTTTTGCCAATCTATCGGCCAACTCGTTCCCTAATATCTCACTATGTCCAGAGATCCATTGCAAGGTGACATCCCACGGACAGTAATGATGTTGTTGATCGCCCTCCCCACCAAGAAATCTCCATTTCTTTGTATGGGGTGTTCTTCATCGCCTCTAGAACCGACTTGGAGTCACTAAAAATCACAAAATCCATTGGCAACAATTCGCTCAAGTCAAGCTGTTATGGTGCAAGATCTCAACTGCTGTTCTTATAGCTTTGGCCTCCGCTTCATCATTTGAATGGTTTTTGCCGCATGAATCACAAAATTCGTATTTGGACCCATTTGGGTATTTCATATGGATACCATACCGTGCAAAGGAGGTAGATTTTAATGCTGATCCATCCATATAGACCAGGACTGCCGATTTTGGGTAGCTAGAGGCTGTCTCTAAGGCACATGTCTTCAGGATATTAGGTGTAATCTCTTTGGTGGCTGCCTTTTCTGTCAGGTGTGTTTTAATGACTGGCAGGCAAAGATTTTCCCAAGGGGGTGGTCCAAAAAACCTATTTTCTGTTTCTCTCTCACCTCTGGTAGATGGTAAATATGAATATGGCTTTCCTCTTCTACTACATCCAGTGGGGACAATTGCTTCAGTCTTCTCTTTTGCTTCCAAGGGTCTATATGTACCCTATTTGGATGGCATCTTATAGGCATCTACCAGGCTCTTTCCCACACTACTATATAATAACTTTATCAAACTATTTAATTCTCTCTATTCAAAGTAGTCTTCCATCGATGAAAGTTTGGACCTTTTTGTTGTGTCTTTCAGTGTTCCCCATGTCACACAGATTCATATAATAGCATGAACTTGACATTGAACTTTAAGATCTTTATTTTTATGGTGGACTTGATTTCTTTTGATCTCCACAAATTCCCTAAAGCAATAAAAGCCTGTCTCACCTTTTGTATTCTAAATTTGATATATCAATCAGTACCTCCGACCTTGTCTATATTGCTACCAAGATGTATGAAAGAGTCTGTCTACCTCTTGTAGGTTTCAATAAATGTGTTTGTGTGTAATCTTTGTTGTAATGTTTTGTTTAACCCTTTACAATCTATTCCAAATCTATACAGAATGAAGGTAGCAACATTGTTGAACTCTTAAATGAACTTCTTTTTGTTGATGATCAAGCAGTCATAGCAACTTCAGAAATACAATTGGGGCAACAAATTGATCAACTAAATACAGCATGAAAATCAATGTAGAAAAAACTGAGGTCATAAAAATATATAGAAAAGCAGAAGACATCAATATCACCAAAAACAGCAAATGAAACAGGTGAAAGATTTCACATACTTAGGGAGCACGTTATCAGCAAACAGAAGAATTACAGCGAAATTCCAATAACGATGCAACAAGGCAAATCAGATTATTGGACAATTAACTCCAATACTTATATGCAAGCATGTGACAATAACTACCAAAAGAACTTTATACAACACGATTTTTGTCCAGACACTATGCTATCAATGTCAAAACGGGACACTAACATCAAATGAAAAATGCAACATCGTAACAACAAAAATGAAATGCCTGCAAAAAATATTGAGCGTAACAAGGAGAGACATGATCAGAAACATGAGACTAGTAGGAACAACACCAGTATTAGACTACATTAAAAAACGGCAACTAAAATGGTTTGTCCAAGTAACAAGCCTACCAACATACTTCACCCCCCAACAAGCAATGCTATTTAGTTAAAACGTATTCAAAATCAAAGGCAGACCACGAAAAAGGTGGCTTACAGAAATATCCGAGGCAGTAAATGCTACTGTGTATGAGGCACACAGGCGGGCTCGTTCTAGAGATCTCTTCATAACCTGACGCTGAAAGGCATAACAGGGCAAGCGAAAAGAAAGAATCTATTCTAATTTACTAGAGTCTATGGCAGGAGCTGCCACTCCACTTACGTGGTGTGTTCAAATGGAACTAGACCTATCTGCACCAAGTGAACATTCGTACAATGCGCATGATGACGTCACACTGATGTAAACATAACATACCAACCATCAAGATTGCAAAATTTCATTATCCTCAGTATCATAGTTTCCTCAGCAGACCGTTTAAAACATGGCGGGTGTGATATGGAATCTGTCCAGAGTTGATCAGCAAGCAGTGATTCGGTTTCTAACAGCTGAAGGTGTTGACCAGTTGACATTCATCGCAGAATGCAAGCAGTGTATAATGACAATAGTGTAGCGAACGTAAGCTCTGGCGACAGTCCACCCGAATTGGTGCATCAATTTTGGTGATGGCATCTTCTGACGCAACAATATGTGCCTGATCTGGTCTTGGAAGATTTTTCGTTAACTCACATCTTTCTTTAAACATCGTTGTCCAGTTCTTCACTGTTGTCTTCGACACACTTTTGTCACCATACACTACCTGCATTCTGCGATGAGTATCAACTGGTCGTCATCCTTCAGCTGTTAGAAACTAAATCACAGCTCGCCAATCAATTCTGGACGGATTCCGTATTACACCCGCCATGTTTTCAACAGTCTGCTGAGGCAACTATGAGTCGGAAGGAAAATGAAATGATGTCATCATGCGCTTTATAAGTATGTTCACTTGGTGAATTAGGTCCAGTTTCATTTGAACACACCTCGTTTATTAGTTTATTTATAATAAAATAATAATTTTTTTATAAATTAGCTTAAATTATGAAGGACAGTCATTAAGTAACAGCAATTTACAGACAAGAAAAGCCTGTGAACTATCATCATGATGTGAAGCAAACATTCCATGCCTTCACTGTCTGCAAGTATGCAGATCCCATATTGGAGTTGTGAACCTGCTGAAATATTCTTTGCACTAAAGCAAGGAGGACTCATGCCCACCTTTTTATGTTTGTCCTCTGATGTATGAAGAGTAGTCATCTACCAGAGAGAATTAATCAAGAGTGTAAAACTCAAATCGAGTAGCTTCGAAAACATAAACATTAGAAGATTGATAGCTCCATACACAACTCTCTTTAATTGTATAAGGGCCTATCCAGAAAGTTGATACTTATTTAGTTAACATATGGTTTTCTTTTGTTTTCCTTATAGGTTCCGTTGGATTGCCAGTTGGTGCTAATAATAGCAATAATGGAGAACGAACAGGAAGGAAGAAGAGAACGCACCAGTGTTTTTGTGGTGCGTTGTTTACACGGGCAGACAACTTGAAGCGACACATACGAAAATGTCACGAAGAGAAGTTGGAGAAACTTAGCGGAACAGCTCTAGAATTCGAGGTCGACAACAGTGGTGCCCCTTTAGCTAAAAGTTTTTCACACGCGTTTCCATCATCTGGCCAGGAAGGCGTAGACACACAACAGCCACAGAATTCTCAAGGTTCGCAGCAGCACCAGCCACAACATTACCACCAACGAGAAGATCTCCACCACCCACAGGATAATAATGTTGGGAAGTCCACGTCGGGTGTTAAGTGGTCTTGCTTTTGTGGGGAAAGTTTTGATGACCATTTTCGGTTGGTGGAACATACCAGAACACATGAAAGCAATATATAAAAGAACCTGACACGCTATGCAAGATTTATGCCTCGTTTTTGGTTTCACAATTGCCGTTGTGTTTTTTTTTACTTTTGTATCAGCCTGTCTATGACAAATGGTAACTGTCAGATCCTCAGAAGAGACTCCGAAATCTATAATTAAAGCTGCTGTGTACAGGACCTTGGAAGGACAATGTTCGAGAGGACCTAAGCATCATGTACGTCAAAATTGTCGTTATGCAGCGTCTGGGTCATCAATTTATTCTTATCACTAAACTTGATTTCATGTAACCTTGGTCAATTGATTTGACTCCATGTATCCCTTAGATCATTAACTTGACTTCATGTAACCTTGGTCAATTGATTTGACTCCATGTATCCCTTAGATCATTAACTTGACTTCATGTAACCTTGGTCAAATAACTAGAGTTCATGTTCTATGGCTCCATTAATGAGGAAGTCATCTAGCCGTTGGCCCATTAACATGACTTCATGCAGCCGTTGGCTCATTAACCTGACTTCATACAGCTATTGCATCATTATTTTACTTAATGTGACCAAGTCATTACATGACTTCATACAGTCATTGTCTCATTATCTGACTTGATGTGACCAGCTTATTACCTGACTTCATACAGCCATTGTTTCATTACCTGACTTAATGTGACTAGCTCACCTGACTTCATACAGCCATTGCCTCATTATCTGACTTAATGTGACCAGCTCATTACCAGATTTCATACAACCATTGCCTCATTATTTGACTTAAAGTGACCAGCTCATTACTTGACTTCAAGCAGTCTTTGGTTCATCCTGTTTGTCTTATAATGATCCATGATTCATTAACTTGTCTTCAGATATCCCTCGTAGTGGTTTGAGTTCAAGACCTACGAAATACAAGAAGACTTAATAGTTGACCGTCCAACAAATATGTCTTCCCTTTTGAAGAGCACACCATGAATCTCCACAAAATTGTATGCTTTTTTGAAACCTTGCTTATTATGATGATCAAATGTTTCACCTTTTTTCCTCCAAGTACAGTCTTTTAGGTTATATCAGGGCATGGGGATCAAGATGCTGAGCAGCACATGAGCTGCAGTGGTCAGCGCCCCATAGCTGACTATTAGCGTCAGGGCTAGCGAACCATAGCTGCCTAGACCCTTCTACACCTCCACGGATAACAGGCTGCATCAGAGCAGACTGGCTAAGGAGAAAGGATTGAAGAGGGAATGCTAACCCAGTACTCAAAAAATGCTTGCTGAAGTCGGATGTGTTGGACCAAAAGGTGCAAATATCGCATCCAAGCTGTAAACTACAACACAATGCATTCCGTTCTCTGGACTACATTCTGCTACTTAAGCCCTTTCAGGGTTTGGTAGCTGGAGATTGAGAACGAACGAAGAAGAAGAAGAAGATATCAGGACATGTCACTTACTTAAAAAGAAGTTGCCATTTAATACTAAACTATAAAAGCTAAATAAAAATCATTTGGGTTTGCTGACCGCTACAGCTCATGCACTGCTCAGTGTCTTGATCCCTGTAGCCAGATCAAACAGCAGGATGTGTCGGGCCAGAACGCAGAAATATTACAGACAAGCTGTACTTACTTACTTTCTGTGTCCACGCACCACGTTATACAGTATGCCTCCAGTATTTAGTGACATGGATTGCCTTGTCATTTGCCTCCAGCATGTCGTACCTATTTCATGTTTCCTGGAGGTTGGGGCAGGTCATCAGGTGGTCTGGGTTCTGTATTGCGCCAGCGTTACATGTATCATCATTTGTGTCTCCCCATCGTGTCATATCCCTCATGCACTGTGATACATCAGTTCGGAGTATGTTCAGTGAAGCGACTTCCATGTTGTGTATGGTAGATGATGTCCAGGGGAAGGTTCCTCCCAAAGGTTCCATCTTTGGGGCCTGCATCAATTCGTGTCATCTCTTGATGCAGCCACTTTCAGGGTTTGTCTGTATGGGCTGTGTTAGTTTTAGAAAGCTATGTCTGGATTTCAGTCTTGTACTCTATACCTGATGTCCAAACATTGGATGCCTTGGGTCGTTCTCCTGTTTTTCTCTTCCAATTTCTGCTGCGACGCTTCTTCGAATCTCGGATTGTGCTATGAAAATTATGGGGTATATTTAATCAAGGGGTGTGGGTTTTAGGTACCCTGATACAATCCGACCCACCTTATTTATTGCTGTATCAACTAGTTTTGCATGGGCATAGTTTTCCCAGACTGGCGCAGCGAATTCAGCTACGGAAAAACACAAGGCAAGTGCAGATGTCCAAAGGACTGATGGCTGTGCCCCCCATGTTGCACTGGTCAAGCTGTAAACCAGCGACACAACGCATTCCATTCTCCGGACTACCTGCTACTTGCAAATCCCTATTCAGGGCTTGATAGCCGGAGATTGTGAATGAACGTAGAAGAAGAAGATTATAAATGATAAACATCCTTCATACATCAGTTGATTCACCGACACATACATTTTTAGGGCAAGTCTTAATCTTCTTAATCCATTAATATCTCTTCTCCTCCTCTCTGATGTCCTCCACATTGTTTGCCTTAGGATACAGTAAAGCAGACTGAATGCAGCCCGTGGGCAAGTGTTGAGAATTCCAGGGTTATGCATATATTATTTTCCGCTTTATCTTTTATTTATCCAGTTTTTCTTTTTCTTTCTTATCTCTGCTTCTGTTCTTCTTCTCCCTTTAAGATCCTTGGTAAATGCTTGACGAAGTGATCAGTGCGTGATGAAGCCTTTAAAGACAGCAACAAACTTCCTCCAATTCTTAGATCTTTGGACAATGACTGGTAAGGTGATCAGTGACTGTCATGTCTGATGGAGCCTTTAAAGGCAGAAACAAACTCCCTCCACTTCTTAGATCCTTGATCAATGTCTGGTAAAGTGATCAGTGCCTAATAGGGCCTTTAAAGGCAGCAACAAACTTCCTCCACTTCTTAGATCTTCGGTCAGTGCCTGGTAAAGGGATCAGTGCCCGATGGGGGCCTTCAAAGGCAGCAACAAACTTCCACCAATTCTTAGATCTTTGGACAATGACTGGTAAGGTGATCAGTGACTGTCATGTCTGATGGAGCCTTTAAAGGCAGAAACAAACTTCCTCCCCTTCTTAGATCCTTGATCAATGTCTGGTAAAGTGATCAGTGCCTAATAGGGCCTTTAAAGGCAGCAACAAACTTCCTCCACTTCTTAGATCTTCGGTCAGTGCCTATCATGTCTGATGGAGCCTTTAAAGGCAGCAACAAACTCCCTTCACTTCTTAGATCTTAGGTCAGTGCCTGGTAAAGGGATCAGTGCCTGATGGGGGCCTTCAAAGGCAGCAAAAACTCCCTCCACTTCTTAGATCTTTGGTCAGTGCCTGGGAAAGTGATCAGTGCCTAATAGGGCCTTTAAAGACAAAAACAAACTCCCACCCCTTCTTAGATCTTTAGTCAGTGCCTGGTAAAGTGATCAGTTCCTGATGGGGGCCTTTAAAGGCAGCAACAAACTTCCTCCATTTCTTAGATCTTTGGCTTTGGTCAATGCCTGGTAAAGGGATCAGTGACTATCAATAATGATGCAACCTTTAAAGACAGCAACAAACTCCCTCCACTTCACTAAGTCTGCAATCATCCTTTATATATTACCTTAGCCCTGTTTCATGATCTTCATTTCTGCATCTGTAGTTCTATGCAAATTGTCTTGGATCGGACTCTTTCATCTTCCCTCTGACATCCATAGCATGGTGGTTCTTCTGATGGCATCAGGCTCCCTTCAGAGGACATGCCCCGACCCAATTTCCTTGTTGATTCGTTTTGATGCACAGTGCTTATCTTTCCCCTTGACTTTTTCCTCTTCTTCTCTGTACATATTTCTTATAGTCATTCACTGAAGGTATTAACAGCCAAGCGTAATCTCTGTAGTTTCTTGATTATCATCATCAGGCCCTGATAATTGGAGTTGGCAATCATGGACCTTCACCCATTTCTATCACGTGTGTCATTTACCAACTCTGTTGCTGGTTGTCGTCTATGCCATTCTCTCAGGCTGTCCAGCATCTTCTCTCTCGACCTTCCTCTGTCTCTCTTTCCTGCTATCTTTCTCATTGTAAAATCTTCTAATAACATGTCCAAAAAAAGATGACTGTCTTGCAATAAATAAAAAGATCACTGTCGTTGCGATAAATTGTCTTTGTGTTTGTGCCTCCTTAAGAACTGTATCATTAGTCTTCTTTGTAGTTTATGGGATCCGCAGCATTCTTCTGTAAAACCACAAAGATCTAAACGCTTGTTTGCTAATTGTCCATGATTCACTGCCATATGTATGGGGACAGTGTGGGCTAGTGGTTAAGTGACACGGCTCACAAACTAAAGGTGCTGGGTTCGATCCCCATCACAGCACCGGCCGTTACCCCGGGAAAGCAAACCCTTAGAAAATGCATGCTGAAGTCGGATGCACTGGGCCGAAATCCACAAAATAAAAACCACAGTGCAATGCACACTGCCTTGGGGAATAGAGAAATAAGGTGAATGCAAAAAAAAAACAAAAAAAAAAAAAACTGCCGCATATCAGTACTGGTTCCACGTAGCATCCAAGGATTCTCTTTCTCAGTTCCAGCGACAAGATTTTGTTGTACAATATTCCTCTCATGGTCTGGAAGACCGATTTTACTTGGGCTATTCTGCATTTTATTTCGTAATTGCATCTTCCATCTGATGTTATGTATGTGCCGAGGTATTTAAATGTGTTAATTTGTCTCAATTCGGTCCCCTTTGCAGTATTCTGGAGAGTCCGGTTTCTTCATCACTTCCAATTTCTTTTTATTTAAGCTGAGACCGTTGTTTTCACTTTTCTGAACTACCATTTCCTGCAAGTCGGTTTCATTCTGGGCTAGCAATACAATATCATCAGCATATCATAGATTATTAATGTTCTATTTCCCGTCTTTGATTATCCTCAATTTTTTCATAAATTTAGTTTAAATGCCATCTCTACAATGAAGGTTTGCCACAATAGATCTCCAACATTCTCTATGTCTTGCCCTGATGATACACACACACAGACGGCTACTCGTTCATTGGCTTGGCTTTGTTCATTCTTAATCTCCCGCTACTAAGCCCTGAAAAGGGCTTAAGTAGCAGAATGTAGTCAAGAGAAGGAATGCGTTGTGTCGTAGTTTACAGATTGACTGCGATTTATGCACCTTTCGGTCCGACACATCCGACTTCAGCAGGCGTCCATAGTTTAAAATTTTCCCACTTGCAGAAATTCGTGCTTACCAACCTTCAACCGTCCCTCTAGTATGGTTTTACAAGAGTGTCATCTCTTTAAATGTGACCAAAATATATGTTTTGTTGGCGTTTTATTTCTTTCAACAGTTCTCTTTTCACTCATAGTTTCTCCAGGACCTTTACATTTGTTAGCTTTTTGCATCCACGAAACATGACCCATTCTCCTGTAGATCTACCTCTCCAGGGGCTCTATTCTATCTTCTAACTGCTTGTTCATTGTCTATTTCTCTGCACCATACAGTACTGTTGAGTGTATATAACACTTGATCTTTCTAATTTTCAAGTTCTAGCCTTGCTCTCTAGATTGAATTTATCCTTCATTCTGCTGAATGTAGTCTTGGCCTTGTAGTCTCTCCTGATTTCAGTTTCATGTTTACCGTCATCGGTCATTCCAGGTCCAAGATATGAGAAACTTGTCCCCTGCTGCAGTACCTCTCCATTTACTCTGATGTACAATTTGGGCTTCTCCTTTGAACTGCTAATTATTATAGTTCTTCATCTGCATAATACAAACAAAGAACTAAAACTAAACATGCTAAGATCATGCATTTTTCCTGTGGCAACCAATGGATGTGAAATATGGACGATTATAAAAGCAATAAAAGCGAAGATCGGTGCTTTTGAAACACAGTGCTACAGAAGAGTCCTGAAAATCTCATGGACAAAGAAAGAAAGAAACAAATCCATCCGGCAAGACCTGAATGTCGAGGAGAATTGGCTCATAAATGACGTAATGATCTGAAAACTGAGGTTTATTGGACACGTCAAACGACACAACGGACTGGAGAGAGTGGTTATAGATAGCATGGTCACTGGGAGGAGAAGCAGGGGCCGACCAAGAAGACGATGTACCCAAGACATCTAGGTTACGCTGGATTTGACATTGGAGCAGGCCGGAAGACTGGCGAAAGATAGAGTGTCCTACAGGCAGGCTGTCATGAGAGCGACTTGCTGCAAAGGACCTGCTACATGATGATGATGATGTTCATTAGCTGCTATTAACTTGATGATGGAAGTAGATAGTCACTTTGGTAGGCTTACTTCTTCTTTGTACGCTGTCAGACGTCAACTTGAATTTGTTCAAAGTTAGCAACGGTCATCCTGAGACCGTCGACACTACCATAGAGCTTTTCTAGTGTTGTCACTGGTGATGACCACATGTGCTTTCTCTGGTTCTCGTATGTTGGCCAATTTTTCAGCAGATATTCAGGGGTCATCTTCCCAGTACCACTGGTGCATTCGTCAGTAGCGCCTATCTTCAGTTTATTGATAAGAAGATACCTCAACCTGTTGGTGCCTGTGCGGAGTCTGAAGACCACCACATTCTCTCTTCATAGTATTTCTGACTGATGCCTCGTCAGCATTAGCCAAAAGCCAATGAGACCAATACCACAATTAAAGCCAACTTGAGGGGAAAATGGGCTGATCAGCACCCCGACTTCCGAAAAGAAGGCAGCTACTTTAATTTAATTAGAGAATAGCAAATCATCATCTTCAGACAGAACTGGGCATAACAGACTCAAGGGTCATCTTTACAACAAAATGATGATTGGGACAGATGACAGGTGTTCATGTGGGGAGCATACCTGTGGAACACATTCACAAAGCTGCATGCTCACGCAGGAAGAGAGAGAGAGCAATACTGGCCTTATGAGACAGATATGAGACAAAAGCTGTATGGAGATAAAACAGCCTTACAAACAACGGTGTCCTTTGTAAGAGAAACTGGGACCTTGATGATTAAAAAAAATGTTGTTTGTGTTTGCCTTATTTCTCTATTTCCCTACTCAAGCAATTTCAGAGCGGAGGCAGAGGCACTGAGGTCTGCAGTAGAAGAAATGGTGACATGCAAAAGAAATGAAAGCCATATAGTCCTGCTTACAGATGCCCTGGCCGTAGTCACAGCACTAAAAAGCCAGAAAAATACTGAACTTAATGATTTAAGAGCAGTACTCTGTCAACTATGCCAGCAGTCCGCACCAAAAAGAGTAGTGGTACAGTGGGTTCCATCCCACTGTAACATCCAAGGCAACGAAGAGGCAGACAGACTGGCAAAAGAAGGTGCAAGACTACCACAACCAGATCCTAGTGTGACATACGAAGAGTCCAAAAGGCTTATTAGAGCTAGATACATGACCAAATGGGAAACAGAATATACTGGCTACACAAAAAACGATGCCTATTACCAGTTGAACAAAAGAGAGCAGGTCGTGGTCTTCAGACTTCGCACAGGCCACAATAGACTGAGGTACCACCTATTCAATAAATTGAAGATAGGTGGCACTGACGAATGCTCGTGTGGTACCGGGAAAATGACCGCTGAACATCTGTTGCAAAACTGCCCGAAATACGAGGATCAGAGAAAGCAGATGTGGCCATCACCAGTGGCAACACTAGACAAGCTCTATGGCAGTGTCGACAGCCTCAGGATGACCGCTGCTTTTTTCGAAAAAATACAGGTTGACATCTGACACCGTACAAAGAAGAAGAAGAAGATTTCTCTATTTCCCAAGGCGGTGTGCTTTGCACTATGTTTTTATTTTGCCCCTGTCATCCCAGTGCAAGCATTTTATGTAAGGGTTTGCTTTCTCCTGCTTTTTCTAAGGGTTTGTTTTCTCCTGCTTTTTCTAAGGGTTTGCTTTCTCCTGCTTTTTCTAAGGGTTTGCTTTCTCCTGCTTTTTCTAAGGGTTTGCTTTTTCCTGCTTTTTCTAAGGGTTTGCTTTCTCCTGCTTTTTCTAAGGGTTTGCTTTCTCCTGCTTTTTCTAAGGGTTTGCTTTCTCCTGCTTTTTCTAAGGGTTTGCTTTCTCCTGCTTTTTCTAAGGGTTTGCTTTCTTGGGGTAACGGCCGGTGCTGTGATTGGGGAGCGAACCCAGCACCTTTGGATTGTGAACCGGGTTACTAAACCACAATCCCATGCTGTCCCCGGACCTTGATCTGAGAATGAACGAAGAAAAAGAATCCATAAATTTTCAACTCAATTGATCCTATACGCACAATACACTTTTGTTGGAGAATACATGCAGAGGTTACATCAGCCATTTTGTTTGATCAAGATCACTACCTCTTTATATAAAACCATAATCTCCATGACATAATCACTAGTGCAAACATGAGTCGACTGTCCCTGAAACTTTTGAAGCTACCTCATAGAACACACTGTTAGTCACCTCCCACAATGTACTCTCAGTATGGCAGTGATCCTACTATCATCTCTGTCTTCCCTAAAATAGAGTAAATGTGTATATAAACTCTGTCCTCCCTGAAATAACAAGAGTAAATGTGTATATAAACTCTGTCCTCCCTGAAATAACAAGAGTAAATGTGTATATAAACTCTGTCCTCCCTGAAATAACAAGAGTAAATGTGTATATAAACTCTGTCCTCCCTGAAATAACAAGAGTAAATGTGTATATAAACTCTGTCCTCCCTGAAATAACAAGAGTAAATGTGTATATAAACTCTGTCCTCCCTGAAATAACAAGAGTAAATGTGTATATAAACTCTGTCCTCCCTGAAATAACAAGAGTAAATGTGTATATAAACTCTGTCCTCCCTGAAATAACAAGAGTAAATGTGTATATAAACTCTGTCCTCCCTGAAATAACAAGAGTAAATGTGTATATAAACTCTGTCCTCCCTGAAATAACAAGAGTAAATGTGTATATAAACTCTGTCCTCCCTGAAATAACAAGAGTAAATGTGCATGTATAGTCTTCTTCTTCTTCTTCTGCGTACACAGTCAGACAGTAACCATTATTTTTTCGAAAAAAGCGGCGGTCATCCTGAGACTCTCGCCACTACCATAGAGCTTGTCTTGCAGTTCCACTGGCAATGGCCACATCTGCTCTCTCTGATCCTCGTATGTCGGGCAGTTCTGCAGCAGATGTTCAGTGGTCATTTTACCAGTACCGCACGGGCATTCGTCGGTACACCCTATCTTCAATTTGTTGAAGAGGTGGTACCTCAGTCTGTTGTGGCCAGTGCGAAGTCTGAAGACAACGACCTGCTCTCTTCGGTTCAACTGGTAATAGGCATCGTTTTTGGTGTAACCAGTATGTTCGGTTTCCCATTTGGACATGTACCTGGCTTTGATAAGCCGTTTTGACTCTTCGTACGTCATACTGGTATCTATTTGTGGTAGCCTTGCACCTTCTTTTGCCAGTCTGTCTGCCTCCTCGTTGCCTTGGATGTTGCAGTGTGACGGAACCCACTGTACCACTACCCTTTTTGGTGCGGACTGTTGGCACAGTTTGCAGAGTGCTGCTCTTAAGTCATTAAGCTCAGTGTTTTTCTGGCTTTTTAGCGCTGTGACTACTTCGAGAGCATCTGTCAGCAGGACTATATGGCTCTCATTTTCACTGTGTTGCCATTTCTTCCACTGCCGCCCTCAGTGCCTCTGCCTCTGCTCTGAAATTGCTCGTGTACTTACCAGTAGCGAATGACAGTGTTATTTTTCTGCCATTTGGTAGGTTCAGGAATGCTCCTGCCCCTCCGTTCTGTGTAGTGTTTGTTACAGAACCGTCGGTGTATGCATGGGTCCAGTCCATGCTTGGGTAGCTTTTCGTTATGAAGCTTAGGGTAGTGTCTCTCCTTTCTTTTTCGGTCTGGCAGTTTTTGTTTGCAATACCTGGTATATTTTCTACCACCTCTGGAAATATATCCTGCCTCCAAGTAGGTTTTCGTACAGTATTGATGGGTTTTGGTGTTGTTAGTGCGTTTATGGGATCTTCGTGCATCTTTGCTTTGGCTATTTCTGCAAAGTTTCTCCGCTTTAGTTTCCCAGTTCCCAGATTGTTTAGCCTCTGGTACATTGGATGGTCCGTCAGTCTTCGGAGTTTCTCTGACTGCAGCTGGGCTCTGCAGTCTCTTCTGTCGGTCATGGATTGCAGTTTTGTAATCTTTTCAAGTTCTACAATTGGCGTTGACTTCATGCCACCTGTTATGATTCTCATGGCTTGGTTTTGAAGTTTGTTAACTTTATCGAAGTTCGCCTTCGCTGCTGTTGTCCATGCCGCGATGCCATACTCGAGAACTGGTCTCACTCTTCCAGTGTACAGTTTCTTTAGTATGCCTTCGTCTGCTCCCCAGCTTGTGCCAGCAAGTTTCCTCATGATCGCCATTCTTTCTCTGGCTTTCATTCGGTTTCTCTCAATCTGACTTTTCCATGTCATGCGCCGATCAAATGTGACTCCCAGATAGGTTGGGTTGTCGTTTGGCTGCAGGATTTTGCCATTTAGGCTTAGTTTGGTACTTTGGGGTTTTAATGAGAGCGAGAATATTGTGCACGTGGTTTTCTCCTCGTTTATTTTGACCAGCCATGAGTTCGCCCACTCTTCCAGCGATGTTAGGGCCGTTTGCATCCGATTTCTTGCTATGGTGAGATTCTTTTCAGAGGTCCACATAGCCAGATCGTCTGCAAACATTGAGCTATGGACTCTTCTTGGTATATTCTCTGTAATATCGTTTATATATACCAGGAAGAGTGTGGGTGACAGTACTCCCCCTTGGGGTACTCCCTGCTCGAGTGTCACCTTTTTGCTCATCTGCCCTTGTACTTGGACTCTGGCCGTTCTTTGTTTGAGGTAGTGGTTGATCCACTTGTACATCTTCCCACAAACATCACTTCTTCTTAGCTTGACTCTAAGTCCATCCTTCCAGACTTTGTCAAATGCCTTTTCCAGATCCACCCAAACAGCTACTGTGTGTTTCTGTGCCTGGTAGGCATCTTCTATCTCTTGGGCTATGAGGATGACCTGGTCCTCAGTGGATCTGTGCTGTCTAAAGCCGGCTTGCTGTGGAATTAGTATTCGTTTTTCTTCCAGATGCCACATCAGTCTGGTGTTTATCATCCGTTCCATCAGCTTGCCGACACAGCTCAGTAGGCTTATGGGCCTGTATCCATTCGGATCTGTTTTGTCCTTTCCTGTTTTTGGTACTGGTACCAGTATTGCATCTTTCCATGCCTGGGGTACAATACCCCTTTTCCAGCTTTGGTTCAGGACTGATAGTAGTTTTTTCTTCGCTGTTTGGCCCAGCCCCATCAGCATTTCGTTTGTTATCCCGTCTTTTCCGGGAGATTTCCTTCTCTTTAGTGTTCTCATAGCCTCTTCCATTTTGCGCATTGTTAGTTTGGCCATCATGTGCTCTTCAGGAGCCGTATTTATGTTTTCGTGCCCCTTTAGCTCTTCGCTAATGTCTGTATGCTTATCTGCAGGGACCTCGATGTGGTTTGCTCTGGCATAGTGATCGACAAAGGCGTTTGCGGCTTTCTTACCTGTGATCAAGTTCTCGCCTTGCTTGATAGTAATTTGTTTATTTGACGGGGTTTCGTCGTTCATGGCTCTGACTAGCTTCCATAGCTTGTTCCCTTCTTTGTCCAGGTTTAAACTTTCCGTTTTATTTTTCCAACTTTCTCTTGCTGTTTGCTTGAGAGTGTGTTTGTACTTCGCCGCGGCGGCTTTGAGGGCGATGTTTGCCTCCACGGATTTTTCTCGTTCTACCATGTTCCTAGCATTTGTTACTGCATCTTCCACTTTCTGTAACTCATCATTCCAGTAGGGCTTATAGTTTTTCCTAGCTCCTCTTGGGATGGTTTCAGTGGCGGCTTGCATTATTGCCTTGCTTAGGCTCTCTACCATGGGCTTCATTTTGGTGTTTCGTGTGTTGATGGTTTCACACAGCCCATCTGTCAGGATTGCAAATCTGTCCCAGTCGGCTCGTTTGTAATTCCAACGTGGGAGCGGTTTTGTTTCCTGTGGGCCTACTTCCATGTCAATGGTTAGCCTGATCGGCCTGTGGTCGCTACCTGCCAGTTGGTTTAGCACCTGGCGGTCTATTTTATAGTGTATGTCCTGTGTGGAGAAGGCCAAATCTGGAGTCGAGGTGGTATGCCATGTTCTTGAATAGAAGCTAGGGCTATCCTCCGGCCTATTGATTAGGGAGAGATTTGCATCTATCTCCCAATCTTCCACTTCGTCACCTCTGCTGTCTGTGTCAGAGTATCCCCATCTCTCCGAGTGGCTGTTGAAATCTCCAACCACTATGCAGTTGGAGTCTCTGACCTCCATACTCGAGAGCGATAGGTCTCTGTTTGGTGGTCCGTACAGATTGAAAATGCGGAGCTTCGTCTCTTGAGCCATTATGTCAACTCCTACAATTTCTGCTTGTCCGGTGTGATTGACAGGTACCGCGCTACTCGGTATGCTGTTTCTGGTCAGTATCAGGACCCCTCCTTTGTGGCCTTCTCTATCTAGACGGAAAGTCTGGTATCCTCTGATTGAGAATTTATGGTTATTGTTGAGGTGCGTTTCCTGCATGTATAGTCTAATACGTGAACAAATGTCTGCATTTCTTTGTTGTAATTATTGTTATTCTAAATGACTTTTATATATATTCTTTTGTTTGATTTTACAGAATGCTTGTTATATATTGTTCGTTATGATTATTTGGTTGTTATCTTGTTTCTTTTGTGTCATAACATTTTTGTTGAAAAAACTCATAATAACTATTATCATGTACCCTGTCTAGTGATGGTGATGATCAATTTCTTCCAAAACATTTTGTCGTTTGAGAAGTATGAGAGTGACTGCAATAAAGCTCGTCTTCATTTTTTTCTGCGTTGATCCTGATAAGGACATTGTGTTGTAGTTCGCAGCAAGGCTGAGTTATCTGCATCTTTCAGCTGACTTTTTTTATACCAGGTTTGCCTTCCCACCGTGGTTCCTATTCTCATAGCCAGACAGCACTAGTGCAGCCTGTTTCCAGGGCCACGCCTTGGAAGCAGATCGGTGTCTTTGTTAGCTGTGGTTCGCTGACCATGATGCAAGTAGCCAGCTATGAGTAGCTGGCTGCTGTCAGCTCATTCACTGTGGCCCCAAAGATTGCACCGTAACCGGCTGTGGGTCTACATTGCTCTGCTGTTTTAGTTCATCATGGATGCTGCCAGACCACAGATTTGTCTGGAATTCACACTAGTCGACGACTTACACTTGTGTTCATGAAAACATGTTGTTTTCCATTTAGACTGGTTAATTCGTTAGGTTTTTTGTGATTTATCTGTCCGATTATCCTGGTCTGAACATCGGCTATATGAATAGCACTACACTTAAACCTGTGTCGTATTTCATGGTCTAGTTCACACGGCTGAACTTCACGAAATCGTGTGAGAAATTTAGACACGACTATAATGGACTGAACACAGCCGAGGAGAGATGTCAGACTCACTCACACCCTGAGTGATGTCCCTACTACCTCAAAGGCAGCACAGTTTCTTCCTCACTTAAATCCAAATCACTGCACAAGTCACCCATTTCAGCGGACACAGCAATAGAAAAGACTGTCCACACGGCTGAACAAAGAGAGTGGTCTTCATCACTTGTGATGGACGAACATCATCTTCGGCCCCAATGAAACTCAATACTAGTGTTTGCTGAAATACAAGCAATGTTCACATGCAGTCTTACTTTACACGAGAGATGTAAGGATCAATATTGCCATACCTGCTAGAGGGGGTGGTAGCTAGTGAGTTAACCGTCGCAAGCGATGATGACGACAACATCAGACGGTTTTGTTTTGATCATGTAACTTGCGTTGTATTTGGATTATAGTGAGGAAGATACGCTGATCATCAACCTCAATCTCTCGTCTCGAGCTACCTTGGACCCGTGGCATGACTATCAATCGAGACGGGTGGAGGTAGCTCTGGATGCAGGGACTCACGTAATCGCAGCGAGGAAAAAAAACAAACAGTTTCGGCTAAACTAAACACAGTATGATTTGAACCTGCAGGTTACTACACTGCTGTGTAAGCTAAATATCAGCAGGGAAATCCCTGGAGACGGGAAACCTCGGATCCACACCTTTCCCAGGTTTAGTAAACCTCGAGAAATGAAACCACCCTTAAACATACTGGCAAAGACAAAGGCCGCCGTCCATCGCAGATGATGATGGCATAATTAATTTTTCTAGCGCTATTTTTAGTAAGGATTAACTGCGTTACTTATTATCCTCACTCTCTCGTCTAATGCCGCGCGACCCCAGTGGTATGTCAAGGACAAGATGGCTAGGGGGCAACTACGAGATGCAGGGGACTCGCATCAAGCACCCGTGAAAAAGACAGCGGAGTTCAGAGTTGAACTCACACCACCTGATCATGAGGCCGACGGCTTAACCACTTCGCCAAAGAATCCCCGAACATGCTTAAACCTTAAACATACTACCAATAGTCAAATTAACATTTGAAAGATAAATGAGGCTGAAGATGCTGCACAGTGAATGACCTGACAGTAGCCAGTGGCTCATAGCTGGTGGCTTGCATCTGGGTCAGCGAACCAGAGCTGACCAAGCCCCCATTTCGCCTCCAAGCATCAGCCCTGGAAACAAACTGCACTAGTTTAGTCTAAGAGAATAGGGATTACAGTAGAAAAACGAGGAACTGAGACGTTAGTCTGGTCCTGCCCAATATACTGACCAAGACCACTATCTCTCTTCCATGTAGCATTCCCTGAGAAAAAGCTGTTTTAAAGGCAGTCTGGCTGTCGACATGTGGATCAACACGACCCCGTAGTAGTGAGCGTCACGCAGATGAAACCAAACATAGCATAACAGCCTGAGGGGCCGTGGTCCACCTTCATCAGCTTGCTTGGGATGTGCCGAAAGCTATTATAATCCGTCACTTAGCGCCCTTTTCAGAGCTAACAAAAAAATTAACACACTCATTGTGAGAACAAAAAAGAACAGAAAGAAGGCAAACCCGGCACCCAAAAAAATCTGATGAAACCGGATATATCAGGCTGAAAGGCACAGATATTGCAGATTTACTGTAAACTTTGACGTACAATGTCACAACCTATTTTTTGGAATGTACGCCGAAAAAGACAGAGCAGGGAATGACACCTTCTTAAGGCTGACCAGATGGATTTTTAGAACAAAAGGATAGCATTCGGCTGCCTGGCTCACTGAATACCAAGATTCCAGTAATAGACATGTTTCAATGTTAATACTGATGTTATTTTTAACTGTTTTATTTGTTGCTATTTTTAATTGTCTAGTCCTTAAACCCTTTCCAGTCCAGTAGGGAGTGATTAGGGCACGCACAAAACATTAGTTTCAGTTCAATTGGAGTCATTGTTACATAGCAGCAAACTCTTGTTGGTTATGATACACAAATCAGAACTGGATGTTCGGTGCATGTGCATCTTTTGTATAATGTGTAGTTAACGACAATCTATTAAGATTTACATGTGTTGAGAATGTTTGGCTTGGCTTGGCTTCGTTCGTTCTCAATCTCCCGCCACAAAACCCTGAAAGGGCTTAATTAAGTAGCAGAATTTGGTCCAGAGAACGGATATATGTTGTGTCATAGTTTACAGCTTGACTGCGATATTTGCACATTTCGGTCCAACAAAACCAACTACAGCAACCATTTTTTTAGTGCCGGGTTAGAATTCCCTCTTTGATCCCTTCTCCTTAGCCAGTCTGTCCTGCTGCAGCCTGTTATCCAGGATCAGCGCGTGGAGGTGTAGAAGGGTCTTGGCAGCTATGGTTTGCTGGCCCTGACGCTAGCAGTCAGCTATGGGTCGCTGACCTCTGCAGCTCATGCGTTGCTCAGCATCTTGATCCCATTAAAAATGTTTAAAAGTCAGCCTTTCTGTCTAATGAAATTTGGAACTCTAGACCCGAGGCATTTAATTATTTGATCAGACTAATGATCACACATCTGGCTATTCAATATACACCAGTTTGATTTCAACTTTGATTGGGACACCGAAGATAGGGACGTATGAATATCAAAGGATTTAAAGCAGAAATACTCACGACTTTGCAAGTAGACATTTTTTTTTATTTACGAATATTTTCACCTTCCACGTTAATGACATTTAACACTTTATACTATTATATATTTTTATTTGGAATACTTTATGTCATAGATAGTTTAATTTATGTTTTTTTGAGATCAGAAGATTGTAATAATTAATAAATTTGTTTAATATTTATTTATTTTATTTTGAAAAAAACCATTTAACTTACGTAGTTACAGAACTTTACACAGACTTAAAGACACAATTTGGCAAAATTACAGCAGACCGGAAAGAGCTAATGAAGACCTTTTGTACATATGGAAAAGTAAAGAGAATGATTTAAAAGAACAGCTTCAGAGACATGATGCATAGAAACCTCCAAGAGTCTGATGTGAGAGAGGTATACTATTGAACCATGAACCAACCACTGCAGACTCAAGATACCATCTGTTTAACAAATTAGCAATTGGATAGGCAGACATACATTGACCACATTATCACTTCCAGTGCTGTCAAAATAGTTTTGCAGTGGATCCCTGGACACTCAAGCACACCTGACAATGACAAGGCAGACAGACTAGCAAAGGAAGGATCAAGACAGGAACAGTCACACACAGTAACAACTTTACAAACAGCTTCACAGCTCATAAGAACAACAAACAAAGAAACTTGGCTTAACAGATGCGGAATGGGAAACATGGGAAGAGAGGTCTACAGACATACGCCAAGCCCCAGTCCAAATGACAGTGTAAATCAACTCGCATGGAAGGATCAGAGCACCATTTTCCTACTGAGAACCGAACACATCCCACTTAACAAGCACCTGAACAGAATCCAACCACAACATACTCCTGAGTGCCAGCTGTGTACACACCCATATGAAACCATTGATCATCATCTCTTTGGGTGCTCAGCGCTCAATGATGTTAGGAAAATGCTTCTTCCTTTGCAGCCAGATACATTGAACGCTTTGTATGGCACTAGACAACAACTGATAAACATGTGCAGATACCATTACATGGCATTGGGCCAAAGGATGAGAGCCCAGATGCTGCTGGATCCGTAACAACAACAACATAGGCAGACATGTGCCTGTGTGAAGAGAGCCGATAAACAGTAGTGCTCAAGTCTGTTGAGTATTAGAGAAACAGAGTCACAGATTTTACATTTATCTGACCTCAGAAGAAGAAGCATTTTCCTGACATTGTAGAACCTGAGACTCTAGGGAGTGTTACATAAGAAATCGAATGAGAGAATGACCCAAGGCCCCCTATGTTTGGACACCAGGTGCAGTGCACAAGACTGAAACCTAAATAAAGTTTCTTACAGTCAACTCAGCCCTACAGATTAGTCCAGGAAAATGCTGTATCGAAAAGGGGTATGAACTGATGCAGGTTCCGAAGATCAAACTGCAGGAGGGATCTGTGCCTGGATACCACTTGCCTTACGCCACATGATCTTGATGACTCGTTCCTCAGTATAGCTGAGGTTCCCAACTTCATCTCCAGCGGACCCTGTCTTGAGCCACGGAAGTCCAGTGTGTGGTAAGTGCTCCTCTAGAGGAATCTTGGATGTTGCAGCATACAACAAGGTAGTCAGACCAACGCATTGGAGTTCTTTACCAGTCTCTTCTTACCTCGGGCGTACCAGACTGCTGTCATTGTGCTACATCGACCATCGTTTTGTCTTAACATGTGACCTGTCAATCTATGTTTTGCCTTGTCTGTATGGACTGCCGCATCCTTCACCAGGGACAATCGTCTTATGTGAAAATTGTGGAAACCTTGCATGTGTTGCTTCCGGAGAATGGTTCCGACCAACGGTGACCTGGGTAACTCTCAATTTGTCCTCTAGTGATTCCGTTAGTGTCCACATCTCAACACTGTTGCACATCACGGGGAGTACAGTGGAATTGAAGAGGGAGGCTCGTAGGTCTTCGTCATGGCAACCGACCAGGACCGTGTTAATAGACGAGAAGGCTGCCCAACCCATTGAAGTATCTAAATAGACTTCTAACTGGTGTATCACAATGCAGGAAGAACTTAAAGAGATGGGGGCTACAGGGATGATAAGACATGCGACTGTGGAGCAACACAACACTTAACCTGAAGATCTGCCAAAGCGTTCTGGAAACATGCAATATGGTTGACATGTTGAGGGGGAATGACAAGACAGCCCGCATGACTGGATATTGGAAACATAATATCTGACATAGTGTCCCGGACAGGAGAAGTAAGCAAGTAACAAAATGTATCATATTAAGGCATTTGTCTTCTCTCCATCTTGCATTTTAAAATTCTTTTCTTTGTAAAATCTTCTTACTTGATTTCTTGGCTGTCCAGTGTATGGGCGGTATTCTCCTCAGGAACCATATTTCTGTTGCAGCAAATGATTTTTTTGTTTTTTCATTCATTTGTACAATATTGACATCCATATCGCAATATTGGTTCTACATGACACTGCAAGACTTGCCTTTTCATTGTATTTTTTACTTGAATTTTCGTGTTTTTTATATTCTGAAATGATAAATGAATCTGCTGTGTGAAATTCTGTTTGTAATGTCAGTTGTAATAAGATATTGCATGGATATGAAAACATGTTATGAATCCAATCAAAATGTCAGTATATCACTTCTTTTAGTAAAGTACCCTACTACATGGTTTATGGTAGCTGTCATAACAGAATACTTGTGGAGATAGAACACTTGTGGGAATGAGCTCTTGTGCAGGCAGACACTTTTGGAGATAAGCACTTTGGAGGCAGAATACTTGTGGAAACAGATCACTTGTGGAGAGACCAGAGACAGAGCACTTGGGGAGAGAGCACCTGTGGAGACTGAATACTTGTGGAGAATGAGCACCTGTGGAGAATGAGCACTTGTGGAGAATGAGCACTTGTGGAGAATGAGCACCTGTGGAGAATGAGCACTTGTGGAGAATGAGCACTTGTGGAGAATGAGCACTTGTGGAGAATGAGCACTTGTGGAGAATGAATACTTGTGGAGAATGAACACTTGTGGAGACTGAACACTAATGGAGAATGAATACTTGTGGAGAATGAATACTTGTGGAGACTGAACACTAATGGAGAATGAATACTTGTGGAGAATGAATACTTGTGGAGAATGAATACTTGTGGAGAATGAGCACTTGTGGAGAATGAATACTTGTGGAGAATGAGCACTTGTGGAGAATGAATACTTGTGGAGAATGAACACTTGTGGAGAATGAGCACTTGTGGAGAATGAATACTTGTGGAGAATGAGCACTTGTGGAGAATGAGCACTTGTGGAGAATGAATACTTGTGGAGAATGAACACTTGTGGAGAATGAATACTTGTGGAGACAGAGCATTTGCAGGGGAAGAGATGTGCTAGTACCTAATTTACATTGTGTGAAAGTTTAAATGGGTGGCTGAGTGGTTAGGGCACATGCCTCTTGACCAAAGGAACATGAGTTCGAAACCTTGGGCAGACATTACTTTTTTTTAAACAGTGGTTAAAATAAAAACCTAGCCTGTACTCTCTGTGGTGACTGCAGGAGTAAGTGACCTTTACTTGTCAGCCGTACAAATCCAGCCTTGACTAACCCATTTGCAATAGTAAACACGGTAGTGATAGCTTTTTTAAATTAGGTAGAAATATGAAATGCAAATGATTTGTTATGTTCGTTATTTTCACCGTTTGTTTGTCTCATAAATCTAATTTTGTAATTGGCACTTTGTATGTTTAGAGTATCTTTCTTGTTTGAAAAATGAAGATAGGTGTTTAACATTGATGATATTGTCCAGAAACTGACAGTAATCTTTCTAGTATCAATATATTAGAGTCGATAGTCACAGAGACATATATACGAGATAAGCACTTGGAAAGTATGTAAATTGGACAACAGGGAAGAATGTGGCATAATAAGAAATTTGGAATCAGACCTTCAGACTTCTCAGATGATGAGTCTGCCTTGCTGCAAGAAAGATACAACGGGCCTCAGACGTCTAAACGAAATAATTATTTTTGGGTACACGGTTCGCCTCCCCGCTGCGATAACTATTCTCTTAACCAGACTACACTAGAGCAGTCTGTTTCAATGGCCGCTGCTTGGTCAGCTGGGGATCACCGTCTCTGATGCTATCAGAGCTCATTCACCATTTTATCTTCATCACCTCCAACCTCACACCAAAAAAAACACACTGATTCTGGGAGTTGTA
This sequence comes from Ariolimax columbianus, assembly GCA_036924085.1. Classification (NCBI taxonomy): domain Eukaryota; kingdom Metazoa; phylum Mollusca; class Gastropoda; order Stylommatophora; family Arionidae; genus Ariolimax; species Ariolimax columbianus. The sequence continues at coordinate 75,151,530 of JAVGWX010000012.1, forward strand.
TGGTGGAGACTTAATTAATTATGGACCAAGGTTTTGTGCCACTGCTACAAGTGTAGCAGTTCAGCCACCTGTCATCATTCAGTATTTCCAATATTTGGCGGTCTGTATCCCCCATTCCGTATTCTGCTGTTTTATTTATGTTTTCCAAGTGCTTCTTCTGCGTTCGTTCTCAATCTTCGCCTAACCAGTCCGGAACAGGGCTTTGCAAGTAGCATGATGTAGTCCGGAGGACGGAATGCATTGTGTCGCTAGTTTATAGCTTGGTTGCGATAGTTGCACCTTTCCGTCCAAAACATCCTTCTTCAGCAGGTTCCAAGTGCTGAAAATATAAGATTGCAATCTTTGTCCCTAGTTTGTCTACAAAATTACTTGCTTTATCATTTTCCCTTATTCTATATTTCATATCTTTCTGGTGTGATATTTGTAAACCTCTTTGCCCTCTGACCTACACTTTCAAGATTCAATATAAAAATGTTAAAGGCGAGGGCTCAACTTCATCATCACGGGTTTCCATATATGGCTCTGTCTCTCTCAGCAGAAGGGTATCCCGCCTGCCAAGAGTTTTGCACAAAGCCGAAACTCCGTAGCTTCAGCGATGAACCCATGGATCTCAGAAAAAATCACCATTGTGAACCGCCTTACAGTCTGCTGGCACACCCCTTCCCTCCGGTGTTTGTGATATCTGTGGATGTTTTATAATTACCTCGTGGGAATAGAGGGGTAAAAAGAAAGCAGAAAATAACGAACACAAAAACCAAACCAATAGGCCAACCTCGAACATTCTAACAAAAACAGCAGAGAACCAACTGAGAACAGCACACGCATCTCTTTAAAGATGCCTGGGGGGCATAACTCTCGGACAGCAGCGGCAAAATGAACTACACAATAGCAACATCCGGAGAATGTAACACATCAAGGGTATCACACAGCACGTCAACCATTCACAACACTGCTGGGCAGGTCATATAGCTAGATGACAAGACGAAAGATGGAGTACCATAAACCATCCCAACAAAAAGAGACCTCGGGTATGGCCCCCCCCAAATCGCTAGCGAGATTCACTAGACAAGCACAACACACACGACCCAACAACAGACAGACTACTATCCCACTCAGTGGTCTTGAGGTACGATGCATATAGTTTTTCCAAACTGGCATGGCGTACTCAGCTATGGAGATTAAAAGATAGGCCTGGATTAGAAAGAGGTGAGGTACGGTGTCCACCTCGAGTGCCGGAGGTCGCGGGTTTGAATCACAGTGGAGGCTGTGATTTTTCTTGTGGATTTTCTGGTAAAAATTCCCATGATCTCTGGGTAGTGAGATCGGACTCCTGTGTTTATTGTCGAGCACGTTAAAAATACCTTGATCGTTAGAAATCGAAAAGAGTAGGCTTAATGGCTGCGACCCGGAGAAAAATTCTAGTTAAAAATCAACCCAAATTATTTGTATCTTTTCCCAGGTCTAGTAAGCCGCAGAAAGTTGTAAAATACCTACTACGTATACCTAAAGTATTCAGCTACCTGGCAACAGACATTAACATGCCTGTTTGAATACCAGGATTCCAAGAATTCCAAGTAGGTTACAGGTTCACTGATTGCAATACCATCATCCAGGACTAACTTACTTCCCCTGTCCGGGGCATCACGTCAAATATCAGATGTTCAGTCACAGCGACTGCCTTGTGGTTCCCTCTCAACATGTCATCCATATTACTTGTTTCCGGAAGGTTTGGGCACATCATCAGGGGGTCTGGGTCCTTGGTTGCTCCACAGCTGCATGTCTTATCATCCATGTATTCCCACCTCTTAAGTTCTTCCTGTATCTCGTAAGGCAAGTGTTGCCAAGACACTGTATCTTCCCCCAGTTTGATCAAGGTGACCTGCGTCAGTTGATTCCATTTTTCAATGCACCGTTTCCCAGGCCTAGTCAATAATGACTTGAGTTCAGTTCAGTTCATCCTGTAACCCATCAGGTCGTTGGGGCACACATGAAGACATGAAAAACCCACGCCAGCTCTCTCTGTCTGTCGCCGCCTGACCACTCAGTGATGTTGTCCACCCATCTCTTCCTTGGACGTCCTCACCCTCTCTGACCCAGTACGGATCCAAAGAGTATCGAGTTGGGAATTCCGTTTGACCTCGCGACGTGCCCGCACCAGGCCATCTTTCGTCTTTTGATAGTTGTGAACAGATCTTCAAAAGGACCAATAGCGTCTTCAACTCTCTGACGGATGTCTACGTTCGTGACACGATCTTTATATGTAACATTTAGGAGTTTTCTATAGCACCGCATTTCCATTGCACGTATACTGCCCTGGATATCTGCTGTAATGGTCCAGGTCTCGCAGGCATACAGAAATATTGACAGCACCAAAGAGCGCAGTAGTCTGACTTTTATGCCGAGGGCGAGGCGCTTGTCTCGCCAAATAGGTTGCAGCCTAGTCAGCGCCACTGTTGTTTGTGCTATTCTTGCAATTACATCAGGCTTCGAACCCTCTTCGCTGATCAACGATCCAAGATATTTGAAACTTTTCACCACCTCAAGTTCCTGCCCATTTGCCTCTATGACAGATTGAAACCCTGCAACGTTATTGGTCATGAGCTTTGTTTTATCAGCATTTATTTCCATTCCAAAACTCAGGGCCGTCCTATCCAATCTACCAATCAACTCCTGGAGTTCCCTTTCAATGCATCAATGTCATCAGCAAAGCGGAAGTTTGTGATTAGCCTGTCACCTATTTTTACCGTGCCAATGACTGTGTTGACTGTTACAAACTTATAGATTTCAGTCTTATGCACTGCACCTGGTGTCCAAACAAAGGATGCTTTATATCATGTGCCTGTTTATCTCTTTCAGTTTCTGATACAACACATCTTCATGTCTCTTGGTGGTGCTACGTCAATTGTGGGGTATGTTTTCAGTTGAAGTAGGTTTTGTAACTATACGGCCAGTCTCATTTAGTGCTGTATCAATAAATTTGACATGTATAGAGGTTTTCCAAACTGGCATGACGTACTCAGCTATGGAGAAACACAGGACAAGTAAATTGGACTATTACAAATTTGTCAAAATACAGCCGCCTACAAGAACAAGACGGCACAGCCACAAATTAATTAAAAGAAAGGTCTGGATTAGCTACCAGGAAATATTTTTTTAGTCAGAGAGTGGTGAATGCTTGGAATACATTGCCACAGGAAATAGTGGAGGCAGGGTAAATTAATGCATTCAATAATTAATTTTTTAGATCAAGTGAATGTAAAAGAAATGGGTTGTATACAGGCCCTGCAGAGTCTTCTAAACCAATCTAAAGATGTTAAATTAAACAGCTGGGTCAACTGGAGCTATCGGAATTGAACGCCGTACCTTTGTCATGAAAAGCGAGTACTCTATCACTACACGAATCAGACCTACCCTATAGTGCAGGGAGTGACAAATTTGTTTAGGATGTAGAAGCCAGACAAAGCGCAGAATGAAAACTGAAAGAGTTGTGTAGCATGCCAGTGTGTATGAGTGAATTGTTCTTGAAAATCCTAATTCTAAATGTGCAAATTTAAGTTTATTTTCAAAGAAATACTTAGCTATTTCTTCTATTCTTTATTTGTGTCATGCATTGACTGCTGTGTAACATCACGACGGCAGTCTGACCTTGAAAGTCGTTGGACGAAGGGGAAATTACGCAGAAAAATATTTTATTGTGTGCCCTTTAAAACTGGTGAGGGATAAACATGATAGGGAAAATTGTGTGAGTAAATACGACAGTAGTCCTGAAATGTTTGGCAACTCAACATTTCTAGAAAACCCTGGCTGGCAGTCTCGTAATGTAAAACCATCTAAATGGAACCGTCCCTACAAATGCTCAGATACAGGCTTCCTGCAAAGATACTAGCTGTAGTTGTGACTCTATGCCTCAGCTGCAGTAGATATGTGAATCAATTAATGTATGTATGTTTTAAACTGGCAATATCTGACAATCATGTATTGATTTAACAGTAGTATGCATGCAATATTATATCTACATGTTATTTGTACATAAATTAAAGTACAGACAATGAAAAATTAGAGTTTATTTATATTTGAAGTTTATTTCAGTGCCTTCATATGTATAAGTGAATCTTTTAGTGTTGTACATTTTACACTTATGTACGAGGCGTGTTCAAATTAAACCAGACCAAACTGCAACAAGTGAGAATACGTATGATGCTCATGATGACATCATTTCTGCTGTCAACAGCACATACCAGCCATCAAGTTTGCAAAATTTCATTATCCACCGACTCATAGTTTTCTCAGCAGACCACTGAAAACATGGCGGTGTGATGTGGAATCCGTCCAAAGTTGATCAGTGATTTGGTTTCTAACAGCTGAAGGATGTCGACCAGCTGACATTCATCTCAGAATGCAAGCAGTGTATGGTGACAAAAGTGCGTTGAAGACAGCAGCGAAGAACTGGACAACGATGTTTAAAGAAGGACGTGAGTTAACACAACAATATGCGCCTGACCTGGTGTCGGAAAAATCTTTCGTTAACTCACGTCCTTTCGGCCCAACATACCCGGTTTCAGCTGGCTTGTTTTGGGAACCAAGTTTGCCTTCCCACTTTGATCCTTATTCTCTTAGCCAGAATACACTAGTGCAGCCTGTTTCCAGGGCTGACACTTCGAGATGGAATAGGGTCTTGATCAGCTCTGGTAAACTGATCCTGATGCAAGCAACCAGCTATGAGTCCCTGGCTGCTGTCAGCTAATTTAGAGCATATATCGAGAATAACTCAAGAACAATTGACACATCAAGAGGTACAGATGCAGATGTAAGAATAGGAGTCGGAAGTCACGAGGGACATTCCTGACACTAAACAATATTTGGAGATCCAGAGAAATCAAGGTTCACACCAAAATTTGAATATTCAATGCCAGTGTCAAGTCAGTGTTGCTGTATGGAACAGAGGCATAGAGAACAACCAAGACTATACAACAGAAACTCCAGTCCTTTGCTGACAGATGCCTAAGAAGGATAATGGGCATAAAGTGGCAGGACATGGTGGTGAATGAAGACCTATGGAAAAGGAGCCAACAACGGCCACTGGAATAAAAAATTAAGTGAAGAAAATGGAGCTGGATAGGACATACTCTACAGAAAGCACCGTCCAACATAGCCAGACAGGCTCTTACGTGGAATTCTCAAGGGAAGAGAAAGAATGGTAGACCCCCAAAGAATAAACACGAAGAAGAGAATGTGATAATAAATTAGGATTACACTTGACGAGAGGCAGACGGAGCGGCCCAAGACTGTGTATGCTGACGGGATGTTGTCAATGGCCGATGCACCAAGAGGAGAGACAGGATTTCATTGATTTATTGATATTGATTAGCCCTAAGTGTCCTGATATCAAATCAGCTTAATATAAATGTTAACATTATTACGTTGTTTACCCCCTTTCCTGGGGAGGGGAAGGGAGTTTGCAAGGCAAAAGACACGTTGTAGTCGCTCCTCTTCTGCCCACCCCAGGGGCTGGTTTAAAGGTCTTTTTTCCACGGACCACCTTCATCAGCACGCTCGGGATGTGAGGAAAGCTACTACAACCTGCCACTTAACGTACTTTTCAGGGCGCACAAAAGAGTAAATTACTCATTGTGGGCATTCAATAACAACAGCAATATCAAATGACAAACTGTTGATTGGTTTGTTGTGTGTTTGTGGGATTCCGTGGCGAAGTGGTTAAGCCGTCGGCCTCGTGATCAGGTGGTGTGGGTTCGACTCCGGACTCCGTCGTCTTATTTATGGGTGCTTGATGCGGAGTCCCCTGCATCTTGTAGTCGCTTCCTTGTCGTTTTGTCCTTGACTTGCCACTGGGGTCGGGCGGCTCGAGACAAGAGAGTGAGGATATAAAGTAGCACAGTTAATCCTTACTAAAAATTGCGCTAGCAAAATAAATTATGCATCGTCGTCTACGATGGACGGCGGCCTTTGCTTGCTTTGTGTGTTTGTATGATGGAATGGCTGCCTTCATTTAGGCAACTATTGGATAACAGTTTCATTATCTTGAGATTTTGCACTCAGATAGTGGCTAATACTTTTGTATTTGCAACTGCCAGTGGTTCTTTTATGTGCACAGGGTGTACAAAGGACCTCCAAGTTTATTGTTCATCTCCCATATGACTGGGTGCTTGATCGCACATCCCTTGAGACAAGGAGGCGCTTGTAACTTATGGGATCAAGCGCCCACTGTTTTCCACTTTCGTTTCTTAGGAGAGTAGTGCATCTTACCTCAAAGTTATAGCAGCAGGGGAATGAGCGTCAGTCGACTGTCACCATGAAGTGTGCAGACCTCTAGCTTTTGTTCCTGATAGCCTCTGAAATATGGCCTTTCACCAGTCTCCTTAGTGGAGAGTTAGTATCCTATCCTAACTGCTTGGACGTCCGCACCTCTCCACTTAACAGCACATACCCTTAACAATATTTCAATTTTGTAATCTTCATTTTATTTTATAGTGCTGTTTAAAATTATTTTATTTGTTGTTAGTTTAAAGATCATCACCTTGTTGGTCAGTCCTGAGACTGGTTGTTGTCTGAGCATGTCTCTCCATTTGACTCTATTCTCTGGTTGGTCAGTCCTAAGACTGGTTGTAAGGTTGTCTGAGCATGTCTTTCCATTTGACCCTATCTTCTGGTTGGTCAGTCCTAAGACTGGTTGTAATGTTGTCTGAGTATGTCTCTCCATTTGACCCTATCCTCTGGTTTTTCAGTCCTAAAGCTGGTTGTAAGGTTATCTGAGCATGTCTCTCCATTTGAACATATTCTCTGGTTTTTCAGTCCTAAAGCTGGTTGTAAGGTTATCTGAGCATGTCTCTCCATTTGACCCTATCCTCTGGTTGATCAGCACTAAGACTGGTTGTAAGGTTATCTGAGCATGTCTCTCCATTTGACCCTATCCTCTGCATCTCTCTTCATTTCAGCAACAGTTTTGTGCTTTAATATCCCTGGATGTTTGAGATGAGTCTTGATCATCTCGTTTCTCTTTTCCCCTGGATACAAAAATTCAAATCCTTGTTTTTGTATCATTTTCAATATTTGTCTTTGTGCATCTACCTCAGTGAGGGCATTGTCATTGTATCTTTTTTCTGTCAAATTCACTCACTTCAACTTCTGGGGACGGCATGAGCTAGTGTTTAAGTGAAACAGCTCATAACCCAAAGGTGCTGGCTTTGTTCTCCAATCACAGCGCTGGTCGTTACCCCAGGGAAGCAAACCCTTAGAAAATACAGGGAATCAAACACTTACACAAAATACATGCCGAAGTCAGATGCACTGGGCCGAGAGGCGCAAAATAAAAACATAGTGCAACGTTCACTGTCTTGAGGAACAAAGAAATAAGGCAAACGCAAAAAAAACACCCAAAAAAAAAACCAGTCAACTTCTAAGTTAAAAGATACTTCTTCTTCTTCTTCTTCGTACGCAGTCAGACAGTAACCATTATTTTTTCGAAAAAAGCGGCATTCATCCTGAGGCTGTCGCCACTGCCATAGAGCTTGTCTTGCAGTTCCACTGGTGATGGCCACATCTGCTCTCTCTGATCCTCGTATGTCGGGCAGTTCTGCAGCAGATGTTCAGCGGTCATTTTACCAGTACCGCACGGGCATTCGTCGGTACACCCTATCTTCAATTTGTTGAATAGGTGGTACCTCAGTCTATTGTGGCCAGTGCGAAGTCTGAAGACAACGACCTGCTCTCTTCGGTTCAACTGGTAATAGGCATCGTTTTTGGTGTAACCAGTATGTTCGGTTTCCCATTTGGTCATGTATCTGGCTTTGATAAGCCGTTTTGACTCTTCGTACGTCATACTGGTATCTGTTTGTGGTAGTCTTGCACCTTCTTTTGCCAGTCTGTCTGCCTCCTCGTTGCCTTGGATGTTGCAGTGTGATGGGACCCACTGTACCACTACCCTTTTTGGTGCGGACTGCTGGCACAGTTTGCAGAGTGCTGCTCTTAAGTCATTAAGCTCAGTGTTTTTCTGGCTTTTTAGCGCTGTGACTACGGCGAGAAAATCTGTAAGCAGGACTATATGGCTTTTATTTTCACTGTGTGTCACCATTTCTTCCACTGCCGCCCTCAGTGCCTCTGCCTCCGCTCTGAAATTGCTTGTGTACTTACCAGTAGCGAATGACAGTGTTATTTTTCTGCCATTTGGTAGGTTCAGGAATGCTCCTGCCCCTCCGTTCTGTGTTGTGTTTGTTACAGAACCGTCGGTGTATGCATGGGTCCAGTCCATGCTTGGGTAGCTTTTCGTTATGAAGCTTAGGGTAGTATCTCTCCTTTCTTTTTCAGTCTGGCAGTTTTTGTTTGCAAAACCTGGTATATTTTCTACCACCTCTGGAAATATATCCTGCCTCCAGGTAGGTTTTCGTACAGAAGTGATGGGTTTTGGTGTTGTTAGTGCGTTTATGGGATCTTCGTGCATCTTTGCTTTGGCTATTTCTGCAAAGTTTCTCCGTTTTAGTTTCCCAAATTGTTTAGTCTCTGATGCATTGGATGGTCGGTCAGTCTTCGGAGCTTCTCTGACTGCAGCTGGGCTCTGCAGTCTCTTCTATCGGTCATGGATTGCAGTTTTGTAATCTTTTCAAGTTCTACAAGTGGCGTTGACTTCATGCCACCTGTTATAATTCTCATGGCTTGGTTTTGAAGTTTGCTAACTTTATCGAAGTTCGCCTTCGCTGCTGTTGTCCATGCCGCAATGCCATACTCGAGAACTGGTCTCACTCTTCCAGTGTACAGTTTCTTTAGTATGCCTTCGTCTGCTCCCCAGCTTGTGCCAGCAAGTTTCCTCATGATTGCCATTCTTTCTCTGGCTTTCATTCGGTTTCTCTCAATCTGACTTTTCCATGTCATGCGCCGATCAAATGTGACTCCCAGATAGGTTGGGTTGTCGTTTGGCTGCAGGAATTTGCCATTTAGACTTAATTTGGTACTTTGGGGTTTTAATGAAAGCGAGAATATTGTGCATGTGGTTTTCTCCTCGTTTATTTTGACCAGCCATGAGTTCGCCCACTCTTCCAGCGATGTTAGGGCCGTCTGCATCCGATTTCTTTCTATGGTGAGATTCTTTTCAGAGGTCCACATAGCCAGATCGTCTGCAAACATTGAGCTATGGACTCTTCTTGGTATATTCTCTGTAATATCGTTTATATATACCAGGAAGTGTGTGGGTGACAGTACTCCCCCTTGGGGTACTCCCTGCTCGAGTGTCACCTTTTTGCTCATCTGCCCTTGTACTTGGACTCTGGCCGTTCTTTGTTTGAGGTAGTGGTTGATCCACTTGTACATTTTCCCACAAACATCACTTCTTCTTAGCTTGACTCTAAGTCCATCTTTCCAGACTTTGTCAAATGCCTTTTCCAGATCCACCCAAACAGCTACTGTGTGTTTCTGTGCCTGGTAGGCATCTTCTATCTCCTGGGCTATGAGGATGACCTGGTCCTCAGTGGATCTGTGCTGTCTAAAGCCGGCTTGCTGTGGAATTAGTATTCGTTTTTCTTCCAGATGCCACATCAGTCTGGTGTTTATCATCCTTTCCATCAACTTGCCGACACAGCTCAGTAGGCTTATGGGCCTGTATCCATTTGGATCTGTTTTGTCCTTTCCTGTTTTTGGTACTGGTACCAGTACTGCGTCTTTCCATGCCTGTGGTACAATTCCTCTTTTCCAGCTTTGGTTCAGGACCGATAGCAGTTTCCTCTTCGCTGTTTGGCCCAGCCCCATCAGCATTTCGTTTGTTATCCCGTCTTTTCCGGGAGATTTCCTTTTCTTTAGTGTTCTCATAGCCTCTTCCATTTCGCGCATTGTTAATTTGGCCATCATGTGCTAAGTTAAAAGATACAATAACGCATGATAAACTTGTGTTTTTTATTGGACATTTTCAAACCAAATTACACATTTTTTTATTTGCATTTACACAATTTGGTTCAGAGTAAAGCACTCTACAAGCAATATAACATCAGCAGAAAATAATAAATATGTTGCTTCCTTGATACCCACATGCTATATAATTATCAGCTACATCCCATAATGTGCATATACAGCGGAAGCATCTATTTACACATGAGTGATTCAACTTTTACGAGGGACAGTTATTAAGTAACAGCAATGTTATTAAGAACATTTTTACAAGAGTGCCAACCAGAAATTTTGTGTGCCTTATTTTTTTTACATAGTCCTTGTGTCTGGCAACATACTTTGTCTCCCTGTGCACCAGCCTGTGGATGCTCTTTATCTAATTTTGCAGTCATTACATTGCAGTCATTACTACATTATCTCGTTATTATCTGCCTTGGGAACAATCTAAACTTAACATCTTTTTACTGGTTTAAAAGACTCTGCAAAGTCTGTATACAATCTTAACTTAACATCTTTTTACTGGTTTAAAAGACTGCAGAGTCTGTATACAATCAGTTTCATTTACATTTTCTTGCTCTAAAAGCTATGCGCATGCATGAATTCATTAATTGTTCCTGCCTCCACTACTTCCTGTGACAATGCGTTCCAAGCATTCACCACTCTCTGAATCAAAAAAAAAATATTTCCTAATATCTGCTACACAGTTTCTTATAACTGACATCACCGTTGACAATTTTGTGTGCAGCCGTGAGTGACTCATGTTGAAATCGATTGCTTTTTCATCAATAGTGATTTACCTGTTGCCACGGACTAGCTGGTCAATCTGCTGTTTCATTGTGCCAGTTACCACACTTGCTGATCTCCCATGCCGTGATTCATCGATGACGTTTTGTCTTCTGTTTTAAAATCTTTCTGCCCATTCATACACTCTCCTCTGACTCAACTGTCTCCTTATTCATACACTCTCCTCTGACTCAACTGTCTCCCCATTCATACACTCTCCTCTGACTCAACTATCTCCCCATTCACACACTCTCCTCTGACTCAAACAAATGCCTCCATACTGAACCATCATTATTCTATAAATTTCAGGTTTCCCCGGCGTCCGACCACCACAAAAAACCAATAACGCATCGCTGCTCTTCCAAAGGGCAAGTCGACATAGGCTGGCCATGTTGTACGCTATATTGCGCATGGTCATACTGTTTGATTGTCCGAATCCCTACATGGAGTACTTGTAAGGAGCCATTTTGTTTCCTAAAATAAGATTTTCCATTGTACATACTCTTCCTTGCATTTGATAATAAAATTACTATTACTTAATGACTGTCCTTCATATATGCAGAAAAGCACTTAATGACAAACAAGTAATTCAGCATATATTTCTATCATGATTGATTGCACACAAACATTTCTTTTTCAGATCAGCTAAGCATATAAGAAAGATCAATTTAATTAGGTCATGGGGTCTCCAAAATATTTCATGCGTGCAACAGGCGGCCTGCAATAAAGTTTTATCTGGTCCACGGGAATTTGAAATAATAATTCTCAATTCAAGTAACTGTCAGTTATATTTCAGCAAATAAAATAATAAAAATTGAATTGTCAGCTGTTGCATCAATGACTTTTGTCAGAACATTTTCTGGTTCTATGTGCTGAAGTTTCATTTGCTAAGGTTCTATGAGCTAAAGTTGCATTTGCTAAGGTTCTATGAGCTAAAGTTCAATTTGGTAAGATTCTATGAGCTAAAGTTCAATTTGCTACGGTTCTATGAGCTAAAGTTCAATTTGCTAAGGTTCTATGAGCTAAAGTTCAATTTGATAAGGTTCTATGGGCTAAAGTTCAATTTGCTAAGGTTCTATGAGCTAACGTTCCATTTGCTAAGGTTCTATGTGCTAAAGTTCCATTTGCTAGGTTCTATGAGCTAAGTTCCATTTGCTAAGGTTCTATGAGCTAAAGTTCAATTTGCTAAAGTTCTATGAGCTAAAGTTCCATTTGCTAGGTTCTATGAGCTAAAGTTCCATTTGCTAAGGTTCTATGTGCTAAAGTTCCATTTGCTAAGGTTCTATGTGCTAAAGTTCAATTAGCTAAAGTTCTATGATCTAAAGTTCAGCTTGTTAAAGTTCTATGAGCTAAAGTTCTATTTGCTAAGGTTCTATGAGCTAAAGTTAAATTTGCTAAATTTCTATGCGCTAAAGTTCCATTTGCTAAGGTTCTATGAGTTAACATTCTATAAGCTAAAGTACCAATTGCTAAGGTTCCATTAGCTAAAGTACCAATTGTTAAGGTTCTATTTGATAAAGTATGAACTGTTAAAGTTTCAATTGCTGAAGTACCAATTGCTAAGATTCGATTTTCAAATGTTCCTTTGGCTAAAAGTACCATTTGCTAAAGTTAGATTTGCTAAAGTTCCATTTACTAAGGTTTCATTTGCTAAAAGTACCATTTGCTAAGGTTCCATTTGCTAAGGTTCCATTTGCTAAAGTTCCATTTGCTAAGGTTCCATTTGTTAAAGTGCCAATTGCTAAAGTTACATTTTTTAAAGTACCAATTCTTAAGGTTCTATTTGCTAAAGTTACATTTGCTAGGGTTTCATTTGCTAAAGTTACATTTACTAGGGTTTCATTTGCAAAGATTCCAGTTGCTAAAGTTCCTTTTGCTAAAGTACCAATTCCTAAGGTTTCTTTTGCTAAAGTACCAATTCCTAATGTTCTATTTGCTAAGGTTTCATTTGCTAAGATTTTGTTTGTTAAAAGTTGTATTTTCGAAAGTATCAATTGGTAAAGTTCTGAAGATAGGTGGCACTGACGAATGCACTTGTGGTACAGGGAAAATGACTGCTGAACATCTGCTGCAAAACTGCCTGATATACAAGGACCAGAGAAAGCACATGTGGCCATCACCAGTGGCAACACTAGACAAGCTCTTTTGGTGTCGACAGCCTCAGGATGACCGCTGCTTTCTTCGAACAAATACAGGTTGACGTCTGACAGCTTACGAAGAAGAATTGCTAAAGTTCTATTTGCTAAAGTTCAACATTTTAAATGGTTATATTTAATTTCCCAGCGTAAAATGGCATCCTTTCTGAGCAGCTGTGACATCGCTCATTTGTTTTCAATCATATGCTTTCTTCCCCAGGATGCCATCGAGCTTGAGGGTGATCCAGTAGCTATGCCATCAGAAACATGTGTTCCTGGTAAGGCCACTAACACCAGACAGGTCACAGTGGAGGGTCCACACTAGGAATGGCAACAGTCGGGCTGGTGGTGCTCAAGAGTCCAGGAAAGGACAGCACAAAGTCCAGTACAGATAGAACTTGAGAAGCCGGAAAAGCAGGACATCTAATGGTAGTACTCCCTTACAGAAGAGACAACTTACTGACTTGCAGGAAGGTTGAGGACAACGGAAAAAAAAGCCAGCAGAATGCAAATGCATTTGATCAGAGATTGCATAATAAGGTGCAATGTATCTCATAACATCATGCAGAGTAGGACATAAAGGATTCAAGATTCTTGCTGTGAAGATCTGTCAGACTGGAAGAGTGATGGGCCCTACAATTATCTGAAAAGGACAGCAGAATTTGTTGAAGAGCTAATCAAAATGAGCAATTAGTTACAAATTACATCAACCAAAAATTTCCACCAACAGACACACGCCTATATGGATGGCTCAGCCAAAGATGCCATTGGAAATGGGGGAGGAGGCATCACTGTAAAACTAAAAAATCAAAGTATACTCAACAGCATTTGCTACTGGGAGACGCTGCAGCAACTTCAATGCCAAAGCCAGTGCCCTGAGACAAGCAGCTGAAACCCTTATTTTCACAGACGCCTTCGCAGTGTTAATGGCGCTCAAGTACCTGCACAAAAATGAACTCGGTGCTCTGGCAGACTTCCTCGAACGCCTGTCCCGGTGCTGCAAAAAAAGCACAGTCCAGTGGATACCAGCCCACTGTGATATTCCAGGCAACGAGGAAGCAGACAGACTTGCCAGAGAGGGAGGAATACTGCAGCAGAGTGATACATAAATCACATACAATGAGACAAAAACATTCATCAGGGCAACGTATAGTGCAAAAGGGAAAAAAGACCACCCTGGCCACATAGAAAATGATGCCTACCACCAACTCTCCAGGTGAGACCAGGTGATAATTCTCCTGCTACGCACAGGTCACAACATACTTAGATGTCATATGAACAACAAATTCAAGATTGGCACTACAGACCTTTGTGCCTGCGGCACAGACCCCATAAAGGCAGAACATATTTTGCAGTCCTGTCCTCTGTATACTGACAAAAGAAGTAGCATTTGGCAACAGCCAGTGTCCTTCCATGAGAAGCTGTACAGAAGTGTACATAGCCTTGAGTCAACTGTTGCCTTCGTTAGAGTGTTTGTTCCACCTACACTCTCACCAAAAAAAAAAAAAAAATTAAACTCGTTCAATAATTACTTAGGGGGGAGGGCACCTAGAGATCTCGAGGTAAGGTGTTCGCCTCGGGTGCTGGAGATCTTGGATTCAAATCACGATGGAGACCGGGATATTATCACATGGATCATTTGGTAAATATTTTTTGATCTCTGAATAGGGGATCAGACACTCGTGTGCAGTGGTACGCCCATTATAAATTCCTTGGCAGTTGGAAATAATAAAGTGTAGGCTTAGCAACCGCTGGTCGGGCAAAATTCAAGTTAAAAATCTACTCAAATGATTCTAGGAGTTTCTTGTCCCACAGATAATATGTCACAAAAAATAGGCGATTGTATATTCCAGGGGCTAACAACCAACCTAGTGGTTGGTAACTGATACTGGAATTGACCTGGCATGTCACCAGCGGATTTTCACCTGCCCAAGAGTGTGAAACAAAGGATGTCACATCTTCCCCTCCCCCCGTCAGTGAACCAGAGCTGACCAAAACCTATTCTGTCGGCAAGTAGTGGCCCTGGATGAATGCTGCTTTTCAGGACGAGCGTAGAAGGAAAAGAAGAGAAACCTGCTTCCCCTGGAAGCAGAACGGCAACAGCTAAGAAAACCAAGCTTGACAGATAGGCCTGCTGAAATGTGATACACTTGGACACAGGTCTGACAAAATACTGCAACATTATTTGACTTGGAACACATAAGGAGAAGAAAAGAATTGAATAGACAAATGAAGTGTTCAATGTATTTATTGTGAAAATCTATATCCTGTTTTCGATATAAACATTTTTATTAACTTTGCGATAACTTGTCTATGATTGATTTAGAAGAGCATTTTCCGTTAATAAATATACAGGTCACCGAGTTTGGAAAAACGTTGATCTTCATCATCAATTTTAAAAATACTAGATATATTGCTTTCATCTGACAATTGCGTTACAATAATAGTGATATGGGAATCAATTTATATATATACACACATGTTATGTTATACATATTTGACATCACTGAACTCGGGCAGATCGATATGGGCTCAGTTAATAACAAGTTTATGAATACTTAAGGGTTTACATGACTCATTTGTTGTATGCATTCCTTCTTGGGCATCTTAGGCATGCCTCCCAGCTTGATCCACTCCTGGCATCAAACTTCTACAACCTGTGAATTACCAATTTATTGATTGCACTATCCATAAGGTGGTCATTGATTAAATTTGATATGTCCCTGCTACACATATCTAATATCCACATTAGAAGTCATTTTGGAGTCAATGTTTTTTCAGTTCTCTTCTGAAGAACCAACTTCACTGCACTCCGGGCAAACCCATAGGTGCCAAGCTTTTCTCAGAAAATGATAAAGGCTGTGATAGTTTCTGTAACCCAATGATTGAACACACTCTCGCTCCTACCTCTCATGTGCCCCAGTCTGCTCAGACCTTTTACTGAGTTCATTATTCTGCAGTCTGTGTACTACTGATTCATCTATTGGTCATCAATGTTTTTTCCAAGCCTCCAAAATTATCAGGGCAGTAGATCCACAGAAGTCTCTGAATGTTTCATGCATCTATGTCTGCTTTCCACTCATACCATCACTTCTGCACCTTCTGAAGCAGGAAATGATAATCAGATGCATTGACTACTCTCTGTAAAGGAGGTCTTCATAATTTTTGTATGATTTCTGTTTTGTCCTCCATCCATCTGCCACATCTTCTTCCTCGTGTATATAGGCACAGTTGTAGTTGCTTTCTCACAATGTGGTTGAACGATATTATTTTCTGTGTTGCTATGTATTCAAGACAAGTCATTCTCGCAAGATTTATAATCTCATCACATCTCGTTCTATCTCTCCTGGTGACATTCATGGCTTGTCTCAGAAATTTAATTTCACATTCATTCTTTCCGTCTTGTCCGACCATAACATATAACACGTTGTGCTTTGAAAAAAATGATATAACTACAGTCCATGACAATAACAAATGTGACTCGCAAGACCATTCCTAGCAGAGAAGCGTCTTCAACAGTGTGTGCAAGGAAAGTCCGGACTGGTTGCATCATCGCATGGTGAGATGTATCTTCTCAAATGCTGAATCCTTAGCTTATCTGCAGTCAGTATCTCCATCGTCTGTATTCAATGCTTAATCCTGCCCCTCAATGCAAAAAGATCCATGGCGTCCTGTTCCCATGATTCCAAATCAATGCCTGCATCATTCATATCCTGCTTGCATACTTCCTTGTACTATGGGGAATTACGTTTGGGGTTAAGATCTCAGGGCTGGTCACTACTGTGGTATTTCACATTGACCTCTATTGGTTTTTTGGCTATGACCATGTTCTTGGACTTTTCTATATTCATTTTTGTGTCATAGGCTTTTGATGTATCACTGATTTTATTGAGCAATATTTGTATTTCATCTTCTTATGTCTCTTTTTTAACCATCATTAGGCACAGTATCATAGAAGATTAGCTTAACTTAACTTAACGTCTTTATACTGGTTTAGAAGACTCTGCAGAGTCTGTATATAATAAAACCAGCATAGTTCTAAAAGTATTTTAATAAACATGTTATAGTCTACATTATCCATTCCTCTGATCATCTTAGAAACCTGTTTCGAGTTACCACGAATTCTTCTCTCTTCTAAACACTGTAGGCCGGTTTTTCTGAGTCTTTCCTCATAACTGTGATTCTGGAATCCCACTATCAGCTTTGTCGCTCTTTTTTGTATCCTTTCCAGCATGTTTATATCCCCTCTATGATAAGGACTCCACACCTGTACACAGTATTCCAATTCAAAAACACGCATGAAGACTTCAGGAAAACAAAGAATTAGTCCAGTAAAACATTCCACACATGAAGTACTTAATAATTCACTTTTCCGTCTACACCTGCCATTAACATCATGGATAAATGAAGTCATCTTTTCTGGGTCAAATATTTTTTATCAGTTATTGTAAGCCGATGTTGTTGCATGATTTCTGTTATGTCATCCATCCATCTACCACATATTCTTCCTGATGTATTGTTTCCAGATCTTCTTGTCTTATATATTCGCAGTAGAAGTTGATTATGTTACATTTTCACTGTCCTGCTATGTATTCAGCACAACGAGTAATTCTCATAATAATTTATAATTGTCACCGTGTCACCATTTTTTATTTCGTCTTTCCTGATGATATCCATGGCTTTCCCCAGATATTTCATATTACATTACACATATTGCAAATGATAAATATTGAGGATTGTGCATAGGGCCAGTAATGTCGTGTCAAACACATTGTTTTAAATACGACTATGGCAAGAATGTATGATGTGATTTGGAAAACACTGTTCACTTATGACGGTCAAATGTAGTTGTAGCTCCATACTTCATCAGGAACAATATATTGACGAGGAAAAGAATATCTGATATTGTGTGTCATACTTCATACTAGTTTTGTACATTCTGTCAGTGCATCATTACAAAACATGGCATCAATATACAGACGTTGTCCTATTTGGTGTTAATGTGGTTTAAAATTGGAGTCACCAGTGTACAGACAGACTTTGTCCTATTTAGTGTTAATGTGGTTTAAAATGGGAGTCACCAATGTACAGACTTTGTCCTATTTGGTGCTAATGTGGTTTAAAATTGGAGTCACCAATGTACAGACTTTGTCCTATTTGGTGCTAATGTGGTTTAAAATTGGAGTCACCAATGTACAGACTTTGCCCATTTGTTACTAAGTGGTTTAAAAGTCTGCCATCAATTTACAAACATTGTCCATTTGTTACTAAGTGGTTTAAAAGTCTGCCATCAATTGACAGACTTTGTCCTATTTGTTTCTAAGTGGTTTAAAATATCTGTCATCAATATACAGAATTTGTCACTTTTGTTTCAAAATTATTTTAAAACTACGCTATACAGACCTTATTCAATATGACCTACATTAAAAAAAAGTCAGCACAATATCATTAAAAAAAATATTTTTCACCAATTTTAAAATGCAGTAGTTAGTTTCTAGAACTTTGTAGATTTTGTCATTAACTGATTTTAAAATGCGAGTCATCAACATAAAGACAATGTCTGTTTTGTCACTAAGTGATTTTAAAATAAAGTCATACAGAGTTTCCGGGAGGCTGAGTAACAAAGTGATTAGTGGCATGGTTCACTTTCTGATTCAGAAAGTAATGCCCTCTCGGATGTAAACCCATTTACAAAATGAGTGAAGTTGGATGCACTGGACCATAAGGCGTAAAAGCACACTATATTTCACTCTGTCTTAAGAAACAAAGCAAACTAAAGAAGTTTAAAAATTAAATTTAAAAAATACAGATTTTGCTGCTAACAATTTAAAAATGGAGCTATTTTAAGGTAAATATGTGATGATGACTCAATCTGATTATAGCTGACAACATGGCTGCTGCTATGATTCCTTCCTGTCAAGATGAACAGATTATGTGTCACTTGGCATGTCAGATGGTGCTGCCACAGTCCTTCCAACACATGTCTCAGTCACTGAAGCCATCTGCTCAATTTCCCTATATTTCTCATACAGTTTCTCCATATTTTTATACATTTGAAGATCATTTTGTGGATGATCTAGTATCTTATTATCTACATGAATAAATCCTTGATTTGTCTCTGTCAAGATTGCATTTGAAGATTGATCCGTGGCTAGGACTTCATTCCCCAAATCCTTGACTTGTTTTGGTTGAGTCCTGGGTTGTCTTTTAGCCATTGCTGAACCTACTGGAGACTTTTTCTTTCTAAATATTATAGGTTCAGGAGTCTGAGAGGTTGGTCTGGAGATTGCTTTGTCCGAAGATGAATAATCTGCAAAAGTAGTACTTGAATATGTTCTGTGCTTTAAACCAGACTTCGTAGACTTCGGAGTGGAGTCATATTTTACATCTTTCTTCTTCTGCAGCTGTACAGCATGTTGGCCTGATCTATCCCTGTTAATCATAAAAATTTCTTCATTGTCCTTGTCTTTATGATGTAACACTTTTCTGGAGGAATTAAGATTTCTATTGGACTCCTTTTCCTTCAATCCAGAGTTCTTAATGAGCTCATTTATTTCTTCATCATCTGAGAAAGTGATATCATTCGTGAACATAACCTGTGAGTCTGGCTCAAGATTTGATGAACTTGATGTCCGACGAAGCGATGATCCATGGTCCGGTGCAAACAGTGTGTTTGTTTGAGCTATTGTGTGTACAGAGCTTCTTCTTTGATTATTTGGAGCAGAATTGTTAATTCCTGTTCCAGAAAATTTACCTTTACCTAGCTTGTCATATGTGCCAGCCATCTGTGTCTTTACGGCTAGGTTCCTGGCATCCGAGACAGGTGTTACGGTTTTCTTACTTACAAAAACGACTCTGGAATTATGCCCAGAATTATTGTTGCTTGGTAAACTAAGCTTTCCAGAAGCACGGGTGAACTCTTTTGTCTGATTGGAAGACTTTGCTGACTTGATACTTTCATCCTTGCTGAAGCTGCTGTCTGGAGATAATGGAAACTCATCCAAAGATCTGAGACTCGAGTTACTGTTGGACTTTGACAAAACAAGTTGCGCTATTTCTGAGACAGTGTTGTTATCTATTTGTGAAAGATTTGAAGCATTTGATGATAGGGAATTGGATGAACCAATGTTGCCTTTTGGAGAATCAACAGAAACTGAGGTGCTAGCCTTAGGTGTTGATGGATGGGAATCATAACGTGGTTTTGGGATACGACTTGCTGTTACTGGTCTCTCTCTGATTGCGCTAATTGGTAATTGCACTTGTGGTTTTGGAACAATGTCGAATGCCTCAATTTGTTTGTCCTCGTCATTCATATGTGTTAATTTCTGAGGCATGTTAATGGAAGATTCACCAAGAGTTTGGGTTTTTGTTGGTGAAATTGTTGAGGTAGAGCTGATGCCTGGTAAGTCTATCTCATTCGTTGATTCTAGCCAGACTGAAACATCATGCGCCACTTTAGTCACTGCATCTATTTTTCCATGACTTGAATTTGGTGTTTTGGTTTCTTTACTTGTAGCTTTCTCAAGAGCACTAAGTGTTTTCTGTCCAGAACCTGAACTTGTTGGAGTTTTTGTTGGGGAATAGGGAGCTAACATTTTTGGATGAGAAGAAACAAGAATTCTTGCTGTGTTAGTGCTGCTTTGTGAAGCTGTTTGAGCCCTTGTTTTCTTCATCCCTAATGCAGGTGATGTTTCTCTTTCTTGTTCAGGAAATTGAGGGAATCCTCCAGTTTCAATTCCAGAACCAACAATACCCTTGGTGTTAGATTGTCTGATTGCATCTTTCAACGGTATTGGATCTTGTACTGGTATAGGTTTATCTTTGAGTGGGTTCTCGTTTAATATTTGAGTTGGGCTGGTCTTTGACTTTCTTGACGATATTCCAGCTTGATGTTGACAAGTGCCATACTTCTGTTCTTTCAAAAAGGAATGATGTTTCAACTCTGCTAGTGGTACTACATTGGTTCTGTCTAAGCCAGTGTTGACAGTCACGTTTCCTTTAGCAAAGTTTAGTTCAGATTCCCATGTCCCCTCCAGGCTTGACGGTGAGATCTGGATCATTGAATAAAGGTCAGCTTGCTCGTCAAAGGAAGATGATCTGTGAATAAAGAATTGATTTTGTAGTGTGGTCACCCATGTGACTACTGGGGAGAGGGTGGGAGGAAGGGGGGAGGCACAAAGAATAAAACTACCGTAATCTACCAAGCATGCAATTAAAGGCAACTTAGGAGGGTTTATTATGGAGTTGCAACATCATTAACTTAACTTAACTTAACATCTTTATACTGGTTTAGAAGACTCTACAGAGTCTGTATACAACCAGTTTCTTGGAGGATGTGGTTTAACCGATGTGCAAGTCCATCTTAATAGACTCAAACACTAGAGCTAAGTAGACCCGCAGCCAGTTAGGTGCCATCTATTGCTGCTCTTAACAAACCACATGAATAAAATTCTTCTTGTTCTGCAAAGTTCTAACCTTCAGGTGACAAATGTACGAGAAGTTCAATCACAGTCTTTTTGTTTATATTAGGGTATATGGGCCATGAAAAATTACGTAAAGCACATTGCTACAGAAACAATCACTGCAAGAATACACAAAGTGCATTAACACAGACTTCCTGTAAGGAGACCATCTTTAGTGGTAGCTCTAAGTTCTACAGCTGCAGCCTGTAATTCTAACCACCATGAAGTCTGCATGTGAACACATGCAATATCGCATGGGCCGCATGACAGTAATGCTTATTTCTTTATTCTTCTTCCCCATAACCTAGGAGGTCTTCTTCTTCCTCTTCTTTTAATCAACACCTTTGATCGATTAGTTTTTGTGGATTCTAGATACATGTGTTGGAGGTCATTAGGCTATCACATCTCGTTTTATTATAGACACTATCTCGTAGTACCACAGCTATTTGGAAGGAAGACTAACGACTGGTCAGGCAAAATATACTGATCAGACATGTTAGTCAGGGTCAGGCAAAATATACTGATCAGACATGTTAGTCAGGGTCCGGCAAAATATACTGATCAGCCATGTTAGTCAGGGTTAGGTAAAATATACTGATCAGCCATGTTAGTCAGGGTCAGGCAAAACATACTGATCAGACATGTTAGTCAGGTTCAGGCAAAATATACTGAAAAGACATGTTAGTCAGGTTCAGGCAAAATATACTGATCAGACATGTTAGTCAGGTTCAGGCAAAACATACTGAACAAGACCCACACCTTGGCTTCCTCGTAGCCCTTGCTGCAAACGGGCTGTTTTCATGGTAGCCTGGCTAACAAGGTGAGGGATCAACTTTTTTCCAATAGTAGTGAGCAACCTGCAGATAAAGCCAAGCATAGCACAACTGTCTGAAGGACCCTGGTCCGCCTTCATCAGCACGCTCGGGATGTAAGGAAAACTACGGCAACCCACCATTTAATGTTCTTTTTAGGGCGCACAAAAGAGCAATCCTACTCATTGTGGGCATTCAACAACAACAACACTATTTAAAAAAAACCATAGAGAGTACTTAACACAAGTATGAGTGACATTAGCAGCATCAGCGGCAACAACAACATTTCAACTTCAATGGTTCGTCATTCTATGCACTTTAAGACAGTTGAATATAGAATAGAAATAACATGCTGCAGATTATAAGTAATATACAAATAAATGAATACAAAAACTGATTTTACTCCAACTTTACCTGTCATAAGATTTAAGTGAGTCTTTTCTTGTTGTATTGATCCTGTTTCCTTGAAAACCATCTTTTCCTTTGATCACACCTGAGCTGGATAAAGTATGCTGGGAAGCAGACTGTGATGTTCTGAAAGGTGATAAACTTTTAAGATGTGCAAGACTTGGAGAATCTGGCCTGATTGGTTGACTAGATGAACTGTTATTGGCTAAACTGGCTGATGGGAGGGACCAAGCTTCTGTAGCCATGCCTTGTTGATTCTGACTTGGCACGGCACGAGTTCCTTTGGCAGAGGTGCCAGTGCTGGCACCATGTTTGTTTGGCGCTGGAATGTTGTAAGGTATCACAGGAGTATGAGGACTATCAGGCCTAAAAAAGGTCTGTGGGGAAGTTGAACGGTTTCTGGAAGATGCAGAAGCAGGGGAGGCTTGTCTTGCAGGTGTAGCAGTGTTTGAAAACGGAAATGGTGGAGTTTGGTTGGGAATTGACGATCTGCGTTGCTGGTTGGTAGCATTTTTGTGGGCAGCCCTGGCGGTACCAGCTCTATGACCTGTACGTAGATTTAAGATTATGGGAGATCATGTTACCAAGATACGTGCAATTTTTTTAAAGATGATACATCGGTACAGTGTTTGGATAAGAAAAAAGAGAGAGAATAAGAATGAGAAAAGGAGAGAATGATATAGATTGAGAATGGAATTAGCATGAATAAGAAAGATTTGGGGAGAAAATGAGTGACATAATAGTAAAGAAGGAGAGGGAATTTACGAGAGGAGGGAAAACCGAGATATAGAGAGAAATTGAAAGATAGAATTTGGAGGTGAGAATAAGTGATGGAGAGAAAAAGAGAGTCTGGAGAGAAGGAGAAAGTCTGATGTAGAGTGGAAGAGAATGAGACAGATTAATGTAGAGAATAAAGCAGATTGAAATAAGAGAAAAAAATAGATGGAGAGAGTGAGTGAGTAGGAGAAAGAAATATAACTGTTTTGTTCTTACTGGAGATAAAATAAAAGTAACATTAAAATTTTAAGTTTTAATAAATCACAACAATTGGAGTAAACAAATTTCAAAATATTGCAGATCTTACATTTTGGTAGATACTCTTCGTCCATTACTCATAAGAAATGTAGAAAACCAAGTGACAGGGAAACAATGAAGGGCACAAGAAGCAGAAAGACAATGGACTGAAGTGACTTGATAATATGACTGGAAAAATAGTAAGTCAAATGAGATAGAGGAATGCTGAAAATATTAGGTGAACATTTGGTTTTTCATTGAAAAATTAGAG
The DNA here is from genome assembly GCA_036924085.1 of Ariolimax columbianus. Lineage (NCBI taxonomy): Eukaryota > Metazoa > Mollusca > Gastropoda > Stylommatophora > Arionidae > Ariolimax > Ariolimax columbianus. The sequence goes on from JAVGWX010000012.1 coordinate 75,175,303, forward strand.
AATTTTCTAGTTTAAAAAAATATTGAAATTGAAAATATTCTAACAGCTTTTTAACAATAAAAAAGGAAAAATTGTAATTGTTTATTAACATTAAAACATAAAATATTTTGACTGCTGACATTTTATTACTGAAAATGGAAACAGTTTGACATTTTTAACAAAATAAGGTAATATTTTAAATTTTTTTTTAACAATAAAAACAGAAACAATATATAACTATTTTTTTAAATAGTTTTTTAACAATGAAAAAGGAAATATTTTGACTGCTTTTTAACAGTACAAAGGAAACATTGTGACTGTTATTAACAAGAAGAAAATAATATTACTTTTGAACAATAAAAAGGAAAATATTATGAATGTCCTTTTTTCTGTTTTTAACAATAAAAAGGAAATGTTTCTTTCTTAATAAAAAAAGGAAATATTAACTTTTTTATCAATTAGAAAGAAATTAATTTGAATTTTGTACAATCAAAATATATCCTATTTTATGGCAAAAAATATATTTTTAATTATTTTTTATGATCAAAAAGGATATATTTTGACTTGAACAATAAACAAATAAATATTTAAAAAAACTAAATTTTCTGTACACGCTTTTATTTATACTAAAATATGCTTCTTTTTTGTTTTTGGGACTACAAGAGTGTAATTTGTAAAAATTGTCATGTTTCTTTGGTGAATTGGTGAATCAGAGTTTTTGATTATTTGGATTTATTGGTGTTGGTCAATAGTATTTCCGACTTCAATATTCGAAAATGATCATCATTCATGTTAATTTCTTCACCTACATCATCTTCAATGTTTACTTCGGGTGGTTAGTGATTTTCCACCTCGATGAACACATGTGCCTGTTTGAATGTCACTTGCAGATGCTGATCTTGCTCACTGTCAATGCAAGTAAATATTACAAAATTTTCTTTTTCTGTACAAGCTTTTGAATGACCTGTCCTGTCCAAGATTCATCAACATTTGATAGATTAACAGGTTACACTCTATAGATTATGGAGAAGTTGACTAAAATAAGAGAAATAGAAGTCCACGTAAATGAACAACGGCTTACAAAAGCTTACAAAAAGGTTATAATATGACCGTTTTAAACAATGTTAAAAGGACAAATTTTTAGTTTTAAAACAGATTTTAACAAAAAAGAAACACTTTGACTGTTTTTAACAGTAGGGATAAAAATATCCCATTCTTTTTAACTATAAATTGACTCATTCTCTTTTCTTCACGACATTTGGCTGGGCTTGGCTTCGTTCGTTCTCAATCTCCCGCTACCAAACCCTGAAAGGGCTTAAGTAGCAGGATGTAGTCTAGAGAACGGAATGCGTTGTGTTGTAGTTTACAGCTTGACTGGGATATTTGCACCCTTTGGTCCAACACATCCAACTTCAGCAAGCATTTTTTGAGTACCAGGCTAGCATTCCCTCTTCGATCCCTTCTCATTAGCCAGTCTGCCCTGCTGCAGCCTGTTATCCAGGATCACCACGTGGCGGTGTAGAAGGGTCTTGGCAGCTGTGGTTCGCTGGTCCTAACGCTAGCAGTCAGCTATGGGTTGCTGACCACTGCAGCTCATGCACTGCTCAGTATCATGATCCGCTTCACGACATTTAAAATACATTTCTAAATTTTTCTTTACATAAAAAAAATGACTTTCTTGCTTTTTAATGTTAAAAAGATGACACTTTCAAACTTTCTAAAGTTAAAAGAGAACAATACATGGAAAACAAAATTAGGTTTTTGTGTGTATATTCTTTCATATAGGCAATGTGGAGTGACTAGAGCGAGTGGGGAATCTTATTATCTTCTGACTTAAGGGAGTCACTGATCAGATGAATGGTAGGAACCACTGATTTAAAGAATGGCAATCTTTACCTTTATAGTTACATTGGCATGGGTCGTGCTTGTTCAGATAATTTTCTAGAGTATCCCAGCCACCTCCCACTCTCACCATCACGTGGCTCCGAAGAATCTAACAAGAGAGAAGTGATACTAATCTCAATCTAGCATTTACTTTAAAACAACAAAATAGAAAAAATTGCTTATATTATTTTATCTTAGATTATGGTTACTCCTACCTTGTCCCAGTGTTTACAAAAATCTCCAAATGATTTTTAATTCTGTCAAAAATGCTGTCATAGCCAGGAGTGGAATCAAGAATGAGTTTCAATTTCATCAAAATACTCCCAAGACATGCACAACACATAACCTCTTACATTAAATGTGGATCCGGGGACGGCGTGGCCTAGTGGATAAGTGGCACGGCTCACAATCCGAAGGTGCTGGGTTCGATCCCCATCACAGCACCGGCCGTTACCCCAGAGAAGCAAACCCTTAGAAAATGCAGGAGGAAGCAGACCCTTACATAAAATGCATGCTGAAGTCGGATGCATTGGGCCGACAGGCGCAAAATAAAAACCACAGTGCAATGCACAACGCCTTGGGGATTAGAGAAATAAGGCGAACGCAAAAAAAAAAAAAAAAAAAATGTGGATCCTCTGACATTAAATGTGGATCCTCTGGCCTTCTCATGATGGAACATAATGAAGATGTTCAATTGTTGCTTTCATCTTTGTTTTACCTGTATAGCTACTTTTTATATGCAAATTTACTTTTCTCTCTTTAATCTCTAGCTGCAACTATTGGTGTCATGTACAGTGATGAGGAACCATTCCACATCTGAAGGCTGCATTATTAGTAGTAGCAGCCCTTTTCAGTCATGACTGACTGTAGGATGATATGATTTATAGCGGGAAAATAAAATGTGTTCTTATCTTTTGTTGTCTTTCTCCTTGTGGTGTTGTCATTTCACTTCTCAGTGTTGCAAGAGCTTCACTTCACCAAGCGTGAGCTGGCTATTCAGGGCACATCTCCACCTGGAAGGGTCTGCAGCTTCGTCTTCCCAGGATGTCAAATTCATGTCCAGGGCTTTCATATCACGCTTTCACACATCTTTGAACCTCAACTGTGGTCGGTCGACTGTTCTCGTGCCATTTGTCAGCTGTCCATAGAGGATATCTTTGGGAATGTGGCCATCTTCCATGCAATGAACATGACCAAGACATTGTAGTCTTCGCTGCCTAAGTAGAGTGTACATACTTGGAAGACCAGTGCGAGAGTGCACTTCTGCATTTGTCACTCTGTCTCTTCATGTAATTCGAAGAATGGATCGCAGGCGTCGTAGGTGGAAGGTGTTAAGCCTGTGCTCTTGTTTGGCATAAGTTGTCTAAGTCTCGCTGCCATATAGAAGTGAGCTTACAACACATGAATTGTATACCATGGTCTTGGTTTTAATTGTCAGTTTCTGGTTTTTCCAAACAAGCGTTGTGAGGCGAGGAAATGTAGCAGCAGCTTTGCCAATGTGACTGTCTATTTTTGGGTTTAGAGTTTGTTTTTGATTAGGGATCCCAGGTATGTGAATTGATGCACAGCTGCCAGTTCATAATTATCGATGGTAAGACTTGGAGTGCATATACTTCCTGTCCCAGAACACTAAATTAGCTGTAAACCTAATAAGGCTGCATTCAAGTAATTTTTTAAATTTCTGACATTGTTAATTCATTCTATTTTCACTATTAACATCTCAAAGACCTCCATATATGTTCTCTTATTTTTGCTAGATGCACTCCATTTTTCTAAATGTGTATCTAGACAACCTCACTTCATTTCTCCCCAGCTGTTTGTTTATTGACTATGTTCGTTTCCATGTCACATAGCAATTTTATATATATATTTTAAATTGCTATGTGGCATGGAAACAAACATAGTCAATAAACAATCAGAAGTCTGGTGTCCTACCCTGTCAGCAGCAATAATGTACTAAATAGTTATAATGCTATAATATAATATATAAAGCTATCATACACATATTTATATGTGTGTGTGTGTGTATAGGACTTGAGGCTTTCCATATGCGAAATCAGCGACATATCCTTGGCATTTGTTGGTACAATTTTGTCTGGAATGTAGACGTTTCGGCAAAGACACATCTTCCCCCCTGTCTCGGTTATTCTGGAACGCCGCCGCATTTCTGTGTTCTGTCATGTTGTCTGACTGGACAAGGAGAGGTCCCAGCTCACCAGATTCTTCAAAAGACATTCAACAGTGCAAACGGCCTTCACTCTGCTGGCTGGAACCGTCGGAGAGGTCGTCCTCAAAACACGTGGCTTCAACAGGTAGCGGCTTCCCCATATGCCTTAGAGAAGGCATGGCAGCACGCAGTTACAACTGGACATGGTGGTGTTCATCCAACACAACGGGCCTCAGACGCCTAAGCGAACATTGTTGTTGTTGTTGTGTATATAGGAGGTGGCTTCAAATAAAAACCTTAAAAATATTTGTTTGCTAAATTTATTCTAGAAAAGCGAAACACAGTTGTATCATTTTTGGATGTATTGTAATACATTTTAAGAAACCTATAAAGTGCATGGATTCCTGTAGAAACGAATGATCTTGGACACTTGTGTAACCACTCATGTACTGCCTGCTGGAGCTCTTCATTGAACCTATAAGTCTTTCCTCCCAACCCCAATGCCTCTTTTAATTATCCGAAGACATGGAAATCACTTGAGTATGGCGGATGTGGTAGACGCTGAAAGCGGAGGTCTTCGATAGTTGCAGCAGTTGCACGGGCAGTATGGAGGGTCAAGCATCGTCCTGTTGCAAAAGGCTACCTTTCTTCAGAAGTACATGTAATTTGGATTTGATTGTGGGCTGAAGATGATTCCTGAGAGGATCTGTATATGAGACAAAGTGACTGTGCTCCTCCTGGGCATTTAGTGCTCTAAAATAATGTCTCGTTCATTCCAAAAAGAGAGTCTGCATAACCTTCACTGCAGATTGCTGCGTGCAAAACTTTTTTTGTTTTGGTGAGGAGGGATAACGCCATCCCTTGCTCGCTCTCTTCATTTCAGGCTCATGGTAGTGAACCCAGGTTTCATCTCCAGTAACAAATTCTTGCTAGGAAACCATCACCTTCTGCTTCAAAGCCATGCAAAAGTTCCTGATAGGCATTAATGCGTCGTTGTTTCAAATCTGGAATTAGCTGCAATGGCACCCACCTTGCAGACTCTATGTGGTACTGTAGCACAACTTTTTCTCCAGGCAAAAATTCTAATGGTAACAAAATTTATACTTAATAGTGGCCCACAGCAAGGCGAGAAGATGGAGAACCTAACATCATACATTGACATAATAGGTCAATCCCATGAGACTATGAGAAGAGAGAAAGATGAAAATTAAGAAGAAGTATAAGAAGAATGAAATACAACTTACTCTGACGAAGATTAAACTTCGTGAATCTCCAATCTGATATTTGCCGTCACTAACTTTGACCATGGGAAACTGAACCGGGCAGGTACATCGACTAATAAGATCTCGGACCTGGAAAATTAAGAAACAATACAGTTATTTAGTACATCATCCCCGCTGACAGGATACAACACCAGACTTTTCGGAGGAAAAACATAGGTTCAAATCTCGGTAAGGACTTACATTTTTGTTCTATAAGGGTTGCACACTATGAAGTTATGGCTAGAACAAGCGGCCTATATTCCTCTGATTTAGGCAGAGGGGACTAACATCTGGTCAGATGAAACATACCGATCAGACTATGTTAGTCAGGGTCAGGTGAAACTTAGTGATCAGACTATGTTAGTCAGAGTCAGGTGAAACTTACTGATCAGACAATGTTAGTCAGGGTCAGGTGAAACATACTGATCAGACTATGTTAGTCAGGGTGAGGTGAAACTTAGTGATCAGACTATGTTAGTCAGAGTCAGGTGAAACTTACTGATCAGACAATGTTAGTCAGGGTCAGGTGAAACATACTGATCAGACTATGTTAGTCAGGGTCAGGTGAAACATACTGATCAGACTATGTTAGTCAAGGTCAGGTGAAACATACTGATCAAGGCCTGACCTCACTTCGATGCAGTTCTTCCTGTAAACAGGCTGTTTCATAGCAGTCTGGCTAGTGAGGTAGTATGGATCAATACTATGGTCCCTATAGTGTTGAACTTACTGACGAATAATCGCATTGCGCTAAAGCCAAGAAGACACTGGTCCACGTTCTCAAACACGCTTCTAAATATTAGGAGAGTCACTGTAACCTGCCACTGATGAAAGTCATCAAGAGTACTTAACTGAAGTACAAGCAGAAGCAGCAACAACAACAACAACCAGCAAACAAATATGTAACATGTGCTTATGTACTCACCCTCTCATCAAGGGAGCGCAGATCACAGGTTTTTATTTGAATCTGCGGAGGACACTCCTCGCCTGCCAGCTCAGCATCTATTTCCTGTTCCATCTGTATCAAAGTTGGTGCCAGCATACCTAGCTTGGCTCCTACCTGTGTGATGGTCAAATGTGACAGTTCAAAGTTTAAATCTGTCAGAACACTAGTAGTTTTGTTCAGGCTACCTTTAACAAGTACAGTATCAAAACTATTTCCTTCAGTACATGATTGAGTGATTCCCAACCTAGGGGTCACTAAAAGTCTAGTTTGGCGAGTGAGGGTTTGGGAAGAAATTGTGGATGGAGGTATAAAAACAAAATGTAAATTTATAAATTAGGTTATCTACGAGTCGTGTTCAAATGAAACTGGACCAAACTGCAACACTAACATAAGTATGATGCGCATGATGATGTCACTGGTGAAAACAGCACATATCAACTATCAAGTTTGCAAAATTTCATTATCCCTGACTCAAAGTTTTCTCAGCAGACTGTTGAAAACATGGTGGGTGTGATACGGAATCCGTCCAGAGTTGATCAGCGAGCGGTGATTCTGTTTCTAACAGCTGAAGGATGTCGACCAGTTGACATTCATTGCAGAATGCAGGTAGTGTATGGTGACAAAAGTGTGCTGAAGACAACAGTGGTTAGGTTGGTTGGTTGCTTATTGATCCAGCGGCCTATAGGCTTCTGCCCTTTGGCCCAATGCCATATAGTGGTATCTGCAAGTGTTTGTAAGCTATTGTTTAGTTCCGTACAAAGTGTTCCATTTGTCTGGCCTCTCGGAGGAAGAAGCGCTTTCCTAACACTGGCAAGAGCTAGACATTCAAGAATATTATATTCAACAGTTTCATAGGGATGTGTGCACAGTATGTTCTGGTTGGATTCTGTTCAAGTAGTTGTTAAGTTGTATGTGTTCAGTGCAATGTCAAAAAATGGTGCTTTGGTCTCTCCTTTTCAGGAGGTTGATGTCTTTGGGATGGCAATATGTTTGTAGATTTCTCTTCCAGTATTTCCCATTGCCCATCAGCCAGGTCTCTTTGTTCGCAGCCCTCAAAAGATGTTTGACTGTCTGTACGGATGTTGGTGTGTATTATTGTTCTTGACTTGCTCCCTTCTTAGCCAGTCTGTTTGCATTGTCATTGCCAGATGTATTTGAAGGACCAGGGATCCATTGCATAACTATTATGACTTCATGGGATGTGAAAAGTTGGTTGGCATCTAGGGATATTTAGTTAATTTCAGTGACTACCTACAGTGACCACCATCTTCCAGAGCTTGAAAGGCAGATAATGAGTCTGTAAAGATTTCAATGATGTGGGCTTTTGATGAGAAAGCATCAAATACAGTCCTCAAGTGGTACAAAGCTACTTCCAATGCTGTTATTTCTGCCTCATAATTTGGGGCATCGAACAGCTCATCAGATGTTATGTCTGGTAATGCGCATTCTTCCAGTCATTGGGCAGTTGTCCATTTCTCCAAGTAATGTTTATTAACTTGAGGACTGTTTCTTTCCCCAATGAGCCCAGGTGAGTTATCATTTCATTATGGATACTGTTTGGCCCAGGAGACTTTCTAGGTTTTAATTTCTTCAGACCTTGTTGAAATTCTTGCATACTGAAGTCAGCTTCAAATATGGAGGCACTAGTGGTTGGGGCTTTCTCTTGACGTTTCAAGTGTCCTAGACATTTTTTGTCCAACTCAGAAAGCTTTTCTGCTCTGTTCACAGAGGCAAAGAAGCGGTTAAAGTGCTCTACTTTTTTCTGGCCTTCAGTTATTATTCTTCTATCATCTATCACTGGCTTAAGATTTGTTCTCCTCCTGTTTCCAGACAAATTGTCCATCAATGCCTAGGATCTCTTCCCATTGTGCTTAAAGTCAGGTTTTGCACATGTTGATGACCATTTTTTCATGTTTTGCATTGTTAACTATGAGTTTGACTTTTGCACATAATTTGGTGTAGAGGATTTTTGCTTTTTGTGATGGCTCTCTCTCTCTCTCTCTCTCTCTCTCTCTCTCTCTCGGGCTGTTCTTGCTTCATTTCTTTCAGATATAACCTCTTGCATTTCCTTAGTGAAGAATGGTTTGTGCGCCTTCCTACTGCCGCTTGGGATGCTTTGTGATGCTGTATTCAGAATAGCTCTTGTCACCCAATTATTGAGTCTTTCTACACTGCTGCTGTCAATATAACCAAGCAGGTAGTCAGACGATTTTTGGAATAGTCTCTAGTAAGCTTTACCAAAGTTCCAGTCAGTTTTCTGTCTGTAGCTTTACTGGTAATGGTTATGGTGGTGAGGATTGGCCTGTGATCACTTCCAATGTCATCAAGAACTTGCAGGTTGCAAGAGTCGATCAATTCAGAGGAGCAGATCGTCAGGTCAGGTCGACTGAGAGAGAGGTGGGCTCTGTGGGCAGCGTTGGGGTAGTGTCTGCATTCTGTAATACAGACAAGTTGGTTGCATCGCAGAGCTCCTCAATGAATGTTCCTGTACTGTTATGGTCAGTGTAACCCCAACGAGGCGAGTGTCCATTTAAGTTACCTGCAATGAGGATTTTGTGATATTGTATTTCATGCAGATCTGGCAAGTTGCAGGTCATCTGTGGGGGAGGCTGTAAATATTGTTTATAGTGTACTTTGATCAAGTGTGCCAGATATCGATTTTCTGTATGCCTGTGGGATGTGCTGTTATATGTGTGACATATCCCTGAATGTCATTTCGGATATAGGTAACTATGCCACGTCAGTCAGTACACTCACAGGCATAGCTAGTGTATCCTGTCAGGCTCAGGTCGTTGCACTCACAGGCATATCTAGTGTATCCTATCAGACTCAGGTCGGTGCACTCACAGGCATAGCTAGTGTATCCTGTCAAGCTCAGATCAGTGTCCTTGTGTAGAGTTTCTTACAGGAGATCCACATGAATCCTGTGATTGTCTAAAACCTTGGCAAGCTCAAGCTTCTTATTTCTCAGGCCACAAATATTTAACAGTAGATCGTTAAATGAAAGTTTGTTATCTTGTTTTTGCACGTGCTTCCTCCTAGGTTTTCTCATGTTAGTATATTTATGTTTGTTTCCAGTAGTTCATTTTTCAGCCATTGCAGCCTGGTCACCCACTGCCAGACGCAGACCTTGATGACCGAGGTGTCATCCGAGCTCGTTTGTAAAACTTTTAAATTTTGAACTACCCATATTTTGACATTGTCGGGCTGGTGAGTCTGTGGATTTTCTTTCCACCCCAGGCAGAAGCCAGAAATGTACTGTCCTGAAATTAAGTAATTGAGGGGGTGCATTAGCAATGCTCCAAGTTACCGAAGCCAAGGTAGGGTTCACTGTGCCCATTCCTGGCCTCCAATTGCCTACTGGTTAGGACGAGTTCTCCTAGTCTTTAGACCTGTAACAAAAAGTTCCAGACAATTGGATCGTCACGTCTTGGGCCCCTGTGACTTTACAGTTGGTCTCGATTGTCATCGTGTGTCGAATGCAGGTTCTCCTTTCCCATGTCTGTTCAGCATGGTGCTGGTTCCTTCTTAACCACAGGGTGCATGCGTATCGTCCAATAGGAGACCCACTTGTACAGATAGGTTACAGGCAAGTGTTTCAGAATAAAACCCTCATTATTTAGCTTGGCTTCGTTCGTTCTCAATCTCCCGCTACCAAACCCTGAAAGGGCTTAAGTAGCAGAATGTAGCCAGAGAACGGAATGCTTGACTGCGATATTTGCACCTTTTGGTCCAACACATCCGACTTCAGCAAACCTCATTATATAATACCTCATTTACTAAGTTATACTGTAGCATAGTGTTAGTTCTGATAAGTCATGGGGAAGGCTATCATAGCTGACTCATGTGGAAGACAATATTGAAGAACTGGGCAATGATGTTGGCGCATTTATTGCGTTAACTCACGTCCTTCCTTAATCATCTTTATCCAGTTCTTCACTGTTGTCTTCAACACACTTTTGTCACAATACACTGTCTGCATTCTGCTTTTAATGTCAACTGGTCGACATCCTTCAGCTGTTAGAAACCAAATCACCGCATTCTGATCAACTCTTGACGGATTCCGTATCATGTCCGCCATTTTTCAACGGTCTGCTGAGGAAACTATGAGTCGGAGGATAATGACATTTTGCAAACTTGATGGTTCATATGTGCTGCTTACATCATAAGTGACATCATCATGCACAGCGTATGTATGTTTACTTGTTGCAGTTTGGATCGGTTTAATTTGAACACGCTTCGTACATTTGAGTATATTAATTCTCAATTGTCCATGTGTATTTACACAGTTTGTGGGGAAGAATTGATTTTCTGATCAAATCATCTGATGACATCATAAGTAGAACAAAGTGGGGCATTGTGTGAGGTACTGCACGGGATAATTATGAAATGTTGCTTAGAGAATGAGATGGTTCTGAATCGGAAAGAATTTGAGATGAAGATGAGTTTGGGGTTTGGAGGTGCTGTAATGAGTGGCTTAGGTTATGGGAACGGGCGAGGAGGGGAAGAGAAGAAGATTAGTTCTTGCCTAATTTGTGATTAACTTAGCATTTGGCTCCAGACACTACAGCATGGGGCACCGCATAGAATAATTATAAAAGCTTTTAAAAACAGATTTCTGAAACCAACATTGATAAGTTGAAGTAAGATAAGGAAGAGATGGGTGATGTGAGTGAAGAGGGGAGGGGAAGAAATGGGCTGAAGGAGTGGGAGGAATTAAGCTATGGACGATTAGGAAGGAGGATTAAGGGGAAGGGGGTACATAAGGGTGGGTTGGAGGGTGAGGTGGAGGAGTGTACGGGTGATGTGGAGTTCTATGGGAAAAGGGGAGAACCTATAATTGTTAAACTTGTTGCTTCTTTCATATTTGTACAGTTTGACTGATGGGCAGATAATCTGCAGAGCAAAATATGGAAAATGTTGCATTGATATCTATCAATCTCTGAAGTCCCAGCTGACTGTGGGTGACAATTACAGCATCCTCAGCAAAAAGCAAGCCCCTGATAGTGATCTCCCTTATATTCGTTTTGGCCTTGAGCCTTGCAAGGTTAAACAGCTTACCATCCGACCTAGTGTGAAGGCAGATTCCTTCATTTGTGTTACCAAATGCATGTTTCAGTAACAGAGCAAAGAAAATTCCGAACAGTGTCGGGGCCAGAACACAGCCCTGCTTAACACCACTTAGAATTCCAAATGGTTGTGATATGCTACCATCAAATTGGACTGTTCTTGTCATGCCCTCATGGAATGATAATATTAGTCACAGCTGTTTGTTTGGGCAGCCTATTTTAGAGAGGATTTTGAAGAGGCCATCTCTACTAACCAAATCAAATGCCTTTGTTAGGTCAATGAAGGCAACATAAAAGAGCTGGTTCTGCAAACGTGACTTTTCCTGAATTTGGCCTACAGTGTCTAGAAGAGAGAAGAATTTAAGGTGACAACACAGGTTTATAAGATAATAATCAGAAGAAAGGATAAATTAGACTATAACAAGTTTTCCAAAATGCAACCACCTACAAGAAAAAGAGGACATAGTTGCAAATTAACGAATGATAAGTCCAGATTAGATATTAGGAAATATTTTTTTAATCGGAGAGTGTTGGATGCTTGGAATGCATTGTCACAGAAGTAGTGGAGGCAGAGACAATTAATGCATAGTTTTTAGAGCAAGGAAATGTAAATGAAACTGGTTGTATACAGACTCTGTGGAGTCTTCTGAACCAGTATAAAGACGTTGCCAATGCAGAGGGCTCAACACAACAGTTGGTGGCAGGCATTATTTTATTGTTATTTCACATTAGGTTACTCAGTTCCCATGTTGATGTTATTTGACGCTATGCTTAGTGAGTTGAGGTAATGCTTCACATCATCTCTTGGGATACAGGTTACAGTGACTCCTCTTACATAAAAAGGTGTTTTTGGGAAGGGGGGGGGGAACTGGGGTCCTTTTGGACATAGTGCAATGGGGGACTCAGTGGTCTCGAGGTAAGGTGTCTACCACGGGTGCCAGAGGTCGCTTGTTTGAATCACGGTGGAGACCAGGATTTTTTTCACGTGGAACTTCTGGTAAAAACTCCCCTGATCTCTGGGCTGTGAGATGAAACCTCCATGTTCAGTATCGAGCACATTAAAAATTCCTTGGCAATTGGAAATCAAAAAGAGTAGGCTTAACGGCCGCTGTCCAGTCAAAATTCAAATTTAAAATCTGCCCAAGTTATTTGTATCTTCCCCCAGGTGGTTTGCTAAGCGCAGCTATAGATGGTGCCTAACTGGCTGCGGGTCTACTTAGCTCTAGTGTTTGAGTCTTTTAAGATGGATTCGCACAACTTGGAGGGTGGTAAAAACCACCCTCCAAGAAACTGGTTGTATACAGACTCTGTAGAATCTTCTAAACTAGTATAAAGAAGTTAAGTTAATGCAAGGCTACTCAGTAAGCTCACAACTATGGAGATTACAATGTCAATTTCTATCACTTCCTTGACCAAGCTGCTGTAACACAGCTTGTTTCCAGGAGCACAAACAAGGCCATGATGTAAGGACAGTGATCAATATATTTCACATTAGCCCTCAGTTTCTTTCTTCACAGCCTTGCCCGCCCTAAGTCTAAATCAGTTACCCATTTACACCTGAGTAGTGTGCAGACAAGATCATGCAGAGACCTAGGGATGGCCCATTATAACAAAAGGTGGTTTCCCCAGGTGGTTCGTTAAGGGTGGCTATAGATGGCACCTAACTGGCTGTGGGTCTAGTTAGCTCTATTGTTTGAGTCTATTAAGATGGACTCGCACATCAGTTAAACCACCATCCAAAATACTGGTTGTATACAGACTGCAGAGTCTTCTAAACCAGTATAAATATGTTGTTAAGTTAAAAGGTCGATTCACTTCTACATGAGAATATTTCGTCTGAGGTACCCAAAATCATATCAAATATTAGGGATCAAGATGCTGAGCAGTGCATGAACTGCAGTGGTCAGCGACCCATAGCTGACTGCTAGCGTCAGGGCCAACAAACCAGAGCTGCCAAGACTCTTCTACACCTCCACGCAGTGATCCTGGATCGAATAGGGATCGAATAGGGAATGCTAACCCGGTACTAAAAAAATGCTTGCTGAAGTCAGATGTGTCGGCCCGAAGGTGCAAATATCGCAGCTAAACTGTAAACTACGACACAACGCATTCCGTTCTCTGGACTACATTCTGCTACTTAAGTCCTTTCAGGGTTTGGTAGCGGGAGATTGAGAACAAACAAAGCCAAGCCAAGCCATATCAAATATTAAATAAATAATACTTTGAACAAAGAATAAAATTTAAAAAAAAACAAAAACACTTTTGTTTCAAAATGCGGTAAAAGTTTACTTATACACAACTAAATACGACGGAATGCTTATCAGCCTCCCAGGTTTTAATTTCATATTTGGGATGAAACATAATGTGTGATTGGCGTAAGATGTGAAAGCAAAGTTAATTAAAAAAAGTAAGTAGTATGTCCTTTGCAGCAGAGCGTCACTTCTTACAGGTGTCAACCTATTTGGCAGGTGTGCAGTACGGTAAGTTGCCATTACTTTCCGTACGTGGAGGAGCGGAAAATAACAAAAAACCACGTCTGCCAAACTTGACACGAGTGTGATCCAAACCAGGTGCATTTGGATTGTGAAACAGACGCTTCACCTCTAGACAATATAGCCTCCAATTAAGTTATACTTAGTTACACTTTTTAACTAAATTTTGAAATTAATGCGTTTAAAAAAATTGTTTTGTTTATTTTAATTTATCCTTTTTTTGTGTTTTTGTTTTAGGAAATCTGAAATTTTTATAATATTAAATTATAATATAATTATATAACTCACTCACATGTGTACTTGCGTCTGTAATATTATAAAACAAACACACATTCAGAAACACATACACACACCCATACACACACTCACGCACGCACACACACATACAAAGAAATATTCAACATTGGAGCAGTGATAGGATAGTCAAACTGTATAAAGTATTTTTTAGACCTAGGTTGGAGTCCTGTGTACAGGTGTGGAGACTTATTGTAGAGGGGATATAAACATGCTGTAAAAGGATACAAAGAAGAGCGACAAAACTGATAGTGGGGTTTGGGAATGATGAAAAACTCTGAAAAATCAATCTACAGTGTATAGAAAAGAAAAGAATTTGAAGTGATTTAATGCAGGTTTATAAGATAAGAAATGGAAGAATAAATTAGACTAAAAATTTTTTCAAAGTATAGCCGGCTACAAGAACAAAAGGACACAGCTTCAAGAAAGGTTCAGATTAGATATTAATAAATTTTTGTTTCGTCGGAGAGTGGTGAATGCTATGGAATGGATTGCCACAGGAAATAGTGGAGGCAGTATCAGTTATTTAATTCAAAAATAGATTATAATGGACATTACTTCTAAATCAAGTAGAGTGAAAGACACTAGTTGTATACAGACTCTGCAGAGTCTTATAAACCAGTATAAAGCAGTTAAGTTAAATTAAGTTGTTAAGTTAACGTTAAGCCAATAGAAGGTTCAAGGTCTTACTCTAGCAACTTCCAGCAGGCAGAGGATCACACTCTTCTCATTCTTCCGGAGCACAAGGTCGTCCGTTTCAAAGCCGAGAACTTGAGGGATGCCCAGGTCTCGCGTCCAGGTTATGAAGTTTGAGACGTTGTCCCGTGCCTGTGTGAAATACAAGATGGAGAATGTGTAAGTAGCCGTTATTAGTGTTGTTATTGACCGTATTATTTGGGATTGTTATCAAGGTTGTCGTCAAATTGTATTCATCATCTGGACAATTGCTAGCACACTCACTTCGGCCATCTTAATCCTCACACAAGTCGTAACGACTTGGTTAATATTCGCCATAAGCATATTCCAACAGTGACCGACAAATGGGGGGGGGGGGGGGGGGGGGGGGGGGGGGGATAGATGATGAATGGTTGAGAGATGGGGATTTCAATATCAGATAATATTACATAATAATGTAATTTAAGATAGGATGAAATAGGAAGGAGTAAGGCTGGATATGATAAGGATAGGACAAGGTTAGAACAAAGATAGGACAAGGATAGGACAAGGATAGGACAAGGATAGGGCAAGGATAGGATGGGTATATGACAAGGTTAAGACAAGGATAGGATAAGGATATAACAAGGTTAGGACAAATATAGGACAAGGATAGGATGGAGATAGGATACAATTAGGACAAAGATTGGACAAGGATAGGACAGGAATATGACAAGGTTAGAACAAGGTTAGGACAAAGATAGGACGGGGATAGGACACAATTAGGACAAGGTTAGGAGAAGGATAGGACGGGGATATGATAAGGTTAAGACAAAGATATGACAAGGTTAGGACAAAGATAGGACACAATTAAAACAATATTAAAACAAGGATAGGACAGGAATATGGCAAGGTTAGGACACAGTTAGGACAAAGATAGGACAAGGATAGGATGGGGATATGACAAGGTTAGGAGAATATATAACAGGAACAGGTCAAGGATAGGACAAGGATAGGATAAGGATAAGACAGTGATATGATAAGATTAGGATAAGGATAGGACAGAAACATGATACGGATAGGATAAAGATAGGATAATGATAGGATAATGATAGGATAAGGATAGGATAAGGACAGGATAAGGATATGGTGATGAGGAAAGGATGATAAGGAAAGGATAATGCTAGGACAGGACAAGGATAGGATAAGGTTAAGATAAGGATAGAATAAGGATAGGACAGGAACGGGATAATGATAGGATAAGGTTAGGATAAGGATAGGACAGGAACAGGACAGGACTGGTCTGGCCGACAGACAGACAGACAGACAGGCAGATAGATAGAAAGAAAGATGGTTAGATGGATGGATGGATGGATGGCTGGCTGGCTGGCTGGCTGGCTGGATGGATGGATGGATGGATGGATGGATGGATAGTTAGAAAGATAGATAGATAGATAAAATGTTTGATATATTAAAAATATGCGACCGAAAAGATGATCTATCTTTAAAACATATGTCAATCCATTTATCACCCGTTTATCCAAACAGTCCATCCATTAATTAGTCCGTCCGTCCGTCTGTTGTAATATTTATTTAGTCCGAGAGTGGTGAATGCGTGGAATGCATTGCCACAGGAAGTAGTGGAGGCAGACATAATTAATGCATTTAATAATAGATTGGATGCGCATCGCTTTTAGAGCAAGGTAATGTAAATTAAACTGTATACAGACTCTGCAGAGTCTTCTAAACCAATATAAAGACGTTAAGTTCAGTTAAATTAAACAGTGGTCCTTTTCTGTTTGCCATGGAGCACTTGGGTGGACAGGCAGGCAGATATTATATATATGGATGGATTTATGGATTGATTGAATGATCGATTGAAGGATGCATGAATGGATATATAGATGGATGATGGATGGATGAAAAGATACATATAGATAGATAGATTCTTAGGAAGGTGGACATCAAATAAATACCACTTATATCAAGTGTACAAGACACACGCACATCACAGCTAACCTGAAATGTCTCTGGTTTGACCCCTTCTCTGTATTGTACATTGCCTTCTGGAACAGACCTAATGAAGTAGGATCTCATCTCTAGTGTCTCTCCCATCTCTCGACTCTGCCTCGCAAACTCTTGCACCTATTGACAAAATACATATAACAGTTCTATGACAACGATTCTCTTTTCAACAGAGACACGAAGAGACATTAAGACACATCGAGACTTCTGAGATCTCTTCTAATTTTTTTCTCGATCTCCGAGAAAACACGTTCTTCTTTATTTTATTCATATCTCGAGAGAATAACTCTCTTTTATTGCTGTTTAGAGAGACTAACTCTCTTTTATTGCTGCATAGAGAGACTAACTCTCTTTTATTGCTGTATAGAGAGACTAACTCTCTTTTATTGCTGTATAGAGAGACTAACTCTCTTTTATTGCTGTATAGAGAGACTAACTCTCTTTTATTGCTGTACAGAGAGACTAACTCTCTTTTATTGCTGTATAGAGAGACTAACTCTCTTTTATTGCTATATAGAGAGACTAACTCTCTTTTATTGCTGTATAGAGAGACTAACTCTCTTTTATTGCTGTATAGAGAGACTAACTCTCTTTTATTGCTTTATAGAGAGAGTAACTCTCTTTTATAGCTGTATAGAGAGACTAACTCTCTTTTATAGCCGTATAGAGACTAGCTCTCTTCTATAGCTGTTTAGAGATACTAACTCTCTTTTATAGCTGTATAGAGACTAACTCTCTAATTATAGCTGTTTAGAGACTAACTCTCTTTTAAAGCCGTATAAAGAGACTATCTTTTATAGCTGCAGAGAGAGACTCTCTTTTACAGCTGTATAGAGAGACTCTCTTTTATTGCTGTATAGAGAGACTAACTCTCTTTCATAACTGTATAGAGAGACTAGCTCTCTTTTATAGCTGTATAGAGAGACTAGCTCTCTTTTATAGCTGTATAGAGAGACTCTCTTTCATAGCTGTATAGAGAGATTAACTCTCTTTTATTGCTGCATAGAGAGACTAACTCTCTTTTATTGCTGTACAGAGTGAATAACTATTTTTTATAGCTTTAACAAGAGATTAAATCTCTTTTATTCATATACACAGAAAATAACTTTCTTTTATTGCTGTCTAGAGAGAATCATTCTTTTATTCATATATCGAGAGATTAATTCTATTCTATTTCTGCATCGAGAACATCTATCTCGTATTGCTGCACCGGGAGAATAACTCGCTTATATTGATGTTTAAAATATTTTAAAAATATTACATTATTGGAATATTAACCCCGAGATGGCACGCAGGTGTTGTTTTGGTATTCTGGAAGGAGATTCACATCCAACCAATTCATAAACCAGGTGAAGCCAAGCAAAATCCTAAAAACTACAGGCGCAGCAGTCTCCTCAGCTGTGTAGGGAAACTGATGGAAAGACTGATAAACAAAAGACTCACCTGGTCCCCAGAGACCAACTCGCGGTTCGCCCCAAGTCAAACAGGATACAGAAGCACTGAGGACCTATTAACATATCTAACACAGGGCATAGAGAGTTCCTTCTAGGATAAGAGCAAGTTCTATTCATCTTCTTTATCTCTGTCGTGCCTTTGATGTTGTCTAGAGATAAGGCGTGATGCTGAAAATCCTACAAGCGGGAGTTTTGTCAAAAACATGTTCTCATGGATAAACAGTTATCTCCCCTAAAGAGCGGCAAGGGTTAAAATGGATAACTATATCAGCAGGTCAGTTTGGCTGACAGAGGGAAGTCGAACAGGACAGTCTTATGGGCGTTCACTCTTCTTGATAAAGTCATATATATAGAAACGGTACAAAATAATATTAGAGGTTCCAGGGATAATAAAGAAAAGTGAGCAGTCGATAATCCATATTCTCCATGAGTTCAAGAAATATTACACGAGCATCTCCTAGACACGTGTGTACACTGATGGATCGGCCACGGAGAGAGCAACAAGAGGTAGCAACTGAATCTACATAGAACACTCCACGGGCGACATAGAACACTCCACGGGCGACATAGAACACTCCACGGGCGACATAGAACACTCCAAGGGCGACATAGCACACTCCATGGGCGACATAGAACACTCCACGGGCGACATAGAACACTCCAAGGGCGACATAGAACACTCCACGGGCGACATAGAAAACCACTCCAAACCAGCAGGAAAGACATGTACCAATTTCAGAGCTGGGATCAAGATGCTGAGCAGCGCATGAGCTCAGTGACTCATAGCTGACTGCTATCGTCAGGGCCAGCGAAGCAGAGCTGCCAAGACCCTTCTACACCTCCATGCGGTGATCCTGGATAACAGGCTGCAAAGAGGGAATGCTAACCCGGTACTAAAAAAAGGCTTGCTGAAGTCGGATGTGTATGAACGAAAGGTGCAAATATCACAGTCAAGCTGTAAACTACGACACAACGCATTCCGTTCTCTGGACTACATTCTGCTACTTAAGCCCTTTTAGGGTTTGGTAGCGGGAGATTGAGAACAAACGAAGCCAAGCCAAGCCAATTTCAGAGCTGAAGGGACACCTCAGATTCTTAGCCAAAAGATAACTACAAGAAAAGCAGTCCTTCTAACAGACCCCAGGCGCGAACTCCATGATGAAAAGTCATTTGAAGCCCCAAACAATACAGACTCTCACACGAAATAAAATATAACACCTGGTTGCTGTCATAGGTATCTCCCCCCCCCCCCCCCCCCCCCCCCCAAGAAAAAATGTTTAGTCATATAGTGAATTCCGTGAATTTTAAGGCTACTAAAATCTAAAATTCATGCTGTGAATTTCGTAATCTCGGTTGATAGCAGAAATTAACCTCACATTTATACCGGCAAGGTCATGTACACGGCACGGGAGAGGCTTAGGGAGTAAACTCTGAGTTAAAATCTGCATCGTGGGGCACGCAGATTCGCCATCCACGTAGTTATAAAGAAGCAAAGAAACTCATAAAACGATCCATGAGGACGGAATGGAGAGATCAGCACAATGAATACAAACCAGAAAATGATAGCAAAGACAAACTTTGCAGAGATGAGCAGACCCATATCTTCAGACTCAGAAAGAGATATTGCATACTTAAGGGCCGCCTCCACAGAACGGGGTTTAGAGACACACAAACGTGCGATTGCAGAGCACCAAAGCAGACACCAAATCATATCCAGCAGGAATGCCCCACTTATACAGATCAAAGAGTCTTTTCTTTTTTTGCGTTCGCCTTATTTCTCTAATCCTCAAGGCGGTGTGCGTTGCATTGTGGTTTTATTTTCCGCCTGTCGGCCCAGTGCATCCGACTTCAGCATGCATTTTATGCAAGGGTCTGCTTCCTCGTGCATTTTCTAAGGGTTTGCTTCCCCAGGGTAACGGCCGGTGCTGTCATTGGGAATTGAACCCAGCACCTTGTGGTTGTGAGCCGTGTCACTTAACACATAGCCCACACCGTCCCCTCCAAAGAATCTGATTCGGGGTAGCGACCATGCTCGAAAGGCTGTGGGGGACCTGACGTGCAGTCTCCTTCCTAATCATCCCCGGGCTAGAAGCATATCACCAGTTCTTCAAAGAAGAAGAAGACAGTCTTGCAGACTAAAATGAAGAAAAAAAATTGCAAAACAAGTTTTAGTATAATTAAAATCTTGTTACTAAAAACTTTAAAAAAAAAAAAATTTCCTTGTTTGCATTCTATCTTAGAAAGCGAAGTCTGATCACGGTCAGGTGAAACTGATTCATTATTATCCCACCATGTATCCTTGTTCGTGCGTTACAGTAGTTTGGCCAAGAGGTAGGGATCAGCACTGTAATCCCCACAGTGGTGACCTTACTAAAGAGCCAACCTTACTTACTTTACTTACTGTATCGGGGGGGGGGGGGGGGGAAGAGGGAGACTAACGTCTGGTTAGGCAAAATATACTGATCAGACATATATTAGTCAGGGTCAGGGAAAATATACTGATCAGACATGTTAGTCAGGGTCAGGGAAAATATACTGATCAGACATGTTAGTCAGGGTCAGGGAAAATATACTGATCAGACATGTTAGTCAGGGTCAGGGAAAATATACTGATCAGACATGTTAGTCAGGGTCAGGGAAAATATACTGATCAGACATGTTAGTCAGGGTCAGGGAAAATATACTGATCAGACATGTTAGTCAGGGTCAGGGAAAATATACTGGCCATGACCCTCACCTCAACTTCACCGTAGTCCTCTTTGGAAACATGATGTTTTCATGGCTAAAAAGGTGAGGGATCGACGTGATCCTCGTAGCAGTGAGCGATACGCAGATAAAGCAAAGCATAGAACAACCACCTGGAGGATTCCGGTCAACTTTCATCAGCACGCTCCGGATGTGAGGAAAGCTTCGACAGCCCGCCACTTAAGACGCACAAAAACGTAATCCTACTCATTGTGGGCATTCAACAACAACAGCAACTTACTTTATCATTCCGCGGATGCCATGAAGCGTAGTGGGGAGCTGTAGGTCTCGCTCTTGGGCCAGATGTGTTGTTGTGGTTGTTGTGAGAGCATGCTGGCATTTTATGTCTTTGATGTTTTCTATCCATTTGTCTCGCGGTCTTACCTTAGCTCGAAACCCCGATCTCCTACTGTTGTATGTTTTAAATGACAGCCGATCTGGTTTTCATTCTCATGAGATGACCAAACCACGGAACTTTGTTTCTATCCATGTATTCTTGGGAGGGTGTTGTTCTAACATTTTTTTCGGATATCGGTATTTCTCATTCTTGTCTCTTCTGGTTACTTTGATGACTGTTCTCAGACATCTCATTTTACAGGTTGTAACATTCTTTTTTTATTATCCACACCGACAGCCGTCCCTTCTTCAGCATCAGCACGGCTTCATATAATTCTTCCATAGTTATTGTTTGATTTTCCTCTAGCAGACTCACTTCAGGAGACATTGCATTTCTCGGGTCACCTCGACCTTCATACTTAAATAGCTCCGAACAGTTCTCTGTCCAGCGCTCACGAATGTCTTGAGCTTCTGTGAGACATTTCCCACTCTTGTCCTGAATCGTTGTATTTCGACTTTGGACAGGTCGTACTAAGTCCTTGACCAATTTATATGCCAGAGAGGGTTGGCGTGGGATTTTCATGTCGTCATGTGTGCCCCAACGAGCTGATGGGTTACGGGATGAACTGAACTGAACTTTCTTTTTATGTGCCTTGGACATAGGCCATGTTTGGTACTGATAGCACAGGGTTGGTAAGACAGTCGTGTTTATCAGTTGCCGTTTTGTTTCTGTAGTGATGGTCCGATGTTTAAGTAGTGGTGACAGTTGGTAGGTCACTGCACTTAATTTTGGACATCTGGTTTAGATTTTTCTGTCCAGTCGTCCGCCGTCAGTGAAAATGCTTTCCAGGAATTTGAACTCTCACACCTGTTTGAGCCTGTTCTCGTTGACATGCATGGTTAGAGGGCCTGGTAATCTGCTGATTTCCATAGATTATGTATGATCCTTGACTCTAGGAACCAACATCATCACGTGTGAGACATTCCCATAAGTGCTCCGTTCTCCGTTCAAGCAGCCAGCCAAGCGTATTATCTGCTTAGCGGCTCAGTCAGGTGCTGACTTTTGTGTTCTTCGGATCTTTCCAGACAGAACACACTTTCTCCCCTCTCCCATTGTCACTCCCAAATCTATCCTCCTCTGCACATATTCATTTGTCCGACCATCTGTCCAGTCATCCTACTGTAGAGTACACTGCCCTAATCAAATCAACCCTGTCTCTTGTCATCACCGCGTCGTTCACCATAGCTCAATCCCGCCACTGCATCAGCTCATTCGTTGCCCGATACCTGCATTTCCCGGGCAGTAGATCCATGGGACACCTTGTACACCAGAGCTGCTCAGAATAGAGGCCCACTCCCTTCTTAGCATGAACCTTTCTATCTTGCGAAGTACACCCTTCGAGTCTGACATTACCACTGTCACCAGTTTCGCCACCAACAAAGTCAGGGCCGATGTTACCTCCTCAAGTTTATGTCCATCGAGTACTAATCTTCATGTTCAGACTACACCCAGAATAACCCCAACTTCACAAGTATGTCTCAGGATGTAAAAAGAGTCACTTTAACCAGTCGCTAGAAACATGTAAAGAGTTAGCTAAGCATGAGTATCTTCGAAAAACAAGAAGAGCCACTGTAACCAACCACTAAAGAAACGTCCAGAGTTAACTAAGCTCAGTACGAAAATCTTCGAAAAACTTTTCTATAACTTGATAGAATGTTACCCTGTTTGACGTGAGATCCGGATATAATATATTGACCAGTCACATCCATAGATAAACCTGGCCGCATTATCCAGGTGTACGTTCGTACAAGCAGCAAGACAGCTGATCATGTCCTACCAACACTGATATTTGTGTACCTGTGTAATGTGTACTAGTCTGTACCTAACTGTGTAATGTGTACTAGTCTGTACCTAACTGTGTAATATGTACTAGGCTGTACCTAACTGTGTAATGTGTACTAGTCTGTACCTAACTGTGTAATGTGTACTAGTCTGTACCTAACTGTGCAATGTGTATTAGTCTGTACCTAACTGTGTAATGTGTACTAGTCTGTACCTAACTGTGTAATATGTACTAGTCTGTACCTAATTGTGTGATGTGTACTAGTCTGTACCTAACTGTGTAATGTGTACTAGTCTTTACCCGTGTAATATGTACTAGTCTGTACCTGTGTAATGTATACTAGTCTGTACCTAACTGTGTAATGTGTACTAGTCTGTACCTAACTGTGTAATGTGTACTAGTCTGTACCTAACTGTGTAATGTATACTAGTCTGTACCTAACTGTGTAATGTGTACTAGTCTGTACATAAGCATGAAATAATTCATATGGTTATTTGATGTAAGAAGCATACAACGAGTGTGTAATACTGCTAACGTGGCAGGTCTGAAACATATATGACAATTCTACTGGATTATCATGTCAGTGTGGAATGTCTCCCATGTCTTATGTATTTCCTTTAGATGGACGACAATTCAGGTGTTAGGTACATTTCGCTAAATTGACTGTGCTCATTTGTTAACCCCAGCTTTTTTTCACTCATCGTACTTATGTCTTCCGGACTTGGTTTTGTGTCGCATAATTGCGATGTCACGCATTGTTCATTATTCATCTATCTAGGGACGGACGTGCATGTTTCTCGATCCCCTGTCAGAATATATTGCCTTTTATCGATGTACGATAGTCTAGCATGAATCAGTTGTGATATTTCACAAGTGATTATTTTTGTCCGCCCGTATATTTGTGAACGGTGAAGTACGTACACTTTGCAATTGTGTTTTATAATGTAGATATTGACACAGCAGTGTCACTGTTCTTTCACAGTCAAAATGTCAAATTCCTTGGTGTAACTGTTATTTTTTTAGAATAAAAAAATGGACACATTTCTCGTTTAAAAACATTTCTGTCAAAACTATCTAATCTTTTCATTCTACCATACCTTTCTCATGTCCCTTGAAGATCGACTCCCATAGTCTTCGACACGGCATGGCATTAAATGTTGACTTATGTAAACGCGGGTATTGTTTTCTTCTCTAGTTTGAAACAAAATAATAAAACTCACAGGACTAACCTGACTCAGGTCAGGTCAGGTCAGGTTATCCCGTAACCGGTGAGGTCGTTGGGGCACACATGAAGACATCCTCACAACACCACGCCACCCTTCTCTGTCAGCGGCCGCTGCCTGTGCCTCTTCTGGTCGGAGATTGGTCCATTCTTTTATGTTGTCCTCCCACCTCTTTTTGGGACATCCTCTTCGTCGTCTGCCTTGCACCTTTCCGTGGAGGATCGTATTTGCAATACCATTTGATCTCGATATGTGACTGTACCAAGTGAGTTTCCTTCTTTTGACAGCTGCCAAGATGTCTTCAAAAGGCCCTATTGCTGTTGTAATTCTTGTATTTCCTCATTTGAAACTCAATCTTTGTATGTGACGTTAAAAAGTCTTCAGAAACTTTTCATCTCTAAGGCCTGTATCCTTCGCTGAAAGTCAGCTATAACTGTCCATGTCTCACAAGCATAGATGAATATTGACAGGACCAGAGTACGCATTAATCTGATTTTCGTGCGTTGTGCTAACCGTTTATCTTGCCAGATTTTGTTAAGTCGTACAAGCGCCGCTATTGTCTATGCTATTCTGGCCAACACCTCACATTATGATCTTTCATCACTGACAATCGAACCAGATATTTAAAACGGTCAACCACTTCGAGTTCCTGACCATTAGCTTTGATCCTGCTGTTGGCCCTCGGCGTTGTTGGACATTAATTTTGTCTTTCCAGCGTTTATCTCCATACCATAGTCAAGAGCTGTTTCATCAAACCTTCTGACCCATTCCTGGTGTTCTGCTTCTGAACCTACCAACCCGTCGATGTCATCTGCAAAACGAAGGTTGATAATCGTTCGGCCCTCTATCTTGACAGTACCAACGTGACCTCCAAGTGCTTCACTCATAATTCCCTCAAGGAATATATTGAAAAGAGTTGGAGAGAGTGTACACCCCTCTCTCACACCAACTGATATGCGAAACCAGTCCCCTCGCTTCTCATTCACAAAAACTGCGCTGGACGCCTTTGTTATACAGGTGTTCAAGGACCGTTATAATATTTCCGTTGTTTTTATACATCCTCATGATTTCCCATAGCGCTTTATGCCATACCCTATCAAACACCGTCTTAAAGTCAACAAACACGTGTACCCTATATAAATATTTATACAACTTCACTTGAATATTTTTGAGCGTAATGCATTTAACGTGTATCCCTCCCTATTTCAGTATAGACACCAGATTAAGGTAAACGCATTCGTATAATATAGCAAGGTATTGTAACGACTTTGACACGGGCATTTCATATTGTGAAATATTTAGTGTTGGGTTGAGTGAGCGTTTTCCATTTTCCTTAAGAACATGAGAAATTATTTTCTTCCCTATTTGCAATCAATGTAATTACCAATGAGTTACTGTCGAACCGCGGAAAAAAGACTATTAAGCCGTAGTGTTAATGGTTTTATGTATATAGACTATAAGTAAATTGGAAACCGGCTTCGCGATGTCACATTTTTTTAAACCAAATGTCCTGGTGTTAACATTATCAATCAATCCCATTACTGCGTCGTCGTCGTCAGCTTCTCCTTCTCCTTTCTCTTCTTTGTCTTCTTCTTCTTCTTCATCGTTAGCTGGCTTGTTTTGGTGCCAAGTTCGACTTCTCACAGCGATCCCTATTTTTTTAGCCAGACTGTTTCCAGGGCCGCCGCTTGGAGACAGATTAGAGTCTTGGTCGGCTCTGGTTGGTCGGCTCTTGTTGATCGGCTCTGGTTGGTCGGCTCTGGTTGGTCGGCTCTGGTTTGCTGACCTAGCATACATACAGTTATATGTCGCGGGATGCTGTCAGCTCATTCACTGTGCTGCAAGTTCTGCTTCGATCTATCGTTCCAATATGGGTCTGGTCTCACATGTGCACAAATCTGTTATGCCAATATGGATCTCGTCTCACAAGTGCACGAATTTGTTATGCCAATATGGGTCTGGCCTCACAAGTGCACAAATCTGTTATGCCAATATGGATCTCGTCTCACAAGTGCACAGATCTGTCATGCCAATATAGGTCTGGCCTCACAAGTGCACAAATCTGTTATGCCCATATGAGACTGGCCTCACAAGTGCATACATTTGTTATGCCAATATGGATCTCGTCTCACAAGTGCACATATATATCATGCCAATATGGGTCTGGTCTCACAAGTGCACAGACATTTCATGCCAATATGGGTATGGTCTCACAAGTGCACAGATCTGTCATGCCAATATGGGTCTGGCCTCACAAGTGCACAAATCTGTTATGCCAATATGGATCTCGTCTCACAAGTGCACAGATCTGTCCTGCCAATATAGGTCTGGCCTCACAAGTGCACAAATCTGTTATGCCTATATGAGACTGGCCTCACAAGTGCATAAATTTGTTATGCCAATATGGATCTCGTCTCACAAGTGCACAGATATATCATGCCAATATGGGTCTGGTCTCACAAGTGCACAGACATTTCATGCCAATATGGGTATGGTCTCACAAGTGCACAGATCTATCATGCCAATATAGGTCTGGTCTCACAAGTGCACACATCTGTCATGCCAATATGGGTCTGGTCTCAAAAGTGTACAGATCTCTCATGCCAATATGGGACTGGTCTCAAAAGTGTACATATCTGTCATGCTAATATGGGTCTGGTCTAACAAGTGCACAGATCTGCCATGCCAATATGGGTCTGGTCTAACAAGTGCACAGATCTGCCATGCCAATATGGGACTGGTATCCCAGGTGCACAGATTTATCGTGAAATTCCAAATGCTCTTTAAAAATGGAGTCTCAGCCAACTTGGTCAACTTCCTTTAATTGAAAGTTGCGTACCTTGGCCCCAAAAACGTCTACGTCGTCAAAACAAACTCAAATTGTGCCCAATGCCTAACCAGCAAATAGTCATATGATTTCGCCGAGAGAGCCTATGATAAAGAATCGCATTCGTTGTCCCACTGTACATTTACGTGATATCAGGATATATATTAACCAGTGCTTGGATGCATGTGTGTGTCTGTGAGTACCTATAATAGTTAGGGCGATCTCAAAGATCAACCCGACAAACGTGTAATAGAAGGACCTCGTTATGATATGTTTTGGCGCAGAGGAACGGACTGTGTAGTATTTTGTGGGCCATGGTTTCCTGGTCCAGCCGTACGACATGACCGAACAAAGAGACTCGGCGACGGTCACGTGTTGCCGAGTTTGGGTGGAGGGCAGTTTTAGCAGAGACCTCCACGTTGTGGATGAAGTCATGCTATTGGATGCCCAGGAAACCCCTCTGGGAAGGCCTCCAGTTTTGACATGTTATGTTTCAGTAATGCCCAGGTTTCGGAACCGCAAAGCAAGACTAAGGACCACACAGGACTGGTGGACGCGGATGTTTTGTTTTCAAGGGGGATCTTGCGGTTACTCCATGCAGTCTGGAAGTCGTGCATAGCAGACGCAACTAGTCCGGTTCGACTTGAAATATCGGGATCGCTGCGTCCATCGGATGATATCATGCTGTCTAGGCAGATAAATTCCTTTGTGTCCTCCGTGCTTTAGAATTACTTGTTCAGGATACGTACACATTTGATAGATTAACAGGTCGCTCTAGTAGAAACTATGTATACAATTTTTGCTCTCCAAGTTATGGGCAAGTTGGTTAAAATTGGAGTAATAGAAGTTCACCTAAACGGGCAATGGGCATGTGAAGTTAAATAAAAGCTTATAAATAAAAAGAAGACCTCTACACCTTATGATATAAGAGGAGCGACTATGTGAGTAGCTTACAGTGTTACTATTCTTGTTTCCACTTTGTACCCCGATAACACACAGGTACAACTATGTATTGAGTGGGACTGAGTGGTCTCGAGGTAAGACGCCGGTCTCGGGTGCTGGAGGTCGCTGGTTTAAATCACGATGGACCCGAGTTTTTTTCACGTGAACTTTCTGGTATTTCCTCGGATCTCTGGGTAATAGAGATCGGACGGCCTTGTGCAGTGTCGCGCAGTTAAAAATTCCTCGGCCGTTGGAAATCGAAATGAATAAACTCAACGGCCGTTGCCCTGGAAAAATTCTTAATTATGTTAAAAATCAACACAGTCTATTACGGAATCTTCGCCGGTGCTACGGAGTTCGTGCATTGTGCTGAGATTTTTCAAAAATATTGAGAAGAACAGAGCACTTATGGGTTAAACCGTGTGTAATGCATTGATTATTCGACTAAACTAAATTAACTAAACTAGGTTATCGTAGATATTAACATTATCAATACACCTACCTTATTTGCATGCTTACAAAGCAAAACTCCAGTTTCCAACACTTGAAAGATGTTATCTGCGGTAATATCATAATTCTGGTACAAGTTGGAAAACCAATCAGCGAGATCTTCCTTCATGGCGAAAAGGTACTCGTCATTTGTCGTGAAACTCCGGAGCGACTTCGGTTCCAGAACGAGTAATGACCCGCTATCCGGTTCGCACGTTTCTGTAGTGCTGCTACTGCAAGTACTTGCACCATCACTTGTGTTGACGTAGTATCCAGAATCCCTACCAATAAAAGATATGTCGCGTTGGAAGCTGCTTCCCAGATCCATTTGGAATTTTCCCAGGGTGCTGTCTACTTCCGGCAGTAGCCCGCTGATCATAAGAATATCTTGATTACTACTTCCGGTATGTGGCAGTGAATATGCTCCAGGACTATTGGAAGCCATTTAAGAACGAATGTTACCTATACAAATGTGTTTAAGCAGCTGCATGCAATAATATATAGTTTATGGTTCGATTGATGGTGGTACAGAAATCAATGACTGTTGTTGTAGCTGTAATGGCGTTGGAAGAACATTACTCTGGTGAAGAAAAACATTACAAATTAATGTGGCTACGATTATTAGTTTGATATTTTCTTCTTCTTCTTCTTTCGTTCGCTATAAAATATTGTCTATATCTGCAATGTTGTCTCTTGTATAAACTTCACTGTCTTTTGTAGTTCACATACAGGTCCATAAAGTTTCTCTTCCAGTGTTGTTTCTATGGGCCAGTGAGATTTTCTCTGTATATCATATTCGGGGCAGTTTTGTAGTATGTGCTCTACTGTCTGGGGCCCCTGTCCACATGTACACATGTCTGAGTTGCCAATTTTGATATTTTGTATTTGATATTTTTAGTTACAGATGAAGTGCTTTTCGTAGTAACTAAGTAAATTAATTTTGTTGCTGGACACAACGCACATATCTGTCATGGCAATATGGGTCTTGTCCCAAAAGTGCACATATCTGTCATGCCAATATGGGTCTGGTCCCAAATGTGCACTACATTTTTACAATTCATTGGACTTGTTTTGGTATAAGATACGCTGTTTGCCCATTATACAATTCAAAGGAATTTAGTATAACATGCAATGTTTGACCTATTTTACAATTCAAAAGAAATTAGTTTAAGATACGATGTTCTCACATTTTACAATTCATAGAATTTGCTTTAGTATAAAATACACTGTTTAAAACATTTTACAATTCATAGAATTTGCTTTAGTATAAAATACACTGTTTAAAACATTTTACAATTCTTGGATTTGTTTCAGTACAAGATAAACTGTTGGCCCCATTTTACAATTCAAATGAATTTAGAATACTATACGATATTTTCACATTTTACAATTCATTGAATATGCTTTAGTATAAAATACACTGTTTGAAACATTTTACTATTCTTGGATTTGTGTTAGTATAAGATACGCTGATTCTGTATTGCCCATTTAGACTTAATCCGGTGCCTGATGTGGATCTACTGTCCTGGTCATGCTGGGGTTCAGTGCATTGAAAGAGCTAGCACGCTGGTGTTGCAAGTAGCTATTATGGACACATTGGAAATAAAAATGGATAACATTTTGAAGTCAATGGTCGTCTTTTACAAGATGGCACATCAATAGATGCATCATCGACACTGAGACTGGAGAACTTTGAAATTAACCCTTTGCAGTCTCGTTTGTCCAAAACTGACAAACCACAAAACCTGAATTTTCTCCGGATTCAGCAGACACCTAACACATCACTTACATTTGATCATTTAGTTTGATGAATCTCAAGTTCTCATATCACATACAAGATGGCCGACCATTCACGAAACTGTCATTATATGTAGCTATTTCCGATAGGTAAGCATTTAAGTATATGGGGGAATTTTTAAATTTGACATATTCACCAGCGAGGGCAGTTGAACACTTTATGAACCGATACATTATTGATTATTTGATCTGACCATTGATCACGCATCTAGATTACGTGGGGATATTCAACACATGCCAGATTCGAACTTTTTTGACTAAGATACAGAAGAAAGGAACTTTGATAATATTATTGAGGAATGAACGCAGAAATCCGCAAAATTATCCAGGACTGGAAAAGGTTAAACGAAGGCCAAGTGGGATGGAACACACGAGAAGGCTGAGCAGAAGTGTGTACAGCCAACGAACTATAACCATTCCCTATCCACCCCCTTCGACAATTACGGAGTGACACCTATGTGTATGCCCGGAGTGTGATTAAGTTAATTCTTAAGAACATACCAAAGCATAGTTGGGTATGCAGACACAGAAGAACACTATTAAACACATCGTAAACATCTGACACCTACTGTGGCTAGCAAACATAAGTGCCCTATCTGGCAACAAATGGTGTTTATTGTGTGCCTCGTTTATAATTTTTAGCAAGCTGCGTCGTAGCCGTTAGCAGGATTCGACCTTGCCGCTGTGTGGCACAGCTATTAATAGACCAAGGCCCAG
The DNA here is from genome assembly GCA_036924085.1 of Ariolimax columbianus. Taxonomy (NCBI): domain Eukaryota; kingdom Metazoa; phylum Mollusca; class Gastropoda; order Stylommatophora; family Arionidae; genus Ariolimax; species Ariolimax columbianus. Next base: position 75,206,449 of record JAVGWX010000012.1, read on the forward strand.
ATAGTACTGATGCATTTCAATGAGTCAGATTACACGGGTGTCATTGGAATTGATACTCTCAAAGTCTCGGGAACTATATACGTATATCTAATCAGGACAGAGAGACTCGAACAAGAGTAGAATTGAGAAGAGCAAAAAACGTATTCTCTTCTACACACCCTGAGAGTGCATAAGTTAGCCAGAGAGTGACATACGTTAGCCAGAGAGTGACATAAGTTAGCCAGAGAGTGACATAAGTTAGCCAGAGAGTGACATAAGTTAACCAGAGAGTGACATAAGTTAGCCAGAGAGTGACATAAGTTAGCCAGAGAATGACATAAGTTAGCCAGAGAGTGACATAAGTTAGCCAGAGAGTGACATAATTCCCGGCCAGCTCCCTTTTACCATGGAAGGTAGAAGTTAGAGATAACACCACTTTATTCTCTCAGATATCTTCTACCCCGGAGTGTAGATGTTACTAGAGATGATGATGTCAAGTTATTCTGTAGGATATCTTCTATATTGAAGTTTGGATGTTACTAGACAGAGATAATGTCAAGTTCCTCTGTAAGATATCTTCTATCTTGGAGTGTAGATGTTTCTACTGTAGATAGAAACAGAGAGAATGTCAAGTTCTTCTGTAAGATATCTTCTATCTTAGAGTGTAGATGTTGCGACTGTAGATAGAAACAGAGAGAATGTCAAGTTCTTCTGTAAGATATCTTCTATCTTAGAGTGTAGATGTTACTACTGTAGATAGAAACAGAGATAATGTCAAGTTATTCTGTAAGATATCATCTATCTTGGAGTGTAGATGTTACTACTGTAGATAGAAACAGAGATAATGTCAAGTTATTCTGTAGGATATCTTCTATCTTGGAGTGTAGATGTTACTACTGTAGATAGAAACAGAGAGAATGTCAAGTTCTTCTGTAAGATATCTTCTATCTTGGAGTGTAGATGTTACTAGATAGAGAGAAATGTCAAGTTATGTAAGATACAGTCTACCCAGAAGTGTAACTGTTACCAGATATAGAGAAAGTCAAATAATTATGTAAGATATCTTCTACCTCGCAGTGTAGAGATTAGATTTGGCACACTGGTAAATGTAGTCCCATAGCAGACAGTGCGGTTGGGGATGAAGTGTTAAGGACTAGACAACATTATACGAGGTCACATCGTGTTTATGAGGTGGTCAGTTCCCGACCTATTTGCCTTTCCTCCCTTAACGTATATCCACTTACAGCTAGGGCCGCTGATGTATAACGATTACGAGAGTGCTTTGACGTGGAAAAAAGTGCTTTACTCCTAGATCTTTCAAGTTGTCTTGTACCCTGGGGACATGCTGAAGTCGGATGCACTGGGCCGACAGGCGCAAAATAAAAACCACAGTGTAACGCACCCCGTCTTGGGGAATTGAGAAATAAGAACGAAAAAAAAAATGGTTTAAATACGCTGGGGTGTAATGGTTACACAGATAGAGGGCATCAAGTTATCTTTAAAGCTGTCTTATACCCTGGGGTGCAAAGGTTAGATAAAGAGAGAGCATCAAGTTATCTTACAAGTTGTATAATAATCCCTGAGGAGTAAAGGTTTGACAAAAAGAGAGCATCAAGTTATCTTACAAGTTGTATAATAATCCCTGAGGAGTAAAGGTTTGACAAAAAGAGAGCATCAAGTTATCTTACAAGTTTTATAATAATTTCTGGGGTGTATAGGTTTGACAGATAGAGGGCATCAAGTTATCTATCAAGCTGTCTTATACCCTGGGGTGCAAAGGTTAGACAGATAGAGGGCATCAAGTTATCTATCAAGCTGTCTTATACCCTGGGGTGCAAAGGTTAGACAGATAGAGAGCATCAAGTTTATCTTATTAGCTGTATACTAATTTCTCGGGTGTAACGGTTTGACAAAGAGAGATTATTAAGTTATCTTACAAGTTGTATTATAATCCCTGAGGAGTAAAGGTTTGACAAAAAGAGAGCATCAAGTTATCTTACAAGTTGTATAATAATTTCTGGGGTGTATAGGTTAGACAGATAGAGGGCATCAAGTTATCTATCAAGCTGTCTTATACCCTCGGGTGCAAAGGTTAGACAGATAGAGGGCATCAAGTTATCTATCAAGCTGTCTTATACCCTGGGGTGCAAAGGTTAGACAGATAGAGAGCATCAAGTTTATCTTATTAGCTGTATACTAATTTCTCGGGTGTAACGGTTTGACAAAGAGAGATTATTAAGTTATCTTACAAGTTGTATAATAATCCCTGAGGAGTAAAGGTTTGACAAAAAGAGAGCATCAAGTTATCTTACAAGTATAATAATCTCTGGGGTGTAAAGGTTAGACAAAAAGAGAGCATCAAAGTTATCCAACAAGCTGTTTTATACCCTAAGGTGTAAAGGTTATTCAGAGAGAGAGAGAGAGAGAGAGAGAGAAAGAGAGAGAGAGCACATCAAGTTATCCCACAAGCTGTCTCATATCCCGTGGGTGTAAACACTTAAACCCAGAGAATGTTAGACTATTCTGTCAGCTGTTATCCTCTGATTCCGTTCTATTCCTCTGTCTTTCATATATATCCTTACATTGTCCTGCATTCGAATTCTGCAAAACACAGATGTAACCTGAGCATTAAACTATACACAGAAAGTGGTATGCATCTGTAGTAATGACTTGTCGCGGTATCACTGACATCGCATGTAGCACCTCGTGATCGTAGCAATGCATTTTTGTTTAAAGCGACCTGTCGCTTTCACCGCTTCAGCATTTTGATCGTCTTCCTGGATCATTGAATGATGACGGTCAAATCGATCAGTGACTCTCAAGCCTCGACCTGATGATGTCTTCAGGGCACCGACAGACTGCCTCCATTTCGCACGAATTGAGACCAGTGTAGACCACTAGGTCAACTATTCTGGCTCAAGATACTCTACACAAACGAAGGTCCACATGCAACAGGGATCCAGACCCCGAAGTATGTCCCACAAAACGGCCCAGTCCACAAATACTTACGAAGCTAAACCTGGCCAGAGGGGGGTAGAGCTGAAGCAGCAGCTATGGGGTTGTAGTCCAGACCTAGAAAAGGCTAAAGAACTTCGTCCTGACGACTGGACAGCATATCTAGCATGACCAAACACCTGAACGAAGAAGAAGAAGCTATCCTCTTTGGTAATTGGATCCCCTCTTGTTCATGATTTTAATTTCGGTTTCTATTGCGCGTAGCGCAGTGATTAGCGCGCTGTCTTCGCATCTGAGTGGTCCTGGGTTCATTCCCCAGTTGAGGCGGTAGTGTTTTTTTTTTCAGACCACAATGACTCCCGGGTCGACCCAGCCTTAAATGGGCACCGGTTCAGTCCGGGAAGTAAAAGCGGCGAGCGAGAGGAGATGGCTACCGCCCTCATATAGCCGAGCCTTTTAAATTGTGCGATCGCTAACACCTCACACCCCTACGACACTGTGGTACATGGTATTTATATCACACTGGCTTGATTAATAGTTCTGGTGAGAGTATCTTCGTAAGTAGTTATGCCTTTGTTGTTGTTTCCGATCCAGCAGTTCACTTCTCGGCCCAATGTCATCTTATGGCCTCTGCATGTGTTTGCTAGTTGTTGGTTTGTTCCATACAAAGTGTTCCTTTTATCTGACCTTGGATTAAGATGCATGTTTCTTACATTGTTGAATTTCGTGCACTCAAAGAGATATTGATCAACGGTTTCGTATGGGTGTGTACACATCTGGCACTCATGAGTGTGTTGTGGTTGGATTCTGTTCAGGTGCTTATTTAGTGGGATGTGTTGGGTTCTTTTTCGAAAAATAGTGCTTTGATCTTTCCGTGTGAGTTAATTGATATTGTCATTTTGATTGAGGCTTGTCGTATATCTGTAGATCTCCCTCCCTGTGTTTTCCGTGGCCCATATATCGAGTGAAGTTTCTTTGTTTGCTGTTCTTATGAGCTGTTTGTAGAGTTTTGCTGTTCTTATGAGCTGTTTGTAGAGTTTTGCTGTTCTTATGAGCTGTTTGTAGAGTTTTGCTGTTCTTATGAGCTGTTTGTAGAGTTTTGCTGTTCTTATGAGCTGTTTGTAGAGTTTTGCTGTTCTTATGAGCTGTTTGTAGAGTTTTGCTGTTCTTATGAGCTGTTTGTAGAGTTTTGCTGTTCTTATGAGCTGTTTGTAGAGTTTTGCTGTTCTTATGAGCTGTTTGTAGAGTTTTGCTGTTCTTATGAGCTGTTTGTAGAGTTTTGCTGTTCTTATGAGCTGTTTGTAGAGTTTTGCTGTTCTTATGAGCTGTTTGTAGAGTTTTGCTGTTCTTATGAGCTGTTTGTAGAGTTTTGCTGTTCTTATGAGCTGTTTGTAGAGTTTTGCTGTTCTTGTCTTGATCCCTTCTTTGCCTTTAAGTAGGAGTGTGGGGAAACGTAGAATACTCGCGGTAAAGGTAGGAACTTCGATTCATGTTATGGACAGGATTTAGTTTCCTCAGCTGTAAAAAAGGTTCCTGGCTTATTGTTAGCGTAGGAAAAGAGCCAGAGAGGGAACTGGTCATACCGACCTCATAACAAGCTGAACCTATTACAATGAAAACTAACTGTCCCTCCCCGATAGCAGGGTCTGTTATGGGACTACATTTACCGTTACATCCTCTTGACGTATTCTTGCGCCTCAACTTGAGTAAGTCCGTAACACAAGCACCTTTGGTTCTATGTCCTAGATTTAATGTAATCATAATTATCGCGTACAACGATCCGGCACACTGGAACGATAAGCCTGGTTTGACAAATCAGCTAGTTACTTTAAGAGACTGGGTCTCATAGTTATAGCTTATCTGACACTAACTACAGAGTGAGGGATACACAAAGCGGTTTCAAATGCTGTAGAACAGTAAAATAAAACACGAATCGATGTTTCGACCAAGTAGGGTCTTTATCATGAACAGGGAAGAACGAAATGTAGGTAGGTTGTCCTCTTAGATGACAAGGGCCAATCGCGTCCACCGTCCATGAGCAAGGTGAGTGGACGAGTCCCTGGCTGCATGTAATGTGGACGATGGCTTTCTAGTCTGACCTAACTAGATAGCGCGTGGCCGGCCGCGGGTGCGAGACTATGACTGAGAGAGTTGTTTCCCTTCCTTGATGTCCTTGGCCTGCTTTAAGAGCTGGTGGGCGTTGACATCCTTGACAACTCGGGCCACATGTTCAAACAGGACCAAACGACAAATTTGACACTGTCAATAAAGACAATAAAAAATCGTGGCAAAACTCAGCTGCCTCAAATAACTCACCACAGTTATCCGTCAGCTTCATGATGGTATGTTAGCTTGTGTGCTGAGGGATCAAGAACTGTCTGAAGTCTCTCCAGTCATAAACGCAGTAAAGCAGTTCTGTGTACTGGCTCCTTCGATCTTTAGTGTGATATGCACTGCCCTGCTTTGTATTGCTACACATTGCAGGGCTACTTTTGTGCATATATATTCGCCGTAACTCGCGAAAGGAACGGCGTAGTGAGCTAATTGTTACTGAACATTCTATGGTCGATTTATTGATCGACTCACATTATTTCAAGTCTGTATATAGTTACCTGCACGAGTTATAGGTATAGGATATATTATATTATATATATATATATATATATATATATATATATATATATATATATATATATATATATATACATATATATATTTGTTTGTTTAAAGACGCCATGACTTTCGAACGGAACAACATATTGAGTTGACATTTTCACCAACCTTTTGTATCAAAGAATGAGGAGATGGAAAAGGAGTAGGTGGGCCGTGGGTAGATGGCGGGCTTAGAGGCGGAAGAGATGGACGGAGTGATGGGTGGCTTGAATAAATTTAATTATTTCCAGAGCAAATTTGGCACGAAAGCAAGTTATATATAGATCGAATGGGAAGACATTGACATTGACGCGTCTACAGTCCCTAAACTAAATTGGAGGAAGCAACTATCTTATATGTCTTCTCTAACTTTGCAGAAATAGCCAAAGCAAAGATGAACGAAGATCATATGAACACCGTAACAATACCAAAGCCCATCCCTACTGTACGCAAATCTACCTGGAATCAGCATATCATTCCGGAGGTGGTAGAAAATATACCAGGTATTGGAAACAAGAACAGCCAGACTGAAAAAGAAAGAAGAGATACAACCCTCAGGTACATAATGGAAAACTATCCAAGCATGGACTGGACCCATGCATACACCGACGGTTCTGTAACAAACACAACACAGAACGGAGGGGCAGGGGTATTCCTGAGCCTACCGAATGGTAGAAAAATAACACTGTCAGTGGCAACTGGAAAATTCTCAAGCAATTTCAGAGCGGAGGCAGAGGCACTGAGGGCTGTGGTAGAAGCAATGCTGACAGGCAAAAGCAATGAAAGCCAGATAGTCCTGTTTACAGATGCCCTGGCCGTAGTCACAGCACTAAAAAGCCAGACAAATACTGAACTTAATGATTTAAGATCAGTACTCTGTCAACTATGCCTGCAGTCCGCACCAAGAAGAGTAGTGGTACAGTGGGTTCCATCCCACTGTAACATCAAAGGCAACGAGGAGGCAGACAGACTGGCAAAAGAAGGCGCAAGACTACCACAACCATATTCTAGTATGACCTACGAAGAGTCCAAAAGGCTTATTAGGGCCAGATACATGGCCAAATGGGAAACAGAACATACTGGCTACACAAAACACGATGCCTATTACCAGTTGAACAGAGGAGAGCAGATCGTGGTCTTCAGACTCCGCACAGGCCACAACAGACTGAGGTACCACCTATTCAAAAACTGAAGATAAGTGGCACTGACGAATGCACTTGTGGTACCGGGAAAATGACCGCTGAACATCTGCTGCAAAACTGCCCGACATACGAGGGCCAGAGAAAGCACATGTGGCCATCACCAGTGGCAACACTAGACAAGCTCTATGGCAGTGTCGACAGCCTCAGGATGACCACTGCTTTCTTCGAAAAAATACAGGTTGACGTTTGACAGCGTACGAAGAAGAAGAAGATATCTCTTCTCTGCTGAATAATGTCTTTAACACGTAATCAGAACAGGGCAGGCAGACCACCACAAATGTGTTTTTAGCTGCATGATGAAAAGTTGGTCTTATCGTCCATCTTAGGAAAACGGAAGTAACGTTTCTACCTGCTTTTGGAAAGCCTTACCACGAACTAAACATAACTGTACAAGGTCCATATCTCCAAGCAGATACTAGCTTTATCTACCTTTGTAGTAAGTATCCTTACCAGAAACAAGCTGCCCCCATAGATTGTTGAGAATACAGTGGCAGGATAGGGTACCAGACACCGAAATCCTCACGAAGGACAAAATCCCGAGCATACACACATTATTGCAGACGATCCAGACTAGTGAGCCGGCCACGTCGTGCGCCTGCCAGACAATCACGTCCTGAAACAACTGATGAATGGTGAGCTGAAAGAGGGTCTACTTCTTGTTGGTGGACACAAGAAAGGCTTCAAAGACACCTTCACAATATCTCTGACATGACGTAAACGTATGGAAATGCCTGGCACATACCGCCACTATAAGAGGCACCTTATAGTGAGAAACGCAGGGCCTCATATGAGCGGATAAAGCGTACTATGCGGAAAGATAAAACAACTCACACTCACATGTCCATCTCTGATGTTAAATGATTCATATTTGGAAGGATTTATGTGCCAGAATTGGACTATACAGTCAACACTGGATACCCATCTCTGACAATAATTTATTCATATTTGAAGGATTTATATGCCAGAATTGGACTAAACAGCCATCACCTGATTCACCGGTGAGGTGCAAAACAACATACATGGCTGCTGCTGTCATCTTCGCTTGTGATGTGCGCCTATTATCATTATTAACCTCATCAGAAAAGCGAATAACAACTGCTGAGGTCCACAACAAGATGGGCAAGGCAAGTGCTTGCTTCTGGAAGGCTACGAGAAAATGTTTGGGACCGGCAGGGAACCAGTGTTGCCACCGAGACTAAAATATATTGTGCTGTGGTGATAACTGCCCTTCTACTCGCTTGCAAAACATGGACAATCTATAGTCAGAAAACGTAAACCCCTTTCACGTGCTGCTTAGATTCACTGGAAGAATAACGTTTCCAAGACCTCTCCAGGGCACGACTCTCGAGCATCCATACGCTGTTGCAGAGAGCCCAAAATCAGATGGACTGGGCAGGGTGTTCAACATTCCCGTTTAATGAGCCCTAAGGCAGCTGCTGTACGGCGAGTTCAGGCCAAGCGAGAGATCACCTGTAGGACTAAATGATCGTCACAAAGACTAATTGAAAGTCTATATGAACAGTTTAAACAATGCTGTCACGTCTTTGAGGACGTTGCACAAGGCCGAGACAAATATTTAATAGAAATGAGCAGAAGGATCTCGAGTGGTCCAGCCGGGTCTATATGTACAGCCGAGTATCTCATCTGAAGCAGAAGTGGATTTTTTGTTTTTGTTTTTTGCGTTCGCCTTATTTCTCTATTCACCAAGACGGTGTGCGTTACACTGTGGTTTTTATTTTGCGCCTGTTGGCTAATGTATCCGACTTCAGCAAGAATTTTATGTAAGGGTCTGCTTCCTCCTGCATTTTCTAAAAGTTAGCTTCCCCGGGGTAATGGCCGGTGCTGTGAAGGGGATCGAACCCAGCAACTTCTGGTTGTGAGTCGTGTCAGTTAACAACTAGCCCACGCCGTCCCCTAGCAGTGGATATATTGAGGTCGGATTTCGATAAAATTCTAGAATTGTCTGCGAGCTGACAACTGGAGTTTAATATGGATAAATGTACAGTCATCCACATGGGTAGATCCAATATGGAACATATTACATATTCCGGCCTAGAGTGAATAGACAAGAGAAGAAATCGGGGTGCCTTAATACAGCTTTATAAGATGATCAAAGGAACGGATAAGATTGACTATAATACGTTCTTTTTCAAAATGCAACCACCTACAAGAAAAACAGGGCACATCTACAAATTAACAAAAGAAAAGTCTAGATTAAATATTAGAAACTATTTTTTTTTAAATCAGAGAGTGGTGAATGCTTGGAATCCATTGCCACAGGAAGTAGTGGAGGCAGGGACAATTAATGCAATAAAGAATAGATTGGATGGGCATATCTTTTAGAGCAAAGAAATGTAAATGAAACTGGTTGTATACAGACTGCATATTTTTCTAAGTCAGTATAAAGACGTTAAGTTAAGTTAAGGTAAGTTAAATTAAGTTAAGTTAAGTTAAAATATACTAATCAGACAAATATAAACAGGGCCTCCCCAGGAAATCCTCCCCCCCCCCCCCCACCCGGCTCCATTCAACTCATACCAGAGCTGAGACATGCAAAGGGTCATCCGCTCCTGTAGAAGTACAGATCGACTAAGAACTAAGAATTGGCAGAATACATCAGTGATCTTTTCACCACAACAAAGAGAAGCGACAAAATAATGAACGCGGATAAATCCTCAAATCAGAAGCAGATAAAACAATACAAATAATAAAGCAAGGGAAACTGACGGTCCAGACAACATGACAATGGAGATTATAAAAATCTAGGAGGACTTTATCGTTGACACGTTTACAGAGCCGTGCAGTGACAGATATATAATGCAAGATATTTACCCAAAGACTTGAAGACATCGGTCTTTGTTACATTGTCTAAACACTCTGGCGCAGTAGATTGTTCAGATTATAGAACAAAGAGCCGATGTGTCACGTGACCGATATACTCCCACAATTTTACTGGAGAGAATTATTAAATAATCCGTGAAGTTGGTGGGGAGCGGTTTGGGTTATCGTATCAGCAATGGGACTTGTGAGGCAAAGCTTTGTATTAGAATGTTAGAGGAAAAGTATATAGAAGTACACACACAGTATCTGCATGTGTTTTATAGACTTCAGTAAGGCATTTGACAGTCCTACATGTGTTTTATATACTTCAGTAAGGCATTTGATAGTACGTTACGTGTTTTATAGACTTCAGTAAGGCATTTGACAGTTCTACATGTGTTTTATATACTTCAGTAAGGCATTTGATAGTACGTCACGTGTTTTATAGACTTCAGTAAGGCATTTGACAGTTCTACATGTGTTTTATAGACTACAGTAAGGCATTTGACAGTACTTCACGTGTTTTATAGACTACAGTAAGTCATTTTACAGAGTTATTTCCAAGACGGATGAGTCGGACAGAAAGGTGCAAATATCGCAGTCAAACTGTAAACTAGCGACACAACGCATTCCGTTCTCTGGACTACATCATGCAACTGGTAATGCCCTGTTCAGGGCTTAGTAGCGGAGATTGAGAACGGACACAGAAGTAGAAGAATTTGACAAGAGTCCTACGTGTTAAAACTAATTGATTGGCTCCAGGTGACTGGTCTAAATGGTAAAGACAGACTAATTAGCCATCTTTATAGGGAACACGTGGCAACAATATGATCAAGAAAGAACTACTTAGCAGGTGATGATATAATAAGAGGTGCGAAAACATGCGAGTGTGTTATCACCTAATCTATGTAAGATTGAGGGGATGCCAGGACTAAATATCAATGGTAGGGGAGATAACAATACATGTTATGATGATGATACTGTATTTTTGGCTGAAAGTGAGCAGGAGTTGCTGGAACTTGTAAAGACGGTCGACAACAAAAGTAGGGACTACGGTTAGGGCATTAACTTTTGGACAATAAAAACTATGATAGTTAGCAAAACAAATGTGAAGCTCACAGTGAACATCGCAGCAACCGTAGACATGCTGGAACAGGTAGGTAGACACAAGTCGTAGTATCGTGTGCCTTGAACAAATCACAACAGATCATGATAGATGTGAGATGGAAGTGAACAAGAGAATAGGATTGAGAAAAAGCGAATTTAGCAACCTGGAAAATATGTTGAAATCCAGACAATTAACAAAGACAGTGAGTGATAAGAGGAGTCGGCAGGTGTTATTTATATTCTTCTTTGCTCTATGGTGCGGACACAATTGGTCGATGGGTATATTTTTTTTGTTTGTTTTATTTTTGCGTTCACCTTAGTTCTATAATTCTCAAGGCTGCGAGGATTTTTAGTTTGTATTTATTTTGCTCCTGTTGACTAATGTATCCGACTTCAGCATGCATTTTATGTAAGGGTCTGCTTCCTCCTGCTTTTTCTAAGGGTTTGCTTCCCCTGGGTTACGGCCGGTACTGTGATGGGGATCGAATCCAGCACCTTCTGGTTGTGAGCCGTGTCACTTAACCACGAGCCCACGCCGTCCCCAGGGTGGATATAGTTGAAGCCTTTGAAATGTGGATATATAGAAGGGTGGACCACGCCTCATGGACGGAAAATAGAACAAATGGGGAGATCATAAAGAGATTAAAAGTGGAAAGGTAAATACTGAGTGAGATAACAAATTAGGCAAATAAAATATGTTGGACATATAAAGAGACACGAAACAATACTGAAAACAGTACTGGAGGGAAAGATGGACGGTAGCGGGAAATAGGAAAATACTTGGGAAGACAACATCAAGAGATGGACTGAAAAAAGTTGGAGGTCCATTGCAACAAACATTCGATGGGCAGTCGGCACTTGACATCGTCCGACACGTCGTTAGAGGTGACTGTGGAACGTAAATAAGGCTGCCTTCTCTACCATGTAGAAACATGTACAAAGATCGAGTTACAAATGAGGAAATACGAGATTGAATTACAACAGCAATAGGGCCTTTTGAAGACCTCTTGGCAACTGTCAATAGAATGAAACTCGCTTGGTATGGTCACATATCAAATGGTCTTGCAAATACGATCCTACACGGAAAGGTGCAAGGCAGACAACGAAGAGACCGTCCAAAAAAGAGGTGGGAGGACAACATAAAAGAATGGACCAATCTCCGACCAGAAGAGGCACAGGCAGAATGCCGCTAACAAAGAAGGGTGGCGTGTTGTTGTGAGGATGTCTTCATGTGTGCCCCAACGACATCACCGGTTACGGGATGATATAACCTAACATGAGAAACATTTAGCGATACAAAATTCAGTAGATATGTATTATAATCAGCGAAGCTCGGCGAAAACGCCACGCCTAAATCACATAATACGCAACAGTTCAACTATCGAACCCACCCAGGTGTGTCGCATATGCAATATGACGATCGGTATTTGACAGCCATGTGCGATCACATATCATAACACACGTTTAATATTGTCACCATCTTTGTATAGCATTGACAACTATCATGAGACTGAGCACTCATGTGTCTTCCCGGAATGCAGTGATATCTAGTCTGCAGATGCTAGCATACCCTGGCATAACACATCACTAGCTTTTGAGAGGGAATAGTGGTCACAGTCAGGTGAAACATACTGATCAGGACCCTCGTAATCAGGGTCAGGTAAAACATACTGAGCAGGACGTTAGTAATAAGGGTCAGGTAAAACATACTGAGCAGGACCTTCGTAATCAGGGTCAGGTAAAACATACTGAGCAGGACGTTAGTAATCAGGGTCAGGTAACACATACTGATCAAAACCCCAGTAATCAGGGTCAGGTAAAACATACTGAGCTGGACCATCGTAATCAGGGTCAGGTAAAACATACTGAGCAGGACATTAGTAATCAGGGTCAGGTGAAACAAACTCATCAAGACCCCAGTAATTAGGGTCAGGTGAAACTTACTGATCAAGACTCCAGTAATCAGGGTCAGGTGAAACTTACTGATCAAGACCCCAGTAATCAGGGTCAGGTGAAACTTACTGATCAAGATCCCAGTAATCAGGGTCAGGTGAAACTTACTGATCAAGACCCCAGTCATAAGGGTCAGGTGAAACAAACTGATCAAGACTCCAGTCATCAAGGTCAGGGTCAGGAGAAACAAACTTGATCAAGACCCCAGTCATCAGGTGTCAGGGTCAGGTGAAACAAACTGATCAAGACCCCAGTCATCAAGGTCAGGGTCAGGTGAAACAAACTGATCAAGACCCCAGTTATCAGGGTCAGTCAATCCGAACGCCCTCTCCAGTCGTGTCTGACCATAGGTTGATGCGGCCTTAGAGTATCAACTCTCTATGAAGTTTTTGGTTTCCCTTTTCCTTACGGAGTTTTCCTTTCACTTCTCTGTGCTGCATACGCTTATTTTCGCCCAGCCTGAGTGGCTCTTCAGGTTGCATCTCCATTTGGATCGGTCTGCAGCTATGTCCTCCCAAGATGTCAGATCTATATCCAGTGTCTTCATGTCCCGCGTCCATGCGTCTGTGAACCTAAGCTGTGGTCTGTCAGCCGTTCTTTTGGAACACGCAGCTGTCAATAGAGAATATCTTTAAGGATGCGACCGTCTTTCGTGCGACGAACATGACCAAGCCATCGTAGTCTTCGTTGGCGAAAGAGGGAGTACATACTTGGAGACCAGTGCGAGAATGGACCTCCGTCTTGTCACTCTCCATGAGATGCCAGAAATAGATCTCACGCGCCGTAGGTGAAAGGTGTTGAGCCTTTGCTTTTGTTTGGCAAAGGTTGTCCACGCCTCACTGCCATATTGGAGCGTACTGATGAACCAGGTATTGAATACCATGTCCTTGATTTTGGCTGTTTAGGGTTTCCAAGACACTTGTTTTGAAACGGGGAAATGTGGCAGCAGCTTTGTTAATGCGATTGTATCTTTCGGTATCGAGGGAGAACTTATCATTGATGATGGACCCCAAGTGCTTATCATTGATGAGGGACTGCAAGTGCTTATCATTGATGAGGGACCCCAAGTGCTTATCATTGATGAGGGACCCCAAGTGCTTATCATTGATGAGGGACCCCAGGTAAGTGAACTGATCCACAGTTTCTAAGTCGTAGTTGTCTGTCGATAGTGACGGTTGGGATGCCATTTTCGTCTTATCTCAAGCTACTTGCTTTATTCAGCTTTATTATGAGCTCAAAATCTATGGACACCTAGGCGAAACGATCTATCAAGCTCTGGAGCGCCTGCTGACTCTGAGTGACGATTGCAGCAACTTCCCTGATATTGGTTTTAGCTTTGAGTCTCGGAAGATTAATACAGACATCTGATCTAGAAAGAAAGCAAATCCCTTCTACTGCACTACCGAATACACCATAAACAACACCAACGTCTATCTTTTCAAGAAGATAATAACGTTTGGAGGAGGGAAGCCAATAACTAATTACTTGTCTGAACAAAAAGCCATATCAGTATATTTGACATATACATATTATATTAGTTCCCCACCGCAAGCAATGATGGCGACATCAACAGACGGTTTTATCTTGGTGATGTAACTTGCGCTGTATTTGGATTATAGTGAGGAAGTAACTGCGCTTGTCATCGACCTCACTCTCTGGTCCCGGGCTACCTTGAACCAGTGGCAAAACATAAGTCAACACGACTGGAGACAACTCAAGATGCAGGCACTGTGGTCCCACATTCCGTGAGACCAGGGATCACTTTAAAACTTGTGGGATTCGAAAGTCCACCGTTTCTGTTCATCGCTTTGGGAGACGATTGCATGACCTCTCGACCACAGCGAGCCCAGAAATATACACACAAGCAGGTACGGGAGCTTACGTACCTGGGAAGTGTCTTCACTGACGTCAGCAACTCGACAGAGAAATAGAAAAATGGATTCAAAAGGCAAACAAGGTGTACTGCCAGCTAGCCCCGATACTGAAACATCCAAGTGTCACTATATCCCCTAAACAGACGCTGTTAAACACGATTACCCCTACGTTATGTTATCCTTGCTAAACTTGGGCCCTATTTCATAAGCACAAATATAAGATCTGTGAGATGAGTTGCGGACGAAATGCAGCAGGAACGACAACTCGTCACAAAATTCGCACCATTCTGTTGAGGAAAATGGCGAGGACTACATCAGTTAGCTCCCATATTGAAGCACAGAAAGTAAAGTGGTTTGTACGTGTACATTAGAGAATGATACAGTATGATTTAACCTTGAGCAAGGTCATACTGCATAGAGATATCTGGGCGAGGAGCAAGAACTCGACCCTGACGACAATAGATAGAGGGGGGTCAAAGAAACACTTCACGTTCAGCATGTCAGTAGCACAAGCCTGTTTTCTAGCACAAATCAGAAGTCTACGCATACCCACTCGACACCGCAAGGCAAGAGCAGTAGGACGGAAGACGAGGATGATGAAAACACACAATACGATCGTCAACGAAACGAACCACGTTTTTATGAACAATGTTTCCGCTTTAAAATTAAATATCTGCCTTCTTACAAGTTAAACAGAAACTTTAACCTGCTTTTAATCATGACACATGTCACACATGACTGACGCTCAGCTCCCCTACTTAAACAAAATTATGAGACGTCTACGCAATGAAAGGATATGCATGCCTAAAGCATGCACTGTTATCTTTGCGATGTGCGCTAGTGAACCCGAGCACAGAGAAATAATTCACTGATGGTTATTAAGAAATCTCTATTGGAGAAAACCATTTATTATTGTACTTAAATTGTCCCATATTTCTCAACAAAATTTCCATCAACATTGATACACTTGTTAAAATTGAGGAAATACGACATATAATTACAACAGCAATTGGGCCTTTTGAAGACCTCTTGGCAACTATCAAAAGAAGGAAACTCGCTTGGTACGGTCATATATCGAGATCAAATTGTATTGAAAAAAACGATACTCCACGGAAAGGTGCAAGGCTGAGGACGAAGAAGCCGTACAAAAAGAGGTGGGAGGACAACATAAAAGAATGGACCAATCCCCGACCAGAAGAGGCACAGACAGCGGCCGCTGACAGAGAAGGAGGGCGGGATATTGTGAGGATGTCTTCATGTGTGCCCCAACGACATTACTGATTACGGGATGACCTGACCTGATTCACTTATCTTATCGCTTTATCAGTGGAAGTACAAGCCCATTCGGTTCATTTTGTGTTAGTTTTCCGAACATTAAATAAACCATGCATTACGCTGTAAGCTAAACCATGTGAATAAAACATTGCAGTTCCTGCAATGTATATTGCTATTCGCATTCCAGCTCAAATAATGTCCACCTCTTCCTCCCTTCCCCGCTGAACATATAATTATTTTCCAAACTGTACCTGGACGACCAGCTAACTTCATTAGCAATTTTTGAGCGTCTTTGATAAAATGTATCGACGAAGTTATACGTCACTTTATGTGACAGCCATTTCTCACCGCAAACAGGAATCCTAAGGCACGGATTTCCAAACTGTGTCTAGCGGCACCACTGGGTGTTATAACTGGTTTACAGAAATGCCGCCTAACCTTCCATTTTTCTCATCAACTGTTAAGTAGGTATATTTTTTTTTTCCGACTTAGGATGCCGTGGAAAAATTCTGGTACACTTGGAGTGCCGTAGACAAAAGAATTTTGGGAACCACTGGCACAAGGTCAGAATGTGTCTAGATTTTGAATGAATAAAACTCACACCCCTCCTCTCCCCCATAATTTCCTTCTGTCTCTTCTACGATTTCGTGTGCTTTAATTGTTTTTTATACATGATATGTAGAGCGTACTATCAGCTAGAAGGCTAGAAATATTACAGTGGTTCCAAATGGTTAAGTAGGTTTATTTTTGTTTCTGACTTGGGATGCCGTGGAAACTTCTGGTACACTTGGAGTGCCGTAGATTTAAAAAAATTGGGAACCACTGAGTCAAGGTCAGAATGTGTCTAGAATTTGATTGAATAATGTTGACCCCCCCCCCCCCCCCCCCCCAAACTTGTTTCTGTCTCTGCTTCCATTTCTTCTAGATGTCTTAATTTCCATTTCGTGTGCTTTAATTTGTTGTTTATACAGGATATGTAGATCGTAATATCATCAATGAGAAATATTACAGTGGTTCCAAATGGTTTGGCCAGATAGTATCCCTTAGAAGCAATGCAATACATATACAATAAATATTCAAAACTAAGGGCCGCTCATGCAAAGAAATGGGCTTCAGAAATAACAAAAAAAAAAAAAAAAAAAAAAAAAAAAAAAAGCTCCACGTTTATGATGCACGAACTAGGTCCCGGGTCAATAACCTGTCGCTGAAAGGCATGAGCAGGTTAAAAACGAAGAGAATAAAAAAAGAATATTGTGGATAAGGTATTATTAAAATATTAACGCATGCGTATTGCATCAATTGAAGTCGGCGTTCTTAGAAACGCACAAGCTATGTGAATCAGTTCTTAGTTTGCCAAGCTCAGCAGTAAACACCGAAGTCAATTTTTCAGCTTCAGGAAAAGTAAAAGACTATAATATAAACACAACAGAATGAAGAATGACAGACTAACAGGGCTGCCTTATTTTGCGAAAGAAAACCGAATGGGTAGTACTCTACGATCTAGAGAGAATTTCTATAACTTGGTCATTGATACATTTGTGAAGAAAAACAAAGTCTAGATTTGTATCTACACTTAAAGAAATTGGGCGCCGCTTATGGGAAATTGGGCTCCGCCTATTAGACTCAAATTCTCGTGGCAACCTTTTTTTCCTTTTTTTAAAATTTTTTTACAGAATTTCCTGGGTATTCTATGTTTCTCAACTCGCCTATACCCCTATTAGTGTCTGCTGTAAGACCGTATTATGTGGCACTCTCTGTATGTAGAAATGGACTTATATTAGTACCGTAAATCATGTTATTTTAAGGTCACTCAAATTCACGAGGTTAATAGAATTAATCTGCTTTCAGACTTATAGCGACTAGGTCTTGTACACAGGATAGGCTTCGGGAGTAAACCCTGAGGACAAATCTGGATCATGCGGCACGCAGACTAGCTATCCATAAAGCTATAAAGAGGTTCAAGCGGAGTGGGGCACATGAGAGGACGGCGTAGAAGAGTGTACAACCAGCGAGCTACAGGGACCATCAGCATCCATACCTTACGCCATTTGATGAGAGAGACTGAACACCTATGGGTATGCTCGGAATGCAGTGACGTCGATTCTTAGAAACAGAAAGCTATAAAGAAGCAAAGACACTCATCAAACCATCCACGAGGACAGAATGGAGAGACTTGCACAAAGAATACAAATTACAGTATAGACAAACTTGGCAGAGATGGGCAGACAAAGATCTTCAACCTCAGAATGGGACATTGCAAATTCAAGGCCCACATCCACAGAACATATCCTGTAGGACTGCTCCACTTATGAAGACCAAAGAGAGGCAGTCTGGCTCGAGGGAGCAACCATGCTCGAGAATCTCTGGGGGACCGGTGAATACTGAAACGCAGTCTCCTTCGCCACATCAGCAACTCCAAAACAAAAACCATGGTGATCGCCAGAGATAATCCTGGGAACACGAGCACTGGAGCAGGTCAGCAACTTTAAATATCTAGGAGTGGTAATAGACAGCATGGGAGGAATCAAAGAGGAGTTAACTGCACGAAGGGCAGCAGCAGGTAGACTGTTCCATGCAATAAACAGAGGTTTCCTCAACAGAAGAGAAATAAGCAGGAAAAGAAAGATGGATGTATACTGCTCGACCTATGTGCCTGTCCTGACATACGGATGTGACTCATGGGCAATGACTACAGCCCAAGAAAGGCAATTACAAACTTCAGAAATGAGGTACCTAAGAAAAGCGGTTTAGGTGACGAAAAGAGGCAAGATCCGTAACCAGACAATACGTAGCAGTTTGAAGTTCAACCCCTGCAGACACGAGTGGAGCAGTCCCAACTACAGTGGTTTGGCCATGTCTGTAGAATGGAAGAAGATCGGATACCAAAGCGGTCATGGGAGATCAAAAGTCAAGGACGCAGACCCCGAAGACGTCCCAAAGTACGCTGGGAAGACAACATACGACAGTCCCTAAGTGATAGAGGGATGGATTGGAAAGAGGCCAGGAAAAAGACGGCGGATAGAGCAGTGTGGCGTTCTCTTTGGCAAACCTCTACACCTCACGCTAGAAGAGGAGCGACTAAGTAAGTAAGTAAGTAAGTCTCCTTCGCGAGGCTCACCGGGCAAGAAGCATAGAATCAGTTGCTCGATGAAGAAGAAGAAGAATATACCGTGTGCAACCTCCATTCGTCTCCACCCAATGGACTTGCTGTTAAAGACGAGAGAGCTGGGTTGACAACAATGTAAATCTTCCTTCCTTAAATCTATTTAAGCGACAGTCACAGCTTCAGACATGTATTAGACCAGAAGTTAATAGTAGCTCCCATAAAACAAACAAACAAATCCTCTGTTATTGATGAATGTCACTAACTTACACCATCACCGCCACCCTGTTTGGGTGAAGATTGTCCAACACCTGCTGTAGTGAGTCCACCTGCTGTAGTGAGTCCACCTGCTGTAGCGAGTCCACCTGCTGTAGTGAGTCCACCTGCTGTAGTGAGTCCACCTGCTGCTGTTGATATATACTTCACAAAGATACACGTTGCGGTAGCTGTAAGGCTACAGTTATCAACCGATAGCAGTGATATGGTTTATAAACACTCGGTGATAGCTTTAACGATTTCTAGAAAAGAAGGAGAAACGAACACTTTCCACTTTACATGAAAAGCAGCGGATCAAACACGTGACAGATTGCTCGTTCCTTGGGTGCGTGGTAGGGAGAGGAGATTAACATCTGGTCGGACTAAACATACTTATCGAACAATGGTAGTCAAGATCAGATCAAATGTACTGACCAGGTCTTGCGCTTCACGTACATAAAGTTATCCCTGGAAACTGATTGTTTTCATTGTAATCTGGCTAACGAGGTGTGGGAGCAAAGTGATCCCTATAGTTGTGAGCGACACTCAGATGAAGCCAAATATAGCATAACCGTCTGGAATACCCCGGTCAACATTTATCAGGACGCTTGGGTGTGAAGAGAGCTACTGTAACCGGCTACTGAACGCCCATTTCGGGGCGTACAAAAGAATAATCTTATTCATTTTGGGCATTCAAAATATCAATTGTGCACAATATTAGCAGACGTATGAATCACTGCGAAACAACAATTGTGCACAATATTAGCAGACGTATGAATCACTGCAAAACAACAATTGTGCACAATATTAGCAGACGTATGAATCACTGCGAAACAACAATTGTGCACAATATTAGCAGACGGATGAATCACTGCGAAAATCCAATTAAGAGGCAATCAGGCAAATCGATTCACTGGAAATTATCTACTTCTTTTCGTTTTTTTTTCCGTTTTGCCTTTCGGCGTCAGATTATGAAGAGATTTCTAGAACGGGACCGTCTGTGTGCCTTATGCACAATGGAATTCACCGCCTCAGAAATTTCTGTAATCCACCTTTTTGTGGTCGGCCTTTGACCTTGAATTCGTTGTACCTAAATAGCATTGCTTGTTTGGGGGGTGGGGTGGGGGGTGGCGGGGGGGGGGGAGCTGCTGTGTGGTGGTAGACTTGCTACCTGGCCAAACCATTTTTGTTGTTGTCTAATGATGTAGTCTAATACTGAATATTGGGTGCAGTAAGATCAGAAACGAATACACGAGAAGGCTGGGGAGAACAACACCAGTATTTGACTACATCAAAAGACAGCAACTAAAATGATTTGGCCACGTAATAAATATATCACCACACATCACCTCCCTCCCCTTAACAAACAATACTTTTTAGATACAACGGATTCAAGGTCAAAGGCAGACCACAAAAAAGGTGGATTACAGTAATATCTGAGACGGTGAATGCCACTGTTCATGAGGTAGACAGTAGGGTTCGTTTGGAGATCTCTTAATTAACCTAACGCCGAAAGGCAAAACAAAAACAGCGAAAAGAAGAAATAGTGATAATATTGCATGGTTATTATTATAGCCTAAGTCCCGGTACTTTTTAGTTATATGTGCAGTGTTAACCCCCCTTTTTATTCTATCACCACTTATCCTTCCTTACCCCTATCACTCCTTAACTCACACTCTAATTAAACCACTAACAATTATTTTAA
Organism: Ariolimax columbianus; assembly: GCA_036924085.1. NCBI lineage: Eukaryota > Metazoa > Mollusca > Gastropoda > Stylommatophora > Arionidae > Ariolimax > Ariolimax columbianus. Next base: position 75,227,329 of record JAVGWX010000012.1, read on the forward strand.
CAACAGCAAAACGATGAATGTTTATTTGTTGACCTTTATACACATTATAATAGTAATACTAAGCATGATAATCGATAAGAGATTCGTTATCAACACTTCTCTAACTAACTATAATGACTGTCAAGAGTTTCGTAAAACTAGCACAGGTCTTTCTCTTGTACTAAAATTACCCATGGTTCTAATCACGTGGTCGGATCTAGCAATTGTTCTCTTCACCGTCTATGTCTCTGTGCGTTGATATAATGCTGTCTAGCTACTCAGTTCTCAGTCCTAATCTCTCTGTCTTCGCACGTCTGGTGGCCTTAACTCGCACCTCTCAGCTTATACAACGTAGATGTCTTCTGGACCTCTTGTCTCGTCTCAACGTAAGGAAGATGTCTACTGAGCCTTCTGTCTCATCTCAAAGTCAGGAAGATGTCCACTGAGCCTCCTGTCTCGTCTGAACGTCAGGAAGATGTCTACTGAACCTCCTGTCTCGTCTCAACATCAGGAAGATGTCTACTGAACCTCCTGTCTCGTCTCAGCGTCAGGAAGATGTCTACTGAACCTCCTGTCTCGTCTCAACATCAGGAAGATGTCTACTGAACCTCCTGTCTCGTCTCAACATCAGGAAGATGTCTACTGAACCTCCTGTCTCGTCTCAGCGTCAGGAAGATGTCTACTGAGCCTCCTGTCTCGTCTCAACATCAGGAAGATGTCTACTTAACCTCCTGTCTCGTCTCAGCGTCAGGAAGATGTCTACTGAGCCTCCTGTCTCGTCTCAGCGTCAGGAAGATGTCTACTGAGCCTCCTGTCTCGTCTGAACGTCAGGAAGAGGTCTACTGAACCTCATGTCTCGTCTCAACGTCAGGAATATGTCTATTGAGTCTCCTGTCTCGTCTCAACGTCAGGACGATGTCTACTGAGCGTTCTGTCTCGTCTCAACATCAGGCAGATGTCTACTAAGCCCCCGTTCAATGAACTCAATCTCTCTGGCAGGGTTCTCAGGTTATGTGTGGGGACCACAAACGGTATTTTCAGGGCTTTCCTGGCGTTGGCTCGTTAGACCTCTGCTACAATAAAAAAATAGACTTCGGGGTTTGAAATCACATCATGTACGTTGAACCATATGATTGGTTCTGAATCGAGATTGGTGGGCGCACTAAAGAAAGATTAAATAACAAACATTCTATTTTGAGACACAAACAGAACAAATTAGACCATACGAAAAAAGATAATACTGTTTCAATCTGAAATTAAGGTCAACAGAATTATGATGTTATATAATTGAAAATTATCAAGTACATTACAGCCCTGGAAAAAAAGAAAATATGTTTTTTGTTGTATCATTTCTATGGAAATCAACCAATAAAAACTAAATGTAATCAGGTAATAAATATCATCTGAGAACAAAAATATCACCACTATGAAACGGAAAGACAAATGAACTAAAATATACCAGTAATTATAACAGAACACGCCTATAGTTATGTTGGTGGTGACAGAAGTGTCAACGATTGTAAAACACTTTGAGCTCTAGACATTGTCCTCTAATATAATATTATGGCTAACTAAAATCCGAACAAAGTGCAGTGCTACAGTGCATACCATAACACTAAGGAATACCAGGACATGAGACAACAGGCGCGTTGGTGAAGGAGACACGAGAAGAATTATAAACAATCAGTTTTCAAGAAAAGGACACCCTTATTCCAAACAAAAGGGAGAGTTGACCAAACGAACGAGAGACAACTTTCACTGTCTTGATCGAGCGGAGTAAGTGAACCTGTTCTGCGTGAGAACAGGAGATACCATATTGAAATACCACTTACACAGGCTGAGATTGGCTCCATCACCAATGTGTATGTGCGGGCAGGTAACACAGACAGTCGAACATAGACTGCAAGACTGTTATACCCATAACCAATTGCGTACTGAGCACTAGCCCACAGAAACGAGCCTCCACACAAAGCTGTTTGGTGGTCTTGAGGAACTCTCCACTACAGCAACTTCATCCAAAGAATTGGACCACGCAAACACGTGAGAAGAGGTGATTGGTCAGGCAAAATATACTGATCAGGAAATGTCATTCAGGGCCAGGCAAAATATACTGATCAGACAATGTTAGTAAGGGTCAGGCAAAATATACTGATCAGACAATGTTAGTTAGGGCCAGGCAAAATATACTTATCAGTCAATGCTAGTCAGGGTCAGGCAAAACATACTGAAAAGACAATGCTAGTCATGGTCAGGCAAAACATACTGATAAGACAATGCTAGTCAGGGTCAGGCAAAACATACTGATAAGACAATGCTAGTCAGGACCAGGCAAAACATACTGATCAGACAATGTTATTAAGGGTCAGGCAAAATATACTGGTCAGACAATGGTAGTGAGTGCCAGGTAAAATATACTGATCAGGCAATGCTAGTCTGTTTCAGGCAAAACATACTGATAAGACAATGCTAGTCAGGGTCAGGCAAAACATACTGATCAGAAAATGCTAGTCCGGACCAGGCAAAACAATCCAAAAAAGAGCGAAAAGCTTATAGTGGGATTCCAGAATTACAGTTACTAGGAAAGACTCAGAAAAACTGGCTCATAGTGTCTAGAAACGAGAAGAATTTGAGATGACAATACACGTTTATAAGATAATCAAAGGAACGGATAAATTAGACTAGAACACGTTTTTTTCTTCAAAATACAACTACCCAGAAGAAGTAAAGTAAAGTAAAGTAACCCATGGCATTACTGTCATAGGGGTGTGAGGTGTTAACGGTCTCACATTTCAAAGGCTCGGCTATTTGAGGGCGGTAACCATCTCCTCTTCTTCGCCGCTTTTACTTCCCGGACTGAACCGGTACTCATTTAAGGCTGGGTCGACCCGGGAGCCATTGCGGTCTGAAAAAACACTACCGCCTCAACTGGGGGATGAACCCAGGACCACTCAGATGCGAAGCTAGAGCACTAACCACTGCGCTATGCATATCTACAAATTAACTAAAGAAAGGTCCAGATTATATATTACAAAATATTTCTTTTGTCAGAGAGTAGTGAATGCTTGGAATGCATTGCCACAGGAAGTAGTGGAGGCAAGGACAATTAATGAATGTAAGAATAAATTGGATGCGCATAGCTTTTAGATCAAGGTAATGTAAATGAAAGTGGTTGTATACAGACTCTACATAGTTTTCTAAACCAGTATGAAGACGTAAAGTTAAAATGTACTGATCAGACAATGATTGTCAAAGCCAGGCAAAATATACTGATCAGACATATCAGACTGATCACATGCATATCTACAAATTAACTAAAGAAAGGTCCAGATTATATATTACAAAATATTTTTTTTGTCAGAGAGTAGTGAATGCTTGGAATGCATTGCCACAGGAAGTAGTGGAGGCAAGGACAATTAATGAATGTAAGAATAAATTGGATGCGCATAGCTTTTAGATCAAGGTAATGTAAATGAAAGTGGTTGTATACAGACTCTACATAGTCTTCTAAACCAGTATGAAGACGTAAAGTTAAAATGTACTGATCAGACAATGATTGTCAGAGCCAGGCAAAATATACTGATCAGACAATGATAGTCAGGGACAGGCAAAATATACTGATCAGACATGTTAGTCAGGGTCAGGCAAAACATATTGATCAGATATGTTAGTCAAAAATACTGTCCAAGCCTCTCATCTTTACTTCCACGCAGTTCCTTGTGGAACCATGTTTTTTATGACAGCCTGGCTAACGAAATGGGGGATCGACGTGATCCCCGTAGTAGTGAGAGACACGCAGATGAAGCCAAGCATAGCCCAACCGTCAGGAGAACTCGTCTATCCTTAACAGCACGCTCGGGATGCTACTGGAACCCGTCACTTAACGCCCTTTACAAGGGGCACAAGAGTAATGTTACTCATTGTGGGAGTCAACAACGACACGTGTTGGCATAATAAATAAAACATGGTAAAGAAGATAACGAAGATATGGTATTCAGGTCACTGAATTTGTCAAGCCGTCAACGTGCCTTAATTCGATACCCAGAGTGGTTTCAGTTCGAGACCCCTGTTAAAGAAAATAAGGTCGCTTGCGTGACGTGTCCGGTTTATCATCGCCTGGATGGCCTGCACGCAATCAACATGGTGACTCAAATACAAGATTAAGAACAGGAAGTGCTGGTGTCAAAGACTCTGGGGCTGATTCATACCTCGACCTTTCGGATTTATCTTAGGTAAATTTTAAGGGTCACAAGAGTGGTGCCTGATTGACAAGAATAGGTCTCCTGTAATCTATCTAACATACTGAAAAATCGAATAAAGAGGGGTGTAGTTGGGGCTAGCAATATCATTATGTAGCAAGTAGATATTTAAAAACTACGGTTTTCGGTGTGAAGATGTAACTAAAAATTCATTTGCCGAACGCCGCTTCTTACATCTGCCAGCTTATTTGGTTGTTTTAAATTTCTTTTCAGGTGCGCAGTACGACATTGACATTTGAAGAAGCTTTCTATTCATACTCAGACCTTTTTAGCGACTATATGAGTATAATTTGTGAAAATGTTAATGTTTCTTTTGTGAATTGATATATTGGTGTTATTTATTTATTGGTGTTTTGACTTTTTACGTAAAATTTTGATGCGTTAATCTGTGCCTATCATCGCTTGATCGGGAAAATTTCTCGTCAATATATAAGCAACTTCAAGCTGCATTCTAACATGCCATGCCCTTCTAAGCCTAAGGCTTAGGCCGCCGTCCATCGCAGACGATGATGGCATGATTTATTCGCTAGCGCTATTTTTAGCGTGAATTAACTGCTCTACTTTTTATCCCCACTCTCTTGTCTCGAGCCACCCGACACCAGTGGCAAGTAAAGGTCAAGACGATTAAGGGTGCGACTGCAAGATGCAGGGGACTCCGCATTAAGCACATGTGAAAAAGGCGGCGGAGTCCGGAGTCGAAGCCACACCACCTGATCACGAGGCCGACGGCTTAAACACTTCGCCACGCCCTTCACCGATTTGGATAATTATGAACCATCCGAAGAAGACGAAGATACGCGGGTGAAGAAATCGACATGAGCGATGATCGTTTTCGAAGATTAAAATCGCTGAGTTCCCTGTCTGTGCAGATATATACGTTTTTTCGGTACACGATTTTGGATAATCTTTCCAATTAAATTTAAGTGCGGTCTTCGCAATGAAGTTTGGTTTCAATGTACCTCCTATATCTGGTCTTGACGGTAAATTTTGCCAGACTGACATTAGTCTTAGTGTTAGTCAACCTGTATTTCTACAGGGGCATACGCGCTTGTACAGGTCCCATCTCTGATGTGAGCAGGGTGTAGCCAAGAGGAGGATTTCCTGCTTAGCGGGCTAGGCTTGAGCAGTATTACTTCCCAATGGAGGGTGGTTAACTGATGTGCGAGTCCATCTTAATAAAAAAAACACTAGTGCAAAGAAGACCCACAGCCTGTTAGGCGCCGTCTATGGTGCTCTTAACAAACCACTTAACCATGGCCGGCGTTATGACATGTCACACATTAGCCACTTTTTACGACATGCCATCTGTAGGGTAATGGTTCTATTCTTGTCCTTGTCGTATACATAGACACCGGCAGACTACTCGGGACGCATTTTCTGATGTTGATCTCCTACTTATCTGCCCGCCTCTTGTTCGCAAACCTTCAACCTTCTCCTCCTTCAGTATTGTTTTCAATAAAGTATTGTGTCCTTTCATATGATCAATATTTCTGTCTTGCCTAATTTTAATGTATGTCAATATTTCTCTACACATGCCCACTCTCGCCAGAACATCTCTATTTCTTTGTTTTTTTTCCCACTAAATTCAAACCATGCTTCTGTACCACATTTCGAGGACATATTTTATTTCCCACCTGTGTGTCCATATTTCATGTTTATACACCGTATAATAATGTTGAATATATACAACATCTCATGAGTGTCATTTTCTAATATATTGATTATTTGCCTGAATGTCAATATATTCCTCATTAAATTAAATATACAGTTACATGATTCGTCAAAATGAAATAGATTTAATGGACGCACTATAAAAGTAGTGAAAACTGTACACGATTTAAGGAAGTTGGTTAAAATAGGAGAAATAGAAATAGGCTAAGCGTGCCGAGTGTAGTTAACTCTTTACCTTTCTTAGTTAGCAGGTTACTGCGGCTATTTTTACATACATAGTGATAATTGTGAGGGTGGACAAGGGTCCTCCTGGCTGTAGTGAAATCCGAGTGGCCTCACTTAACTCGCAGCTCGCTATTATTGGTATTGCAGTGTCGATGCGCTGAGAGGTGTACGACAGGGGCGTGTTCTTTCTCCACTTGTGTTCATAATTTTTTTTAAAGTAAGTAGCATATCCTTTTACAGAACGTCGCTTCTTACAACAGCCACCTATTTGGCTGTTATAAGTTTCTTGGCAAGTGTGCAGTACGGTAGGTTGCCATTACTTTCCGTATGTGAAGGAGCATTCGCCCGAGAAAAAAACCCAGTGTCTGCCAAACTGGACACAAGTGGGAGTTTCACCCCTAGGCCACGCAGCCTCCGTTCATAATTTACATGGATAAAATAACACAGTTGGCTAACCCTCATGAAGAGCCCCTCAATAAACTTTGCTGATGATCAGTTCATCTTTTACCAACATGGAGAAGACCTACAACACCACCTGAACTATCTCCATTTTGCTTGTAACGAATATGGTGTACTGCACCATGGGTAATCGTCGGGAGTCTTCCCAGTTATTGACGGTATTAAACAGGGATCTTTGTTAGCCCCGATATTCTGTAGCATGTTTCAGAAGTTATGTTTTCTAATTTTGTACATAGTATTGCTATCGGTAGGCATACCAAGTACGGATGCATGGTGATCTATACATTCCGAGAGGCTTGAAGTCCTACACCAAGGTGAAGGATGCCGCCATCTTTGATCTTCTCTTTCATGATAACTGCGGTTTTAACACCTGCTCAGAACAAGATATGCAGTCCACAGTGAAAATGTTTTCGGCGATGTGCATTATTTTTGGTTTGACTTTAATTCCTGAGGTACTCTTCCTGCCTGCTTTCGGGAAGCCGCACAGCGAACCAATAATCACTTTGCTCAACCAACGTATCCAGGCAGCCAATAGATTCACATATCTAGGCAGTACCCTCAACAGAGAAGCGAATATCGACGCTGAGGTTAACAATAGGATTGCAAAGGCGAGCTCTGCGCTTGCGAGGCAAACTCTGAGTTTGTGAGGAAATCTCTGCGGTTGTGAGGCAAACTCTGAGTTTGTGAGGAAATCTCTGCGTTTGTGAGGCAAGCTCTGAGTTTGTGAGGAAATCTCTGCGTTTGTGAGGCAAGCTCTGAGTTTGTGAGGCAAGCTCTGCGTTTGTGAGGCAATCTTTGCGCTTGGTAGGCAAAGAGCAGACGTCTGGGTTCGACAAGGCATCAGTATCGCCACCATGGCAAAAGTGTATTGTTCTGTAGTGCTAACAACTTTTCTGTGTATCTGCAAAACATGGACAATATATAGCAGACATACCAGACAGTTAAATAGTTTCCACAGGAGTTGTCTCCGCAGACTGCTCAAGATTAGATTGCAGGATACAGTATCTAATTCTCTAATCATCAAGAGGTCTAACATGTTGTACGTCCAAATGCTTCCTGAAAATGTCCAGATAAGATGGACGAGACATGTTCTTCGCATGTCTCATAATCTCCTCCAAAAAGCACAAAACAGACAGCCACTCATCAGGTGGGCAGAAGAAACGCGAAAAAGATTCATTACACATGTCTCAGAGGAGATTAAACATTGAAGTCACCCATCTCCCCCCCTCCCGACTCCAAATAGGAGATACGCTTGATCATATCAAGTGCTCAGGTAGCCGGGAAGATGATCATCACTGACTACTACTACTACTTATTACTACTACTACAAATACTATTTACTACTACTAATACTACTACAACTATTTATACTACTACTTCTACTATAAATACTATTTACTACTACTAATACTACTACAACTATTTATACTACTACTTCTACTATAAATACTATTTACTACTACTAATACTACTACAACTATTTATACTACTACTTCTACTATAAATACTATTTACTACTACTAATACTACTACAACTATTTATACTACTACTTCTACTATAAATACTATTTACTACTACTAATACTACTACAACTATTTATACTACTACTTCTACTATAAATACTATTTACTACTACTAATACTACTACAACTATTTATACTACTACTTCTACTATAAATACTATTTACTACTACTAATACTACTACAACTATTTATACTACTACTTCTACTATAAATACTATTTACTACTACTAATACTACTACAACTATTTATACTACTACTTCTACTATTATTTTTACTATTATCGATTTAGTAATTACATCTACTTTTTCCATTGCTACCATTATTTTTACGACAATCAATACTACTTTTATTTTGTACGAATGTACTTTTTTCCACAAACGCTATTGTTAATACAACTCATTAGTGCCACTACTACTACTATTACTACTACTACTGTTACTACGACCACTACTATTGCTACTACTACTACTACTGTTACTATTATCACCACTACTAATACGACTACCACTACTAATACTACTATCCCTTCTACTTCCATTATTACTACCACTACAAATACTACTGATACACCACTACTATTTTTACTACTACTACTGCTACCATTACCACCACTACTACTACCACTATTAATACTACTACCACTACTACTGCTGCTAATATTACCACTACTACCATCACTACTATTACTACTGATACTACTATTATTACCACTACTACCACTATTAGTGTGACTACTACTACTACTTCCATTACTATTACTAATGCTACTACTAATACTACTACCACTACTACCACTACCACTACTACCACTTCCACTACTAATACTGCTTCTATAACTACCACTACCACTATATCTACTACTAACACTACAACAACAACCACTACTATTTACTGTATATAACCACTTGACAGGGGCGGAGGGGGGTCCGAAGTCTGCTTATCGAAAGTGGTTTGGGACACAGCTCACGACACAAACACACATTTACTAGCAAGGTAGCTTCCCTACGTGAATAACACTTATTAAAAGCCGGATGCACTCTTCCGTAAGGTGCAAAAATAAAAACAACACACAGTACATCGCGGTACGCCTTACACCAGAAAACAAATCGAACGGAAAACAACGAACTACCAAACTATTACAATTAACTACACTATCAACCACTCATACACATGATGCTACCAGTATACCTCCATCAACATCAATCTCTTACCTCTGCTGCCGAAAAATCCTGCAACACAACGTACTGATAAATTTAGTTGGATTATCTGACACGGCAATCTTGAACAACCATCTGTGACACAAACCACACGCTGGCTTGAATTCAAGTATTAGTCCTGAATTCCAATTCTCGATGTTTCGGAAATGAACGGAGTTTCCAGTATCAAAATACGTCCTCTAGTACTATATTGGTTGAGCAACTGATTTTATTGGGTGCAGGCAAACTCTATTAAAGGAACTATTTTTGTCATTGACGCGCGGAGTTGCGTCCCTGGTGTGTTGTGTGTTTGTGTGTGTGTTTTTTTTTTTAATTAACACAATTTACCAGTGCTTCTCATATTTGCAAGGTTCATAGACCCGTCAATGGATAATCAAATCACACGCGGATAATTGTATGGACGGTTAAAATATGCACAGTCAGTCTTATTGGACGGGGGAGACACACACGGAACATTTCTTAGACGGACGATACACGTACGAGGACTACGTGGCAGGCGGGCTAAAAACACATACATGAACAACTTCATGGCTGGATAGGAAACACATACATGACCCACGTCATATTTGGACGAGACATTCATCCACAGACCTGGTCATGAGTAGATAAGATACCAACATACGGACCAAAGTGGGTCAAAACACACACACAGATCGCTTCATAAGCATAAGTGGATAAGATTCACATATTGACCCTTCATAAGTGGATAAGACTCGTACGTTGAGCCTTTATACGTGAATAAAAGACTCGCACGTTGACCCTTTATAAGTGGATAAAACCCGTACTTTGAGCCTTTATAAGTGGATAATATTCACATATTGACCCTTCATAAGTAGATACGACTCGGACGTTGACCCTTCATAAGTGGATAAGATTCACATATTCACCCTTCATAAGTGGACACGACTCGGACGTTGACCCTTCATAAGTGGATACGACTCACATATCGACCCTTCATAAGTGGATACGACTTACACGTTGACCCTTCATAAGTGGATAAGATTCACATATTGACCCTTCATAAGTGGATACGACTCGGACGTTGACCCTTCATAAGTGGATAAAATTAACATGTTGACCCTTCATTAGTAGATAAGACTCGCACGTTGACCCTTTATAAGTGGATAAGACTCGCACATTGATCTTTTATGAGTGGATAAGACTAACACATGGACACAACATAAGTGGATAACACACACACACACACACTCATACGCCATTTCAAAATTGAATAAAAAGAACAAACAAACAAGAACAGCGGAACTACCACCACCACCCCCTTGCTCCTCCACTCATGCATGCAGAAAGATGCAACTAAATACGGTTGTACACGATCCTAGCAACATCATTATGTCAAACCGATGCATTGAATACGCTATTTAAATGTCCAGATACTATTTTCCTGTAAAGGGACACACTGCTCAGACAGGCAATCTTTGGTACTTGCCTCTTAATTCACTCCAAAAAATGGAGATATATATATTTAGGACCGACTATCTATTTTTAGCACCGGATTTGGGGTAGTGACGCCACAGAATGATCCACTTTTTAACAGTGGGGGTGCCAAACATCGCGCCTATAATGGGATTGACAATAAATCTATATATGGCTTGGCTTGGCTTCGTTCGTTCTCAATCTCCCACTACCAAACCCTGAAAGGGCTTAAGTAGCGGAATGTAGTCCAGAGAACGAAATGCGTTGTGTTGTAGTTTACAGCTTGATTGCGATATTTGCACCTTTCGGTCTAACACATCCGGCTTCAGCAAGCATTTTTTTAGAGTATCGGGTTAGCATTTCTTCGTCGATCCCTTCTCTTTAGCCAGTATATCCTGCTGCAGCCTGTTATCCAGGATCACCCCGTGGAGGCGTAGAAGGGTCTTGGCAACTCTGGTTCGCTGGCCCTGACGCTAGCAGTCAGCTATTTGGTCACTGACCACTGCAGCTCATGTGCTGCTCAGCATCTTGATCCCAAATCTATATTTAATCATCAAACAGTAAATGACTCAGTTAACTTTGTTGACCTTACCCCGGGCGCACATACTCAATACTTCAAACGGTCTTGGAAAACGGCAAAGAAGAGAATCAATTGGCAAAATGGCACACACCAGCATATGCTTGATTCGTGCATCTGTAAGTTCATGGGGTGTCGATGCATCAAAGTAAGTGGTTTGGACGTTCTCAGCGCCATTCTTACCGACGTTGTTCAACTCTGGTCATCTCAATAATTAAAAGTGTGGTGTTTGGTCGTCCAATTATCTCCATCTGTCTGCCAGAACATTTTCTTTTGCTCCTTTTTAGGACCTTGCATTCTTTCAGAAGATTGGTTGTAAAACTGAATATAACCCTCTTGTTTGCACATTAATCTTTATCTTAAGATTTTAGTTATTTACTTTACATAAAATTGTATCGACCTGTTCTCCCCACAGCACGAAATGGAATATCCCGCTACAGTCATCAGCTGTTTAATACGTATGATGGGAACCCATAGAACTCTGTTTGGGGTGAATTAAGACGCAAGTACGATCTCAACCTTTTACTATTTGAGGTATCGAATATAAATCACTCGCACGATTATTTTATTTTTTTTCGTTCGCCTTATTTATCTAATCCCCAAGGATTAGAGATGCACTGTGGTTTTTATTTTGCTCCTGTTGGCACAGTGCATCCGACTTCAGCAATCATTTTATGTTAGAGTATGTTTCCTCCTGCATTTTCTAAGGGGTTGCTTCCCATGGGTGCCATCTGGCGCAATGATGGGGGATCGAATCCAGCACCTTCGGTTTGCGAGCCGTGTCACTTAACCACTAACCCACGCCGTCCCCAACGATTAGTGAAGGCTATTCCACACTCAACAGCGTCTTTACTTATGTGAATGGCGGTGCGTGTAACACATTGACGAGTCTTATATCGTAGAGTAGATAATTGTGTTGGCTCTGAAAGTAGCGTCTGACCTTCTGATGGCCTGTCATCTCAAGCCAGCGCTACACGGTAGTCTTAAGTCTCATTATTTGAGAAACACTGCAGGAGCTGATTGTGTGGTTATCTCGAGGCTGACATTAAGTCTCGCGATGGGCTGGCCTCACGGGTGACAGGTCCACACACCAGGTCTGTCATACGGGTGATTTCTTGTCGATGGAGATTGAAAACCGAGAGGTTCAGGTGGCAACGAAAGAATTGGAAAATACATTATGTAGATCATCAGCAGGTTGATCAGTCCTAAGACTGGTTGTAAGGTTGTCTGAGCTTGTCTCTCCATTTGAACATATCTTTTGGTTGGTCAGCCCTAAGACTGGTTGTAAGGTTGTCTGAGCTTATCTCTCAATTTGAACATATCTTTTGGTTGGTCAGCCCTAAGACTGGTTGTAAGGTTGTTTAAGCTTGTCTCTCCATTTGAACATATCTTTTGGTTGGTCAGCCCTAAGACTGGTTGTACGGTTGTCTGAGCATATCTCTCCATTTGAACATATCCTCTGGTTGTTCAGTCCTAAGACTGGTTGTAAGGTTGTCTGAGCACGTCTCTCCATTTGACCCTATCCTCTGGTTGATCAGTCCTTAGACTGGTTGCAAGGTTGTCTAGGCACGCCTCTTCATTTAACTCATCATCTGCAGCTCCCTTCATTCCAGCATGTTTGTGCTTTAATGTCTCTGCATGCCTGAGATGTAAAAGTGCGTTTTGGTCGTTCTTTTCTCTTTTACCCTGAATCTTGCCCTCTAGTACTTTTCTCTTCGCTTACAATATTTGTATTTGTCGGCTACTTAACTGAAGACATATTGTCATGAAATTTTTTTTCTGCTCAACTCACTCCTTCCAATTTACGATATAACCACATTTCAAACGCTTTCCATTTTTTAAATTTCTCACCCGTCTTTAGCAGAGTCCACATTTCAACCCCACACATTGTAATTGATCACACATTATTATTTTTCTTCAGCTCTCTTCTAATATTCTATGAGATTAACAATTTGATTTTCTCTTAACGGCTTTTCTGTGAAAGGAATCATTGTCTTAATTAGCGCCTTATTTATTGCGGCTTCCTCGTTAATGGTGTGATATATACATATATATATATATATATTTATATATATATAGAAAGAGAGAGAGAGAGAGAGAGAGAGAGGGGGAGAGAGAGAGAGAGAGAGCGTCTGGAACTATGAAAGAGAATTCTTGGATGCTACGTGGAACTAGTATTGGCTTGGCTTGGCTTAGCTTGGCTTTGCTTTGCTTCGTTCGTTCTCAATCTCCCGCTACCAAACCATGAAAGGGCTTAAGTAGCAGAATGTAGTCCAGGGAACGGAATGCGTTGTGTTGTAGTTTACAGTTTGACTGCGATATTTGCACCTTTCTGTCCAACACATCTGACTTTAACAATCATTTTTTGAGTACCGGGTTAGCATTCCCACTTCGATCTCTTCTCCTTAGCCAGTCTGCCCTCCTGCAGTCTGTTATCCAGAATCACCGCGTGTAGGCGTAGAAGGGTCTTGGCAGCTATGGTTCGCTGGCCCTGACGCTAGCAGACAGCTATGGGTCGCTGACTACTGCAGCTAATGCGCTGCTCAGAACCAGTACTGAACTGTGGAAGTGGATCATGGACAATCAGCATTCAAACGCATAGATCTTTGAAAGCAACAGAGATATGGTTTTACACAAGAAGGATGCGAATCCCATAGACTGCAAACAAGACTAATGATATAAAGCCTGGACGAGGCACACATACAAAGACAACGTATTGTACTGATCAGAACAAGGCAGTCATCCTTTGATGTTGTTGGAATGTATGAAGCGGCGATGTGGAGCTCGCTGTGTCAGTGGCAACGATAGCAGGAAAGAGAGACAGAGGAAGGCAGAGAGACAGCAGATGTTGGACAGCCTGAGAGACAGAGGAAGGCAGAGAGAGAGAGAGAGAGAGAGAAGATGTTGGACAACCTGAGAGACAGAGAAAGGCAGAGAGAGAAGATGTTGGACATCCTGAGAGACAGAGGAAGGCAGAGAGAGAAGATGTTGGACATCCTGAGAGACAGAGGAAGGCAGAGAGACAGCAGATGTTGGACAGCCTAAGAGACAGAGGAAGGCAGAGTAAGGCAGAGAGAGAGAGAAGATGTTGGACAGCCTGAGAAATAGAGGAAGGCAGAGAGAGAGAAGATGTTGGACAGCCTGAGAAATAGAGGAAGGCAGAGAGAGAGAAGATGTTGGACAGCCCGAGAAACAGAGAGGAAGACAGAAAGAGACGATGTTGGACAGCTAGAGAGACAGAGGAAGGCAGAGAGAGAAGACAATACTTTTTTAAGCGGTGCGTGTTTTTATAAACAGAATAATGCTCAGTATTATCAATATTACCGTTAATGTCTCTCCGTCATCGATACAATGATTATCATCTACTTGATCGTCGTCACTCACATAATATTCCCTGTTATAAATGGAAAATTGTTCATAGAATCGACTACATTGCCGCTCGTCTTCCCCATATGTGCTCAGTCCCTTTCATTGCTGAACGTGACCAGGTCAGAGCACGAGCTCTGTAACTCCAGGGGGTTGGGGCTCCGAAATTTTCTTCTGGCCTTGCCATGCACACATTTAAAGTTTGTTGGAAGAAGGGGTGAAACCTTGAACAGATCCCCGACATGCCAGGTCTGTTACACTGAGCATGAATGGATCGAACCTGAAACTTTGGGATTGTGAACCAAATTCACAACCCCTAAGCCATATTATAAAATGTGAAAAATGTTTGTCTGTTCTGGAAAGCCCTCTCATTTACATCAATTATTAATTTATCTTAAAGACTTTGAAAAGTTGTTTGACCTTGTGGATCGAAGAAATGTATAGGAGCTGTTGAGGCACTATGGGATACCAGAAAAGTTGATAGCCCTTTTACAAAATATGTACGAAGATACTGTTAATAGAGTGGTACATGAAGGGGCACTGACAGCGTCAGGATACAAACGGGGGTGAGACAAGGATGCCTGCTCTCGCCTTTCCTGTTCTTGTTGGCTATAGATTAAATAATGACGACATCAATCGAAGGAAAAGGAATTGGTATTCAGTGGACACTCATCATCATGTAGCATGTTCTTTATTGAACGTCGCTCCCATCACAATATGTCTGAAAGAAATTCGTCCCCTTGCCAAAACTCCAGCCTCTGCCACAATCATACTCAGGCATTCTTGGATATCTTTGTGCCATCGTCTTCTTGGTCTACCCTTTCCTCTTTTGCCTGGCACCATACCTTCCATCACCGTTCTCTCGAGACCGTTGTGTCTCTTGATGTGATTAAAGTATTTGCATTTTCTAGCCAAAATGGAATTGATAAACCAGTTCTCCTCTATGCTCAACTCTTGCCGAATGTCTACATTTGTCTTTTTCTCTGCCCAGGGTATTCTGTAACATTTTGACTCGAAGAATTCGATTCTTTGTCTATAAGTTTTGGTAATCGTCCATGATTCGCAGCCATAAGCTGCCACAGGAAAAAAACAGGCTCTCAAGACTTTTACTTTTATCATTGTATTGGTACTCTGCCATAATTTCTTTAGGCTGTTTAGTCTCTGCATTCCCATGGCTAGTCTTCTTCTGATTTCTTTCGAGCAGTCGCCATTTTTGTAAATTCTGGAGCCCAGATATTCAAAATGTGTGACTTGATCTATTTCCTCACCACCCACTGTAAATTTATGCTGACATTGTGTTTTGTTGGTGGTCATTATCTTTGTTTTATTTATGTTTATAAACAGGTTTTTGATCTTTACTATGTCCATTAACGGCTGTGGACACTATTGTCACAATTCAAAGACCCGAACTAGGCAAATGATCTGGTATTTTTGTCACGCGGTCATGGCCATGCGCAATAGAAAATGGATAGTGTGAAAGAACAACCAGCCGAATTGGGATTGAATATCAACACTAAGAACACCAATCTCTTTAAACTCAACAGCAAAAAAAACAATCATGCAAGATACCTTTACCTATTTGGGCTTCACAATAGACACACCAGGAGGTACAGGTGTAATCATCCGAATTGGAAAGGTAAGAGGGGCATTCCTGACACTAAACAGCATCCAGATACATTGGAATTCACACAAAAGTTAGAATATTCGATGCCAGTATCAAGTCGGTATTGCTGTATGAAGCGGTGAACGACCAAGGCCATGCAACAAAGACTTCAGTCCTTCGTTAACAAAAGCCGGGATCAAGATGCCGAGAAGTGCATGAGCTGTAGCTGTCAGCGACCCAAAGCTTGCTGCTAGCATCAGGACCAGCGAAATAGTGATGCCAATACCTTTATCCACCTCCACGCGACGATAACAGACTGCAACAGGGCAGACTGGCTAAAGAGAAAAGATTGAAGAAGGAAAGCTATCCCGGACGCCAAAAATGCCATACTGAAGCCGGATGTGTTGGACAAAAAACGTAAAAAAATCTCAGTCAAGCTGTAAACTACGATCCCATGCATTCCGTTCTCTGGCCTACATTCTGTTACTTGCAAAGCCCTTTACAGGGCTTGATTGCGGGAGTTTGAGAACGTTCAAGGCTTGGTAGCAAGAGTTTGAGAACGTTCAAGGCTTGGTAGCGCGAGATTGAGAACGTTCAAGGCTTGGTAGCGGGAGATTGAGAACGTTCAGGGCTTGGTAGCGGGAGATTGAGAACGTTCAGGGCTTGGTAGCGGGAGATTGAGAACATTCAAGACTTGGTAGCAGGAGTTTTAGAACGTTCAAGGCTTGGTAGCGGGAGATTGAGAACGTTCAAGGCTTGGTAGCAGGAGTTTGAGAACGTTCAAGGCTTGGTAGCGGGAGATTGAGAACGTTCAGGGCTTGGTAGCGGGAGATTGAGAGCGTTCAGGGCTTAGAAGCGGGAGATTAAGAACGTTCAGTGTGTGATAGCGGGAGATTGAGACGGTTCAGGGTTTGGTAGCGGGAGTTTGAGAAAATAAGAAGTTAACAGAAGCGTTTGAAAAATAATGGCCGTAAAGTGGCAGGACATGGTGAGGAATGAAGACTTGTGGAAAAGGAGTCAACAACAGCCACTAGAACAACAAACCAAGTGAAGAAATTGAGGCTGAGCAGAACCTGCAATATGAAAGTCACAATTAAGGTTCTTACATGGAACCCTCAAGGGAAGAGAAAGAAAGGTAGACCCAACAATACATGGGGGAAGAGAATGTGAGAGAGGTAGAAAGAGCAGCTTATGATCATGATGACGTCAATGGTCTATGCACCAAGAGGAGCGATGAGGTTTGATTGATTGATTGATTAATGATCTTAATCATCAGAAAGTAGCTTATATTACAACTTCGAATGTCGTACCGGAAGAAAAAAAAAGGCGATGGATGCATGGAATGAAATAAAGAGTATACACATATGGATTTGTATATATGGAATACAGCGTTAGAACAAAAAACAAGAACAGAACATAAGTTACTACCAAAATGTCTTCACCAGGGGTAACGGACAATATACACAATAACAAAAAACACATCACGGTAATAGAGATTGACACGATATATAAACACATACAACAAATACTAAGCTCTGGCTAGTTCTGACCCATCAGCCATGTTGGTCGTAAGTGTATTCTGTACAAAATCATTAAAGACGAGTGGTAGACGTTCCGGTTCTTATTATAAAGGTATTGGAATCGATGCTGTGTTCCAGTCGACCCAGCTACACTTCATCTCCGACAGCAGTCTGTAAAAAGGGACCACCTTTATGTAATCGTATTGATTTTTACAAAATGGGTCAGCGAATAATCGTGTGCGGTCAGCGAGCTATATCTGGATATTTGATGTAGGCTTTCATTTATAAGCCTTTAATTTTGGATCATGCAATGGAAGAGCGTAATTCGAGTGATTCCCGGGTCTGAAACCAACATGACAAAAGTCGAAAAAGACAAAGCAGGAGGAGTGTGTTTGGGGCTAGCAATATCATAATGTAAAAGCCATTCCTATAAAACCATCACTGCAAGTGCTCGGATGCAAGCTTTCTGCTAAGGGGTAACCGTTTGTGTGCCCGTATTCATCACTCGAAGCAGCGAAAAGGCAAATCATCATAAATGACACTCAGATGGGACTGCGATAATTTACATTTTCTTGGCGTGCTATAAAGAAGGAAAGACACTCAACAAACGATCCTTGAGGACGGTCTGCAGAGAACAGCACAAAGAATACAAACCAGAAAATGACAAAACCTGGCAGAGATAAGCAGACAAAAATCTTCAGACTCAGAACGGTACATTGAAGACTCAAGACTGACCTCCACAGAATGGGTCTTAGAGACACCGCCATGTGCGATTGTAGAGCACTAAAGCAAACACCAGAACACATCCTGCAGAACTGTCCTACTTATACAGACCAAAGTGGTGCAGTCTGGCTAGGGCAGCGACCATGCTCAAAAAGCTGTGAGGAACCGGCGAAGACCTGAAACTCAGTTTTCTCTAACCTTTCCAGGCTATATAAGCATAGAGTCAGTTGATTGAAGAAGAGGAAGAAGCTACTTAGGGCTCACGATCTGAAGAAAAGTTAAGAATAGTTGATCTGGTTTATTTCCTTCAGATGTATCTATCAGTTTAGTTGCACGAATGCGATTACCAGTTGGGTGAGAAGATGCAACACAATGAATGAGCTGACAGGAAACAGCGACTCAAAGCTGGCTGTTTGTATCAGGACCAGCGAACCAAGACTTTATTCCGCCTCCAAGCTTGGACCCCGAAAACATGGTGTGCTAGTGTAATCTGGATTAGAGATTAGGGATTTCAGTGGGAAAGCAATCCCCGTAGCCAAAACAATCACTGCAGTCAGAGATGTCCGGCCAACATGCACGTATATCGCAGTCAGAACTAACGACGAGGAAGAGGAAGAAGACGATAACTATTTTAAAATAATGAATTGCGTTTTGTCAACCTGCTTACATACTAGTTAATATCAAAACAAAAATGTTATTTTTCATTTCAATTTTACCCTGTTTTCGTTGGGGAGGAAGACTAACGTTTGGTCAGGCAAAATATACATATCAGACATGTTAGTCTGGGTCAGGCAAAATATACATATCAGACATGTTAGTCTGGGTCAGGCAAAATATACATATCAGACATGTTAGTCTGGGTCAGGCAAAATATACATATCAGACATGTTAGTCTAGGTCAGGTAAAACGTACTAGCCAAGACCCTCACCTCGGCTTCCTAGTAGCCCTCCCTGGAAACGGGCTGTTTTCATGGCAGCCTGGCTAACAGGCTGAGGTATCGACATGATCTCCGTAGTAGTGTGACACTCAGATGAAGCCAAGTATAGTACAACCGTCTGGAGGACTCGGCCCCCCCTTCATCAGCCCCCCTCACATCCCCCTTCTTTGGATGTGAGGAAAGCTACTGCAACCCGTCACTTAACGTCCTTTTCAGGGCACACAAAAGAGTGACCTATTCGTTATGGGCATTCGCAGACAACAACTCTGGCCTCGTTCAGCTGATTTGCTAAAGCGGAAAACGTTGTACATTTTTCACGCCTAACGACAAAATGCATCTTACTCAGCACGAAATAAAAAATGGTTAATATATCATAGGGGTACGATCTGCCTGCTTCGTTAATTCGAACACTGTCAAGTTTGGGTTGCGGGCTATACTTCAAACTGCTTCACCAAAGTAGTAAAGAACCGAGAGGGACGAACAGAAATGACCTTATTTAGGGCGTATTAATTTAAGATAAAATATTGCTCCTGCTTGTCAACTGTCTATCGTATATCCTTCCGCACAGACCACGTTACATGTTTGAGTCCGTGTCACATACATTGACTTAAAAATCAAGTTCCTTCTAAGAAAGTGGACATCACTGTCAACTTTTCGGAGAAGCTAATGTCGAATAAGTGTAAGAACAAAAAAACGAGATATGTAAAATCCTGCAATATTTCACTTCTGGTGTCGCTGTTCACGGTTGGGTAAACCTTTGTCAAATAGAACTACAGAATGATTGAGTCATTGTCACGTGTTTCGGTCACGTGCTACGTTTTATATGAATTACCATACTCGATAATCCAGCCATATGGTGTCTGCATCAGTCAGTGGGTCTCCGCTTTTCGCGTTTTTGTAAACCTTCCAGCGCTCGCCTTGCCTTTGCGTAAATCTATCCCATTTCGATTTTGAGTAAACATTGGCTTGTTACAAACCTCCCTGTATACAATTGGAATTTAGCTACCCATGCCGCCCACTCTTAGTTTTTAGTCAAACCTTCTTGTAATCTCTGAATAAATGGTAAATATACTGATAAATTGTGGTTGTTTTGTAAACTTATCTGCAACCCATGCACGTTTAGTAAACCTGTTCAATAGATCGCCTGGTAACCTTTGGACATTTAATATACTACTACGTAATCTCTGGACATTTAATATACTACTAGGAAATCTCTGGGCGTTTAATATACTACTAGGTAATCTCTGGACATGTAATATACCACCAGGTAATCTCTGGACATTTAATATACCACTACGTAATCTCTGGACATTTAATATACTACTAGGTAATCTCTGGACATGTAATATACCACCAGGTAATCTCTGGACATTTAATATACCACTACGTAATCTCTGGACATTTAATATACTACTAGGAAATCTCTGGGCGTTTAATATACTACTAGGTAATCTCTGGACATGTAATATACCACCAGGTAATCTCTGGACATTTAATATACCACTAGGTAATCTCTGGACATTTAATATACCACTAGGTAATCTCTGGACATTTAATATACTACTAGGTAATCTCTGGACATTTAATATACTACTAGATAATCTCTGGACATTTAATATACTACTAGGTAATCTCTGAACCTTTAATATACTACTAGATAATCTCTGGACATTTAATATACCACTAGGTAATCTCTGAACATTTGGCTTAGCTTCGTTCATTCTCAGTCTTCCGCTACCAAACCCAGAAAGGGCTTAAGTAGCAGAATGTAGTCCGGAGAACGGAATGTGTTGTGTCGTAGTTCACAGCTTGACTGCGATATTTGCACCTTTCGGTCCAACACATCCGTCACTGTGAAGTACATGCACTTTTTTTTGCAGATGACCAACGCTTAGTGCACGTAGACGGTGTTACAGGGCAACTTTAGGGGAACACCAGACCACATAGCTGGAAATAATATGTTGTTGTTTACTTATTGTTGCTAAATGTCCACAATGAGCAAGATAACTCTTTTTTTGTGTGCCTTAAAAAGGGCGTTGTTGTTGTTGTTATCCCACAGCTGCTGAGCGAGCCTGCTCTTGACAGCCCCATGCCATTCTTAAATAGATACGGGTCTTCTTTAGTTGTTTCACTGCTCAGTACAGTGTGTTGGCAATTGTCGGCAGTGCTTGTAAGAATTTTTTCCTCATGTCCGCAAGCGTCTTGGACTCAATGAGTAGATGTCAAACAGTTACAGCAGGATGAGAGAAATGTCTGCACAGGGGCAGGTGCTGGGGATTGATGCGGTTTAAGTGCCTATTGACTTTGGTATGTCCTGTTTGGAACTGACAGATGAGATTTTGATCTCTTCTGTGTAGTTTATTTATGTCATCGTTACTTTTTGGCTGTGACATTTCGCTAAAAGGGCGTTAAGCGGCAGGTTGCAGCATCTTTCCTCACAACCTGAGCTTGATGATTAAGGTGTACGAAAGTCTTACAGGCGGTTGTGCTATGATTGGGTGCATCTGCATGTCGTTCACTACTACGGGGAAATCGTAGATCTCCCACCTCGTTAGCCAGGATATCATGAAAACAATTCGTTTCCAAGAACACAAGCGTGGAAATGAGGTGGAAGTCCTGGCTAGTTTGTTTTGCCTGACCCTGACTAACATGTCTAACCTGTATGATTTACCTGACCATGACTAACATGTACACCAGTATGTTTTACCCGACCCTGACTAACATGACCTATTAGTATGTTTTACCTTATCAGATGTTAGTCTTCTCTCCTACTGCATGGTATATACAGTGGCTATTATTGTTTGTCTACTGGCTACAAAACTCGCACAGTAAGCCGTTTTCGTCTGTAGAAAATAATCATTTGTGATGCGTGAGTAATGATTACACAGTTGGCATGGCTACGAACAACCAGAGTGGATTCTGGAGCTCCTAGCCTGGATAGACAGAAAATAACTACTGTCCTACAATGCGTGTTAAAAAACGCAATTAAAGAAAGTAGTACATGTCATGGTATAAAACAAATTGTTACAAAAACCGCCATTGCAAAGTTGGGGTTAGTGCTTTGGCGCAGGACACTTGAAGGCGGCCTACTGCTGCTGTAACCATATACACCAGTTCGAGTGACAAATGGACACTAAGAAGGAATAAGGAAGCGACTGATTAGCAGGTAATAAATATTGAGCAACCATGGCAAAATCGCTGGGCAGTGGATATTGTCTCACTGCGGAATACCAGGAAATGAGAGAGCTGACACACTGGAGAGGAAAGGGGCTGCAGACGAGCAACCAGATGTACCAGTTATATACTATCAAAAGAAAAAGATGATTAAATCAAAGAGAGAGCTATAACACAAATACAGGATGACTATCACAATATAAGTAGGCAAGGGCAGATTGTCACACTGCGCCCCAGAACAGGACACAACCGACTCATTAGCCATATGTATACAAAGTTTAGGATTGGCAGCTCAAGTATGTGTACATGTGGACAGGCACCCAGACTGTGGAGCATATACTTCAGGACTGCCCAGAGTATGAGATACTGAGGCGGACATACTGGCCAAGAGAAACAACAGTGGAAGAGAAACTATATGGACCTATGTGTGAGCTGCAGAAGGCAGTGAGGTTCATAGGAAAGACAACTTTGCAGATGTAGAC
This sequence comes from Ariolimax columbianus, assembly GCA_036924085.1. NCBI lineage: Eukaryota > Metazoa > Mollusca > Gastropoda > Stylommatophora > Arionidae > Ariolimax > Ariolimax columbianus. Next base: position 75,250,479 of record JAVGWX010000012.1, read on the forward strand.
ATACTCCAAGCGAAAGAAAGAAGAAGAAGAAGAATTAGCCGGGACTTCAGGCAAACGTTCAGTAATCAATGAAGGAAAACAAGATGTGAAGGAATACATGTGTTATGAGTAATCGATATGTCTGTGCTGACACGAACAATGGATAATTAGCGACAGCGAGGCAGAAGAAGTAATCGACAATATGAATACTGATTCTATGAATCATGAACATATAACACTGGGGAAAGTGTCGTTGAAATATTTGATTTCCAAATGTAGGTGAACTAGAATTACATTTGACAAATTGTCTTTCATCTGAACACGTGGACAATTAAATATTTTATTTCTACGAACATGAACTACAGTAGTCAGTGATTCATGTAAAGACCAAAAGGCAGGTGTACGAATGGGACAATGAGAAAATACAAACTCTGATAGAATCGAAATCTACTCTACGGCACTGAAGGCTGGAGTTGAAGCAATGCTGACAGGCGAAAGCAATGAAAGCCAGATAGTCCTGTTTACAGATGCCCTGTGCGTGGTTTGGTTATAGCACTAAAAAGCCAGAAAAATACAGAACTTAATGAGTTAAGAGCGGTACTCTGTCAGCTATGCCAGCAGTCCGCACTAAAAAGAGTAGTGGTACAGTGGGTTCCATCCCACTGTAACATTAAAGGCAACGAGAAGGCAGACAGACTGGCAAAAGAAGGTTTCAGGAATACCACAACCAGATTCTAGTGTGACCTACGAAGAGTCCAAAAGGTTTACTAGGGACAGATACATGGCCAAATGGGAAACAGAGCATACTGGCTACACAAAAAACGATGCCTGTTACCAGTTGAACAGAAGAGAGCAGGTCGTGGTCTTCAGACTTCGCACTGGCCACAATAGACTGAGGTACCACCTATTCAATAAATTGAAGATAGGTGGCACTGACGAATGCTCATGTGGTTCCGGGAAAATGACCCCTGAACATTTGCTGCAAAACTGCCCGACATATGAGGATCAGAGAAAGCAGATTTGGCCATCACCAGTGGCAACACTAGACAAGCTCTATGGCAGTGTCGACAGCCTCAGGATGACCGCTGCTTTTATCTAAAAAATTAAGGTTGATGTCTGACTGCGTACGATGAAGAAGAAGAAGAAACCAATCTTTGAAAGCGCCATTTATAACAGACCCGAACTGAACCGTTTCACAAATAACATCACAATCACCCAGAGATAACGATGGAAGCCTTGCAATTATCGAGTTCAGGGGAGACATACTGCTCGAGACCTCACCTCACGTTCTCCCCCATGCTTCCGGAAACAGGCCATGTCACAACACTCTGGCCTGTGAAGTCGGGATCGACACATTTATCTACACAGGGATTAGATTACTGAAGAGAACGCATTGTACCACATCCAGAATAATCCTGGTTGAACTTCACAAGCACGTCTGCGAACATAAGATGAGCTTCAGTAACCTGATAACAATGAGACAATGCCGAGAGCTAAAGCAACTCAACACGAGTAGCGAAACTAGTTGACACAGAAATAAGTTATCTGGATCGGATAGTATCAGGGTCAGGTCAGGTCATCCCGTAACCGGTGCGGTCGTTGGGACACACATGAAGACATCCTCACAACTCCACGCCACCCCTCTCTGTCAGATGCCACTGCCCGTGACTCTTCTGGTCGGAGACTGGTCCATTCTTTTATGTTGTCCTCTTTTTGGGTCGGCCTCTTCGTCGTCTGTCATGCACCTTCCCGTGGAGGATTGTGTTTGCAAGACCATTTGATCTCGATATGTGACCGTACCAAGTGAGTTTCCTTCTTTTGACAGTTGCCAAGAGATCTTCGAAAGTATCAGTGTGCTTAAAACGCCCTTCGATAGAATATATCCCATAATTGGCATAGCACCCCGAGATCCGAAGAAGCTTCGCAGTATATATCAAACGAGAAGAACACGAGCACGACCCAAGACAACCAAAGTTTGAACATCACGTACAGAGCGCCAGACTCCAAACCAGACATACCTTCCTAAAATCAACAAAGCCGACACAGATAAGCCGTGAAAGACACCGTATCTAGAGATGGCACGAATTGATGCAGGCCACAGAGGTGGAGCTCCGGGAGAAACCTGCCTCCGGACATCATCTTTCATACACAACATGGAAGTCACGTAACAGACTCTGAACTGGTGTTTCATTGTGCAAGAGAAATATGAAATGATGGGAATACACAGATGATGACACACGCGAATGTGGCGCAATACAGTACCTAGACCACCTTATCATCTCCCCCAATCACCAGCAAACATGAAATAGATGTGATGTGCTGGAGGCAAATGACAAGGCGATCCATGTCGCTAGATACTGGATGTATGGTGTATTACGTGGTGCTTGGACACGGAAAGTTATTAACTTGACTAGCTTTGAACAACAAGAGCAAGAACAACAACAATAGGATCAACAACAAGAGCAAGAACAACAACAATAGGAACAACAACATGAAGAAGAACAACAACAATAGGAACAACAACATGAACAAGAAACAACAAAAATAGGAACAAAAACATGAACAACAACAATAGGATCAACAACATGAACAAGAACAACAACAATAGGAACAAAAACATGAACAACAACAACAATAGGATCAACAACATGAACAAGAACAACAACAATAGGAACAAAAACATGAACAACAACAACAATAGGAACAACAACATGAACAAGAACAACAACAATAGGATCAACAACATGAACAAGAACAACAACAATAGGAACAACAACATGAACAAGAACAACAACAATAGGAACAACAACATGAACAAGAACAACAACAATAGGAACAACAACATGAACAAGAAACAACAAAAATAGGAACAAAAACATGAACAACAACAATAGGAACAACAACATAAACAAGAACAACAACAATAGGAACAACAACATGAACAAGAACAACAACAATAGGAACAACACCATGAACAAGAAACAACAACAATAGGAACAAAAACATGAACAACAACAATAGGATCAACAACATGAACAAGAACAACAACAATAGGAACAACAACATGAACAAGAACAACAACAATAGGAACAACAACATGAACAAGAACAACAACAATAGGAACAACAACATGAACAAGAAACAACAAAAATAGGAACAACAACAATAGGAACAACAACAATAGGAACAACAACAATAGGAGCAACAACATGAACAAGAAACAACAAAAATAGGAACAACAACATGAACAAGAACAACAACACTATGAACAACAACATGAACAAGAACAATAACAATAGGAACAACAACAATAGGAACAACAACAATAGGAACAACAACATGAACAAGAAACAACAACAATAGGAACAACAACAATAGGAACAACAACATGAACAAGAAACAACAAAAATAGGAACAACAACAAGAACAACAACAATAGGAACAACAACATGAACAAGAAACAACAAAAATAGGAACAACAACAAGAACAACAACAATAGGAACAACAACATGAACAAGAACAACAACAATAGGATCAACAACATGAACAAGAAACAACAAAAATAGGAACAACAACATGAACAAGAACAACAACAATAGGAACAACAACATGAACAAGAACAACAACAATAGGATCAACAACATGAACAATAACAACAACAACATGAACAATAACCGTAGAAATTACGTCAAAACAGATCGTGTTTCTATTTCTGTCCATCAACATTGGATGATAAGTCATCAGGACTCAGTCAGTGTCAAGAATATGATTGACAGCTTTTCAACTGAATTCTGATGGAATGTGATCTGATGTAAGTAAGACATCGCGCCTGATGCTCAGTGTTAAGGCACTGCCGTCGGTGTTAAAGTGTAATAGAGTTCATTAATTTATGTATCTTCATGTTTTTAGAAGGTAGGCTTAAAAGCTCTTTGTCTCGTTGCCTTATTTTCGCTAACAGTAGACCTTGTGCCCATTTTCATGTGTGTAGACTGCAGCGTTTCGGTACCGAGGAGCGAACTCGGTACATGTGCCGTGAGAAGGAAGAGCTCTAACCACACAGATGATCCGAGCTGATGCTAGAACGAAAAATGCATCTACCGATGAGGCTTGTTTTCATAATTGGAAATGAAAGACTTTTTTGAAAAATATGTCATTGCCTTCAAATCTACATGTCACACGAGCCTACAACACCAGACATCACGCTTCATAGCAAGAGGAAGATAAATAAAACAATGAATTTACTGTTGAAATAAAAAAAACAACAGATAGGCTTGGTTTGAAGAAAAAAAACACGGCTACACGAAGGAACATGACACACATTATAGATTATAGACAAAAGGTACGATCCACTTTAATAAAGGCTATTTTTAACCCAGATGTATATGGGCACCTGTTTTACTAACACATGAAAGAATGGAAGAGGTAATTCATTAACATTTGAGGCATTTTACAAGTCTCTCAACACCTCTTCTCCGATAACAGTCTAATATCTTCTTTCTCGTTCATCTTCAGACCTCAACTTCAATGACTCTAACGAAGACAGCACTCGACTCAAGGCTCTGTACGCTTCCGTCTAATATGAAACTACATACCTTAACGTGGTCTAACGACACATGTGGACACCTGACATGAGATTCATTTTCCCGGTGTTTAGACTGACCAAGTCTAGCTTTAGAAGAAGATCGAGCCTGAGATAACATGTTCAGGATTTATTACTTTCTCTGATATAAGCAATAATGCACGTAACATGATCGATACTTATCGATTATCTAAATTAGCAACGTCTATCAGCCTTTAACAAGTAGAAGGAAGTGTGGCGACAAGGAAAATCAATACGGAGTTGCCAAGCACATGAGTTGTTAAATGAGATACGCGCACAGGATCTCGATCGATGGAGGAACGCAAGCAATGAAGAGTATAAATCTGTCTGTTTTTTTTCGAGTGATCGATATGTCTGAGCCGATTCGACCATTGTGTATTAGCAGCAGAAAAATAGGAGAGGACGATGGGATATACATATTGATTCTGCAAATCATTCAGTGAAAAAAAATACAAGAAAGCATAATTGGAGTTATGCGGTCCGCGATATATATATATATATATACATGGAACAGTCATTAAGTAAAAGCAATGTTATAATAAAGTGTATGGAAGAGGGGGGGGGGGGGGGGAGGCTCAGTGGTCTCGAGGTAAGGTGTCCGCCACAGGTGTCCGAGGTCGCGGGTTCGAATCACGATGGAGACTGAGATTTTTTAACGTGAATCTTCTGGTAAAGATTCCCCGGATCTCTCGGTAGTGAGATCGAACTCTCGTGTTCAGTGTCAAGCACGTTAAAATATCTCTTGGCTGTTAGAAATCGAAAAGAGTAGGCCTTACGAAAAAATAAAAAAATTATAGTTGAAAATCTACCCAAATTATTTGTACGTTCTACCTGGCAAAAGACATTAATATGTATAGCCGAGTATACATTGAAAAATAATATTTCAGGACACAAAATGGCTCTCCAGGAATACTCCATGTAGGGATTGTGACGATCGAGCAATGTGCGCATGCACAAAATAGCGTAGACCATTAGCTCCTCACTCTCGAATTGCACCGTGGAGGAATAATGAGGCGTTAAAAGTTGTTTGGTGGTCAGATGGATTGAAACCTTTTGAAATCTACAAACAAATGAAGGTTCCGTATGGAGACTGAGGTATAGGAGAGTGTATGGATGGGTAGAAACATTTCAAAAGTGAAGACAAAGCGTCATTAATGAACCGGGACACCAGCAAGAGTGGTATCTGACACATTGAAACAGCAGACATACAACTAGTATGTGGTAACAGATGAGACACTATCGATGAAATAACTGTAGATTTCAACATTAGTCACGGCGTTGCGTATAACATTGTTCATGATAATCTCGGTTAAAGGAAAGTGTGTATCAGATAGGTACCAAGGCAGCAGATAATGAGGTAATGGAGGTGGTGCACAGTTGGTTAGAGGTCAAACCAAAAGACAATTTTGTAAAGGGTATCTACAAGCTAGTGGACCGATGGACAAAGTGTATTGGACATCCACAAGTTAGTGGACCGATGGACAAAGTGTGTTGGACATCCATAAGCTAGTGGACAGGTGGACAAAGTGTGTTGGACATTAGCAAGCTAGTGGACAAGTGGACAAAGTTTGTTGGATATATACAGGCTAGTGGACAAGTGGGCAAAGTGTGTTGAACATCAACAAGCTAGTTGACAGGTGGACAAAGTGTGTTGTACATCAACTAGCTAGTGGACAGGAGGACAAAGTGTGCTGGACATCCACAAGCTTGTGGACAAATCGACAAAGTGGGCTGGACATCTACAAGCTAGTGGACAAATGGACAAAGTGTGATGTACATCCACAAGCTAGTGGACAGATGGACCAGGTGTGCTGAGCATCCACAAGCTAGTGATCAGATGGACCAGGTGTGCTGAGCATCCACAAGCTAGTGGACAGATGGATCAGGTGTGCTGGACATCCGCAAGCTAGTGGACAGAAGAACCAGGTATGCTGGACATCCACAAGCTGGTGGACAGATGGACACAGTGTGTTGCCGGGCACGGAGACTATGTCAGAAATTAGAAAAACAATTTCTGGTTAGCACTCTTCTAAAAATGGTATTAAATAAAATTGGTGTTATTTAATAATCACTTTAGATATGAGCTTGTAGCTCTTAGCAGCCCAATGCCTCTCGGACAAAAGCCCACGTTTTTTTTAGTTGGAGTTCTTTTAAAGTATGTTGTCTTAGAGATATCATGATATCGAAGGTGAATATGTTTTATGTTATTATATACTTTGAATATCACCGAAAAATGTAGTCCAGTGCGTCAGTACCCCATGATCGTCACATGCTGTCAGCGACGTAGCACACAATTCTGAGTCTGCCATCTCATCATTCCTCAGTCAGTCATGCCATGGCCTACTTTAGACAGGCAGTCTGACCCACCGGGAAAATCCCTTGAAACGTCACATTCCACAGCCGATTAAATAACGGAAATCCTATTGTGCCAAGGTTTGAAATCAATCCATGCCCCACACAAAGACATAAAACATATTCCCGGTCCAAAGCACAACAAATCACTTTTGAGAGTGATCCTTTCACAGAATTCTGTCCTGAAACCAATTGCATATATCTGTATTTCCCGAACACGTTATTATAATTGCATTGATAGTTGACACACGAAAGTACCGTCATTTAGTTAGACTTGGAATATAAAGTTTCAAAGGCTTTTCTCCGTGAATCAGTGGGCCTAAAGTAGTCTGTGGTCATGCCAGATCATTTATAGTGACGGCACCTGGAAGATTGCACAAAGGGGCAGATGTGCAGTATCCGCTGGCCTGAATCTCTTTATTATCCATGTGGATAATTCATAAAGAACATACTACAAATTACGAAACAAGAATATATCCATGAGTTGGGTGGAAAGGGGGGGGGGGATGGATTGATGCAGCCCTATGCATATACATGTCCCTATTGAGGATTCCGTGGCGTAGGGGATTAAGCCGTCGGCGTAGTGATCAGATGGTGTGGGTTCGACTCCGGATTCCGCAGTCTTTTTCACGGCTGCTTGATGCGTAGTCCCCTGCATCTCGTAGTCGTCCCCTAGTCGTCTTGTCCTTGACTTGCCACTGGGGTCGGGCGTCTCGAGACAAGAGAGTGAGGATACAAATTAGCGCAGTTAATCCTTACAAAAATTTAGCGCTAACAAAATTAATTATGCCATCATCATCTGCGATGGACGGCGGCCTTTGCCTTTTAATCATTTACAACTCACAGCCTGTGAGTTGTTCAGATACACTTCAAGTTTATAGGACTTCGTCTGGTCCTCAGCTCCTTTGTTTGCCTCCTCCCCCACCCCCCACTCTTTCATGAACCTGTGTGGCTTGTGTGACATGGTTGTTGTTGCTGTCTAACGATCATTATGAGTAGCTTTGCTCTTCTGTGAGCTGGAAAGGATACGTTAACTGATGGCATGTACAACCTTTCACCGCATCCAGAGCAGGGTTCCACAGACGCCTGTGCTATGCTTGACTTCATGTGCCTGTCGTTCATTACTACGGACAGTACATCGATCACCCCACCTCGTTGCCAGACTGCTACAAATCGCACGATTTCCTGGGAGATCTGATTGCTGAGAGTGAGTTGGGGGTCTTGGCCAGTATGTTTTACTTGACCCTGACTAACATAATCTGATCAGTATGTTTGACCTGGCCCTGACTAACATAGTCTGATCAGTATGTTTTACTTGACCCTGACTAATATAGTCTTATCAGTATATTTTGCCTGATCCTGACTAACATGTCTGATCAGTATGTTTTGCCTGACCCTTACTGACATGACTGATCAGTATGTTTTGCCTGACTCTGACTAACATGTCTGATCAGTATGTTTTGCCTAACCCTGACTAACATGTGTGATTATTATGTTTTTCCGGGCGCAACAAAAGAGTAAATCTACTCATTGTGGGCATGCAACAACAACAACAACAACACCATTCATTTCGCGTTCTTGTTGCTAGCAGTTTCAGTAAGATGGAGTAGCCAGCTCATATGCTCAACCCTACTCAGCCGCCTACTACAACTTATCTGACAGGTTGACGTGTGAATATTCTTCTCTCCCTATTCAGACTCCGGTGCCACTCTGGAGAACAATACCAGCACACAAATACAAGTTACAGACCAATCTCCTTTTGAAATGCTCTCTCGCAAATCTCGGACAATTTTATATTTCAGTACTTCTCAATCAAAAAAACAAATCTAAGTTACAGTAGTACTTGAACAGCAGTTCATTAAAACATACAAACGCAATGACCCTGTGATCGCACTAGGATAAAAATGAAACAACTTCTACGTTACGATCACAAGACTTTCGTTAAAGACAAAGAAATAATAAAAGCAACTAAAAATTTGTAACGGAAGAACCAAACGATATGAAGGGCTCAAGTTAGAAGCCGTACCTGGAAGTGGCTAGAGACGTGTGTCACGGTATGCCAGTTATGAAATGGAGCGTGAAAAACAAGAATTGGACTGTATGGTTTGTAAACAAAGCGAAACGAAAACATAAATAAATCACACAAAAAAAACAAATAAAAATCTAGAGACACACACATTAACTGATATTCTAGGGGTGAAACGTCCGTTACTCAATCCCAACATGCCTGGTTCGAATCTACCCTTGTCCAATTTGGCAGACATGAAGTATTTTTCGCGGTGATATCGCTCGCCTACGTTCGGAAAGTAATGGCAAGTTATCGTACAGTATACCTGGCAAAATAATTATAACATCCTAATAGGTTACTGGTTGTTACACGCGACGTTCTGTGTAGGATGTGTTATCGACTCACACTATCGTGTACCTACAATTTACAGTGGGTGGTGAGGAAATAGATCAGGTCACACATTTTGAATATCTGGACTCCAGAATTGACAAAAAAGGCGACTGCTCGAAAAAAATCAGAAGAAGACTAGCCATGGGAATGCAGAGGCTGAAAAGCTTGAAGAAATTATGGCAGAGCACCAACAAAATGATAAAAGTAAAAATCTTGAGAGCCTGTGTTTTTCCTGTGGCAGCTTATGGCTGCGAATCATGGACGATTACCAAAACTTCCAGACAAAGAATCGAATTCTTCGAGTCAAATTGTTACAGAAAGATCCTCGGAATACCCTGGACTAAGAAAAAGACAAATGTAGACATTCGGCAAGAGTTGAGCATAGAGGAGAACTGGTTTATCAATTCCATTTTAGCTAGAAAATGCAAATACTTTGGTCACATCAAGAGAGACAATGGTCTCAAGAGAACAGTGATAGATGTATGGTGCCAGGTATAAGAGGAAGGGGTAGACCAAGAAGACAATGGCACCAAGATATCCAGGAATGCCTGGGAATGACTGTGGCGGAGGCTGGAGTTTTGGCAAAGGAAATAGTTTCTTTCAGACTGTGATGGGAGCGACGTTCTATAAAGGACATGCTACATGATGATGACAATATCTGAGCGTGCGAATACCAAAGTGGGAGAGCGCACGCATCTCACAGTAAGGGTTTCAGGTTTAATGACACGCTCCAGTCGACTCAAATGTAAATAGGTACATGGCATACTATCAAAGGTGGTCGCTATAGCTTAGCTAATAAGGTGAGTGCCACTCAAGAAAATAAAACGCGACACTGAGGGAGGGAAGAGTGGATGTGTTTGATCCCACACCATTCACGTATCCCCTGGTCTCAGATCAGCGTCTAGTCATACTGGAGATTAACGCGAAACACGGAAGATGCAATGTACACCCGATGGTCACGTAAAAGAACGATTGTCAATTGAAATTGATGAGTCATCTGTTGGGCGCTGTCCCGACAAAATTCTAACAAGTAATATAAGTATCTACACAACACGGGATTCCTTGGCGAAGTGGTTAAGCCGCCGGCCTCGTGATCAGGTGGTGTGGGTTCGACTCCGGACTCCACCGTCCTTATCACGGGTGCTTGATCCGGAGTCCCCTCAATCTCGTAGTCGCCCCCTAGTCGTCTTATCCTTGACTTGCCACTGGGGTCGGGCAGCTCAAGCCGAGAGAGTGAGGATAAAAAGTAGCGCAGTTAATCCTTACAAGAAATAGCGGTAGCAAAATTAATTATGCCATCATCGTCTACGATGGACGGGGGCCTTTGCCTTTACCTATACAACACACGGAGAGCTGAGGCGCTAGTTCGGTCAGGCACAACATACTGACCAGAACGTCTCGTCAGGGTCAGGCACAACATACTGACCAGAACGTCTCGTCAGGGTCAGGCACAACATACTGACCAAGACCCCAATTGCTCTTCCTTGTTGCCTTCCCTGGAAACGTGCTGTTTTCAATGCAGTCTGTCTGATAAGATGTGAGATATGTTGATAACTACTCCTTTATATATGTATATATAAGAAGTAGTTATCCACATTGTGCACACGTTGACTGTACTTATACTATCCACCTACCATTGATGTTTGAGGAAAGTCACTTTGTTGCTTACACTTGATATTCATGAATGTCTTTGTCAGTTCCTATAGAAACATGTGTTATTCAGCTTTATGTTGCTTGCTTTTAAATTTCAGGTGAAAAACAAATGAATGCAATAAAATACTGTCTTCTAAAGGGAACGTATTTTCTTCTTCATTTTTTTTTTCTTCATGTTCGTTACATTCGTTGCTGTGCGTTCTCAAACTCTGCGACCAAGTCCTGAAAAGGGATTTGCAAGTAGCAGGACGCTGATTAGAGAACGGAATGCGTTGTGTCGTTGTTTACAGATTGACTGCGATATTTGCACAATTCTGTTCGACACATCCAGCTTCAACAGATATCTTAGGGTTCCCGGGCTAGCCTTCTATCTTTAACCCCCTTCTCCTTAGCCAGCTGTTGCAGTTTGTTATCCAGGATCCCCACGTGGGGGTGGAGAAGTGTCTTGGCAGCTTTATGTCGCTGACTGACGTTAGCAGTCAGCTTTGGGTGTCTGACTCCGACGTAAGCAGTCAGCTTTGGGTGTCTAACTCCGATGTAAGCAGTCAGCTTTGGGTGTCTGACTCCGACGTAAGCAGTCATCTTTGGGTGTCTGACTCCGACGTAAGCAGTCAGCTTTGGGTGTCTGACTCCGACGTAAGCAGCCAGCTTTGGGTGTCTGACTCCGACGTTAGCAGTCAGCTTTGGGTGTCTGACTCCGACGTTAGCAGTCAGCCTTGGGTGTCTGACTCCGACGTAAGCAGTCAGCTTTGGGTGTCTGACTACGACGTTAGCAGTCAGCTTTGGGTATCTGACTCCAACGTTAACAGTCAGCGTTGGGTCTCTGAGCGCTGCAGCTCATGCACTGCTCAGCATCTTCATAGTACGAGGTTCAACCCCTTCTACCGGCAACTCCAGTACACCCAGCTGTAAATAGGTACCTGGCTGACGGCTAGGAAAGATAATGGCAGCGAGGAATGGAACCTAGACACCCTACCTCACAAAGCTGTGCTAGTAAGATATACCCCATAAATAACATAGCTCCATCAGAGATTCCAAGAAGCGTCGCAGCAGAAATCGAACTAGAAAAACAGGAGACGATGCAAGGCCTTCAAAGTTTGGATATCAGGTACAGAGCACAAGACTCAAATCCAGACATAGCTTCCTAAAGTCAATACGGCCCATACATACAAATCCTGAAAGTCGCCGTATCGAAAGATGGCACGAATTGATACAGGCTACAGAGATGAAACTTTCGGAGGAACCTTCCCCCGGACATTATCTACGTAACACAACATGGAAGTCGCTTCGCTGAACATACTCCGAACTGGTGTATCACAGTGCAAGAGAAATATGAAACGATCGAGATACACAGATGATGACACATGCTCCAACCTCAAGAAAACATGCCATAGGTGCGACATGCTGGAGGCAAATGACAAGGCAATCCATGTCGCTGGGTACTGGATACATACTGTATGACGTGGTGCTTGGACACAGTAAGTAAGGTAAGCAAGGGACTACTTTTACCTTCTAGACAGACGAGCACGGGTTAAACACTTACAATGAATAAATGATTTTTCTATCAGGTCTAAAATAAACACCTTGTCTGCACAGTCCGCTGGCAAAGGCAGTAACTTTATTATATTTCTCAGGTCTATAGATCAACCAGATCTTCAGACAACCACATGAATTTTAAAATTTCGCAGATATTCAGTATTCATTGCATTCCTCTGTAAGGTAGTCTTAAGAGATATAAGAAGTGAAGAGCTGATTGGTAGGAGTGCCGTTCTACTGACCCAGAGGACATGCGTTCAAAACTTTCGTAAGACGCATATTTATTTCTATAGGAGGTGAAACAAAAACCATATCCTATGCGTGACAACTGCAAGGGCAAGATGCATTTATTCCCAATAAATCATTTAAGTGAATCTCATCATTTAGATGAAACGCGTTTAAGATAATTGTTGTAAAAGAGATTTACATAAATTCTTACTTTTTCATATCCTGTCGCCGTTGTGGTCTGCGTAAACCGCCAGATTTTCAATCCCTGTATTGCAAAGTTTCCGCCCTAAAGATGTTAGTTATATAACACAACACATAGGTTTGAAGCACACTACTATATCAAACACAAGCAGCCGCACAATCGATTACGCCTAGAAATAGAACTCCCCGACAATCGAATGATAACAACTGGGCGTTTAATATTAGCTTGAGAGAGCAGGCATCTGTTGGTGACGGGGCATTTGTTGGGTGGCAGCTGTCGTGTGTGTGGGAATTAACGCGAACTAGCGACAGTTTCAGAATTGCTTTTTAAAAGTCTGTAAAAGGCTGTGAACGATCGTTTCAGAATGTTGTGTTTTCAAAGGTACTTAAAGTGGATTCTGTTTTGTTCCGTTAAGGCACAATATTAAGAGGCGGCTTCACTTCACTATGGGCACAATATTAAGAAGCGGCTTCACTTAACTAGTGGCACAATATTAAGAGGCGGCTTCACTTCACTATGGGCACAATATTAAGAGGCGGCTTCACTTCACTCTAACAAACAATCGTAAGCGCCACGTCACATCACTCCAGACACAACCTTAAGCGCAACGTCACATCCCTCCAGACACAACCTTAAGCACCACGTCACATCACTCCATCCACAACCTTAAGCGTCACGTCACATCACTCCAGACACAACCTTAAGCGTCACGTCACATCACTCCAGACACAACCTTAAGCGCAACGTCACATCCCTCCAGACACAACCTTAAGCACCACGTCACATCACTCCATCCACAACCTTAAGCGTCACGTCACATCACTCCAGACACAACCTTAAGCGTCACGTCACATCACTCCAGACACAACCTTAAGCGCCACGTCACATCCCTCCATCCACAACCTTAAGCGCCACGTCACATCACTCCAGACACAACCTTAAGCGCCACGTCACATCACTCCATCCACAACCTTAAGCGTCACGTCACATCACTCCAGACACAACCTTAAGCGCCACGTCACATCTCTCCATCCACAACCTTAAGCGCCACGTCACATCTCTCCATCCACAACCTTAAGCGTCACGTCACATCACTCCATCCACAACCTTAAGCGTCACGTCACATCACTTCATCCACAACCTTAAGCGTCACGTCACATCACTCCAGACACAACCTTAAGCGCCACGTCACATCACTCCAAACACAATTTTAAAACGTGACTTAACTTCACTCCAGGCTCACCATTAATTAGCGACGCCGGTCTTTCCCAGTGAAAGAAAAAAAATATTGTAGATACTGATGGTTCTCCTAGCTAGATAGTTGTACACATTCCTGGTCTGTCCTCAGATGTGCCTTTCTCTGATTTCTAAATTCCTCAACAGATCCTCGAAGTCGACTCCTGCAATGGAAACAAATCAAACAATGTAGCATCTAGTTTCTTCCCCCGTTCTGGGCACCATGGCAGACATGTTTTCAATGTTCAGAGACCTGGATCACTTTGTCATTTCCCTTCAACTTGTGGTCCCGTTTGAAAGATTGCAAAAGGTTTGGGCAGATGGCTTGGCTTTGTTCATTCTCATTCTCCGGCTACCAAGCCACGAATAGGCTTTCAAGTAGCAGAATGTGGTCTAGAGAACGGAATGCGCTGTGTTGTAGTTTACGGCTTCTTCGATATTTGCACCTTTCCGTCCGACACATCCGACTTCAGCAGGATTTTGGCAGATCATCTGAGGAGAGGCCTCAGTCAGAGAGTCATACATCAAAGAACAATTATCCAGAACAGATATCGAGAACAGCTATTGAGAACATATATCAAGAACAGATATTAAGAACAGATATTGAGAAAATGTGTCCTAGAGCGGAGATCAGGTGTTCCGAACAGACATCGAAAACCGAATTCAAGAACAAATCTGTACAATATATATCGAGAACAGAGTCAGAGAACATTTGCCAAGAATAGTCACAGAACAGATATCAAGAAAAGAAACACAGAACATATGTAAAGAACAGTCAGAAAAAAGATATAAAGAGAACATATATCAAAAACAGATATTGAGAACAGATACCAAAAACATATTTCAAGAACAGATATCAAAAACATAAATCAAGAACAGAATCATATTAGGGAATTTATCTCAAAAATAGATATTGAGAACAGATTCCAATAACAGATACCAAGAACAGATATCAAAAACATATATCTTGAATATATATCAAGAACAGATATCAAGAACATATATCAATTACAGATGCCAAAAACAAATATCAAGAACAGATAGAAAGAACAGATACGAAGAACAGATATCAAAAACAGATATCAAGAACACATACCAAAAACAAATATCAAGAACAGATGCAAAGACCAAATATCAGGTATATATACCAAGAACATATACCAAGAACAGATATCAAGAACAGCTACTGAGAACAGATATTGAGAACGTATGGCAAGAATAGATTTCAAGAACTGATATCAAGAACAGATATCAAGAACAGATATCAAGAACATATAACCAGAACATATATCAAGAACACATATCAAGAACATATATCAAGAACATATATTGAAAACAAACTTCAGACATTTCGACAAAAGATTCGCACTATACAAGTGTATAATAAATAGATCCTGTTTTTCTGAATAAATGAGAACCAGCCTGGCTTAAAATACTTTGAGCCAATAATATCTGTACGTTATTTCCAAAATTCCAGATTTATAGATTGACAATATATCAGTACACGATTATCACATATTGTATGCTTAATTGATTTATGAGTATCGATTAACTGCATATAAATATGTATAGATAATAAACACTTATTACAGAAATTGTTTAGAGTGGGGTTGCTGAACTTGGGGTGAGCTTTGTTTGTGTGGGTTGGTCTATCACATAAACAAAAATAGGCCGGTCGATAAGAACTGTTACACTGTTTAAGAATCGCAGTAGTGTGTATATACGTGTTACATTCCTGGCAAAAGACATTGAATATTTCAGAAATGGTTTACATTCCTAGCAACAAAAAAATTGAATATTTCAGAAATGGTTTACATTCCTAGCAAAAGACATTGAATATTTCAGAAATGGTTTACATTCCTAGCAACAAAAAAAATTGAATATTTCAGAAATGGTTTGCATTCATAGCAAAAGACATTGAATATTTCAGAAATGGTTTACATTCCTAGCGACAAAAAAAAGAATATTTCAGAAATGGTTTGCATTCCTAGCATAAAAGAATTGAATATTTCAGAAATGGTTTGCATTCATAGCAAAAGACACTGAATATTTCAGAAATGGTTTACATTCCTAGCAAAAGACATTGGATATTTCAGAAATTGTTTACATTCCTAGCAAAAGACATTGAATATTTCAGAAATGGTTTACATTCCTTGCAAAATAAATTTGAATATTTCAGAAATGGTTTGCATTCATAGCAAAAGACATTGAATATTTCAGAAATGGTTTACATTCCTAGCAAAAGACATTGAATATTTCAGAAACGGTTTACATTCCTAGCAAAAGACATTGAATATTTCAGACATGGTTTACATTCCTAGCAAAAAAAAATTGAATATTTCAGAAACGGTTCATAGGTGTCAAAGAAATATTGTGCAGCGAATATACGAAAAATCGGCAAACATAAATTAAATTTAGAATTAAATGGTATGAACAGATGATAACTGAATAGGATCCATGATTGAAAAATGTAATAATGACACAAAACTATGCAGTAGGGTCTCATCTAAATCAGAAGTGGATATATTGAGGTCGGATTTAGATAAAATTCTAGAGTGGTTTGTAAGTTTGCAAATGGAGTTTAATGTAGATAAATGTACAGTCATCCACATGAAATAGGCCTTTCAGCTGTGAGCTCTCGCGTTAATGTTTATCATCTGTTGAAATACGGTTTTGATGCGCTTGAAGCTGAACCTCCCCCCCCCCCCCTCCACTCCAACGCTGCTATTCTTCGTGAGATCTCTTTATATATGTCGTGAGAGTTCATAATTTCCTGGCCCAAATAGACGTACGAATTCACGTTTTTGATTAAATCGGTTCCAAGACGCATTTCCTCGCTGGGACAAAAACTGATCAGCATGCATTGAGTCTTTAGTCTATTTATTTGTATACTCTTTTCAATCGACATGTAATATGTTTATGCGAACGTAAAACTTAAAAAGAAATAATTAAAAATCACAGAGCTAATGTTGTTTTAATGGCCATATTAATACACAGCAGCGCAAACTACATAAAAGATAAATTGTTTTAATCTTAAATACACAAAAAAAGTTCAGCGTCATGTATCATGATGTCATCACTATTTGCGTACTCAATGTCAACTTTCTGTTTAACAATAAACAGACGCAAAACTGAAACTACTGACCAAATTCTGTTGAATTCAAATTATATACAGCTGTAAAGATAACAAATAAAAATGTCTTATTTGCTTATAAATTTGTCTTCGATTGAGCTACCGTAGTTAGGTCGTTTGCTCTATTTTACTAACATTATTTTAACCCGGCGCAAGCAAGATCTAATTACGATTTCTGATTGATCTCTCCACTAATGTTTTACCATTTTCCCAATTTTGTGTCGTGAATCACAACAACGATCAATATCTGGTTTTGGATGGCAAAATAATTGACTAATTGAACGAAATAAAGATAAGAAACCGGCCATGTAATTGGAGTAAGTACAACGATACAGTAAGTAGTTAGTGTGAGGAGCGCTATATGAAGTAAATCATTTTTGTTCTCTGTCGCGTTCGTGCTTTCTTTAAGCGAGGTAATGGTGGATGACCGGCAAACAAGATTAAGTAGTTATTCTTCATGAGAGAAGTCACCGAGGTTTACACTTTGTTCTTGTTCCCAAGAATCGACGTTACTGCATTCCTAGCGTACCTATACGGGAATTCCTTTGGCGAAGTGGTTAAGCCGTCGGCCTCGTGATCAGGTGGTGTGGGTTCGACTCCGGACTACGCAGTCTTTTTCATGGGTGCTTGATGCGGAGTCCCCTGCATCTCGTAGTCGCCCCCTAGTCGTCTTGTCCTTGACTTGCTACTGGGGTCGGGTGGCTCGAGATGAGAGAGTGAGGATAAAAAGTAGCCAAGTTAATCCTACAATGGACGGCGGCCTTTGCCTTTGCCTATAGTTTCAGGAAAAGAGAAATGTGCGGATGCGTATACCTTTCGCAGATTGACCACATCCCCTCTTCATCTACTCATGCACCACAAAGTGATCTCACACCATTTGAATGGAAAGCCACGCAGTTTGTGAATTACTGACTCATCTATTCCGGTGTCACTATTTATAAGCAGTCTTTGATAGATCTGAAAATGTCACCGTTTAGTTTCATATTGTAGACTTTTGAAATACATATCACCTATTACGCTAGGTCTGCCTCTGCCCCGCTTTCCAGGCACCATGCCATCCAGTATCGTCCTCTCCAGGCCAGAATGGCGTTTGATGTGGCCATAAATATGTGAATTTTCTGGACAAGGTACTGTTTATTAATCAATTTTCATCGATATCCAGTTCTTTTAGAATATGTGCATTTTTCCTTTTCGATATCATGGAATTTTAAGCACCCTTCTGTAGCATTTTAGTTCAAAAGATTTAATCCATTTCTTGAGTGTTTGTGTTGTGGTCCACGTTTCGCATCCGTACGCTGCCCCCGGGAAGATGCAAGTTTGCAGGATTTTGATGTTCGTCATTTTATTAGACTTTTCCCAAAAGTTTCTCATTTTATTAAACTTCTGCATTGCCCATAGCCATTCTCGGTCTGACTTCATTCAGACAATCTCCATTGTTGCTGATAATTGAGCCAAGGTTTATAAAACGTGTGCCTTTCTCAATCTCCTGTTGTTCTAAAATAACTTTAGGTTTGGTCTTTGTCTTATATACGCTCAATATTTTGGTTTTACTTATAATTAGGTAAATATGTTAGGCATCCCTGTTGTTCTACCAACAGGATCATCAGTTCCAGCTCTGCAACTCCTTCTGAGAGAACAACTATGTCGTCTGCATATCTGAGCTCTCGTATCTTGTTGCCGCCGATTGTTAAATGAGGGATGCCTGGACTAAATATCAATTGAAAGGATGCGAACAATTTCCGTCATGATGATGATACTGTATTGTTGGCTTAAAGTTTGCAGGAGCGGGAACTTGTGGAGAGAGTCAACAACAGAATCAGGGATTATAATAGAAGAGAAGGCGACTAAGTCAAGTCAGACTGAGGAGGATTGTGCATCTGACCTGCTACAAGTCACACAAAAGATAAATCCTTCACATCCCATGTTAGAAGAGGGGAGACCAAATCAAGGCAGTGAAGACATACATGTCCGCATGCCCCTACATTTCACGTATCTCCCTAACTTTCTTGACAATTTACTAACATCACAGTGACTCCATTTCATTTCATAAATTATTTGTTCACAGAAAACAGCTTTCAGTTTTACATCGGATCTATTAATTATCATCGCTTTACAATACAATGATTTCTCTTCGGTTTAAGAAATCAGTGTTAGCAAAGAAATATTAACAAGACGACAATGAATGTGTCCACTACTTCTAATGTTACTGTGGGCATCAAATATGACCTCATCAGTGATGAAGACCTGAAGATTATACTCATTATAAATTACTGCGCCATCTTGGGATCCATAAGTTTCTTTGGCACCATCTGTAACATCATGAACATCATCGTGTTCGTCAAGCAGGGCTTCAAGGAAACGACAAATATCACATTACTTAGTATTGCTTTCGCTGATATAGGGGCTCTTGTGACTCTCCTATTGGGAACCATCTGCCAAAATCCATTGATGATTCAGCGGTATCAGGGTGTTGAGATGCAAGCGATCAAATATGTGACCTCGATATGGACTCACGTTTATTTCATTCGTGTCATAGGACTATTGACATGTTCCGTTACCATTGAGCGATATCTGTGTGTCGCTTTTCCTTTGAAAGTTCGAAGCATGTTAACATTAAACAGAACAGTAATCATAAACGTCACCATCTTTACGATCATGGTAGCAGAAGTGGCTCCAGTATTCATTACAACAAATATTGCATCAAAGTTTAACCTAGCTAAAAACCGGACAGTAATAAGTTTTATTTTTGCTCCAGAAGCAAAATTAATTTCCCAAGCAATGTCATCGGCGAGCAGCTTTTTAAACTTTTTTTCTATTACCGTTGTCACTTTTTTAACTGCCATTTTGGTCTACAAATTAAAAAGAAAAACAGAATGGCGATATTCCCATTTGGCCACAACTAAACGGGAATTCGCATCAACTAAAGATAAAAGGGCTATGATTATGGTCATCTTTATTTCTGTAAACTTTATCATCTGTTACTTTCCCGCCATCCTGACCTTTTTCGTTGAGAACGTTGTAAAAGAAATGAATGTTTCTGGCAGATACAAGAATCTCTACGACACTATCGGAATTATTTTGTTTCTTTTGGAAGCATTTAATTCTACTGCCAACATATTCATTTACTTGAGAATGAGTTCAAAGTTCAGAAAGATTTTTGTGTCCATGTTTATGGAGACTTAATTTAACATAGTGAACGAAGCGAGGCATAGGCGACAAGAACTTTCAGTATGAGATTGATGATTTGGGACAGATACATGGACCAAAATCTGACGAACTGCTTCATCCTGAAAAAGACGCTGCACCGTAGTTTAAAGCGAGGATGTGATATATGCGCCTTTTGGCCAGACACATCCGTTTTCAAATTACTTTTTCGGAGACAGGATGTGCTGTTCCACTATTATCATATTTTTAAAGTCAGATTTCACTAGTGGAGCCTTAATCTATGACCACGGCTTGTAGAAGGAATTGGATTTTGGTTAACTCTGGTTCGCTGATCGCGATGTCAGCTGCCAGCTGTGAGTCGCTGGCTGCTATCAGCTCATTCACTGTGTTGCATCTGGAGACCAAATCCGGCTGTCGTGCCTCTAATATATTTGAAAGGTGGCTATCTTACATCTCTATTTCAGTTAAAGGTGGCTATCTTAAACCTCTATTTCAGTTAAAGGTGGCTATCGTAAATCTCTTTTTCAGTAAAAGGTGGATATCTTAAGTCTCTATTTCAGTTAAAGGTGGCTATCTTAAATCTCTATCTAAGTTGAAGGTGGCTATATTAAACCGCTATTTCAGTTAAAGATGGCTATCTTGAATATCTGTTTCAGTTAAAGGTGGCTATATTAAAGCTCTCTTTCAGTTTCAGGTGGCTATCTTAAACCTTTATTTAAGTTAAAGTTGCTATCTGCGACCTCTCCTACAGATTCAGGCTGTATTTCAGATATATATATCTACTTCAGATAGAAGCGTACTCACTGATATGCAGATGTTCATGTGATATATCTACTTCAGATATAAGCTGACTCGCTGATATGGGGATGTTCATATGATATATCTACTTCAGATTGAAGGTGACTCGCTGATATGGGTATGTTCATATGATATATCTAATTCAGATAGAAGCTGACTCGCTGATATGTGGATTTTCATATATCTACTTCAGATAGAAGCTGGCTCGCTGATATGTGGTTATCAAACATTCATGCATGCGATCTTCAATCACTCATGAAACAGATCCATCAACTCGATGTCCAGAGGCAAAGCTCCAGGGGTTGATTCCATCCCAACATAGATTTAACAAGCAGGCGATCTTTAGCTTAATAAGAAACTGACTTCACTGTTTCTATGTATGTGAGAAAACGAAAAAGTTCCGCATGAGATAAAACATGCCACAATTTAACACTTGTACAAGGTACAGGCAGCGGCCGTTGACAGAGAAGGGTGGCGTCGGGTTGTGAGGATGTCTTCATGTGTGCCTCAACGACTTCACCGGTTACAATATGGCCTGACCTGACATGACAAGGAAAAGTGGTAACCAGTAAGTCAAACGACAATCACAGGGGTGTCTCCCTACTGTCAATCGAAGATAACATTCTGGCTAGAGTCCTGCTCAACGGGCTAACTGGTCACTTGAGTGGGGTCTATTTTCAGAGAGTCAGTGAGCTGGGTCTCTTCTCAGAGAGTCAGTGAGCAGGGTCTCTTCCCAGAGAGTCAGTGAGCAGGGTCTCTTCTCAGAGAGTCAGTGATCAGGGTCTCCTCTCAGAGAGTCAGTGTAGTTTGTGTGTGGGTAGTAGGACGATTGACATGATATATGTTGCTCATGAACTACAAGGGAGATGTCAAGAACAGAATTGGTCAAGGGAGATGTCAAGAACAGAATTGATCAAGGAGTTGTCAAGAACAGAATTGGTCAAGGGAGATGTCAAAAACAGAATTGTTCAAGGGAGATGTCAAGAGCAGAATTGATCAAGGAGTTGTCAAGAACAGAATTGGTCAAGGGAGATGTCAAGAACAGAATTGGTCAAGGGAGATGTCAAGAACAGAATTGATCAAGGAGTTGTCAAGAACAGAATTGGTCAAGGGAGATGTCAAGAACAGAATTGGTCAAGGGAGATGTCAAGAACAGAATTGATCAAGGAGTTGTCAAGAACAGAATTGGTCAAGGGAGATGTCAAGAACAGAATTGTTCAAGGGAGATGTCAAGAACAGAATTGTTCAAGGGAGATGTCAAGAACAGAATTGTTCAAGGGAGATGTCAAGAACAGAATTGGTAAAGGGAGATGTCAAGAACAGAATTGGTCAAGGGAGATGTCAAGAACAGAATTGGTCAAGGGAGATGTCAAGAACAGAATTGGTCAAGGGAGATGTCAAGAACAGAATTTGTCCGGGGGGGGGGGGGTGAAGAACATAATTGTGATCTGTGTAGAGTTTTTGTCGATCTGATCAAAGCCTTTAAGACCATCAATCGGGATATACTCTGGTAAATCATGACACCTACATGACACCTACACCTACATCTAACTTCCCTTTACACGACGCACTAAAGGGTAAACTTACTCATTGTGGACATTCAATGTAAATCAACCAGTCAATCAATCAATCATCAAATAATCCATCAATCAATCAATGAAGCTAACAGTAGTCCAATATCATGTTTTGCTGTCGAGGATGAGGTGTTAGAAGCGTTATTGTACTAAGCCAAAGCTTTTTTAACGATGTGAGTTGGTCTAGTCTATTCTCCCTAGCTTTCCTTCAAGTAAACCAGTGACCCAGTTGTCGATAATGTCGTTTATATTACGTCGTTCTCATTATCGAGCCGCGTAGCGCAGTAGTTAGTGCATTGGCTTTGCATTTGAGTAGTCCTGGGTTCATTACCCAGTTGAGGCGGTAATGTTTTTTTCAGACCGCAATGGCTTCCGGGTCGACCCAGCCTTAAATGGGTACCGGTTCAGTCCGGAAAGTAGAAGCGGAGAGGGAGAGGAGATGACTACCACCTTCATATAGCCGAGCCTTTGAAATGTGAGATCACTAACACCTCACACCCCTACGGCAGTAAGGCTATGGGTTACTTTACTTTACTTTACTGAACATAACGGACATTTAACTCGTTACGTCTTCTCTGAATCTGATAGGAACTTTTTAAGATAGTCGAAAAGTAGGCATTGCCGTTCGGGATATAGTGCCTGTCCATTAATTGTACGCGCTATCAAAATTAGGGGAATGAGTCGTTATTGAACGCATGACTAGGACAGTAAACTCCCATGTCTCCTAATTTCTTAGATTCTTTCTCTGCCATCATCTATTTCCGCAGCTAAACTTTCTGCATTCCCAAATCAAATGATTCGGAGTCCAAACCGGTGATTGTCTTTGATAAGTTTTATTATGCTGACGTTACTGGCTCCATCTCGATTCTCGTACTGGAAGTTTCTGCTGTGTGACATACAAAATCGATTTTGTTTCATCGAAATTCTTTCATTGATCCTGACTGAAGGAAATCAATTATGCTTCATTATTATGTAATGTCAAAAAAGATATTATCAAAGCCACCCAACATTCACGTCATAAATCAATAATCTTGTACGAATCATGTTGCCACCAAGACAACATTGTAATCTATTTGTAAATTGAATTAAAAATATTTGAGCAGTTTCACACATATCACATTCTTACATTTTAAACTTGTGAAATTATGACGACAATGATGAAAATAATGATGTTGATGTTTGTTCATCACTTTTGATGATGGCCATTCTCTCTGTTCAGTGGTTTGGAAAAAGCGTTTCCGTTTGCTCTGACACCTGAAATGGGTAAAATAGTGGCTTGTGTTGTGAATTGAATTCAAGTGAGGAAGGTTTACACAATTATTCAATCTCGCTCTCTCGTCGTGAGCTACCTTTTACCAATGACAAGACATTATTCAGACGAATGGAGACATCATTGGATGCAGATTTTCCGTTAGGGTTTACCCTTGAAGCCTTTCCGGTAAACAGGTTTCCCGCAAGGCAGCAGGAGTGTGACCAACATGCTTTAATAGCAGGATGATCAGGGCTAAGTCCTGTGCTGAAAACAAATGGCACAAACACTTTGAGTACCAAATAGTTGCTTGTAATCCACTTGCGCAATCTTGACTAATAAACGCTATACGACACATGAATGATAAGTATCAAAAACTTGGTAAACAGCGTTACAGTCGACAACCATCAAATAACCGCATTAAACCGGCTTGTCTCTGGATGACGAAATAACTAGCAACTGGTAATAACGCGTTTTCAGCCACCCTACACACCACTAGCCTGTATTCAGACTCTCTATTTAAAGATCGAATCATATCCAGTATATGGGATCAAGACGCTGAGCAGTGCATACGCTGCAGCGGTCAGCGACCCATAGCTGACTGCTATCGTCAGGGTCAGAGAACCAGAACTGCCAAGACCCTTCTACACCTCCACGCGGTGAACCTGGATAACAGGCTGCAACAGGGCAGACTAGCTAATGGGAAGGGATCGAAGAGAAAAAATAATCCGGTACTCAAAAATGCCTGCTGAAGTCGGATGTGTTGGACCGAAAGGTGCAAATATCGCAGTGAAGCTGTAACTACGACACGATGCATTCCGTTTTCTGGACTACATTCTGCTACTTACAAAACCCTTTTCAGGGCTTGGTAGCGGGAGATTCAGAACAGACACACGAAGAACAGGAAGAAGAATATTCAGTATATAACTCAAGACAAACCACAAAGTTGATTTTCTGCTATCTTTTGCCGCGTGCAAAAAAGGCAGTGCCCTACTGATCGATTTTAGTAATTAACAGCATACATTAACAGTGCAGCCCTTTCCAGGTTTTCTGTTACTTTTTAGTTCAAATACATTTGTTATGCAAACACAAGCATAATCAATTAGTTATTTTATAGAACTGGTGCACATCAATGGGAGCAAAGAATTGGGTCACTGTAACATTTCAATCATGAAACAGGACAATAAAATGAAGACAAAAAATGTGAAAGTTGATTTAGGTTGAGTTTAATCAAAATTTAAAAATGGGTATGGTCAGATACCGCACCGAGATGAGAACACAAACAAAACCTACGTTACGACCAATAGGTCTTCATCAGGGACAACAAATAACAACAATACTGAACTAACAAATCAAAATAAAAGGTAAAAAATGGTTAACTTATCTGATAGTAGACCCAGTTTGTCTAAGCGACCGGTTGGGTCAGAAAAAGTCAGTTACAATCATGCAACAGGCGGCTAAAGAATACTGTCCATGCGGCTAGCAATCTGATAATGTAAACAGCAATATGGATGAAATCACACTTTACAAAAGACCTGGATACAGACTTCATTCAAAGCACCAACCGCAGCAGTGGGCTATAGTTCACATTGGGGCAAAAATGGGAATGAGTAATTGGGCGAAGGTACAACCCAGTGAATGAGCTAACAGCAGACAGAGACTCATAGCTGGCTGCTTTCGTCAGGGTCAGCCTACCAAATACATTTATGCTGCTTGTTTCTGTGTACTGATAAAGCGATGAGATAAGTGTATACAGGATGGTGGAAATTATATTGAGAAATTAGGAGCAATGTAAGGACAATAACTGTTTTCAAGTTCGTATCTGATTTAATGTTCTTTGCTAGACATGTGTGACCTAATTACTAACTTGCCCTCTTACTTATCGATCCATTCAGTATTGTTTATGACGTAATCAAATCGTAACATACAAGTCTAGAGTAATTGTTTATTTAAAAACACAAATGAGCAATAATGATTCTAAGTTGATGAGACTAAAGTCATGCTTTAATTTACTAATCCGACATTGTTGGTGGGAGTCTGGCAAAAATACTGACCTTGAACCTCCAATAATCCGACATTGTTGGTGGGAGTCTGGCAAAAATACTGACCTTGAACCTCCACTTCACTTCCACACAGTTTACCATGGAAACAGACTGTTTCAGGGTGATCTGTCTAACGCAGAGGAGGACCAACGTCATCCTCGTAGTACCGAGCGACTTTGCATAGCACAATTACCTGGTGTACCCCAATCAACCTTCATCATCAAGCGGGATTTGAGAGCTATTAGAACTCGCCACTTGACCTTCATTTCAGGGAGCATTTCAGAGAGAGAGAGAGAGAGAGAGAGAGAGAGAGAACGAGAAAGAGAAATAATTCATGCAAAGAGGGAGAAAGAGGGATAAATAAGATAAATAGTGAGACGAGTGTGTGGAAATCTTCTGTCAGACATCAACTTGAATTTGTTTGAAGAACGCAGCGGTCATCTTGAGGCTGTCGACACTGCCATAGAGCTTGTCTAGTGTTGCCACTGGTGATGGCCACATGTGCTTTCTCTGGTCCTCGTATGTCGGGCAGTTTTGCAGCAGATGTTCAGCGATCATTTTCCCTGTATCACAGGTGCATTGGTCAGTGCCACCTATCTTCAGTTTATTGAATAGGTGGTACCTCAGTCTCTTGTGGCCTGTGCGGAGTCTGAAGACAACGACCTGCTCTCTTCTGTTCAACTTGTAATAGGCATCCTTTTTTGTGTAGCCAGTATGTTCTGTTTCCCATTTGGCCATGTATCTGGCCCTAATAAACCTTTTGAACTCTTCGTAGGTCACACTAGAATCTGGTTGTGGTAATCTTGCACCGTCTTTTGCCAGTCTGTCTGCCTCCTCGTTGCCTTGAATGTTACAGTGGGATGGAACCCACTGTACCACTACTCTTTTTGGTGCCGACTGCTGGCATAGTTGACAGAGTACTGGTCTTAAATCATTAAGTTCAGTATTTCTGGCTTTTTAGTGCTGTAAACACGGACAGGGCATCTGTAAACAGCGATATCTGGCTTTCATTGGTTTCGCCTGTCAGCATTGCTTCTACTGCAGCCGTCAGTGCCTCTGCCTCTGCTCCGAAATTGCTTGAGAATTTTCCAGTTGCCACTGACAGTACTATTTTTCTATCGTTTGTTAGGCTCAGGAACACCCCTCCCCCTCCATTCTGTGTTGTGTTTGTTACAGAACCGTCGGTGTATGCATGGGTCCAGTCCATGCTTTGGTAGTTTTTCGATATGTACCTCAGGGTTATGTCTCTTCTTGCTATTTTAGTCTGGCTGTTTTTGTTTCCAATACCTGGTATATTTTCTACAACCTCTGGAATGATATACTGCTTCCAGGTGGGTTTGCGTACAGTAGAGATGGGCTTTGGTGTTGTTATGGTGTTCATATGGTCTTCGCTCATCTTTGCTTTGGCTATTTCTGCAAAGTTTCTTCTCTTTAGTTTCCGTTCTCTAAATCTATTTAGTCTCTGATACATTGGATGGTCTGTCAGTCTTCTTAGTTTCTCTGCTTGCTGTTGGGCTCTGCTGTCTCTTCTATCGGTCATGGATTGCAGATTTGTAATCTTTTCAAGTTCTACAATTGGCCTTGACTTCATGCCTCCTGTTATAACTCCTATGGCTTGGTTTTGAAGTTTGCTAATATTATCGAAGTTCGCCTTTGCTGCTGTTGCCCATGCCGCAATGCCATACTCGAGAACTGGTCTCACTCGTCCAGTGTACATTTTTTTCAGTAGTGAGTGGAAATAAAATATGCATAGCGTGGAAGCCGAAAGGTTAGGTCAGGTCATCTCGTAACTGGTGAGGTTGTTGGGGTACACATGGAAAATTCCCCACAACACTCATCAATCCATCTCTGTCAGGGGCCACTGCCTGTGCCTCTTCTGGTCGGAGATTAGTCCATTATTTTATGTTGTCTTCCCAGCTCTTTTTGGCGTCGACCTCTTCGTCGTCTGCCTTGCATCTTTCCGTGCAGGATCGTATTTGCAAGACCATTTGGTCTTGTTGCAATTCTATATCTTATTTCTTCATTTGTAACTCGATTTGTGTACTTTACGTTTAGACGTCTTCGGAAACATCAATTCTATATCTTATTTCTTCATTTGTAACTCGATTTGTGTACTTTACGTTTAGACGTCTTCGGAAACATCAATTCTATATCTTATTTCTTCATTTGTAACTCGATTTGTGTACTTTACGTTTAGACGTCTTCGGAAACGTCAATTCTATATCTTATTTCTTCATCTGTAACTCGATTTGTGTACTTAATGTTTAGACGTCTTCGGAAACATCAATTCTATATCTTATTTCTTCATCTGTAACTCGATTTGTGTACTTTACGTTTAGACGTCTTCGGAAACATCAATTCTATATCTTATTTCTTCATCTGTAACTCGATTTGTGTACTTAATGTTTAGACGTCTTCGGAAACATCAATTCTATATCTTATTTCTTCATCTGTAACTCGATTTGTGTACTTAATGTTTAGACGTCTTCGGAAACATCAATTCTATATCTTATTTCTTCATCTGTAACTCGATTTGTGTACTTTACGTTTAGACGTCTTCGGAAACATCAATTCTATATCTTATTTCTTCATCTGTAACTCGATTTGTGTACTTTACGTTTAGACGTCTTCGGAAACATCAATTCTATATCTTATTTCTTCATTTGAAACTCGAATTGAGTACTTAACGTTTAGACGTCTTCGAAAACATCAATTCTATCTCTTATTTCTTCATCTGTAACTCGATTTGTGTACTTAACGTTTAGACGTCTTCGGAAACATCAATTCTATATCTTATTTCTTCATCTGTAACTCGATTTGTGTACTTTACGTTTAGACGTCTTCGGAAACATCAATTCTATATCTTATTTCTTCATCTGTAACTCGATTTGTGTACTTTACGTTTAGACGTCTTCGGAAACATCAATTCTATATCTTATTTCTTCATCTGTAACTCGATTTGTGTACTTTACGTTTAGACGTCTTCGGAAACATCAATTCTATATCTTATTTCTTCATCTGTAACTCGATTTGTGTACTTTACGTTTAGACGTCTTCGGAAACATCAATTCTATATCTTATTTCTTCATTTGAAACTCGAATTGAGTACTTAACGTTTAGACGTCTTCGAAAACATCAATTCTATCTCTTATTTCTTCATCTGTAACTCGATTTGTGTACTTAACGTTTAGACGTCTTCGGAAACATCTATTCTCCAAGGCCTGTATCCTTCTCTCCAGGTCAGCTGTAACTATCAATGTCTCACAAGAAGAGAGGAATATTGACAGAACCAATGTACACATTAATCTAATCTTCATGTATTTGGCTAACCGTACATCTTTCCAGATTCCGTTAATCCGTGGAAGCGGTGCTATTGCCTGTGCTATTCTGACCAAAACCTCACATTTCCTTCGTCACTGATAATCGAACCAAGATATTTAAAACGGTAGACCCCTTCGAGTTCTTGGCCATTAATATTTATCTTACTGTTGAAGCCCTCAGCGTTGTTGGTCATTATTTTTGTCTTTTAACATTAATTTCCATATCTTAGTCAAGAGCTGTTTAATCGAGCCTTCTGACCCATTCCCAGAGCGTCGCTTCTCATCAAGTCAAACCGTCGATGGCATCTGTAAAATGAAGGTTTATAATGATTCAGTCCACTATCTTGACATCACCAACGTAATCCTCAGGTGCCTCACTCATTATTCCCTCAAGGAACATGTTGATAAGTGTTGGAGAGAGTGTACACCCCTGTCTCACACCGACCGATGTGCGAAACCAGTCCCTGTGCCTCTCATTCACAAGAACTGCACTGGACGCCTTGTCACACAGGTGTTCAAGAACCTTTATAATATTTCCGTTCATTTTATACCTTCTCATGGATGCCCATAGCGCGTTGTGCTATACCTTATCAAACACCTTCTTGAAATCAACAGAAACATGTTACAAATTTGGCTGCTGTTCCAGATATTTCTCGTTTAGCAGTATTACATTAAAGATCTGTTCGAAAGGAGAGAGTGAAAAACATACACAAACATCCACCTACACACACACACACGCACACACACACACACACACACATACCCACACACACACACACACACACTCACACTCACACACTCAAATAACTCTTACTCGTGCACTCAAACGCACACATACATACACACAAATTTTCACTCAAACTGAGAGCAATTTGTGCTAAGGGAAATTACCCAATTTGTTTTCTTTTCCAGTTAAAGATGTCTTGAATTCTTGTATAGTTTCCCTTGTAATTTATGGCTTATTTAATCATTTTGAACATGAACCGTATTCTTGTGCTGTACCAAATATCCTTCTTTTGCTCCAATTGTATGTGAGATTACAAGATATAAAGATATAGAAAGAAGTAGCGAGAAAAAAAGAAAGCAGTTGTAGAGATCTTTTCATAACCTGACGCTGAAAGGCATAACAGGGTAAGCGAAAATAACAAAGAAGTGCTTTTTATGGTAGCATACGGCTGTGAAATATGGACAGTTACCCAAATCTCAAAGAAGAGAAATAGGTTCTTCGAGTCGAAATGTTATAAAAAGGTCATTAGAATATCATGGACATAAAAAAGAAGAATGCAGACATTCGACAAGAGTTGGGAATACAGAAGAACTGGTTCATACATTCCATTATGAACAGAAAATTGCAATACTTTGGCCACATCAAAAGAAACAATGGTCTTGACAGAACAGTAATGGAAACCACGGTGTCAGGCAAGAGAGACAGAGGCAAACCAAGAAGGCGATGATACAAAGATGTCAATGAATGCTTGATCGTGAATCTGGAGCAGGCAGGAAATTTGGTAAGAGATCGAGTTTCTCTCAGATGGGCTGAGATGGGAGTGTTGTTCTGTAAGGGACATGCTAGAAGATGACAGACAAGCTGTCACTAATGTATGTGATTTCAATATATTAATTGACAGATGTTTTTTGCAAGTTGCTGCAGACAAGAGACACCAGCTGCTTCCCAACGTGTTAGATATCATGGGAGCAAGAATCAAAACATAAATATTTTGGATGGCTCAGCAGATAAAGTTGAGGCGATAGTCAAGAGAGAAAAGGGGTCCATACTGGTAATAAAATGGCAGATTACCAGAACATCGGCAGAAGATTAATGTCTGGTCAGGCAATATATACTGATCAGAGATGTTAGGGTCAGGCAGAAAATACTGGTCAAGACCCTCATCTCGACTTTCTCTTAGTCATCCTTGGAAACGGGCTGTTTTCATGGTGGCCTGGATAACGAGGCGAGTGATCGATGTGATCCCTGTAGTGGTGAACGACACGCAGATGAAGCTAAACATAGCAAAACTGTCAAGTGGACCCCGGTAAACCTTAATCAGCAGGCTCGCGATGTGAAGAAAGCTGCAACAAACCGCTACTTAACGTCAATATCGGATCATTCAACAACAACCAGAGTACCATTTCTACTACAGGCAGGGAATACAGAGAGTGGTGCAACCGGAAAGCAGAGCTCGAGGTTAACCAGCTGATACGTGCTAACATTCTGGAGAAGGAAGCCGTCATATTTACAGATTGATCGATGATATGTAGTGAGAAAGTAAGGATTTCAGATAGGAACATTAGTCTGAAGAAGAGGTCTCAGATAGTTACTTCGCAGTGTCGACAGTATCAGGATGACAGCTGCTTTCTTCGAACAATTTCAAGTTGACGTCTGACAGCCAACAAATAAGAAGAAGAAGAAGAAGAAGATAGTTACTTTACTAAAAAAGCAGAGGTCGATAGCCATTTTAAATATCAAGTAGAGATCTCAGATAGATACTTTACTGTGGCAGAATTAGTCTTGGCAGACAAATCGTGTCTCAGTATAGACAGTTCTTAATCGTGCCAGAATTACTTCGCAAGCGTAATTCTTTTTTCTAAACATCGAATAGAATTAGGGACGAGATTTTTACCAGAATCTGACCACACACAGCGTCAGGAAATACCGGGACATGACGCGGAATAATCTAATCTGCACCAAAGCGGAAGAATGGAATCGACGCCATCTTGAAATTAGGACAGGCAGGAAAATATAATCAGTGGATTATAAAAACTGGAAGCAAAAAAGAAAAGGGGACAGCAAACAAGGAAAGGGGACAGGAACTTTCACAACTTTCAGGATGCGGTCCTTCCATTACACTTTGGTTTGGCTGGCTTCTGAGAGCGCACGAACCTAGCATAGGTACATTCGAAAGCACACTTGCATCCAAGCACTGGTTTATGCGTCTTACTATTGCCCAATTGACTACTGTTTGTTGTGGAATAGGCCCACCTCCGCCAGTAGAAATAAGGGAGGCAAACACCTAAAATAAAAAAATAAAAAAGAAAAGGATCAGTCAGAGAGAAAACACAGAAAGAGAGTGAAGGTTAGTTGCAGCCAAGGACAGACCGATTCCGATGAGATTTTGACCCTACATTAGTTGACAATAGAATTGCATACTCAGTTCACAGAAGCAAGGTAATACCGATTTTTGTCAAAGTAATTATATTTGTGTAGAGTCATTGTAGATCTCAAAGAAGCAACCTAGATTTTGATAGCTATTACGCAATAGAAGAGTACGTCTCGTCTTTAAAATTTAGATCGGCTAAGAGAAACAATTTCACCAGATTTTTAGCAACCAGCGACAGATACGTCACCGACCTTCACCATTTTATAGTTATCATAGATCTGACTGAAGCAGCTTAGACGTTTGATATCCACCACGGAGATCGACAGTCGTCGTAGAGGACCAGAGCTTAGGACTATTTCCTGGTTTAGGCAACGAATTTACCATCTGAATTTATACACGTAAGATTCGTCCCAAAATTACAGCAGACCAAGTTCCGAGAGTAGACTGATGACAATAATTATATGTTCAGCATTAGTTAGAGTTTTAAGTAGTAGATAGCCATTAGATAGTAGTGTGTAGTAAGCTGTGCCTGATAGAAGAATGGAAGAGAAATTGTAACGTGTAGGAATATCGAATACAAAAATAAATATATTGTTGTGAAATAATGTCCTTAGTTTATTGAAGTGAGTGTTAGTTGAAGTGATAGATTGAAGAGTGTCGGTGGAGAGTAATGGAGCGGCTACAGTGAGCCAGAAGTGGAGAGTAATGGAGAGGTTTCAGTGAGCCAGAAGTGGAGAGTAATAGAGAGGATTTAGTGAGCCAGAAGTGGAGAGTAATGGAGAGGTTTCAGTGAGCCAGAAGTGGAGAGTAATGGAGCAGCTACAGTGAGCCAGAAGTGGAGAGTAATGGAGCGGCTACAGCGAGCTAGAAGTGGAGAGTAATGGAGAGGCTTCAGTGAGCCAGAAGTGGAGAGTAATGGAGAGGATTCAGTGAGCCAGAAGTGGAGAGTAATAGAGAGGATTCAGTGAGCCAGAAGTGGAGAGTAATAGAGAGGATTCAGTGAGCCAGAAGTGGAGAGTAATGGAGAGGCTTCAGTGAGCCAGAAGTGGAGAGTAATGGAGAGGCTTCAGTGAGCCAGAAGTGGAGAGTAATGGAGAGGCTTCAGTGAGCCAGAAGTGGAGAGTAATGGAGAGGCTTCAGTGAGCCAGAAGTGAAGAGTAAGGCATAGGATTCAGTGAACCAGAAACAGAGCCCCGTTTCGTCTGCTACATTACCAATAAAGTACAGGTCTCCGATAGTTACTTCACCTATAATCACATATAGCCCGCATAAATATAAAACATAGATTTCTGATAACTGTCATAAACATTATGTGAATGTCTCAGATAGCCAGTCACATTAAGTTGATGTATATGCCCCGATTCATCATTCCCATACTGGCAGTTCTTGTCACACCAGCCTCGCCACTCTCATTGTGTTAATGTGAAGTCCACATGAAAGTGGACACGAACATCTTTCTGAAGTTTGAACTCATTCTCAAATAAATGAAGATATTGGTAGTAGAATTAACCACCTCGAATATCCATACAATCACTTCCAAAGTGTTGTACAGATTCTTGTATCTCCCAGAAACATTAATTTCTTTGTTAAAGTGCGCAGCGAATATGATGACGATGGCAGGAAAGAAGCAGACGATGAAGTTAACAGAAATAAAGACGACCATAATCACAGCCTTCTTATCTTTGGTTGATGGGATTGTCCGTTTAGATGTAAAATATGAATGTCGCCATTTTGTGTTCCTTTTTAGTTTGTGGACTAAAATGGCAGTGAAAAAAGCCACAATGGTAAGGATAAACAATCGAAAAAAGCTATTGAACAGTGCGATTAGTCGTTTAATTAATTTGGCCACTGGGATACAAATAAAACCAATTACGGTCTGGTTTTTGGCTAGGTTAAACTTTGGTGCATTATTTGTTGAAATGAATACTGGAGCCACGTCT
Organism: Ariolimax columbianus; assembly: GCA_036924085.1. Lineage (NCBI taxonomy): Eukaryota > Metazoa > Mollusca > Gastropoda > Stylommatophora > Arionidae > Ariolimax > Ariolimax columbianus. The sequence goes on from JAVGWX010000012.1 coordinate 75,284,983, forward strand.
GCTACCAAGATGGTAAAGATGGCGACGTTTATGATTATTGTTCTGTTTGGAGTCAACATGTTACGAACTTTCAAAGGAACAGCGATACACATATACCGTTCAATAGTTACGAAGCATGTCAATAGTTCTGTGACACAAATGAAGTAAAAGTGAGGCCATGACGAGGCCAGCTGTTTGATCGCTTGCATCTCCGGTTCCTGAAATCGCTGAATCATCAATGGATTTTGGCAGATGATGCCCCAGAGAATTGTCACGAGAGCCCCAGTATCAGCTACAGCAATACTAAGTAATGTGATATTGGTCGTGTCCTTGAAGCCCTGCTTGACGAAGACGATGATGTTGATAATGTTACAGACGATGCCGAAAAAACTGACAGATCCCAAAATTAGGCAGAAATTGATGAGTATAATCTTGAGGTCTTCATCTCTGATGAGGTCATATTTGATGCCTGAAGTTACATCAGAAGTATTGCAAATATTTATGTTCGTCATGTTAATATTTCCTTGCTAACACTGAAGAGAGGTGACTGTATTGTAAACAGATTCTCATTAACAGATCTGATGTAAATATGAAAGCTGTTTTCTGTAAACAGATACTACAGGAAGTAAAATGAAGCCACTGTTATGGTAGTAAATTGTCAAGAGAGCTGGAGGAAAGAGACATTTGTTAAGTGAAGGTACTTAAAGTAAAGTAACCCATAGCATTACTGCCATAGAGGTGTTAGGGATCTCACATTTCCAAGGCTCGGCTATATGAGGGCTGTAGCCATCTCCTCTCCCTTGCTGCTTTTACTTCTCTGACTTAACCGGTATCCATTTAAGGCTGGGTTGACCCCACGTTGCTGTCTGAAAAATAACATTTCCACCTCAACTGGGGAATGAACCCAGGACCACTCAGATGCGAAGCCAGTTCGCTAATCACTACACTACGCGGTACCTGGAAATGTATATATCTTCCCAGACTTGATTTGGTCTCCCCTCTTCTAACGTGGGATGTCAAGGCACCCCGCAACCGATGAGTTAGTTTTGGCACACATAAAAACACCCGCACAATCCGATCTCCTCTGGTCGGAGATAGGTCCATTCGTTTATGTTGTCTTCCAAAATTTTTTAGCAAACATCGAAGCAACAAAAAAAAAAAAAAAAAGTTATGCGTCCTGATATCGCCCAATGGACTACGGTCTGGGGTGGAATGGGCACGCCTCCGCCAGTAGAAACTAGTGAGGCAAACATCTAAGCGACAACAATAAAATCTAACGGACCTCTCTGTTCTTTCCACACATCCTTGTTTCATTTTACTCTATCCAACAATGATACTCTAACACAACTTTCACACCCACCTTCAAGGTGAGGCCCTTCCATTGCACTTTGTTTGGGCTGACTTCTGAGAGCGCACAAACCTAGCATAGGTGCATACAGACGCACACATGCATCCAAGCACTGGTTTATGCGTCTTAATATCGCCCAATTAACTACGGTCTGGGGTGGAATATGCGCGCCTACGCTAGTAATAACTAGTGAGGTAAACATGTAAAATAAAAATAATAAAAAAATATGTTGCCGTACCAAGCGAGTTTCCTTCTGTTGACCGCTGCGAATTGGTCGTCAAAAGCCCCTATTGTTGTTTTAATTCTTTCCTTATTTGTAACTTTGTAAGTGATATCGAGGTCGTCTTCTTATTTTTGTGGCTTATAGTTTCTACATCATGTAAAAGCCAGCTTCGTGCACACCCATCTTTAGTCTGACTAAAATACTTACTTGAAATAAGCATAATGAAAATGCAGAAAGAAAGGTATACAAACGACTAGGTTTACTCTGTAAAGTAGCAGGTACCATTTGGTAAGTGAATGAACGAATTTTTCAGAAGGCATACGATGGAGTACTGAGACCGAACTTCAATCCGGAAGAGCAGGACCATCATCGGCTGTTATGCACATTTGCAGTCACTGTTCAAAGTTCAAAATGAAGCATCCATACCCCTCCCATGCGCCATGTAAATTAATCCAAAATCAAAGATGTAGAAATCTAATGGATTACAAACACCACGTAATAGAAGATAAACAATAACACGATGCACATGAAAAAGTTCAATAGAATGCTAATAGGTCATATAAAGGGAAGATTATACGACTTGCAATGGGTATGCTAAAACGCGATAGCTTCGACTATTGGGGATGATGATGATTATAGTCCTTTTAGCTGTAAGCTGGCAGCTCTTAACAGCCCAATGCCTCCCAGGCAAAGGCACACGTCCTTCTCATTTGTTGTAGTGATGTAAAGAGTGTGTTGTGTATGGTGGGGTGAGGTGGTAGTAGCCCTGGGAACAAAGTCAAGAGGTGCTCGACTGACTCCTCATGGTCGTGGCAGAATCTGCAGTTTGGTTCACGTAGGGGGTCTAATCTATTCAGATGTTTGTTGAGAGAGGCATGGCCTATTCTCAGCTTGAAAATCAAAGTTTAGTCTCTTCGTTTCAGTTCCTTGTCTGGGTTCTAGGAATCTGATTTTGCTAGTATATCAGGGAAAGATACATAAACAACAACGAAAAGCAGTCCTACCTATGAAGATAAATGTGATGATGAATACCATTCACCAAATACCACTGGGGATATAACAACCAAACCCTAAACATGAATACATCAACCAGTGCCATCACTTCTAGACTTGGATATAATGATCCACAAATGGAACTGCTGTACTAAACATGACTAACGAAAACTACCCAAAACAACCATGGATACATGGCTACACAGAGAGGTCAACGACAAACGTTGTCTGGCAAGGAAGAGCTGTTAACGTTGTCTCAGTATTAAGATATAGGTACACAAACAAGATGGCGCCATAACTGGCTGTGGGTCTACATTGCTCTGCTGTTTTGGTTCATTGTGCGTGCCGCCAGAACACGGATTTGCCTGGAATTCACACCAGTTGATGACCTACACTTGTGTTCACGGAAACTTGGTGTTGTTTCCTGTTTGCACTTGGTTAATTCGTTCGTTTTTTTCTGATTTCTTCCGTCCGATTACCCTGGTCTGGACTTCGGCTATATGAATGGCACTACGCTTAAACATGTGTCATATTTCACGGCCTAGTTCACACGGCTGAACTTCACGAAATTTAGACCTGACTATAATGAGCTGAACACAGCCGGGGAGAGATGTCAGACTCCCTCACACGCTGAGTGATGTCCCTACGACCTCTTGTAGTTATGGAAAAGGCACGACACACAACGTTAGATGTTATTCACCTGTCCGCTGCCTTGGGGGACACCTGTTTACGGGAAAGATCGCTGAGAGTAAACCATGAAGAAAAATGTGCATCCTATGCTATCTCCAGTCGTCCCGAAAAGTATCTTGCTGCTGGCCAAAGGTAGCTCAGGACCAGAGAGTGAGGTTGACAAAAAGAGTAGTGTCTTTCTCACTTTAATCCAAATCACCGAGCAGGTCGCCCATTTCAGCGGACACAGCAAGAGAAAAGACTGTCCATACGGCTTCATCACTTGTGATGGACGAACATCCTTCAGAAATACATTGTAAAAACACGGGGTACTCCAGCTTGTAAACTCGGCTCTAACGATAGGTTGTGGCTTGTTTTTCTCACCCTTTATGACGCCTGACCGAATAAAGGTATCGTGGCATTGTGACGTAGTTCACAGGGGAACTAAGTTATCTAACCCTTTCGGTTCGACACACCCGGTTCTAGAACGATATTTTTTATCACGATTCTTTTGGCCATGCTGAATTGGTGGTTTGTATTCTCTGTTTGATCTCGATTCTCTTGGCCATGCTGAATTGGTGGTTTTGTCTTCTCTCTTTGATCCAGATTCTCTTGGTCATGCTCAATTGGTGGTTTGTCTTCTCTCTTTGATCACGATTCTCTTGGCCCTGCTGAATTGGGTGGTTTGTATTCTCTCTTTGATCCCGATTCTCTTGGCCCTGCTGAATTGGTTGTTTTTTTTCTCTTTGATCACGATTCTCTTGGACATGCTGAATTCATGGTTTGTCTTCTCTCTTTGATCAGAATTCTCTTGGACATGCTGAATTGATGGTTTGTCTTCTCTCTTGGATCGGGATTCTCTTGGCCAATGCTGAATTGTTGGTTTATCTTCTCTCTTTGATCAGGATTCTCTTGGACATGCTGCATTGATGGAGACTGTTTCATGGGTTGTTACTTGATGTGGACTAGGGTTTTGATCAGCTCTGGTTCGGTGTTCATGACGCAAGCCGCCAGCTATAAATTGATGGCTGCTGTAAGCTCATTCACTTCTGCGGCCTCGACCTCCACTGAAGTTCAAACATTGGAACAAGCTGTGAACAGATTTCATATTAACAATTGGAAGAATTATCAGCTAGTCATCGACACATTTATATAGTATATGTACTGTATCTCTCAAAGGCGACAATCGCAAGCATCTGAGGAACAATGAAACCAAGGTAGCTGCCGGAAAGAGAATTATGCTTCTGTGGTCACCATCCAACTGTGGCGTACAGGGGGACTTGAAGGTAGATCAGGTCAGGTCAGGTCAGGTCAGGTCACCCCGTAACCGGTGAGGTCGTTGGGGCACACATGAAGACATCATCACAATCCAACGCCACCCCTCTCTGTCAGATACCGCTGTCTGTGACTCTTCTTAACTTAACTTAACGTCTTTATACTGGTTTAGAAGACCCTGCAGAGTCTGTATACAACCAGTTCTGGTCGGAGACCGGTCCATTCTTTTATGTTGTCCTCCCATCTCTCTCTGCCATGCACCTTTCCGTGGAGGATTGTGTTTGCAAGACCATTTGATCTCAATATGTGACCGTACCAAGTGAGTTTCCTTCTTTTGACAGTTGCCAAGAGGTCTTCGAAATGCCCTATTCGTGTTGTAATTCTATCTCGTATTTCCTCATTTGTAACACGATCTTTGTACGTGACGTTTAAAAGTTTTCGGAAACATCTCATCTCCAAGGCCTTCGTTGAAGGTCAGCTGTAACTGTCCATGTCTCATACGTATATATAAATATTGACAGGACCAGTGTACGCATTAATCTGATTTTCATGCATAGTGCTAACCGTTTATCTTGCCAGATTTTGTTAAACCGTGCAAGCGCCGCTATTGTCTGTGCTATTCTGGCCATCACCTCACAGTTTGATCCTTCATCACTGACAATCGACACAATATATTTAAAACGGTCAACCACTTTGAGTTCCTGACCGTTAGCTTTTATTCTGCTGTTGAAGCCCTTGGCGTTGTTGGTCATTAATTTTGTCTTTCCAGCGTTTGTCTCCATACCATAGTCAAGAGCTGTTTCATCGAGCCGTCTGACCCATTCCTGGAGTTCTGCTTCTAAGCCCGCCAACCCGTCGATATCATCTGCAAAACGAAGGTTGGTAATCGTTCGGCCCCCTATCTTGACAGTACCAACGTGACCTCCAAGTGCCTCACTTATAATTCCTTCAAGGAATATATTGAAAAGAGTTGGAGAAAGTGTACACCACTGTCTCACACCAACTGATGTGCGAAACCAGTCATTCGCCTCCCATTCACAAGAACTGCGCTAGACGCCTTGTAATACAGGTGTTCAAGGACCGTTATAATATTTCCGTTGATATTATGCATCGTCATGGTTGCCCAAAGCGTCTTGTGCCATACCCTTTCAAACGCCTTCTTAAAATACACACACATGATACAGTTTTTGCTGCTGGTCTAGATATTTCTAGCTTAGAAGCCTTAAATAAATATCTGTTCTGTAGTGCTTCTTCTTTGCCTGAATCTGGCTGCTCCTCGGCAATGATGTTCTCTGCTTGGGGTTTCAATCGGTCGAGGATTAATCTAAGCATGGGCGATGAGGCTTATTGTTCTTTACTTTTGGCACAGCTTTAGGTTTCCAGACTTATGTAACGGTATAACTATTGATTTCGTCCATAAGTCCGGCCAGTTTCCCGTCGCCCATATTTTGTTGCAGATGTGTGTCAGGCCTTCCACCACTACCTCTCCACCTGCTTGTAAGAGCTCTACTGGTATATTGTCCAAGCCGGCCGCCTTCCCTCTTCTCAATGTCTTTACCGCTGCAATTACCTCTTCCTTCGTTATCAGTTGGTTATCCTCTATATTTGTTGGTGTTGGGGGGAATGTTTTCTCAGGTTCGTTTCGCCTTTCATAGCTACATAGCTCGGAACAGTACTCTGTCCATCTTGCCAGTACGTCATTTCCCTCAATGAAACACTTTCTGTTTTTATCATGGATCATAAGGTTCCTGCTTTGTCTTGGTGTTACCAGTTCTTTAACAACCTTGTATGCTCCTTTAGCATCATTTCTATTTAGCCTCTCTTCGATGTGTGTGCATTGCTCACATATCCATGCTTCTTTCGCCTCTCTCATCTTTTGTTGTATGGCTTTCTTGATCTCTTTATAACTGCCGACCTCCTCCGGTGGGTGATTGTGTTTTTTCAGTGACCTTCTTTTATCACAAAGGTCTAGAATGTCTTTGGTCACCCATGGCTTCTTTTTTGTTTGGTGGCATCCCAGGATCTCTGTTGCAGTATCTATGAGAGCTGCGTTAAGAGACAGTGGCGCAAATCTCCCTCCCACCTTTTCTTGGAACACTTCGGTGATGTTTGGGTCCATTAGTTTGTCCAGGTCAAACTTTAACCTGGTCACATCCCTCTTTGCGACTCTCTTCAATCGCAGACGCATGGTCATCATAACCAGATCATAGATCTACCAGAAGGTAGATATGCCTGTAAAATTGGAGGAGATTGTGAACGGAACAATATTGAAATCACATATTTTGAGAAAAAGAGCCTAATCTAGGCTATCAGACTCAACAGAACCAAATCGAGGAAACCTATTCTTGACCGGCAGGGACAGATCACCCTTCTTAGTATCGGGAGAGGTCACAACAGACTGAATAAGCGTGCCTTAGTCTTAAACTTAGTCGACCTGTACTCGTACAGGAGCAGATGCCCACGTGGAGGTCTCAACTCTGGCGTGAGCTGGAGGTAACCGGAAGGAGCATTTTCATCTTTGCGGGTTGGACACGTGTACAATCTTCAGCTATCTGCTTCGCCCTTGTAGTCATGTAGACTAAACGGAGAAACTGCTGAACATGTATCACCGAACAGTCACCTGTGTGGTCAAATATGGAAGATAAGCTGGCCTAATGAGTTCAACACTAAACTCCAAACTGAACGCAAGTAAAGAGGAGCTCTAAACAGCGACGGTCCAGTTCATCCCGGGAACTTGTCTGACGGTCTTAACGTCAAAGATAAGATAACAAGAAGTAAAGGAAGAAGAAGTGGGAAGACGAAATCTTTCCCCTTTTAACAAGGAATGTGCGGTCTTCTACCATTGAACTTTGTGGACTTGTATGTGAACTACAAAAGACAGTGAAGTTTATACAAGAGACAACATTGCAGATATAGACAATATTTTAAGGCGAACGAAAGAGGAAGAAGAAGACGATGGAGCATAGAGGCTTTAATTTTGTTCTGAAGGGTAAATGTTTCTGCAGCCATTCCACGTACAACCCTACTCAGGCACTTGTCATTACTTTATTCTTAAGGTAAAGTCAGCCTAAAAGAGAGCGTCTAATCAGTAGATTAGTACAGCGCTCGCGTTTCGGTGAAAAGTTACCTAGTTCGATCCCCACTATCGACACGTTTTAGTCTACCTAGCTGTAAGTGAGTACTTGGCTCACTGTTAGGGAAGGTGATGCAACTAGAAAGTGAACTGGTTAACTCCTACTCACTAAAAATAAAAGCTGATGTTTAGTACAAAAGATGTGTCCAACACATCATCCGCTACGGCAGTATCGCTAGAAGACTGTCTCTTAGTTTTATATCAGGTATTACTGCCGGAGATGAAGTGTTGGTGACTTCATTGAACAGGCCATAGCTTGTCTGACATGGCGTGAGCATTTTCCTTCCTTTTTGCATTGTAAGCATTGTGAACATAATAGCACTACTTGTAATGTTTTTACTTATTCTTAAGCGACAATTCGCGCTTGTCGACGGCAACAATCCGTTTTGAAGGTGATGCCAGCCAGTGCGTTCGACCAGTGGGGCATGTATGTCAAATAGGTCACGCTGGCCTCTTAAGGTCAGCTCAGGGATAACGGTAATATTCCGTAGAGCAATTGGGTAATATCAAAAAGTACTTTATGGCTTAAACTCTTTATAATGATAAAGCTGTAGTGTTTTAATCATTTCGTTTAATTGTTTGACTAAAATCGTTAGCAATGTTTCTGATTTTGTTTGACTTTACTTAACCAACACAGAGAAAGTGACGTATCAGAAGGTAAGCATTAATTATAAAGTTTTCCACTCGTCAAATCATTACTTGTTTTGAGATGAAAGTCTAATCACAGATAGATAACATTAGTTTTAGTGCATGAAAAATATAATAACAAAAAGAGTTATTCTTCATGTAGTCATGTGTGTTAGTGTTTACAGCAGATTACTTCCCTTGTTTGGACTTCAAACGCAAAAAAAAATAAAAAATCTCTGAACATAATTGTGTCATGGAAGTCAAAAGGATATTTTTGTGTTGCATTTTCCAGTTTAAAATACATGTTTAACTCGAGGTAGTGAATAATTAGTAGAACATTCAACCATCAAAGGGAAAATGGAAGAGTCGCCGGAAAACAAAGATGAAATGGAAGGTAATGTGTTTAATCATTAATGGGAACGGGTTACAATAAACAAACATGGACATACTTTCTAATTATATGTTACATGATCAAGAAGTGAGACGAGGATTGATATTGTTTGAACTTGCTTTTACACACACACAGAAAAATGTGCAGAGATATAATCTTCAAATCGATCGAAAGAATTCAAAAATTGGAAGGAAAGATCTGAAATAATCATCTGAAGATTACAGCGAGGAAAAAATTGTATTAACCAGGTTGATCAATTAACATTATTTCTACAGCATTCGATTAGTTTGTGCTTTATGATTAAGCCAGTTTTATTGTATTATAGTTGGGACATTAATGTTTAGTCTTCTTCGACTTCTGTGTTCGTTCTCAATCTCCTGCTACCAAGCCATGAACAGGGCTTTTCAAGTTGCAGGATGCAGTACAGAGAACGGAATGCTTTGTTTTGCTAGTTTACAGCTTGACTGCGATATTTGCACATTTCGGTCCGACACATTCTTCTTCTTCTTCTTCTTCATTTTACGCAGTCAGACAGTAACCATTATTTTATCGAAAAAAGCGGCGGTCATCCTGAGGCTGTCGACACTGCCATAGAGCTTGTCTCGTGGTTCCACTGGTGATGGCCACATCTGCTCTCTCTGATCCTCGTATGTTCTGCAGCAGATGTTCAGCGGTCATTTTCTCGGTACCGCACGGGCATTCGTCGGTACCACCTCTCTTCAATTTGTTGAATAGGTGGTACCTCAGTCTATTGTGGCCAGTGCGAAGTCTGAAGACAACGACCTGCTCTCTTCTGTTAAACTGGTAATAGGCATCGTTTTTGGTGTAGCCGGTATGTTCAGTTTCCCATTTGGTCATGTATCTGGCTTTAATAAGCCGTTTTGACTCTTCGTACGTCATACTATTATCTATTTGTGGTAGTCTTGCACCTTCTTTTGCCAGTCTGTCTGCCTCCTCGTTGCCTTGAATGTTGCAGTGTGATGGGACCCACTGTACCACTACCCTTTTTGGTGCCGACTGCTGGCATAGTTGACAGAGTGCTGCTCTTAAGTCATTAAGCTCAGTGTTGTTCTGGCTTTTTAGCGCTTTGACTACGGCGAGAGCATCTGTAAGCAGGACTATATGGCTTTCATTTTCTTTAAGTGTCACCATTTCTTCCACTGCCGCCCTCAGTGCCTGTGCCTCCGACCTAAAATTGCTTGTGTACTTACCAGTAGCGAATGACAGTGTTTTTTTTCTGCCATTTGGTAGGTTCAGGAATGCTCCTGCCCCTCCGTTCTGTGTAGTGTTTGTTACAGAACCGTCAGTGTATGCATGGGTCTAGTCCATGCTTGGGTAGTTTTTCGATATAAAGCTTAGGGTAGTATCTCTCCTTTCTTTTTCAGTCTGGCAGTTTTTGTTTCCAATACCTGGTAGATTTTCTGCCACCATTATGTGGTCATTCAGTCTTCGGAGTTTCTCTGACTGCAGCTGGGCTCTGCATTCTCTTCTATCGGTCATGGGTTGCAGCTTTGTAATCTTTTCAAGTTCTACAATTGGCGTTGACTTCATGCCTCCTGTTATAACTCTCATGGCTTGGTTTTGAAGTTTGTTAACTTTATCGAAGTTCGCCTTTGCTGCTGTTGTCCATGCCGCAATGCCATACTCTAGAACTGGTCTCACTCTTCCAGTGTACAGTTTCTTTAGTATACTGGTCCGACACATTCGTATTCGACAAGTAATGTGTTGTAAATTTTACGTGAAAGTTATATTTGTCTTTAGTTCAATAGTGTATGTTAGGGTATATTTTTTACTAAAATCATTATGTTTGTTATATTAATAGGTTCTCAATCCGTATAATGAACGAATAAAAATGTATAATTGTAAGATATAGTGCGTATAGCTAACTAGTTTTAGAAATTAAGTTCGTCACATCAATATAGATTTATTTTTAACTGGAATGCCAAGTCAATTCTATTGTGTGTCACTGTTCGTAGTAAAGTTGGTCCCATCCCACTGTAACATTCAAGGCAACGAGAAGGCAGACAGACTGATGAAAGAAGGTGGACGGTTACCACAACCAGACTCTAGTATGAGTTACGACAGTCCAAAAGGTTTATTAAGGCTAGATACATAGATAAATCGGAAACAGAGCATAATGGGTACAAAAAATATGATGATTATTACCAGTTGAATAGAAGAGAGCAGGTCGTGGTTTTCAGATTCCGCACAGGCCACAACAGACTAAAGTACCATTTATTCAATAAATTGATAATTTGTTCTACTGATGTGCTGCCAAATCACAATCCTGACATACGAAGACAAGAGAAAGCACATGTGGCCATCACCTGTGCCGACAATAGACAAGTTCTTTGGCAACGTCGACAGCCTCAGGATGACAGCTGCTTTCTTTGAACAAATTCATTTCGATGCCTGACAGCGTGCAAAGAAGAAGAACACACATAATAATAAAAATAGAAGATAAAGAAGAAGAAGATAAAGAAGAAGAAGATAAAGACGATGATAAAGAAGAAGATAACGAGGAAGGAGATAAAGAAGAAGATACCGAAGAAGAAAGAAGATAAGATAACGAAGAAGAAGATAAAGAAGAAGAAGATAAAGTATGACACTGTCACGATGCAAACATAGAAAATAACAACTTACTGTTTCAAAGCTGTCATCAAAGGATTTATTGCTTTGAATTGAGGGAATACAATAGTATGATAAGGTCGCTAAGATAGAACTGTGGCAACAGTCACTGTTATGGAATCCTCAGGCCAAGAGAAATAGAGGTTTACATCGAAAGAGAAGACAATACAAACCTAGCAACGGTACAAACGACGTTAAAGGAGCTGGAAATATTGGCCCATGAATTGAACCTTGGTGAGTGTTTGGTCAGAACATATGATCCACAGAGAGTAGAAAGGTTTTGATTCATTAATTTTTTTTTTCATCTTTGTACTTTCACAATACAAGAAACTATCAATCGATATATAAAACAGTGGGTAGGATGGGGGATTGGAAACTCAGTAAGAAAAGCCCATGAAAGTTAAGGAAATGTCGAAGGAGAAATCTTACTATTGAACTTATTTGGAAACGTGTGGCCAAGTGGTTGTGAGGTTTGTCTTCTTCTTTCGTGTTTTTTTTTGGCTATGTTTGTGCCTTTCAGTGGCACGTTATGAAACGGTTTCAAGACCAGGTCCTAGAATGTGCTTCGTACATGTGACGATTCGCTGCTTCTGCTATTTCTGCTATCCATCTTTTGCATTTGGGACCTTTGTCACTGGTGATATAATGATAGAGTACCAGAGTCATCATAACCTTAGGCAAGGAATGCAGAGAATGGAGCAACTGGAGAGCAGCGCACGAGGTGAATCAGCTGATAACTGAGAACACACAGGAGAGTTATGCCGTCATATACACCGACGGATTAGTGCTACTCAGTGAGACATCGGGTTGGAGCTTCTGAGCTGGAGTGGGAGGAGAGATCGTTGCTGAGTGCAGTAGGGCATACATGGCAACAACCTCCAGTATGAGAATGGAGACGGAAACAGTGACTTCATCACTGAAAATGATAACTGATACTTCTTTAATAAGAGCAGTCATCGTGACAGACGCGCAAGCCTTACTTCAGAAGGTACAGAAGGGATGGCTTAGGTATGAGGGGATAGTAGATGTTTAGGCCTCAAACCTCCAGGGGTAGAAATGGATCTACTGTCCTAGTCATCCTGTGGTTCAGGCCAATGAGAGGGCTGGTATCACGGCTTTACAAGCTCTAATCATGGGCACATTAGTGATGGATGGAAGGGACATTTGGAAATCAATCCATGACCGCCTGTCAGATGAGAACATCGCAATTGATGAAGCAGCAATCCACGGGCTGCACAATTTTAACATTAAATAAGGATCGACCGGAGTAGCGCGCATGAAAAGACAGAGGAAGAGAGTGTACAACCAGCGAGCTACAGGGACCTTCAGCATCCATACCCTACGTCATTTGCTGAGAGTGACTGAGCACCTATAGGTATGCCCCGAGTGCAGTGACGTCGATTCTTAGAAACAGAAACCGAAAAGAAACACTTGACTTTGTATCCAATGAATCTGCTTAGCAAAACTTTCTCAGAGATAATATCTGGTGTTTGTCGTGTCACGTCGCCGAACCAATTGGTTTGCTGTCTCTAAATAAAGTCTAGTACCGGTGTAGTACCTTCTTGTCTGTTAACATCTTCGTTTCTGATTATATCCATTCTTGTAACTCCAAGCATTCTGTGCAGGCAGATCATTTTGTTGTTACGATGTTTCTTTTATCTATCTTTCCTAATGTCCAATTCTGTCCCTGCCAGCACAGTGTGGGTAGGAATATTGTTTTGTTTAGTGTTCTATTTGTATCCATTGTCATGTGCCCTCACTGTAATATCGGAGACATTTGTCCAATGAATTGACATGCTTCGTTACACCTGTTTTGGATTTCGATGTTGCCTTTGTCGTTTGCTTAGATTAAGTTACCCATGTACGGGAAATTTCTGCCCTGTTTTATTAGTCGTTTTTTTCTGAATATTGTTGTTTGTATTTCTTTTCCAACAATCCTCATACCTTCTGTTTTCTTTATGTTGATTCTCATACTGTAATCCGTACAGAGGTTTGTTAGAGATCCCAAAATACCAGGTTCAATCCACGTCCAGTTCATACCTGGCATGTTGTTATTTCTCATGGTATGACCTCTTCTCCCTGCCGGTCCACAGTAAATAGGTGCCAAATAAAGGTTATAGAAAAGTAATGGCCCGCAGCTAGTAGCTAAGCAATTCGTGCTCTGTCGTCGGCACTTGCAATGAAGTTGGTTCTATGAAACATTCAACATTTTTGCAACCTTTCTGAGTATTATTAGTCTCGCCCCGAACATCATCGCTAACTATCAGCTAATAGGAAAAACATTGTGTGTAGATGGATGACGTATTCAGCATTTTTTTTAAATGGCTATGGGTAGGGTCACTGTGCGAATTTATTTTTTTTTAAATTCCGATTTTGTATTTTGTATTGATCCGTTGCGTAGATCGATGACTGCCATTGCCACGTACTTCAGAAAAAAGGGATACTCCAATTCGTAATTTGCATTGAACGTCTAATATCCAGGGATGAAGACCTTAGGGTTTCATCGTACGTGTGTCGACCAAGGTCCATGAGAACTCCTTGAGGGGAGTCGAGTTCTTTGCTGCCTTTGAAGCGATGGCTGCTAGGATTAATAGCATTTCTCAGTGTGTGATCGGTGTCTTGAGCATGTTGTTAACCGGGCAGGGTTCAAATCCCTCCCGGTCGATGTGTTAGTCTATTATTGGCCATGTGTCGTCAGCGAACAGGGCGAATGACGTCATCATCGTGAACTTCAGCCGTCTGCAATGGACATTGAAAACACGACACAGGGCAGCCGAAATTCTATTTAAATGCGCCAATGACTTTGCCAGAATAATTGGAGTGGAAAACACCATACATTGAACGTAAACAAATTGGAAAATAGAAAACTACAACACGTTTCATGGACACAAGTGCAAGTCGTCAACTGGTATGAATCCCAGTTCAAATCCATTGTCTGATGGCATTCATAATGAACTAAAAGACGAGAGCAAAGTTATACCTACGGTCAGTTAGGCGTCTTTGCTACTCAAAATTTGTGATACCAAAATTGAAAATATCACTAAAATGGGTTTGGAGGGATGTAAAATAATCAATGGTTCCAAACGGCTTAGATAGAAGGAAATCCCCCTAACAGTGCCCCAGGGACATATCCCCTTAATATTTAAGGTGTCTTTTTAACATTAAGGAGCACTGGAGTTGATGAGTCTACGAAGTTTTATTGTTAGACCACTGGTCAGAGTCACGCAAAGTTTAACGTACTGGACATAATAGATCACTACTTAACTTTGGAATAGACGTGGGCTAATAGTTAAGTGACACAGCTCCCAATCTGAAGGTGCTGGGTTCGATTCCCGTCACCGTGGGGAAGCAAACCCTTAGAAAATGTATGCTGAAGTCGGATGCACTGGGCCGACAGGCGAAAAATAAAAACCACAGTACAACGCACACCGTCTTGGGGATTAGAGAAATAAGGCGAACGCAACCCCTCCCCCCCCCCCCCCCACCCCCTCAATAAAAAAAAAAATTAAAAAAAAATTAAATTAAAATAAATAAAATGCTTAACAGAAGTCTGACATGGATGGATACATGAACCAGCCATGCGCAAGATAGGGAGACAATTATGGATTGTTATTATTATAACAAGACGACATTTAATTGCAATTGGGGATAGTGAAAACTCATCTAGATAGATGGTAACAAAATAAACTGGCCAAGACTCTCACCTCGGCTTCCTCGCAGCGGGTTGTTTTCATGGCACCTTGGCTAACGAGATGAGAGATCGACATGGTCCGTGTAGTAGTAAGCGACATGCAGATGAAGCCAAGTATAACACAACCACCTGGGGAACCCCGGTCCACCTTCATCAGCACTTTCCTGTGAGGAAAGCTACACTTGACGCCACTTAACGTCCTTTTCAGAGCCCACAAAAGAGTAACATACTCCTTGTGAGCATTATAAATAAACAATAACAACAACAACAACAACAGCGTCTGACATCCTGATAATGCCATCTTGCTGTAGAAACTGGATGCTACTCTCATTATCACGTAATAGCCGTGACAGATTCAAGAGATTCATTGCTGAGACGGCAGAAATTCTCGTATATTCTCGCAGTCTTTGACATCCCCAAGCAATTGAAAAGTGGACTTTTCTGTGACGACTATCTCAAATTCCGTTATAAAAAATACATTTCTTTTGTTTGGGGTGGATTAAGACGCAACTATCATAAATTGTAGTTTGGTTGAATTTGAGAGGATATAGAAGCTAAAAATAAGTTAGATCGGCAGATAACCATGGAGACAGAATGCGGCTGGTCGGAAGTCCGGTGAGTTGGATCACGTTATTCACTTTTCTCAGCAACCAAACACATGGACAGGGACATAGAGGCATTACAAAAAGGAATGTCTCAATGTACATTAAAAACAGCAACTAACATGAATTTGTCACGTAACAAGACTCCCGCTACACAGCATCCTCCAACAAACAATGCAATTTAGATACAATGAATTCAAGACCAATGGCCGATCACGAAATAGGTGGCTTGCAAAAATATATCAGGCGGTGAATACCACTATCCAATCAGTAGGGCTCGTTTCAGAAATGTCTTCCTAACCTGACGCTGAAACGCAAAAAGGGATAAGCGAAATAAAGGACCAACTTAAAAACAATAAATAAACTTTTTTGCATACCGATATGTCAAGTCAGGTTAGGTCATCCCGTAGCCAGTGATATCGCTGGGGCACACAATTAGACATCCTCACAACCCCACGCCATCCTTCTCTGTCAGCTGCTGTTGCCGGTGCCTCTTCTGATCGGAGTGCTCCATTTTTTAATTTTGTTCTCACACCTTTTTTTGGGACGGCCTCTTCGTCGTTTGCCTTGCACCTTTCCGCGCAAGATTGTATTTGCAAGACCATTTGATCTCGAAATGTGACCGTACCAAGCGAGTTTCCTTCCTTTGACAGTTACCAAGAGATCTTCAAAAGGCCCTATTGCTGTTGTAATTATTTCTCGCATTTCCTCATTTGTAACTCGATCTTTGTACGTGATGTTTAGAAGTCTTCGGAAACATCTCACCTCCAAAACCTGTATCCTTCACTGAAGATCAGCTATAATTTTCCATGTCTCATAAGCATAAAAGATTATTGACATGACCAGTGTACGCTTTAATCTCATTTTCGTGCATAGTGTCAACAGTTTATCTTGCCAGATTTTGTTAAACCGTGCAAGCGATGCTATTGTCTGTGCTAGTCTGGTCAACACCTTACATTTTGATCCTTCATCACCGACAATGGAACCCAGATATTTAAAACGGTCGACCACTTCGAGTTCCTAGACTTCAGCTTTTATATTACTGCTGAAGCTCTCGCCGTTAACTCCACCAATACACTACTTGACTATCATAATCAAAGTTCTACCGGCATGAGGTTGTTTCTACTAGCAAGATGCCCCTTCTCTTGTAATCTATACTCAGGTCTGCAATCTCTTGATCAATTCTAATCTATTTATCTTCGTTACAACATAATCTAATTGTTAACGATGTTCATAGTTCTTGTTTCTCGTCTATTTTAAAGTGTCTTGATTTCTGACATCTTATCAACGTCGTTCGATTTGGTTTCACTGTGCTTTTCGAATTCGTGTTTTAGGGAATCGATCCCTTGTGTTATACCTTCACCTTTTTATGACACCAAGTGTTTTACTCACACTTTTCTGACACAAGTGTTTTACTCACACTTTTCTGACGCAATTGTTTTACACACACTTTTCTGACACAATTGTTTTACACACACTTTTCTGACACAATTGTTTTACACACACTTTTCTGACACAAGTGTTTACACACACTTTTCTGAAACAATTATTAAAACACACTTTTCTGAAACAAGTGTTTTACACACACTTTTCTGACACAATTCTTTTATACACACTTTTCTGACACAAGTGTTTTACACACACTTTTCTGACACAATTCTTTTATACACACTTTTCTGACACAAGTGTTTTACACACACTTTTCTGACACAATTCTTTTATACACACTTTTCTGCCACAAGTGTTTTACTCACACTTTTCTGACACAATTCTTTTATACACACTTTTCTGACACAAGTGTTTTACACACACTTTTCTGACACAATTCTTTTATACACACTTTTCTGACACAAGTGTTTTACACACACTTTTCTGACACAATTCTTTTATACACACTTTTCTGCCACAAGTGTTTTACTCACACTTTTCTGACACAATTGTTTTACACACACTTTTCTGACACAAGTGTTTTACACACACATTTCTGACACAAGTGTTTTACACACACTTTTCTGGCACAAGTGTTTTACACACACTTTTCTGACACAAGTGTTTTACACACACTTTTCTGACACAAGTATTGTACACACACTTTTCTGACACAAGTGTTTTACACACACTTTTCTTTAACAAATGTTTTACACACACTTTTCTGACATAAGTGTTTTACACACACTTTTCTGACACAAGTGTTTTACACACATTTTTCTGACACACGTGTTTTACACATCCTTTTCTGACACAAGTGTTTTACACACTTTTCTGACAAAAAATAATTGAAGAGCAGAATGAACACTGTTGACGTGTTTATTTTAGTTTGTCAGGAATCAACCGTTCTGTCTTGTACGTACATATTTACCGAACGTCCACAGTTTTAGGAATATCTAGACAGCAAAAATTGTTATGCCTCTGTTACATTTAATGATTATTACATATCAGCGAACATCGGGCAGACACATGCACGAATAGTTTCTTTCAGCAAATGGCAAAGTATATAGATACTGATGGGTTTTTAAGCTCGCCAGTTGAACACACATTTTTATTCCGTTCTTACAGGCACGCTCATCTGCTTGACGAATGTCTGATCACATGTTTAGCAGTCTGTGTATTGCTCATTCTTCATTCGCGGTTTAGTCACTGACTATGTTAAGCAAATCTCACTTTTTTATTGAGGGGGGGGGGGGGGGGGGGGGCCACAAAAAGCACCTCTAAGTCCAGGCAGCAGGATAAAAGGTAAATGCGATGTTAGGTATGACACAATGCAATTTTAAACATACGAGCAAGGTAGTAATAGTTAAACATGTAAGGAGGGGACGGCGTGGCCTAGTGGTTAAGTGACACGGCTCACAACCAGAAGGTGCTGGGTTCGATCCCCATCACAGCACCGGCCGTTACCCCGGGGAAGCAAACCCTTAGAAAATGCAGGAGGAAGCAGACCCTTACATAAAATGCATGCTGAAGTCGGATGCACTGGGCCGACAGGCGCAAAATAAAAACCACAGTGTAACGCACACACGCCTTGGTTGGGGAATAGATAAATAAGGCGAACGCAAAAACCCCCCCCCCCCCAAAAAAAAACCAAACATGTAAAGCATTAATTAGATGTAGATTGGAATAGTGTGTACAGGTGTGGAGTCCTAATTGTAGAGTGGATATTAAAGTGATGGAAAGGATAGAAAGTAGAGCGACAAAGCTGATATTGGGATTCCAGAATTACAGTTATGAGGAAAGACTGAGAAAAACCGGTATACAGAGTTTAGAAATAAGACTTTGAGGTGACTTAATACAGGTTTATAAGATATTCAGCGGAAAAGATAAATTAGACTATGATACGTTTTTTCAACATGCAACCACCCACAAGAACAACAGGGCACAGTCACAAATTAATTAAACCAAGGATCAGATTAGATATCTCGACATATTTTTTTAATCAGAAAGTGGTGAATGTTTGGAATGCATTTCCACATGAAATAGTGGATGCAGGGTCGATTAATGCATTCAAGATTAGATTGGATACACATCGTTTTTAGAACAAGGAAATGTAAATGAAAATGATGGCTGTATACAGACTATGCCCAGTCTTCTAAACCAGTATAAAGACGCTAAGTTAAGTTACGTAGATTTTAATTAAAACAGCAATCGGGCGTACCCATGGAAACTATTTTTCCCTAGGCCAGAACTTTCATTAACAAAGCATCATGAATCATAAAACAGACTTTGATAGACTCCTCAACATAATACTCAGACCACATGAGGAGCTGCCCAAATAATCTGACAGTATGTAACATATTGAGGGGACAATGATAAGGCAATCCGCATGGCTAATCATTGGAAACGTGCTGTATAAGTAGTACTTAGGACGGGGAAAGTAAGTAAGTACTAATGCATATATGTCTATGTGTGCTTTGAAGGACATGATCCAGATAGATCAATGCAATGCATCCAAACATTGTCTACTATAGTAGATTCACACACGCTCCTGAAGGTTTTAGTCTTCTGTGTCTGCTATCCGCCAAAACCGTGCAAATCTGCTACTAATTGTATTGTGATATGGGAGCCAACTTCATTTATTTCTGTTGTTCTGATCTTTAATTCTGTTCAGCTCAGTTGAAATGGTAACCCATTAGGTCGTTGGGGCACACTTGAAGAGACTCCCAAAATCCCACGCCACCTTTCTCTGTCTGCCGCCGCCTGTCGTATCTCACCGGGACGAAGGCTTGACCACTCAGTGATGTTGTCCACCCACCTCTTCCTTGGACGTCTTCGTCCTCTCTTTCCTGGTACCAAAGAGTATCGAGTTGATAATTCTGTTGTACCTCGCGACGTGCCCGTACCAGACCATTTTTCGTCTTTTGATTGTTGCGAACAGGTCTTCAAAAGGACCAATAGCGTTTTCAACTCTCTATCGTGTTTCTACGTTCGTGACACGATCTTTATATGCAACAAACGTGGTCCGTCCGTGGTGATTTCTCTAAGGCTTATAGCAGAGCTCGACAGTACGTCTCGCTGGTGGTCCGACTCTCGCAAAGAGCTTGTGACCGGCAAATGGAAAGCAGGAATCGTTGCCTCGAGGCCCTGCGTTCTCTCCCTACGGAGAAGGGCAGGCCAAATGGTGTCTCTAGTCCCAGTGAAATTCGTCGCCGAGGTCGTTGGGATCCGTTCTGCACAGAGCGCTGCCATCCCTCCTCGAGCGAGCCCGGTCGGTCGGTCGTCTGGTGCGTGTAGAAGGCCCCTGTCAGGCGGTCCTAGGTCGACGGAGTGAGGGACGGGTGGAACAAACCGTCCGTCCCGTCAGTCGGTCCCTGCGGCCGTCGTCCCAGCAAGGCTTTTTTACACACCCTTCCTCCGCCGACCGGTGTGTGCTGTACGTACGTCTCCGACAGATATCTGGTTGATCCTGCCAGTAGTCATATGCTTGTCTCAAAGATTAAGCCATGCATGTCTAAGTTCACACTGTCTCACGGTGAAACCGCGAATGGCTCATTAAATCAGTCGAGGTTCCTTAGATGACACGATCCTACTTGGATAACTGTGGCAATTCTAGAGCTAATACATGCTTACCAAGCTCCGACCCTCGCGGAAAGAGCGCTTTTATTAGTTCAAAACCAATCGTCGTTTCCCCTCGCGGGGTTGCGGCGTCCCCACTGGTGACTCTGGATAACTTTGTGCTGATCGCATGGCCTCATGTGCCGGCGACGCATCTTTCAAATGTCTGCCCTATCAAATGTCGATGGTACGTGACATGCCTACCATGTTTGTAACGGGTAACGGGGAATCAGGGTTCGATTCCGGAGAGAGAGCATGAGAAACGGCTACCACATCCAAGGAAGGCAGCAGGCGCGCAACTTACCCACTCCCGGCACGGGGAGGTAGTGACGAAAAATAACAATACGGGACTCTTTCGAGGCCCCGTAATTGGAATGAGTACACTTTAAACCCTTTAACGAGGATCTATTGGAGGGCAAGTCTGGTGCCAGCAGCCGCGGTAATTCCAGCTCCAATAGCGTATATTAAAGTTGTTGCAGTTAAAAAGCTCGTAGTTGGATCTCAGGCGCAGGCGGGCGGTTGTCTCCTGCCCTACCGTCTGCCGGCTCTCTCCCACGGGTGCTCTTCGCTGAGCGTCCTGGGTGGCCGGCGCGTTTACTTTGAAAAAATTAGAGTGTTCAAAGCAGGCCTCGGCTGCCTGAATAATGGTGCATGGAATAATGGAATAGGACCTCGGTTCTATTTTGTTGGTTTTCGGAACTGGAGGTAATGATTAACAGGGACAAACGGGGGCATTCGTATTGCGGCGTTAGAGGTGAAATTCTTGGATCGCCGCAAGACGAGCTACTGCGAAAGCATTTGTCAAGAATGTTTTCATTAATCAAGAACGAAAGTCAGAGGCGCGAAGACGATCAGATACCGTCGTAGTTCTGACCATAAACGATGCCGACTAGCGATCCGCAGGAGTTGCTTCGATGACTCTGCGGGCAGCTTCCGGGAAACCAAAGTATTTGGGTTCCAGGGGAAGTATGGTTGCAAAGCTGAAACTTAAAGGAATTGACGGAAGGGCACCACCAGGAGTGGAGCCTGCGGCTTAATTTAACTCAACACGGCCATCACTGAAATGAGTGACATGCCGAGACCACTCTTCTGGGGTCTAATATGGAACTGGTGCTGGATTTAGACACCCAGAATTCTGGGGTTATGCCCCTGTGGCTCGGTTCTGTCTGCACCCAGTGTGTGATAAAGGAATTGACGGAAGAGCACTATCAGGTGTGGAGCCTGAGACCTAAGTTAACTTACCACGCCAATACTGCAGAATGACTATCAAAAAGTACACCTTCGCGGGGTCTAATAGAGAACATGTGCTGGAATTAGACCCTCGAAAATTTTGGGGCTACCCTCTAAGAAACTTGATTGTCTCGCTAAGGGAATTGACGGAAGGGCACCACCAGGTGTGGAATCTGCGGCTTAATTTGACTGAACACGCCAATACTGTAGAACAACTGACAAATCGAGAGCACTGCCGTTTGGGTCTAATAATGAACGTACGCTGGTATTAGACTCACGGATGACAAGTCAGCTCTCAAACACTCAAATGAAAGAAGCTACGGAAATCGTGTTTAACTCTGCAGAAACCGCAGATTTCAAATACCTGGTCATTGACATACAAAAGCCCTCAATAAATTCGTCTGACCAAATAGTGAACGGGTGCTGGAAATAGATCATCTGAAGACAGGTCAGTTTTACCCTACAAATGACTGGGCGTTGCTACGGAAAACCAGCTCAAATCGAGAGGAGCCGCAGACACTTTGGTTCACGTACCAGGCTGATAAGCCAAGGGCGCGAGGCTACCATGTGGAGGATTGCGACCGAACCCTTGTAAGCCGCAATCCCGCCCAAAATCTCAGCACCACTGCAATGGGAGGCTCCTACATGCTCGGGACCTGGGGCTTGCGCCCCAGCCCTATCAGGTAGAGCCACAGTAAGAGGCCCTGTCGCCCGCAAGTCAAAGCGGGCGGACAACTGCTTGATACTCACCCTATACGGCGATGGGGTGCGAAAAAACACCAACCAAAGACTTAGTACCTGGTCGGGGTGTCGAAAACAGTAAAGCAGCCACCTCACTGTGAACTGTCAAGACTCAACCACCGACCATGAGAGTTGTCCGCACACCAGGCGAACAACATCTCTGTGACATTACCAGGCTTGTCCTCTGGCTGAATGCACTCCGGCTACGATATCTACCTCTGTACGTTATCAGCCATATAACTATCATACTGGACGCAGAAGAGATGCAGACCAGCGGACATTGCACACCTGCCCCACTGTGTCAACACCCCAGGTGGCGGGGAATGCTAGGCGTACCATCCCTGCATAGAAGCCAAGAAAATAAAGGGAAAAAGAGACACCCCACTCAAATGCAAATGCTACGTTTCTGGCAGGACGTGACGATCCTGGGATACAGACACACTGGACTGCCTCTCTTCCGGGTAAACCAGTTCATCTCATATATCACATATCATCATTGCACCCTATAGACACGAGTAGTGAAGACTCGATAGTCTGGTAAGACAACTTCCATAGGAGAGAAAACTCTGATCGTAAACAACTGCTGCCTTGCAGATAGGCTGGGGACAGCCAAAGGCTAAGGAGGGCATCCCTACAGAAACGCCTGTTGAAATCGGATGCACGGGGCCGCAAGCCTAACAAAACAGTGCAACGTAAATCACAGTATGATGGCAGTACAACCTATTCGAAAAACGTATGGCGCTCATCCTGAGGAGACCCGCCAGGCAGCGATAGCGCCGGGCCTCACGCCTCGAAGGGGCCCACCCTTGACTACTGGTGGTCACCCACCCATGTGTCGTGGAGTCAAGGCACATGGCTATGGGGTAACGTCTATTGGCCAAAACTTCAAGACCCTCAGAATATTACAGTGGAATGCGGAGGGAGTCATTAACAAAAAACTTTCCCTAACACACCACCTGCATGAAGGTAAGATTGACGTGGCATGTATCCAGGAAACGCACCTCAACAATAACCATAAATTCTCAATCAGAGGATACCAGACCTTCCGTCTAGATAGAGAAGGCCACAAAGGAGGGGTCCTGATACTGACCAGAAACAGCATACCGAGTAGCGCGGTACCTGTCAATCACACCGGACAAGCAGAAATTGTAGGAGTTGACATAATGGCTCAAGAGACGAAGCTCCGCATTTTCAATCTGTACGGACCACCAAACAGAGACCTATCGCTCTCGAGTATGGAGGTCAGAGACTCCAACTGCATAGTAGTTGGAGATTTCAACAGCCACTCGGAGAGATGGGGCTACTCTGACACAGACAGCAGAGGTGACGAAGTGGAAGATTGGGAGATAGATGCAAATCTCTCCCTAATCAATAGGCCGGAGGATAGCCCTAGCTTCTATTCAAGAACATGGCATACCACCTCGACTCCAGATTTGGCCTTCTCCACACAGGACATACACTATAAAATAGACCGCCAGGTGCTAAACCAACTGGCAGGTAGCGACCACAGGCCGATCAGGCTAACCATTGACATGGAAGTAGGCCCACAGGAAACAAAACCGCTCCCACGTTGGAATTACAAACGAGCCGACTGGGACAGATTTGCAATCCTGACAGATGGGCTGTGTGAAACCATCAACACACGAAACACCAAAATGAAGCCCATGGTAGAGAGCCTAAGCAAGGCAATAATGCAAGCCGCCACTGAAACCATCCCAAGAGGAGCTAGGAAAAACTATAAGCCCTACTGGAATGATGAGTTACAGAAAGTGGAAGATGCAGTAACAAATGCTAGGAACGTGGCAGAACGTGAAAAATCCATGGAGGCAAACATCGCCCTCAAAGCCGCCACGGCGAAGTACAAACACACTCTCAAGCAAACAGCAAGAGAAAGTTGGAAAAATAAAACGGAAAGTTTAAACCTGGACAAAGAAGGGAACAAGCTATGGAAGCTAGTCAGAGCCATGAACGACGAAACCCCGTCAAATAAACAAATTACTATCAAGCAGGGCGAGAACTTGATCACAGGTAAGAAAGCCGCAAACGCCTTTGTCGATCACTATGCCAGAGCAAACCACATCGAGGTCCCTGCAGATAAGCATACAGACATTAGCGAAGAGCTAAAGAGACACGAAAACATAAATACGGCTCCTGAAGAGCACATGATGGCCAAACTAACCATGCGCGAAATGGAAGAGGCTATGAGAACACTAAAGAAAAGGAAATCTCCCGGAAAAGACGGGATAACAAACGAAATGCTGATGGGGCTGGGCCAAACAGCGAAGAAAAAACTACTATCAGTCCTGAACCAAAGCTGGAAAAGGGGTATTGTACCCCAGGCATGGAAGGATGCAATACTGGTACCAGTACCAAAAACAAAAAAGGATAAAACAGATCCGAATGGATACAGGCCCATAAGCCTACTGAGCTGTGTCGGCAAGCTGATGGAACGGATGATAAACACCAGACTGATGTGGCATCTGGAAGAAAAACGAATTCTAATTCCACAGCAAGCCGGCTTTAGACAGCACAGATCCACTGAGGACCAGGTCATCCTCATAGCCCAGGAGATAGAAGATGCCTACCAGGCACAGAAGCACACAGTAGCTGTTTGGGTGGATCTGGAAAAGGCATTTGACAAAGTCTGGAAGGACGGACTTAGAGTCAAGCTGAGAAGAAGTGATGTCTGTGGGAAGATGTACAAGTGGATCAACCACTACCTCAAACAAAGAACGGCCAGAGTCCAAGTACAAGGGCAGATGAGCAAAAAGGTGACACTCGAGCAGGGAGTACCCCAAGGGGGAGTACTGTCACCCACACTCTTTCTGGTATATATAAACGATATTACAGAGAATATACCAAGAAGAGTCCATAGCTCAATGTTTGCAGACGATCTGGCTATGTGGACCTCTGAAAAGAATCTCACCATAGCAAGAAATCGGATGCAAACGGCCCTAACATCGCTGGAAGAGTGGGCGAACTCATGGCTGGTCAAAATAAACGAGGAGAAAACCACGTGCACAATATTCTCGCTCTCATTAAAACCCCAAAGTACCAAATTAAGCCTAAATGGCAAAATCCTGCAGCCAAACGACAACCCAACCTATCTGGGAGTCACATTTGATCGGCGCATGACATGGAAAAGTCAGATTGAGAGAAACCGAATGAAAGCCAGAGAAAGAATGGCGATCATGAGGAAACTTGCTGGCACAAGCTGGGGAGCAGACGAAAGCATACTAAAGAAACTGTACACTGGAAGAGTGAGACCAGTTCTCGAGTATGGCATTGCGGCATGGACAACAGCAGCGAAGGCGAACTTCGATAAAGTTAACAAACTTCAAAACCAAGCCATGAGAATTATAACAGGTGGCATGAAGTCAACGCCAATTGTAGAACTTGAAAAGATTACAAGACTGCAATCCATGACCGATAGAAGAGACTGCAGAGCCCAGCTGCAGTCAGAGAAACTCCGAAGACTGACGGACCATCCAATGTACCAGAGACTAAACAATCTGGGAAATGGGAAACTGAAGCGGAGAAACTTTGCAGAAATAGCCAAAGCAAAGATGCACGAAGATCCCATAAACGCACTAACAACACCAAAACCCATCACTACTGTACGAAAACCTACTTGGAGGCAGGATATATTTCCAGAGGTGGTAGAAAATATACCAGGTATTGCAAACAAAAACTGCCAGAGTGAGAAAGAAAGGAGAGACACTACCCTAAGCTTCATAACGAAAAGCTACCCAAGCATGGACTGGACCCATGCATACACCGACGGTTCTGTAACAAACACTACACAGAACGGAGGGGCAGGAGCATTCCTGAACCTACCAAATGGCAGAAAAATAACACTGTCATTCGCTACTGGTAAGTACACAAGCAATTTCAGAGCAGAGGCAGAGGCACTGAGGGCGGCAGTGGAAGAAATGGTAACACACAGTGAAAATGAGAGCCATATAGTCTTGCTGACAGATGCTCTCGAAGTAGTCACAGCGCTAAAAAGCCAGAAGAACACTGAGCTTAATGACTTAAGAGCAGCACTCTGCAAACTGTGCCAGCAGTCCGCACCAAAAAGGGTGGTGGTACAGTGGGTTCCGTCACACTGCAACATCCAAGGCAACGAGGAGGCAGACAGACTGGCAAAAGAAGGTGCAAGGCTACCACAAACAGATACCAGTATGACGTACGAAGAGTCAAAACGGCTTATCAAAGCCAGATACATGTCCAAATGGGAAACCGAACATACTGGTTACACCAAAAACGATGCCTATTACCAGTTGAACAGAAGAGAGCAGGTCGTTGTCTTCAGACTTCGCACTGGCCACAACAGACTGAGGTACCACCTATTCAACAAACTGAAGATAGGGTGTACCGACGAATGCCCGTGCGGTACTGGTAAAATGACCACTGAACATCTGCTGCAGAACTGCCCGACATACGAGGATCAGAGAGAGCAGATGTGGCCATTGCCAGTGGAACTGCAAGACAAGCTGTATGGTAGTGGCGAGAGTCTCAGGATGACCGCTGCTTTTTTCGAAAAAATAATGGTTACTGTCTGACTGTGTACGCAGAAGAAGAAGAAGAAGGACTTAGAGTCAAGCTGAGAAGAAGTGATGTCTGTGGGAAGATGTACAAGTGGATCAACCACTACCTCAAACAAAGAACGGCCAGAGTCCAAGTACAAGGGCAGATGAGCAAAAAGGTGACACTCGAGCAGGGAGTACCCCAAGGGGGAGTACTGTCACCCACACTCTTTCTGGTATATATAAACGATATTACAGAGAATATACCAAGAAGAGTCCATAGCTCAATGTTTGCAGACGATCTGGCTATGTGGACCTCTGAAAAGAATCTCACCATAGCAAGAAATCGGATGCAAACGGCCCTAACATCGCTGGAAGAGTGGGCGAACTCATGGCTGGTCAAAATAAACGAGGAGAAAACCACGTGCACAATATTCTCGCTCTCATTAAAACCCCAAAGTACCAAATTAAGCCTAAATGGCAAAATCCTGCAGCCAAACGACAACCCAACCTATCTGGGAGTCACATTTGATCGGCGCATGACATGGAAAAGTCAGATTGAGAGAAACCGAATGAAAGCCAGAGAAAGAATGGCGATCATGAGGAAACTTGCTGGCACAAGCTGGGGAGCAGACGAAAGCATACTAAAGAAACTGTACACTGGAAGAGTGAGACCAGTTCTCGAGTATGGCATTGCGGCATGGACAACAGCAGCGAAGGCGAACTTCGATAAAGTTAACAAACTTCAAAACCAAGCCATGAGAATTATAACAGGTGGCATGAAGTCAACGCCAATTGTAGAACTTGAAAAGATTACAAGACTGCAATCCATGACCGATAGAAGAGACTGCAGAGCCCAGCTGCAGTCAGAGAAACTCCGAAGACTGACGGACCATCCAATGTACCAGAGACTAAACAATCTGGGAAATGGGAAACTGAAGCGGAGAAACTTTGCAGAAATAGCCAAAGCAAAGATGCACGAAGATCCCATAAACGCACTAACAACACCAAAACCCATCACTACTGTACGAAAACCTACTTGGAGGCAGGATATATTTCCAGAGGTGGTAGAAAATATACCAGGTATTGCAAACAAAAACTGCCAGAGTGAGAAAGAAAGGAGAGACACTACCCTAAGCTTCATAACGAAAAGCTACCCAAGCATGGACTGGACCCATGCATACACCGACGGTTCTGTAACAAACACTACACAGAACGGAGGGGCAGGAGCATTCCTGAACCTACCAAATGGCAGAAAAATAACACTGTCATTCGCTACTGGTAAGTACACAAGCAATTTCAGAGCAGAGGCAGAGGCACTGAGGGCGGCAGTGGAAGAAATGGTAACACACAGTGAAAATGAGAGCCATATAGTCTTGCTGACAGATGCTCTCGAAGTAGTCACAGCGCTAAAAAGCCAGAAGAACACTGAGCTTAATGACTTAAGAGCAGCACTCTGCAAACTGTGCCAGCAGTCCGCACCAAAAAGGGTGGTGGTACAGTGGGTTCCGTCACACTGCAACATCCAAGGCAACGAGGAGGCAGACAGACTGGCAAAAGAAGGTGCAAGGCTACCACAAACAGATACCAGTATGACGTACGAAGAGTCAAAACGGCTTATCAAAGCCAGATACATGTCCAAATGGGAAACCGAACATACTGGTTACACCAAAAACGATGCCTATTACCAGTTGAACCGAAGAGAGCAGGTCGTTGTCTTCAGACTTCGCACTGGCCACAACAGACTGAGGTACCACCTATTCAACAAACTGAAGATAGGGTGTACCGACGAATGCCCGTGCGGTACTGGTAAAATGACCACTGAACATCTGCTGCAGAACTGCCCGACATACGAGGATCAGAGAGAGCAGATGTGGCCATTGCCAGTGGAACTGCAAGACAAGCTGTATGGTAGTGGCGAGAGTCTCAGGATGACCGCTGCTTTTTTCGAAAAAATAATGGTTACTGTCTGACTGTGTACGCAGAAGAAGAAGAAGATATGCAACATTTAGGAGTTTTCTATGGCACCTCCTTCCTATTGCATGTATTCTGCCCTGGATATCTGCTGTAATGGTCCAGGTCTCGCAGGCATACAGAAATAGTAATCGCATCAAAGATCGCATTAGTCTAACTTTTATGCCGAGGGCGAGCCGCTTGTCTTGCCATATAGGTTTCAGCCTCGTAAGAGCTTATGTTTTTTGTGCTATTCTTGCAAAGACCTCTGGCTGCGATCCGTCTTTACTGATCACTGATCCCAGATACTTGAAAACGTTGAACCACCTGAAGCTCCTGACCATTTGCCTCTATTACAGATTTAAACCATTCTATGTTTTTAGTGATGAGCTTTGTTTTATCATCATTTATTTCCATACCAAAACCCTGGGCCACTATATCCAATCTACCAATCAACACCTGGAGTTCCCTTTCCTTAATTGCCGGACTCAAAACCAAGAACACCCTACACCCTTTCACACGAATCCTAAAAATGGTCTATCTCCACACGACCATATCTCAAAACGAAATTGTCGTTTCTTAGGCCAGTTTCACGTTGAACGATACAATTTAGGCGAGTTTCACGTTGAACGATGCAATTTAGGTCAGTTTCAAGTTGAACGATACAATTTAGGCCAGTTTCACGTTGAACGATGCAATTTAGGCCAGTTTCACGTCGAACGATACAATTTAGGCCAGTTTCACGCTGAACGATACAATTTAGGCCAGTTTCACGTTGAACGATACAATTTAACACTTGTCAAAACCTATTAACGATCCCATTTTTAAGGAAGTTCAGCCCCTTGGCTACCTATATGGACATCCTGAGAACTTGTTAATGTACTTCTGAAACTTGTGTTCTTAAAAAGTGGCCACATTTAATCTAGAGATGCCGCACAGGCCATCTGAAATAAAGGTCTTTGAAAACCATCTTAAATCTGGTTGATGTCTTTGAAAGCCAGCTGAAATCTGAAGTACAGATCTTTGAAAGCCTGCTTAAATCTGAAGTACAGATCTTTGAAAGCCAGCTGAAATCTGAAGTACAGATCTTTGAAAGCCTGCTTAAATCTGAAGTACAGATCTTTGAAAGCCTGCTTAAATCTGAAGTACAGATCTTTGAAAGTCACCTTAAATCTGAATTTGAGGTCTTTGAAAGCGATATTAATTCTGGAGTTGAGATCTCTGGAAACCACATTAAATCAGAAGAAGCCACTGTAAGCCACCTTAAATCTGGTGGAAGACTCTAAAAAGATCATTCAATCTGAATTAATTTCTGAAAGCCACTTTAAATCTGAAGTGGGTGTCTCTAAGAGCCACTTTAAATCTGAAGTAAAGCCATAGAAAGCCATTTAAAATTTGAAATAGAGATTTTTGAAAACCACCTTAAATAGGAAGTGGAGGTCTCTGAAAGCCACCTTAAATGTGAAGTCGAGGTCTCTGAAAACCTTCTTTAATCTGAAGTAGAGGTCTCTGAAAGCCATCTTTAATCTGAAGTAGAGGTCTCTGAAAGCCATCTTAAATGTGAAGTCGAGGTCTCTGAAAAACCATCTTTAATCTGAAGTAGAGGTCTCTGAGAGCCGTCTTAAATGTGAAGTGAAGGTCTCTGAAAACCATCTTAAATCAGAAGCGGTCTCTGAAAACCATCTTAAATCAGAAGAGGTCTCTGAAAACCATCTTGAATCTGAAGTAGAGGTCTCTGAAAGCCCCCTCAAATGTGAAGTCGAGGTCTCTGAAAACCTTCTTTAATCTGAAGTAGAGGTCTCTGAAAGCCATCTTAAATGTGAAGTCGAGGTCTCTGAAAAACCATCTTTAATCTGAAGTAGAGGTCTCTGAGAGCCGTCTTAAATGTGAAGTGAAGGTCTCTGAAAACCATCTTAAATCAGAAGCGGTCTCTGAAAACCATCTTAAATCAGAAGGGTTCTCTGAAAACCATATTAAATCCGAAGGGGTCTCTGAAAACCATTTTGAATCTGATGAAGAGGTATCTGAAAAGCATCTTGAATTTGAAGTCGAGGTCTCTGAAAACCATCTTAAATCAGAAGGGATCTCTGAAAGCCATCTTGAATCTGAAGTAGAGGTCTCTAAAAACCACCTTGAATCGGAAGTAGAGGTCTCTGAAAACCATCTTGAATCTGAAGTAGAGATCTCTGAAAGCAACAATGAATTTGAAATGGAAGTCTCTTAAAGTCACATTTTAATCTGTAGTAGAGATCTCCAAAATTCACCTAAACCCGATAACCTGCCCCAAAATCATAATTCACATACTGACAGTTCTTGTTACGCAGGCATCATCGCCTCGCGCCAATCATTATATTATCTTAACGTCCACCTAAACGTGAACACAAACATCTTCCTGAAGTTAGAACTCATTCTCAAATAAATGAAGATATTGGCAGTAGAATTAACAGCCTCGAACAGCCAGACAATAACTGCCAGAGTGTTGAAGAGATTATTGAATGCACCAGAAATACTAACCTCTTTCTCAAAGTTTGCGGCAATTATCATGATAATAGCGGGAAAGTAGCAGACGATAAATGTAACAGAAATAAAGACGACCATAATTACAGCTTTCTTGTCTTTAGTTGACGGGATATTCCGTTTAGATGCTGTGGCGAGTGAATTTCGCCATTTTGTACTCCTTTCTAATTTGTGGACCAAAACAGTAGTAAAAATGGCCACAATGCTAAATACAGTACATTGCAAAACGCTGTTGACCAATGCCATTACGCGTATAATGAATTTAGCTTCTGGGGCATAAAGAAGGCCAAATACTGTTCGGTTTTTGGCCAGGTTAAATTTGTGACCAAAGTTTGTTGTAATGAATACTGGAGCCACGTCTGCTACCATGATGGTAAAGATTGCGATGTTTATGGTTTTCGTTCTGTTTGATGTCAGCATGTTACGAACTTTCAAAGGAAAAGCGACACACAGATATCGCTCAATGGTAACGAAGGATGTCAGTAGTCCTATGACACGTATTAAGTAAAAGTGAGGCCATGACGAGGTCAGCTGTTTGATCTCCAAAATCTCCAGGTCCTGTAATCGATGAATCATCAAGGGATTTTGACAGATGGTTCCCCAAAGGATAGTCACGAGAGCCCCAGTATTAGCGACAGCAATACTAAGTAATGTGATATTGGTCGTGTCCTTGAAACCTTGTTTGACGAAGACGATGATGTTGATAATGTTACAGATGATGCCGAAGAAACTGATGGATCCTAGGATGGTACAGGAATTGATGATGAGTATAATCATCAGGTCTTCGTCTCTGATGAGATCATATTTTATGTCTGTAGTAAGATCAGAAGTAGTGGACTTATTCATTTTCGTTAGGTCAATATCTCCTTGCTAACACTGATTTCATTTTACAGGAGAAAAGTCACTGCAATGTAAATCGATTTTCATTAACAGATCTGATGTTAAATTGAAACTTATTTTTACTGTAAACAAATAATATAGGAAATCAGTGTGATGTTAGTAAATTGGCAAGAACGCAGAATGAAAGAGAAATGGGATGAGTTAGAGTATGTGGAAATGGTGTGTCTTCCCTGACTTTGGACTCTTCTCTTCTACCATGGGATGTGGTGGTCTTTTATCTTATTTGTGGCGTAACGTGTTTACATGATATGGAAGCCAGTCACAAGCACAATCTTCTTCAGTCTGACTGAAATGTATACTTGAAACTGAAAACGCAGAAGGGAACTTACGATAACACCTAGGCTTACTTGAATACTAGAGTTCTGGTTTCCAATCAGGGAAGGATGCCGGATGCCAGGTGTCCAAAAGCGACTTCTATCCGTGACTGTTCTTCACCATGAAGTACCATGATGATCCATGGGTGCTCTACAGATCATTTCTTTGTCTGGCGGCCACGCCGGTGGTTGAAAAAACATTCTCGTTCATCTATTGTCATGTGGACCACGTGGCGGGCCCATCTACTGTCAATGATACGGGCCACATGGCCGTCATACTGACCACATGGCCGGCCCATCAATCGTCAGTCATACGGACCACATGGCAAGCCCATCTACTGTCAGGGAAACGGACCACATGGCCAGCCCATCTATCGTCAGTCATACGGACCACATCGCCAGCCATCTATCGTCAGTCATACCGACCACATGACCAGCCAATCGTCTGTCAATGATACGGACCACATGGCCAGCCCATCTATCGTCAGCCATACGGACCACATGACCGGCCCATCTACCGTCAATCATGTGCGCCACATGGCGGGCATATCTGTACTGTCCCACTGACCCAGAGTGGACCATATCCCGTAACTTTGTTTGGTCGCGAGTGTCGCTATTTAGGATGTGGACCTTTGGGGAGATATTTCCGACTCTTCGTTCTATTACTACTCCGGTAATACGGAGCTTCTCTGCATCTGATTTGAGTAATCTCTAAACCCCAAACCTATGTACCATTGCTGGAATAAACATGCCATTGAAGGTGTGAGCCCTGGCTTTGACGTCCGTCAAATGATTGAGGATTGCTTTGTTTGAAGCTGAAGCAGCCCACGACTCTCCTACATGAGATCTCCTAATCAAGGGTGAGGTTGTTGTTGATGTCCTGGCTTGGACAGACATACACATTGACATTTTCGATATGCTCATTTTCTTATCGCAGTTCCCCCATAGCGTAGAAATTGTTCAGTAGAAAATGAGTCTACTTTCTAATTATGTCCAGGCCCACCTCCTTGCTTGCTACATTCAGCTCATTTAGGCTTTTATTCGGCGTCTGCAATTCTGTGGCTGAAGATCACTGTCGTCCCCATAACGTAGATGTGAGATCATCTCGCCATCTATGTTGACATCTCGATCCTGCCAGTTTAGAGACATAACAACTTCTTTAAGTGCAGGTGTAAAGAGGTTTGTGGAGATGTTATCTCTTTGTTTATACGCTAGGCGTACTTTTCTTTGATAACGTGATTCCTTAAGGCATTTACCATTTCAATTATTTTAACAATATTAAAAGCCTTTTTGTAGTCTACAAACACAATTTATGAAAAGGCATTCAAACTTTGACTGCATCAACATGTTGATTGTGTGGAGGTGGTCATAGGTTGAGTAACTCTTCCTGAAACATGTCTTCTCAGGCGGTTCGTTCTCTTCTAGTTGTTTTTCTAAAATGCAGGTAATGCGTTTCGTCAACAGTTGATAAATAATTGATAGCAAACAGATTTGGCGGTAGTTCGACATAATTTCTGTGTAATCTTTTTCGTGCATCAGGATTGTCTTCGATCATTTCCACTGGTCTGGAATTTGTCTTATATGACGGCAGATGTTGAAAAGTTTTGCCAATTGGTAGGCAAGGGTATTTGCCAGACTGAAGCATTTCTGCAGGGATTTCTTCTAGACCGGACGATTTGCGTGACTTTAAGTGTTGGATCCCGTGCTACATATATTGTGTACTGGCTCGGGATGTATATTTAGTGGTTTATTGGTGACTGCTGTCTTTGATGGGAAGAGACTCGAGTATAACTTTATGCATTTTTTCTCGATTTGCATTCTTTCTGTCAATATTGTACCACTTTATTTCTTCAAAGCTGTCATGATGCTCTTCTTTTTTTTTTAGTGTCTTCCTGGATTCTATGATACTACGCCTTGTCTCGGCAGCCTTTATCAGACACTGTAAGCTATACTGCTCATATTTTTCTTTGAGCTTGTGTCTTATCTCCTTGTTAGGTATGCAGAGAAGACGATTCTATCAGGCGCATCTCTGATATTGAGCTTCATTCTTCTTCTTCTTCCTCGTTCATCTTCAGACCTCCACTTCAATAATTCTAACGAATGCTCGAATGTTGCAGTGGGCTGGTATCCACTGGACTGTGCTTTTTTTGAAGCACTGGGACAGGCGTTCTAGCTTGTCGGCCTGAGCACCGAGTTCATTTGTGTGCTGGTTCTTGAGCGCCGTTAACACTGCGAAGGCGTCTCTAAAAATGACCACTTGTATTTCTGCCTGCTCCTTATGATCTATAAGGGTTTCAGCTGCTTGTCTCAGGCCACTGGATTGTGAAGATTGTGCATCGCAGCAAAGATCATCAAGCGATCATGTCTATCATTTCGCTGTCTTATGACAGTCTGTCTCAGAAGATTACGTTTTTCCGTTTCAACCAGACACGTTCGTTAAAATCTCCAATGATGATTTTAGTCGAGAGGTAGAGATGTAAAGATGCCGGGCTAGATTCCGATGCGCTCCAGTCGACCCGGCTGTAAGGGAGTAGAGGCTCACTTTTAGGGAAGGAAAGGCAGCTAGGAAGAGAACTGGCAACTCCTGCCCACTAAAAATCAAAGCTCACGTTTTGTTCAAAAGAAGTATCTAACACTTCATCCCAGCCAGCAGTGTCTGATGTGTGGCTGCCTCTTATATTAGCCATTGCTCTCGAGGATGAAGTGGTGTGACGTCAGCGAACGAGGTATAAGTTTGTCAGACATGACGTGATTAAATTCTTACCTTTATGCATTTTTTAGGTCAGGTACTAATTGACAGCTACTTAAATAGCTGTGATGGTAAACGTGAATAAAATACCACTACTTTTATCATGTCTTCACTTATTCACGCGGAGAGCAAACACAAGTCCCTCGCTTCTGGAGTTAAGCTACAACCCACGCTTGTCCTTGTCGTTGGCAACGATCCGATTGGAAGACGATGTGAGCCTGAGAGTTTGTTGGGGCACTTCAGTCAAATAGGTCAAGCTGGTTTCTTACGGTCAGCTCAGGTAACCTTCCACCATGGAACAAATGGACACAATTTAGCACAAAGTACTTTATAGCTTAAACTGATTATAAGGTTTGCGCTGTAGTGTTTTGATAATTTCGTTTAATTGTTTGAATGTAAATTAGAAGGTTTCTGGTTTTGTTTGTCTTTTCTTATCCTCTAACAAAAATGTATTAATGAGCTAGGAAAGTAAGGAATAAAAAATTATCTATTAATTATCTGGTTCACCGTTAGTCAGATGTATTATTTGTTCACATGGGAAAATCGTTAGTTAGAAAAATTAATGAATGATACGACGAGAGTATATCACAAACAAAAGGAGTTAGCTCTTGGCGAGGTTAAGTTTGTGAGGTTTTATAAAAGATTACTTCCCTTTTTGTGACTTAATTAAAATGCGTTAATTTTTGTAAACATAATTGTTGCAGAGAAGTCAGACGCTTTTTTGGCGTTTTCAATGTTTAAATAAATGATTTTATTGATCTAGCAAACAATTATCAGAACTGTGAACCATGACAGGATAACCGAATAGTCTTCAGAAAACAAAGGTAGAATGGAAAATAATAATTTCTGTTTCTAAGAGTCGACGTCACTGCACTTCGGGCATACCCATAGGTGCTGAGTCTCTCTCATCAAATGGCGTAATGTATGGATACTGATGGTCCTTGTAGCTCGCTGGTTGTATACTCTCCTGCGCCGTCCTCTCATGCGCCCCACGGAAAAGAATGGTAACTTGTTGCAAAAATCAAACATGGAAATGGGATCAAGATGCTGAGCAGCGCATGAGCTGCAGCGGTCAGCGACCCATAGCTGATTGCTAGCGTCAGGGCCAGTGAACAAGAGCTGCCAAGACCCTTCTACACCTCCACGCGGTGATCCTGGATAACAGGCTGCAGCAGGGCAGACTGGATAAGGAGAAGGGATCGAAGAGGGAATGCTAACCTGGTACTCAAAAAATGCTTGAGTGTTGGACCGAAAGGTGCAAATATCGCAGCCAAGCTGTAAACTACGACACAACGCATTCCGTTCTCTGGACTACTTTCTGCTACTTACTCTTTCAGGGTTTGGTAGTGGGAGATTGAGAATGAACGAAGAAGAAGAAGAAGAAAAACATGGACATATTTGGTTAATTATTTTTTGTGCGATGAAGGAGTGAGACGAGGAGGCTTTATGTTATTTTGCTTTTATTTTTGTTACATCTGAAGATACAAAATCTTCAGATCGATCGAAAGAATTCAAAAACTAAACAGGAAAGGGAGGATTTCAAACAATTACCTTAAGATTAAACTGAGAAAGAATTGGGGGATCTTCTTCTTCTTCTTCTTCTTCTTCTTCTTCTTCTTTCGTTCTCAATCTCCCACTACCAAACCCTAAAAGGGCTTAAGTAGCAGAATGTAGTCCAGAAAACGGAATGCGTTGTGTCGTAGTTTACAGCTTGGCTGCGATATTTGCACCTTTCGGTCCAACACTCCGACTTCAGTAAGCAATTTTGTTAGTACCAGGTTAGCATTCCCTCTTCAATCCCTTCTTCTTAGCCAGTCTGCCCTGCTGCAGCCTGTTTTCCAGGATCACCGCGTGGAGGTGTAGAAGGGTCTTGGCAGCTCTGGTTCGCTGGCCCTGATGCTAGCAGTCAGCTATGGGTCGCTGACCACTGCAGCTCTTGCGCTGCTCAGCATCTTGATCCCGAATTGGGTGATCAAATAACATTGTCTCTACAGCATTAAAAAAATGTACTTGATGAGTAAACACCAAGACAGTTTCTTTTTGGCTAAAAATGGTTATTTGCAAGACTGAAATTTGTTGAGAGGTAAATGTTGTTGTTGTTTGTGAATGTCCACAAAGAGTAGGTTGTCTTTTGTAGGCCCTGAAAAGTATGTTAAGTGGCTAGTTACAGCAGCTCTCCTCACATTTCGTGCGTGCTGGTGAAGGTGGATCGGGGTCCTCCAAACGGTTGTGCTATGCTTAGCTTCATCTGCGTGTCACTAACTTCTACGGGGATCCCGTCGATCCCTGACCTCGTTAGCCAGGCTGCCATGTAAACAGCCCTTTCCAGGGAGAGCTACTAGGAAGTGGAGGTGAGGGTCTTGGCCAGTATATTTTGCCTGACCCTAACTAACATGTCTGATCAGTATATTTTGCCTGAGCCTGACTAACATGTCTGATCAGTATATTTTGCCTGACCCTGAATAACATGTCTGATCAGTATGTTTTGCCTGACCCTGGCTAACATGTCTGATCAGTGTATTTTGCCTGACCAGATGTTAGAGGTAAATGTTGTTGTTGTTGTTGACTGCCCATAACTAGCAGGTTTACTATTTTGTGCATCCTGAAAAGGATGTTCAGTGACGCTTTGTTGTAGCTTTCTGCACATCCCGAGCGTGCTGATGACGAAGAGATGTCATGCTTTGATTACGAAGCAGATGTCTCAAATAGCCACCTTGAATTAAAGTAGAATATCAGAAAACCACCTGAATATAAAGCAGATGTCTCAGATACCCAACTTAAATTAAATTAGAGAATCAGAAAGCCACCTAAATATAAAAAGTAGAGGTTTGACATTGCTACCTAAATGTAAAGTAGAGGTCTTCGAAAGCCACATTTAGCTGGTGTAACTTACTCACTAAACTTCAAGCCTGCCACGCATGCTCATTACATTAATGTAAAATCCACATGAACGTGGACACAAACATCTTTCTGAAGTTTGAACTCATTTTCAAATAAATGAAGATATTGGTAGTAGAATTAACTGCCTCGAAAATCCATACAATGACATCGAGAGTGTTGTAGAAATTCTTGTTTATCCTAGAAACACTTGTTTCTTTCTCAATGATAGCCGCGAATAAGACAACGGTGGCTGGAAAGTAGCAGACAATGAAGTTAACAGATATAAAGACAATCATAATTTCAACTTTTGTACCTTTATGCAACGAGATTTTCCGTTTAGATGCCGTCAAATGTAAATTTCGCCATTTTGCGTATCTTTTTAAATTGTGCACCGAAAAGGTAGTAAAGAGAGTCATAAGAGGAATGATAGTATATTGAAAAAAGCTATTTACCGATACTAATATTAATTTATTAATTATTAATTATTAAAAATTAGTTATTAATTTTGCGTCTGAGGTGAAAATAAAACCAAATGCTGTTCGGTTTTTGGCTAAGCTAAATTTGTGGGAAAAATTTGTTGCAAAATAAATTGGAACCACGTCTGCTACCATGACAGCAAAGATGGCGAGGTTCACTATTATCGTTCTGTTTGGTGTTACCATGTTACGAACTTTTAAAGGAAAAGCGACACACAGATATCGTTCAATGGTAACGAGGCATGTCAATAATCCTATGACACGAACAAAGTAAAAGTGAGGCCATGACGAGGTCAGATATTTGATCTCTTGCATCTCCAGTCCTGAAATCTCTGAATCATCAAGGGATTTTGGCAGATGGTTCCCCAGAGGATTGTTACGAGAGCCTCATTATCAGGAACAGCAATACTAAGTAATGTGATATTGGTCGTGTCCTTGAAGCCCTGCTTGACAAAGACGATGATGTTGATAATGTTAAAGATGATGCCGAAGAAACTGATCAATCCCAGTATGGCACAGGAATTGATATTGAGTATAATCATCAGGTCTTCATCACTGATGAGGTCATATTTTTCGTCTGCAGTTACATCAGAAGTAGTGGACACATTCATTTTCGTAATGTTAATAATTCCTTGCTAACAATGATTTCTTATACTAGAGAGAAGTCACTATGTTGTAAATAGATTCTCAATAACAGATCTGACGTAAAACCTAAAGCTGTTTTCTGTAAACAAATAATATAGGAAATACAATGGCGTCATTGTGATGTTAGTAAATTATCAAGAACGGAGGATGGAAGAAAAATATCATAATGAACGGCAAATGGAAATGTATGTCTTTCTTTTACCATGCAATTATTGTTTGTGTGGCTTATAATATCTACGGAATTTGGTAGCCAGTCTCATACACAACCCTATTAGTATAACTTGACTTAGTACCTACACTTCTAACATAATGTTTTGATATCTTTGAATATTTCTCGTGTGGTCAAAAATTGTGATAGTACGGGGTAGCATACACAAACTACCTTCTGACGTCATTATTCCTTATCAATTGAGTTAGCTCAAGGTTATATCGAGTTTAGGACAGTATGCATGAGGATACTAACTTTGTTTTTATCCATGTACCTTTTATCTTTATCTTAGTTATAAATCAGATGAGATATGTTTTGTTCAATGTACCGATTTCACTTTTTACAGTTCAATACCAGATGAGATATGTTTTGTTCAATGTATGACTTACACTATTTACAGCTCCAAACCAGATTATGTATGTATGTTCAATGTACGGCTTACACTATTTACAGCTCGATACCAGATTATCTATGTATGTTCAATTAACGGCTTACACGATTTACAGCTCGAAACCAAATGATGTATGTTTTGTTCAATGTACGGCTTACACTATTTACAGCTCGATACCAGATGAGACATGTTTTGTTCAATGTACGGCTTACACTATTTACAGCTCGATACCAGATGAGATATGTTTTGTTCAATGTACGGCTTACACTATTTACAGCTCGATACCAGATGAGATATGTTTTGTTCAATGTACGGCTTACACTATTTACAGTTCGATACCAGATGATGTATGTTTTGTTCAATGTACGGCTTACACTATTTACAGCTCGATACCAGATTATCTATGTATGTTCAATTAACGGCTTACACGATTTACAGCTCGAAACCAAATGATGTATGTTTTGTTCAATGTACGGCTTACACTATTTACAGCTCGATACTAGATGATGTATGTTTTGTTCAATGTACGGCTTACACTATTTACAGCTCGATACCAGATGATGTATGTTTGGTTCAATGTACGGCTTACACTATTTACAGCTCGATACCAGATGAGACATGTTTTGTTCAATGTACGGCTTGCACTATTTACAGCTCGATACCAGATGAGATATGTTTTGTTCAATGTACGGCTTACACTATTTACAGCTCGATACCAGATGATGTATGTTTTGTTCAATGTACGGCTTACACTATTTACAGCTCGATACCAGATGATGTATGTTTTGTTCAATGTACGGCTTACACTATTTACAGCTCGATACCAGATGATGTATGTTTTGTCCAATGTACGGCTTATACTACTTACAGCTCGATACCAGACCCCTGCTTCCACACAGACTGCGCCAACACGGACTATAACCACAAACTGCCTAGCATGTTTAACTGTGCCTGCCCCCATGAACGGCCAACTAAGGAAGATACACTGGTCTAACGATTTAATACTAAACTCAAAAGTGTACGGAGCTAAGGAGCAGCTATAAGCAATGGCGGATTACTTCACGGACACTCGTCTGACAGTGTACGTATCAAACTAATGGATAATTCTCACTTGACGTGGTCTCTCCTCGTCTACCATGGAGTATGACGTTTTCTTCGATGGAGACTAACGTCAGGTCAGGCAAAATATACTGGTCAGATATGTTAGTCAGGGTCAGGCAAAATATACTGGTCAGATATGTTAGTCAGGGTCAGGCAAAATATACTGGTCAGAAATGTTAGTCAAGGCGCAGGCAAAATATTCTGATCAGACATGTTAGTAAGGGTTAGGCAAAATATACTGATCAGACATGTTAGCAAGGGTCAGGCAAAATATGCTGGTCAAACATGTTAGTCAGGGTCAGGCAAAATATGCTGGTCAAACATGTTAGTCAGGGTCAGGCAAAATATACTGATCAGACATGTTAGCAAGGGTCAGGCAAAATATGCTGGTCAAACATGTTAGTCAGGGTCAGGCAAAATATACTGATCAGACATGTTAGTAAGGGTCAGGCAAAATATGCTGGTCAAACATGTTAGTCAGGGTCAGGCAAAATATATTTATCTGACATGTTAGTCAGGGACAGATAAAATATACTGGTCAAGACCCTCACTCTGGCTTCCTAATAGCCGTCCCTGGAAACGGGCTGTTTTCATGGCAGTCTGGCTAACAAGGTGAAGGATCGACGTGATTTCCCTTAGTAGTGAGGGACACGCAGATGAAGCCAAGCACAGCACAACCGCCTGGAGAACCGAGGCCCACCTTCATCAGCACGCCTGGATGTAAGGAAAGCTACTGCAACCCGTCAATTAACGCCCTGTTCAGGGCGCACAAAAGAGTAACCTACTCATTATGGGCATTCGCAAACAACAACAACAACAACAACAACAACTACGATAGAGAGTACAAGTCTTGTAATCTTTTCTTGCGGCTTACAGTTCATCAAGATCGGGTAGCTATTCCCACGCACAACCTTCCCAATACATTTGTCAGTTACGTCAAATGTGTTCTTGTATAGAGCATCCGAGTAGTAAAAGGGTAGAGCTTTCGATGTTCACTGTCAAGATGCCAGGTTAGATCCTCGGTATCGTTATTCTCCAGTCTACCCAGTTGTAAATGGGTACCTGTCTCTTACTCATTGGGAGTGAAAGGCGGAATAGCAACCATGTCTCACTAAAATTACAAGCCGACGTCTAGTACAAAGAAGTTTCCAACACTTCATCCGTGACAGCAGAGTGACTATTTCTTAGACCAAAAGTAGGCATTGCTGTCAGGGAGGAAGTGTTGTGACATCATCGAACGACGTCTTATCTTGTTAGACTTGAACTAACACTTTCCTTCATTTGCGCACTGTATGCAGTTTGTAACTGTGAGTCAGGTACCAATTTACAGCTATTCGAGTTTTGACCCCGGTTTGACTGTGAAAATGCCCGAAAGGTTTAGCATAACTGGGAATTAAGCGTGAATAAAATACCATTCTTAGTTCTTAGTTCCTAATCGACCTGTATTTCTACATGGGCAAATGCCCATATGCACGTCGCAGCACTGGTTTGAGCTGGATGTAACCGGATAAAGGGCTTCCTGCCTAGCCGGCTAGGCTCGAGGAGCTAAATACTCCTCTGCGTTGGGACAAGCGCTTACAGGGAGTGGTTAACAAAGTTATAACTTAACCTTACGTCTTTATACTGGTTTAGAAGACTCTGAAGAGTCTGTATACAACTAGATTCATTTTCAAAACCTTGCTCTAAAAGCTCAATTTATTCTTAAATGCATTAACTGTCTCTGCCTCCACTACCTCCCTTGGCAATGCATTCCAAGCATTCACCACTTTCAGACTAAATAAAAATATTTCCTAAAATCTAATCTGGACCTCTCTTTAGTTAATTTGTATCTATGCCCTCTTGTTCTTGTAGGTGGCTGTATTAAAAACAAAAAATTGTTATAGTCTAATTTATCCATTTCTATGATCATCTTATAAACCTATCACCATGAATTCTTCTCTCTTCTAGACACTGTAGGCCGGTTTTTCTGAGTCCTTCAAAACCGCAATTCTAGAATCCCACTATCAGCTTTGTCGCTCTTTTTGTATTATGAATCCATCTTAATAGACTCAAACACTGAGGCAAAGTAGATCCGCAGCCTGTTATAAACCATTATACTTCTCTAAATAAACCACTTAACCATGCGCGGTGTTATGCCATGTCACACAGCTAGCCGCCTCTTACGACATACTCTCTGTGACACAGTAGTGATATTCTTGTCCTTGTTATACATAAAGACCACGGCAGACTACTCGGGGAAGAATATTTTTTCAAAACTATAATTATTTGAATCACATCTTTTCGTATCCAGACAAGCGGAGAGCAGACACACGCCTATCGCTCCTGAAGTTAACGATAACCCGTGATGGGTTATCGTCAGTTACGATTCGTTGTGAAGAAAATATCAACAAGGGTTTGACTAGCTCTATGTCCGCCAACAAGGTCAAGCTGGTCTTCATTGACCACCCCAGGGAGCACGGAAACCTTTCCCTTAGAGCAAAAAGGAATAGTTATTTCAAAGTAATGCATACATTAAACTCTTTTATATGGTAAAGTTATAGCGTTTTAATCATTTTGTTTAATTGTTGGACTAAAATAGTTAACAAGGTTTCATGTTTTGTTTCTCATTTCTAAGATACACAGAAAGTAACGCATCGGAATGTACCCATTAATTATCTGGTTCACTTGCTAGTCGAATCAATATTTGTTCTGAGGGGAAAATGCTTTAGAATGGCAAATCAATGATCGATACCACGATTTTAAGTACACGAAGAATATGAAAACAAAGAGTTATTCTACGCCTAGTCAAGAATGTGGGTGTTTACAGTAGATTACTTCCCCCTTTGTGACGTCATATGGATTACATTTATAGAAAACATAATTTTGGCGGGGAAGTCAAATGATAACTTATGTTGTTGTTGCATTTTCTAGTTTGAAATAAATGTTTGCATTGAGTAAAAGAATAATTAGTAGAACAGTTAACCATCAAAGGGTAATGGGAGAGTCGCCGGAAAACAAAGATAAAATGGAAAATGATGTGTTTATTCAATAGTAGGAAAATGTTACAATAATCAAACATGGAAATAATTGCTTGTTATATTTTACATGATGAAGGAGTGAGACGAGTATTTGTTTTGTTATCTGGCTTTTATTTTCTTAAATTAAAGCAAGCAAAATCTTCAAATTGATCGAAGGAATTCACAAAAACCAAAATGAAAGGAAAGGGAAATAACCGTCATAAAATGAAAGTTAAAAAGATGCTGTTTAGTAGACTGATCAATTAACATTTCCCTAGTTGTCCTGCCGGGTTTTTGTATATTACAAAGACA
This sequence comes from Ariolimax columbianus, assembly GCA_036924085.1. Taxonomy (NCBI): domain Eukaryota; kingdom Metazoa; phylum Mollusca; class Gastropoda; order Stylommatophora; family Arionidae; genus Ariolimax; species Ariolimax columbianus. The sequence goes on from JAVGWX010000012.1 coordinate 75,329,530, forward strand.
AGAATAGCACCACTGCCCCACAGAGAGTGTGTCGAAAAAGGCGACGACCATCTGTTTGACATTAAATAACATCGACCACGGTTAGCTGGTATGTTATGAGCAACATAGATGGTGTCTAACAGGCTGCGGGTCTACCTAGTGCTCGAGTTCATTAAGCCGGACTGATACATCGGTAAACCACCCTTCCCGGGACTTGTCCCAACGCCGATGATTAATAAAAGCTGCTCGAGTCTAGCCAGCTAAATTCTCCCCCCTGGCTACATCCAGCTCATACTAGAGCTGAGACTTGTTCATAGACATCTGACCCTTGAGAAGTTTAGATCGACTAGGAACTAAAATCAATTAACATGTTGATGAGTGCGTGGCAGAATGGTTTCCAATCCCGGTATGGCATATGTTGTTATCCTGTTGGGGGTGAAACAAACACAACACACGACGTGGCGACAGCTGTGGCGAAGCGGCCTGTAGTTCTCAGCCTATAACAAATTATCCCAGCAGTAAGAAATAATCGTTTTGACAGTTTTTTGTTAAAGAACGAGCGCCTCGAATCAGTAGACAGCTTCACGTACCTTGGTCGCTCTCTTTCCGGGGAAATTATTAATGACTGCGAGGTCAGTAACATAATCTCCAAGGCTAGTGCTGCCTTTGGAAGGCTGGGCAACAGTGTCTAGAATCGGAGGGGTCTTAGGTTTGATACGAAACTCAAAATCTACCAAGCCGTAGTGCTCCCCACCCTTATGTATGCCAGTGATACGTGGACTGTGTACAACAGGCATGTCAGTGAGACGTGGACCGTGTACAACATGCTTGCTAGGAAAATAAATCACTTACATACAAGGTGCCTCCGTAGATTGTTCAAAATAAAGTGTCAGGACACTGACACTGAGATCCTATTGAAGGCATAAATGCCGAGCATCCACACAATGTTGTAGAAGGTCCAGATCAGGTGGGCCTGCCACGTCGTGCGCGTTTTTTCACTTCTCTGTGTTGCAAGAGCTGCACTTCACCAAGCGTGACCTGGATCGATCTTCAGCTTCGTCTTCCCAGGATGTCAGATTCAGGTCCAGAGCCTTCACATCTTTGAACCTCAACTGTGGTCGGCCGACTGATCTCGTGCCATTTGTCAGCTGGCCATAAATGATATATTTGGGAATGCGGCCATCTTCCACGCAACGAACATGACCAAGTCATCGTAGTCTTCGCTGCCTACGTAGAGTGTATATGCTTGAAAGACCAGTGCAAGAGTGCACCTCTGCATTTGTCACTCTGTCTCTCCATGTAATTCCAAGAATGGATCGCAGGCGCCGTAGGCGGAAGGTGTTAAGCCTGTGCCCTTGTTTTGCATACGTTGCCCAAGTCTCGCTGCATATAGAACTGTGCTTACAACACATGCATTGTATACCTTGACCTTGGTTTTAATTGTCCAGTTCTGGTTTTTCCAAACAAGCGTTGTGAGTAGAGTAAATGTAGCAGCAGCTTTGACAATGTGGCTGTCTATTTCTGGGTCTAGGAAGATTTTGTCGTTAATTAGGGATCCCAGGTATGTGAATTGATGCACAGCTGCAAGTTCCTAATTATTGATGCTAAGACTAGTCGTGGCATTTATTTCCTGTCCAAAACATTTGTTTTGTTGAGACTTATTGTAAGACCAAAGTCTTTACAAGCATGGGAGAAGCGATCTGTCAATCTCTGAAGTTCCTGCTGACTGTGAGTGACAATTGCATCATCATCAGTGAAAAGCAAGTACGTGATGGTGATCTCCCTTATCTTCTTTTTGTCCTTGAGCCTTGCAAGGTTAAACAGCCTACCACCCGACCTAGTGTGAAGGTGGATTCCTTCATTTGTGTTACACATGTTTCAGTAACAGAGCAAAGAAGATTCCGAACAGTGTCGGGGCCTGAACACAGCCATGCTTAACATCACTTAGAATTCCAAATGGTTGTGATATGCTACCATCAAATTGTACTGTTCCTGTCATGCCCTCAGTGACCTTGAGTCGAAATAAAGACGTTACAATTCACTTGAAATGGGGCTTGGATCAGACCATATCACACTGGGCAAACTCATGTCCTCAGTCCATTTCATGAATTGACGAAGCATAAGGCTCGTTACAGTAGCCCGATGAACGCATACATTCCAGCTCCTTCCTCGTAGATGCCTTACCCAGATGGCATAACAATAACATAATCAGCAGTTCATAGTTCTGAGACCTTTGATATCAGAAGACGTTAGAGCGGACTGGGGTGCTACAGCGGACTGGGGTGCTACAGCGGACTGGGGTGCCACAGCGGACTGGGGTGCTAGAGCGGACTGAGGTGCTAGAGCAGACTGGCGTGCGAGAGCGGACTGATGTGCGAGAGGAAGGAGCAGAATTATGTACAACCAACGAGCTGCAGGAACCAGCAGTATCAACACGGTTCGTCCTTTACTGTCAGGGATAGATCACATATGCTATGCTCGGAGTTGATCGAATTCGATTCTTAGGCACAGAACAGAACAGAAGAGTTAACATTTTCGAAGATCAGTGAAGAAAATGAGAACTTACATATAGTATGCAGTGGCCCAGATGTTAGAATTCCAGTCCTTTTGTCAGGATACATGAATTCAAGTCTCAGTAAGGCTTAGGTATTTTCTATCGCGGTCTCAATAACATTCAACATTTCATACATTGTGTCTTCTGCAAGGGACATATCCTCTTGGTAAACCCAAAATACAAGAGCAATGGGATCATTAGTGTTGAAGAGTTTATTTCATTTAGTCAATAATCAACTGTTGTGTCTTGTGTTTACATGTTTATCGAATGTCCACAGTGGAAGGACAATCTAGACAGCAACAACTGAAATAATACCTCTGATTTCTGCTGAGATACCTCTGATTTCTGCTGAGATACCTCTGATTTCTGCTGAGATACCTCTGATTTCTGCTAAGATTATACCTCTGATTTCTGCTGAGATTATACCTCTGATTTCTGCCGAGATACCTCTGATTTCTGCCGAGATAATACCTCTGTTATATGTTATGAAGATTCGACATCAATGCACGTCGAACAGACCAATACATGGTCAGTTTCTTTCAGCAAAGGGCAAAGTGCATGGGCAGGTCTATTGTTTCATCAACTCTTGATTTGTACATACATTCTTGTTTCGTCCGCCCAGTCATCCTCTCCTGAATGTCGTCCGATGACACATGTTTAGCAGTAGTCTGTGTATTCATCATTCTTCGTCTTCTTCTTTTTCTTCTTCTTCTTTTTCTTATTCTCCTTCTTCTTTCTTCAACGTCCATTTTGAAACTTTTGCTACCAGCCATGGAAAGAGCTCTCCAAGTAGCAGTACGTTGCCCGGAGAACGGAATGCGTTGGGTCGCATTTTACTGCTTGGCTCCTATATTTATACCTGCAGGTCCGACAAATCCAGATTCAGCAGGTATTTCTGAAACCGGATTAGCCTTCTTTTTTCGATTCTTTTTCCCTAGCCAGTCTGCTCTGTTATAACCTGTTATCCAGAGGGTATCATATGCAGGTGTAGAACGGTCTTGGTAGTTCTAGTTCCATGTCCCTAACGCTAGCAGTCCGCTCTGGGTGGCTGACCGCTGCAGCTGATGCACTGTGACTCCCGATTTAAGATTTGGTCACTGATTATGTTAAACATAACTTTCTTATATATTTGGTGTCGTAAAAGGCGCCTCTAAGTAGATTGTAGATAACACAGCAATCGGGTAACCCATGGAAACAAACTATCCCGTCAAACATTCCTTTCACTTGAGAAACATTATGGATCATAAAATAAACTTCAGTAAACATGCACAGTGGATGACGTGTTGAGGGGGGAGGACAAGACAATTCGTGTGGTGGACGAACATTAGAAACATGATGTCTGACGTAGTGCCCAGGGCAGGGGAAGTAAATAAGTACTTCAATATGTTTGCCTATGTGTGCTTTGAAGAACATGATCTCAGATAGTCCTATGGAATGGACAACAGTCTAGGAGAGTAGACTTACATAAACAAACCCTTGAAGATGTGAGTCCTCCGTGTCTGTTATTCACCCAATTTGTGCACATCTGCTTCTGATTTAATTCGATCTTAGCGCCTACTTTACATGTTCAGAAAATCAGGAACCTCTTTGGAGCTGTTTTTTCGTCCCGTCTAAAAATAACAACACGACAATATTTTTCAAGAACTTTATTAACAGTCAATGTTCACACAGTCATACATCTACACACAATTATCGTTTTATTATATATATTCACTTGGCCATAAAGGTCCCTCGTAATATCACTCAAGGTATGTTTTACGTTGAACGCTACAATTAAACACTTGTCATAACCTATTTGACAAACATATACATTTTTTAGTTTTCAGGGCAGTATGTCCTTTTGTTACACATCGGGACATAATGATAACTTACAGGATGACTTCTGAAACATGATGTGATGATATCCTATAGCAGCCACCTTAAATCTGAAGTAGATATATCAGATAGCACTGTTAACTGGAAGTTTCAGATAAACATATTAAACATGAAACAGAGGTCTCTGAAAGTCTCCTTGAATATGAAATAGAGGTCTCCGATAGCCACTTTAAACATGGCTTGGCTTGGCTTCGTTCGTTCTCAATTTCCCGCTACCAAACCCTGACATGGGCCTAAGTAGCAGAATGTAGTCCAGAGGACGGAATGCGTTGTGTTGTAGTTTACAGCTTGACTGCGATATTTGCACCTTTCGGTCCAACACATCCGACTTCAGCAAGAATTTTTGTTTACAGGGTTAGCATTCCCTCTTCGATCCCGTCTCCTTAGACATTCTGCTCTGTTGCAGCCTGTTATCCAGGATCACCGCGTGAAGATGTAGAAGGGTCTTGGCAGCTCTGGTTCGCTGACCCTGACGCTGGCAGTCAGCTATGGGTCGCTGACTGTTGCAGCTCATGCGCTGCTCAGCATCTTGATCACACTTTAAATATGAAGAAGAAGTTTCTGAATAAACCCTTAAATTTAAATAAGAGTTCTCTGAAAGTCCCTGTAAAAAATCAAGTAGAAGCCTCAAATAGCTACTCAGAATATAAAGACGTGGTCTCAGATTTCTACTTTAAATCTGAAATATATGTTTCAGATAGGCACCTTACGCTGAAGTAAAGGTCTTAAATGTCCATCTTAAATCTGAAGTAAAGGTCTCAGATATTCACCTTAAATCTGAAGTGTAGGTATCAGATATCCATCTTAAATTTGAATAAGAGGTCTCAGAAACCGATCTTCTTCTTCTTCATCATCGTACGCAGTCAGACATCAACCTTTATTTTTTCGAAAAAAGCAGCGGTCATCCTAAGACTGTCGACCCTGCCATAGAGCTTGTCTAGTGTTGCCACTGGTGATGGCCAAATCTGCTCTATCTGATCCTCGTATGTCGGGCAGTTTTGCAGCAAATGCTCAGCGGTCATTTTCTCGGTACCACACGGGCATTCGTCAGTGCCACCTATCTTCAATTTATTGAATAGGTGGTACCTCAGTCTATTGTGGCCAGTGCGAAGTCTGAAGACCACGACCTGCTCTCTTCTGTTTAACTGGTAGTAGGCATCGTTTTTTGTGTAGCCAGTATGTTCGGTTTCCCATTTGGTCATGTATCTATCTCTAATAAGCCGTTTTGACTCTTCGTATGTCATACTAGTATCTGGTTGTGGTAGTCTTGCACCTTCTTTTGCCAGTCTGTCTGGCTCTTCGTTGCCTTGGATGTTACAGTGCGATGGAACTAACTGTACCACTACCCTTTTTGGTGCGGACTGCTGGCATAGTTGTCAGAGTACTGCTCTTAAATCATTAAGTTCATTATTTTTCTGGCTTGTTAGTGCTGTGACTACGGCCAAGACATCTGTAAGCAGGACTATATGGCTTTCATTCCTTTTACCTGTCACCATTTCTTCCACTGCCACCCTCAGTGCCTCTGCCTTCGCTCTGAAATTGCTTGTGTATTTTCCAGTAGCGAATGATAGTGTTATTTTTCTGCCATTTGTTTGGCTCAGAAATGCTCCTGTCCCTTCGTTCCGTGTTGTGTTTGTTACAGAACCGTCGGTGTATGCATGGGTCCAGTCCATACTTGGGTAGTTTTTCGTTATGTAGCTTAGGGTAGTATCTCTCTTTTCTTTTTCAGTCTGGCAGTTTTTGTTTCCAATACCTGGTATATTGTCTACCACCTCTGGAAATATATCCTGCCTCCAGGTAGGTTTTCGTCCAGTAGGGATGGACTTTGGTGTTTTTAGTGCGTTCATAGGGTCTTTGTGCATCTTTGCTTTGGCTATTTCTGCAAAGTTTCTCCGCTTCAGTTTCCCATTTCTGAAATTGTTTAGTCTCTGGTGCATTGGGTGGTCAGTCAGTCTTCTGAGTTTCTCTGATTGTTGCTGGGCTCTGCAGTCTCTTCTGTCGGTCATGGATTGCAGTTTTGTTATCTTTTCAAGTTCTACAATTGGCGTTGACTTCATGCCTCCTGTTATAACTCTCATGGCTTGGTTTTGGAGTTTGCTAAGTTTATCGAAGTTCGCCTTTGCTGCTGTTGCCCATGCCGAAATGCCATACTCGAGGACTGGTCTCACTCTTTCAGTGAACAGTTTCTTTAGTATACTTTCGTCTGCTCCCCAGCTTGTGCCAGCAAGTTTCCTCATGATTGCCATTCTTTCTCTGGCTCTCATTCGGTTTCTCTCGATCTAACTTTTCCATGTCATGCGCCGATCAAATGTGACTCACAGGTAGTTTGGGTTGTCGTTTGGCTGCAGGTATTTGCCGTTAAGACTTAATTTGGTGTTTTGGGGTGAGAATATTGTACATGTCGTTTTTTCCTCGTTTATTTTGACCAGCCATGAGTTCGCCCACTCTTCCAGTGATGTTAGGGCCTGCTGGATCCGATTTCTTGCTATGTTGAGATTCTTTTCAGAGGTCCACATAGCCAGATCGTCTGCAAACATTGAGCTATGGACTCTTCTTGGTATATTCTCTGTTATGTTATTTATATACACCAGGAAGAGTGTGGGTGACAGTACTCTCCCTTGGGGTACTCCCTGCTCAAGTGTCACCTTTTTGCTCATCTGCCTTTGTACTTGAACTCTGGCCGTTCTGTTTTTGAGGTAGTGACTGATCCATTTGTACATTTTCCCACAAACTTCACTTCTTCTTAGCTTGACTCTAAGTCCCTCTTTCTAGACTTTGTCAAATGCCTTTTCTAGGTCCACCAAAACCGCTACTGTGTGTTTTTGCGCCTGGTAGGCATCTTCTATTTACTGGGCTATGAGGATGACCTGAACCTCAGTGGATCTGTGCTGTCTAAAGCCTGCTTGCTGTGGAATTAGTATGTGTTTTTCTTCCAGAAACCACATCAGTCTGGTGTTTATCATACGTTCCATCTGTTTGCCTACGCAGCTCAGTAGGCTGATAGGCCTGTATCCATTTGGATCTGTTTTGTCTTCTCCTTTCTTTGGTACTGGTACAAGTACTGCGTCTTTCCATGCCTGGGGTACAATACCCCTTTTCCAGCTTTGGTTCAGGACTGATAGTAGTTTCCTCTTTGCTGTTTGGCCCAGCCCCATCAGCATTTCGTTTGTTATCCAGCCTTTTCTGGGAGATTTCCTTTTCTTTAATGTTCTCATGGCCTCTTCCATTTCATTCATTGTTAATTTTGCCATCATATGCTTTTCTGGTGCCATATTGGTGTTGTCGTGCCCCTTTTGCTCTTTACTAATGTATGTATGCCTATCTGCAGGGACATCAATGTGGTTTGCTCTGGCATAATGTTCAACAAAGGCGTTTGCTGCTTTTTTTCCAGTGAGCATGTTGTCACCCTGTTTGATTGTAATTTGTTTGCTTGATAGAGTTTCGTCATTCATGGCTCTGACTAGCTTCCATAGTTTGTTCCCTTCTTTGTCTAAATTGAGGCTTTCTGTTTTGGTTTTCCAGTTTATTGTGTATTTGTATTTCGCAGGGTGGCTTTGAGGGCAATATTTGCCTCCATAGATTGTTCTCGCTCTGCCATGTTCCTAGTATTTGTGACTGCGTCTTCCGCTTTCTGCAAATCATCATTCCAATAGGGCTTATAATTTTTCCTTTCCTCTCTTGGGATGATTTCAGTGACAGCTTGCATTATTGCTTTGCTTTGGCTTTCCACCATGGGCTTCATTTTGTTATTCCGTGTGTTGATGGTTTTACACAGCCCATCTGTCAAATCTGTCCCAGTCGGCTCGTTTGAAATTCCAACGTGGAAGCGGTTTTGTTTCCCGTGGGCCTACTTCCGTATCAACTTCTAGCCTAATTGGCCTGTGGTCGCTACCTGCCAATTGGTTTAGCACATAGCGGTCTATTTTATGGAAACCGATCTTAAATTGGAAGTAAAGGTCAGATATATATCTTAAATCTGAAGTAAAGGTTTTAGATAACCACCTTAGATATAAAGTATTGTCACCTCAAATATAAAGTTAAGTCTCAGATAGCCATCTCAGATATAAAATAGGGTCTCAGATAGCCACCTCCGATATAAAGTAGAAATATCAGATTGCCACCTAAGATATAAAGTAAGGTCTGATATAGCCTCCTAAGATATAAAGTAAGGTCTCAGATTGCCACATTAAGTAGTTGTAACGCACGTCTAATCATCATTCGTGTCACGAAAGTCTCGGCAAGCTCAATATATTAACTTCAAAGTCCACATAAACATCGACACATACATCTTTCTGAAGTTTGAACTCATTCTCAAGTAAATAAAGATATTGATAGTAGAATTAACTGCCTCGAACAGAAACACAATAACAGCTAGAGTATTGTAGACGTTCTTATATCTGCCAGAAACACTGACCTCTTTATCAAAGTTCACAGCAAATATGACAACTGCAGCAGGAAAGAAGCAGACGATGAAATTAACAGAAATAAAAACGATCATAATTTCAACTTTTTTACCTTTAGGCAAAGTGATTTCCCGTTCAGATGCCGTCAAATGCAAATTTCGCCATTGTGTGTGTCTTTTTAATTTGTGGACCAACAAGGTTGTAAAGAAAGCGACTATAGCAATTGCAGTACATTGAAAACAACTGTTGATCTGTGCCGTTACGATTGTAATTAATTTGGCTTCTTTAGTGTAAATAAAGCCAAATACTGTTCGGTTTTTGGCTAAGTTAAATTTGTGTGCAAAGTTTGTTGCAAAAAATACTGGAGCCACGTCTGCTATCATGAAAGTAAAGATGGCGACGTTAATCAATATCGTTTTGTTTGGGGTCAACATGCTTCGAACTTTGAAAGGAAAAGCGATGCACAGGTACCGTTCAATGGTAACGAAGCATGTTAATAGTCCAATAATCCGAACGAAGTAAAAGTGAGGCCATGACGAGGTCAGATATTTGATCTCTTGCATCTCCAGTTCCTGAAATCTCTGAATCATCAAGGGATTTTGGCAGATGGTTCCCCAGAGGATTGTTACGAGAGCACCAGTATCAGCGATAGCTATACTAAGTAATGTGACATTGGTCGTGTCCTTGAAGCCCTGTTTGACAAAGACGACGATGTTGATGATGTTACAGATGATGCCGAAGAAACTGATAAATCCAAGGATAGCGCAAGAATTGATGATTAAGATAATCATCAAGTCCTCATCTCTGATGAGATCATATTTGATTTCCTCAGTAACATCAGAAGCAGTGGAACTATTCATTGTTGTCCTCTTAATATGTCCTTGCTAACATCGATTCCTAATACCGGATCGAAGTTATTGTATTGTAAACTGATTCTCATTGCAGATCTGATGTAAAACTGAAAGCTGTTTTCTGTAAACAAATAATGCAGGAAATAAAATGGAGTCACGGTGATGTCTGTAAATTGTCACGAAGGTTGGATAAAAGAGAAATGTGATAAATAAGGGCATGTGGACGTGTTTGTGTCTTCTTTGACCTGATTTGGTCTCTCTTCTACCTTGAATGTCTTTTTTATGGCTTATTTTTTCTATATGGCATGGTAGGAGGCTATATGCACACAACTATTTAGTCTGACTTGACTTAGTTCAATACTTTTCTACCAGAGTGTGTAGATGTCCGCATATTTTTCTTGTGGCTTATAGTTAAATAGAACAGGAAATCTCTTACGACATGCTCCCTGTGAGGCAGTGGTTGTGTTCTTGTCGTTGTCATTCACAAAGACCCCGGAAGACAACCTAAGGTTCTGTGAAGAAATAATTCTCTTCAGTCACATCTTTAGAGAGTCGGAGCAATGCCTAAATGAGCTCAATGAAGGAAGCCAGGCAGTAGGCCTTCAGATTAATACATAGAAAATGTAACACTTTTAGCCCACAAGGAAATCTCAATTAGGAAATTAGCCCGTAGAGGAAGTCAGTTGACCTAGGCTAAACAAATTACAAACTCTGGCATTACAATTCGTGAGACTTCACACACGATAGCAGCAGGATATATCAACCTCAATTATACCAAACCATACTTCAATATATGAGAAATAACAAGGCAAGAGCTCACACCTTCAACAAAATCTGCTATTTTATTAATGGCGTATTGCTGCAAGATATGGGGCGTACGAAATCAGACGCAGAGAGACATCGAATGGCTCAAAGGGCAATGGATCGAAGATCATTCACAGTCTATTTACAGGAATGAATTTAGAACACAGAAATCAGGCGACGAATCACATTCAATGACGCCACATATTCTGCACTATAAATAAAATGCAGAGGTATGGGCATGTGGCGCGTATGCTCGACAGTAGATGGACACTAAAAATATCATGCTGTTGGCCTTACAGCTGAAAACGGCCACGCGTACGGTCACCAATGAAATAGACGGATGACCTGCGTAAAGCCCTTGTCAAACATGGTACTGAAATGCAATCATAGTGACAACACTTTGTGAATATCTGGAACATTGAGGGTATACATATTTACCCGTGTCCTTTTAAAAAGAGTATAGAGATTTAGCCCTGGTCATCCTACATTAACCATGTCGTAGTCGCTCTATAATCGCCTTGTCCTTGACTTTCCAATGGGGTGAGGGCGGCTCGAGACGAGAGAGTGGGGATAAAAAGTAGCGCAGTTAATCCTTACTAAAAATAAGGCTAGCAAATAAATTATGCCATCATCGTCTTCAACGGACGGCGACCTTTGCCTCTGCTATCCTACATTAAGAAACTATTGGATGTTACACCCACACTGCCTTGCGTGATACATGTTCCGGGGTATACTTCCGGTGTAAACCCTGAGGCAAAATGTACATTATGTGCTGTCTCCAGTCGTTTTGATAATGTCTTGCCACTGGCTCAATGTAACTCAGGACGAGAGAGTGAGATTGATAAATTTCGCAAATCACCACGTCAGCCACTCTTTCACATATTTCAGTGGACAGAGCGAAAGGAAAAGGTTTTCCAAACGGTTGAACAGAGAGAGTGGTCATCTTAAAACGTCAAAGACAAATACTATCACCTTCAAACGTGTTGGGCGAACATCATCAGTATCATAATACGTGATAGACGAAACATATCATAATTATCATCATAAGTGATGAACGAACATCATCATTATCATCATACGTGATGGACGAACATCATCCAAGGCAAAAGACAAATAATTTCAACCAACATTTGGCTACCTGATATCAGATACTTAATGCCTTATTAAATATCTGAATTATTTGAAATACTTAACACTGGTGCTGGTCGTGTTTATCTTTTCATTCCGAACACAGTGAGAGAGATACACTACCAGCAAAGTGGTCCATCTGAAATTAACAATAATTTTTCTTGTTCACTTCGCGTCGAATTTTTATTTGTTCTAACAGAAATATCGTTAACTAGATAAATCAAAGATCGATACCACGACTTTTATTACTTGACAAATATGCCTGGAGCGAGTTCTTTCACAAGAAATCAAATATGTAAATGTTTACAGTAGCCTACGTCATTTTATGTGACTTTATATCTATTCCATTTTTTTCAACATAATTACGTTGGCAAGTTCAAAGCGTTTTTGTTTGCGTTTTATAGCTTTAAATAAATGTTTATTTTGAGCTTACAAATAATTAGTAAAAAAGTTATCCCCAGATGTGAGATGGAAGTCTTAAAAAAAACACAAAAATAAACATAGACTGGATAGTGATGTGTTTAATGAGTAATCGATAATGGGAACATATTCCAATAATCAAACACGGAAATAATTGCTCGTTATATTATCTTCAGATTGATCGAAGGAATGCAGAGAATAAACGTTACAAGAAGAATCAGAAATAATCCTCTATGCACAAATAACATACTGTTTTAAGATCCTCATAACGTAGCATATCCTTTGTTTAACAGATAGTCTGAAAGAAACTCTCCAGGCTCAGCCAAAGTCATGTCCAATTGACATCTTGGTGCCATCGTATTCTTGGATAAAAGTGAGAAATGTGGAGCGCGTTTTGGTTATAGCGGTGTAAATCGAGCACATTGTTTGGTTTGCAATCCCAACAAACAGTGTTCGAGATCAATCCAGTGTGACTAAGCAAGTCGCGATTGTTTCTCGAAATGACCACATTTCCACGTACAGAAAACATTGGCAAAACTAATATAATGTGCCTCTGCCTTAGAGTAACACATTACAAACATATACATACACAGACATATACCGGTCGATGCGTCCTAATATCACCGAAAGGACTGCGGCCCACAGTGGAAATGAGCACGGCTTCATCAGTAGAATCCAAAGAAGATAAATCTTTAGGAAACCCCCCAAAAAAGTGATAAAGAGTTCTATTAATTTGAGCCACCAAATTCATCGTTTGACTGCATTTTTGTATGTTGTAATTCACGATTATGCACCAAGCAGGTTTCTTTGCTTCACAATTGCTATTGGTTCGTCTTTGAGATTCGTTGAGAAGTATGACAGGTAACAGTATTTTGTATATTTGAAAATAATCCAAACTGAGTTTTAAAAATTGGCTGTAGAAGCTGCAACAGAAAATAGAAATACTAGTTCAAATAGCTCTGTGTGACCAGGTGTCTAGTAGGTATGTGTCCATGCCCGCATTGTTCTGTCATCCATGAGCTGGAGCATCGATCATTTACAGATGCACAAACAAACAATCGCTAATGGGCAGTTGGGTGTAACCGATCTGTACAACGCAGATGACGTAGTCATAGCAGGCTCCTACCCTCGAGCACTGATAAAACCACTAGAGAACTTAGGAGACCTTCCATCATATTACATCTCCACATTTTCAGAAAACCAACATACAAGTACAAAACCACTAGAGAACTTAGAAGACTTTCCATCATATTACATCTCCACATTTTCAGAAAACCAACATACAAGTACAAAACCACTAGAGAACTTAGGAGACCTTCCATCATATTACATCTCCACATTTTCAGAAAACCAACATACAAGTACAAAACCACTAGAGAACTTAGGAGACCTTCCATCATATTACATCTCCACATTTTCAGAAAACCAACATACAAGTACAAAACCACTAGAGAACTTAGAAGACTTTCCATCATAATACATCTCCACATTTTCAGAAAACCAACATACAAGTACAAAACCACTAGAGAACTTAGGAGACCTTCCATCATATTACATCTCCACATTTTCAGAAAACCAACATACAAGTACAAAACCACTAGAGAACTTAGGAGACCTTCCATCATATTACATCTCCACATTTTCAGAAAACCAACATACAAGTACAAAACCACTAGAGAACTTAGAAGACTTTCCATCATAATACATCTCCACATTTTCAGAAAACCAACATACAAGTACAAAACCACTAGAGAACTTTCAAGACCGTCCATCATATTAGATCTCCGCAAGGTCAGAAAACCAACATGCAAGTACAAACCGTGGCTAAACATAAGAACGACAGGAATTATTGTCGATGGAAGCCATATTAACTCCCTTGAGAATTCCATTTACCTGAGCAGAAAACCAAATTCCGATGTAGGAGATCACGCAATCATCATTCAATGAGTCGACCTAGTTCCCACATCTATGACGGCTGGTATCCCGTTTGAAACTGCAGGGTATCCACCCGCTACCGGAACTTGGTTTTCCGTTACAACTTTTAAACCAAGGCACGAACTTTAATATAATTTTACATGACCATTCTGTGAACTAGTTAGATGATGAGAAACTACATACTGGCTATATTCAGCAGGATGGAGCTAATTACTACACCTCAAATGTTAGCAAGTCTATACTTGCTCCCTTCTTTGAAGATCGTGCCATTTCTAAGGGGCCGCCAAGGACGTCTGAACTTACCCTACCTGATTTATTTCTACTGAGAAAGCTGAAAGGGAATATGTTTCGCAGCAAGTCAAGCAGCAATGTCATGGAGCTGCAAGAATACATTGGGCGGGAAACCTAGTCTGTAACTCCTGATGCATTGGTGGATATCTTCCGTAACAGGGAAAGGCGTGTGCAGACATGTCTTGATGCTAATTGCGACCACTTGTAACATTTTAATATAAGCTCATGATGTTTTTCACATACCAAGGTATGTCCATGTCAAATTTGATTAACTTACGTTCATTGGTTTAAAAGTTATAATAGCATACCAGGGACCGATAGGCACCAGTAAAGAATGGGACACCCACTATTTAGACACAACCACCAGCGGGCACACACTCTTGCATGATTTAATAGGAGCTCATTATGTTTCTCTCAAAGATCAAACGGTATGTCCATGTCAAATGTTATTGAATCACATCGATGGGTTGAAAAGTTATAAAGTAGTTATACGCCAGTGTATAGCTGTATGTTTCATTAAAAACCAACCTACAAATTTACACAACATGTGTCGTTAAAATTTGCTAAGCGTTATCCGAAATCTTTTAAACGGTTCCGAATTTGCTGAACGGTTTCGAAATCTGGACTGTTTTGAAGATCAATCAGAGGTCCATTAAAGCTTTCCCCATGCACAACCTGAAGGATATTATTGCGCTCCACTAGTATTATCGAGTGTCAAACTACTAAATCCCCAGGCGGACAGGCGTAGGAAGTACACTCACCGTATTCATCATCATCAGTCCCATAACCTAGAAGGTTGTTGAGGCACCCTTATTGCCGTTTGTTGTACCAGTTTCACCTTACAACAACGGTAAGTTTTGGGCCGCTACACACCCGAGGGAGTCCATATCTCTCCAAATGGCAGTTTATTATAGTTGTGTATACATTTCATACAACATAGCTGACACTGTTTGTAGCTAGGGCCAAGGGCGCCAATCTCGTAAAGTTAAGCCGTGTGTAGACCGTGAGACATGTGGCACTTTGCCGTTCGGGTTCCTTCCCAATAGCTGTTAAAGCAGATAATGGACATCATGCATGAGGAACCACCTTATCCATCATGGTCCATCCTCGTGGCCATAAACGCACCACCTGGTTAGGTTAGAACGGACCGATTACATCCTAATTACATACATACCAGGATGATTGGCTCTCATTGGCTTCATCTAAGGTACTGACATGATTTTCCAGGACCCCCCCGCCCCCCTCACAAACGAGGCACATGATGCAATCTATGATTGCTGGTAGCTACACACACTCTGACTGCTCTTCTCTAGTCAGCTCTGTTTTGTGCAAGCCATTCACAGGTGTGGACGTCTATCTGGCAACTTTTCAGTGAGTCCCTCAGACCGTCTTTAAAATGTCTATTTAGGCGCCCTCTTTCGCGCCATCACTCTCTCAGCTCGCAGTAGAGAAGTTTGTATGAAAGCCGTTAGTCTGACATACCAACAAGCTGTCCAACCCATCCTAATCGTGCTTTTTCTAGCAGTGCATAGGTGCTGGGCATTTCAGCCCTTGAGAGAAACTCGATGTCAATGACATGATCTTGCCATCGGATGTGCAATATTCGCCTCAGGCAATCTGCGTGGAAGTGGTTTAACCACCTTGCATGTCCAAAGTATACAGTCCAGCTTTCGCAGGCGTAGGGTTGAAAAAATGGTGGCACGGTAGACTTTGAGTTTGGTCTTCCACACCATTGAACGCATTCTACCAAAAGCTGTGCTGGCCCTTGCTATTCTATTCTAGTTGCCACCTCATCGTCAAGGCTGACAGACCTCGACAGCGTGCTGCCCTGATACGTGAATTAGTCTACGACATTCAGCATCTGCCCGCCGACTGTAGTCTCTGGTTTTGTGTACGGCATGCCAGGTGGTGTTTGGTACACGACTTCTGTTTTCTTGGCATTTATGGTTAGGCCAAAGTTTTTGCATTAGGTCAGGCACTATATTCTGACCAAAACCATTATCTCTCTTCCATATTGCTCTCACTGGAAACAGGCTGTTTTCAAGACAGTCTGGCTGACGAGATATGAATCGACGTGATCCCCGTAGTAGTGAGCATCACACAGAAGAAACCAAGCATAGCACTACATAGAGGACCACGGTACACTCTCATCAGCGTGCTCGGAATGTGAAGAAAGCTACACAAACCCGTCATGTCTTTTTCATGGAGCACAAACCAGTAAACTTACACAATATGGTCATTAAGCAACACATCAAAAAACAAGATACTTTAAATAGCGCTGATAACAAAAGTATATTTTGTTCATTTCTGTAGATCTCCCTGCTTTGGTAACACGGTTACATGGTCTCATGTTCAGCCTGCTGTATTACTTTCCTCTCTGTCCAAAAATTGATCAAGCATTCAGTAAAAAAATATGTTTAAACCACGACGTCTGTCTTTATCGTTTCTGCTGGGATATCATCGCGACCTGGGGCCTTACCGCCTCTCAGATCCGTAGTGGCCTTCCTGGCCTATCTTCTGATCAGTTTCCGGCGATAAACCTTCAAATCGACCGACAGTATGTCACGTGAGTACGGTATGGATGGTCTGTTTAAACGTTGACTGAAATGTTGAACCAAACTCAGCAACTAGTTATTTATGTTGATCATCAACTTTCCTCTCTTATGTTGACAGCATTTACATGTCGACCTCCTGGCCGGTCGCTGATTAGATTAGCTTCTGAATCTTGTTGTATCTGTGGTGTCCAGGATTAATACTAGATTGCAGTTGTTTCTCTTTGGATTAAAATACGCTTCGAGGTGTGTGGGAAATAGCAACCGGTAATTTCGCTTGAACTGGTACATTATTATATAAGCAAAATAAGGAAACGCGTAGATAAAGATAGAAGTGTAAACGAGACAGTTAGAGTTAGGGTTGTGGTTAGGGTTAGGGTTGGGATTAGGATTAGAGTTAGGGTTGTGGTTAGGATTATGGTTAGCGTTATGGTTGTGGTTAGGATTAGGATTAGAGTTAGGGTTGTAGTTAGGATCATGGTTAGCGTTAGGGTTGTGGCTAGGGTTAGAGTTAGAGTTGTGCTTATGGTTAGAGCTAGGGTTGTGGTTAGGTTTAGGGTTAAAGTTAGAGGTGTGCTTATGGTTAGAGTTAGGGTTGTGGTTAGGTTTAGGGTTAGAGTTAGAGTTGTGCTTATGGTTAGAGTTAGGATTGTGGTTAGGTTTAGGGTTAGAGTGAGGGTTGTGGTTAGGTTTAGGGTTAGAGTTAGGGTTGTGGCTAGGGTTAGAGTTAGGGCTGTGGTTAGAGTTAGAGTTGTGCTAATGGTTAGAGTTAGATTTGTGGTTAGGTTTAGTGTTAGAGTTAGGGTTGTGGTTAAGGTTAGAGTTAGGGTTGTGGTTAGGTTTAGGGTTAGAGTTAGGGTTGTGGTTAGGGTTAGAGTTAGGGTTGTGGTTAGATTTAGAGTTAGAGTTAGGGTTGTGGTTAGGTTTAGAGTTAGGGTTGATGTTAGGGTTAGGGTTGTGGTTATATTTATAATTAGAGTTGGTGTTGTGGTTAGGTTTAGAGTTAGAGTTAGGGTTATGGCTAGGTTTAGAGTTAGGGTTGTGGTTAGAGTTACGGTTGTTGTTAGGGTTAGGGTTGTGGTTAGGTTTAGGGTTAGAGTTAGGGTTAGGGTTGTGGTTAGAGTTAGGGTTGATGTTGTTAGGGTTAAGGTTGCGATTAGGTTTAGGGCTAGAGTTGTGGTTAGGTTTAGGGTTAGAGTTAGGGTTGTGGTTAGAGTTAGGGTTGTGGTTGGGTTTGGGGCTAGAGTTGTGGTTAGGTTTAGGAGTAGAGTTGTGTTTAGGTTTAGGGTTAGAGTTGTGGTTAGGTTTGGGATTAGAGTTAGGGTTGTGGTTAGAGTTAGGGTTGTTGTTGTTAGAGTTAGGGTTGTGATTAGGTTTAGGGTTAGAGTTGTGGTTAGGTTTAGGGCTAGGGTTGTGGTTAGGTTTAGGGTTAGAGTTAGGGTTGTGGTTAGAGTTAGGGTTGTGGTTGGGTTTGGGGCTAGAGTTGTGGTTAGGTTTAGTAGTAGAGTTGTGGTTAGGTTTAGGGTTAGAGTTGTGGTTAGGTTTGGGGTTAGAGTTAAAGTTGTGGTTAGGTTTAGAGTTAGAGTTAAAGTTGTGATTAGGTTTAGCGTTAGAGTTGTTGTTAGGCTTAGGGTAGAGTTGGGTGGGGTTGTGGTTAGGTTTAAGGTTACAATTATGGTTGTGGCTTTGGTTAGATAACCAATTTATTAAACATCGTTGCGTTTCTTTATTTTTTCTTATTTGATAGTATTCCAGTTAATGAGACTGTACCTACTTAAGTACCAATTAAGTAAACTTACTGGCATATCAACATACGCTGTCAAGCGACGTGTTTTGCACGAAAACTGTGAAAAATATCGGGTGTAGTTCACCTACATATTCGAACAAGCAGTCACGGGTAATGACACCGTATCAAGTTCAAACTACAATCCACTAAAACGAAAAGACGTGAATACTAGCTTGTTTCACCTAACAAACACAATCGGGCTCCACAAATACTAATTAAATACTCCCAAATTCCCTCATATCATTGCCTTTTTCAACACCATCACAGACAAAGAACTATTTACACAAGCATCGTGAACTAGTAAAACAAAGAAGAAAGAGCTAGGCAAGAGAAGTAAAGAGAAACCAAATGACTGTGGTGACGTCAGACTGGAACAATCGGCACGTGCACGGGAAGAAACGAAACGAAGGAAGTTCTGTTCAGGGCCAGCCTTTATTTCAGTTACATATCGACGGAAGTTCTGTTCAGGGCCAGCCTTTATTTCAGTTACATATCGACGGAAGTTCTGTTCAGGGCCAGCCTTTATTTCAGTTACATATCGATGGGAGTTCTGTTCAGGTCCAGTCCTTATTTCAGTTACATATCGACGGAAGTTCTGTTCAGGGCCAGCCTTTATTTCAGTTACATATCGATGGGAGTTCTGTTCAGGGCCAGTCCTTATTTCAGTTACATATCGACGGAAGTTCTGTACAGGGCCAGCTCTCATTTCAGTTACAAAGCGACGGAAGTTCTGTTCATGGCCAACTCTCATTTCAGACATAGTGACGGAAGTTCTGTTCAGGGCCAGCTCTCATTTCAGACACAGCGACAGAAGTTCTGTTCAGGGCCAACTCTCATTTCAGACATAGTGACGGAAGTTCCGTTCAGGGCCAGCTCTCGTTTCAGACACAGCGACGGAAGTTCTGTTCAGGACCAGCTCTCATTTCAGACATAGCGATGGAAGTTCTGTTCAGGTCCAGCCCTAATTTCAGACATAGTGACGGAAGTTCTGTTCAGGGCCAGCTCTCATTTCAGACACAGCGACGGAAGTTCTGTTCAGGGCCAGCCTTTATTTCAGTTACATATCGATGGGAGTTCTGTTCAGGTCCAGTCCTTATTTCAGTTACATATCGACGGAAGTTCTGTTCAGGGCCAGCTCTCATTTCAATTACAAAGCGACGGAAGTTCTGTTCAGGGCCAACTCTCATTTCAGACATAGCGACGGAAGTTCTGTTCATGGCCAACTCTCATTTCAGACATAGTGACGGAAGTTCTGTTCATGGCCAACTCTCATTTCAGACATAGTGACGGAAGTTCTGTTCATGGCCAACTCTCATTTCAGACATAGCGATGGAAGTTCTGTTCAGGTCCAACTCTCATTTCAGACATAGTGACGGAAGTTCTGTTAAGGGCCAGCTCTCATTTCAGACACAGCGACGGAAGTTCTGTTCAGGGCCAACTCTCATTTCAGACATAGTGACGGAAGTTCTGTTCAGGGCCAGCTCTCATTTCAGACACAGCGACGGAAGTTCTGTTCAGGACCAGCTCTCATTTCAGACATAGTGACGGAAGTTCTGTTCAGGTCCAACTCTTATTTCAGTTACGTAGCGATGGAAGTTCTGTTCAGGTCCAGCCCTAATTTCAGACATAGTGACGGAAGTTCTGTTCAGGGCCAGCTCTCATTTCAGACATAGCGATGGAAGTTCTGTTCAGGGCCAACTCTTATTTCAGTTACGTAGCGACGGAAGTTCTGTTCAGGACCAGCTCTCATTTCAGACATAGCGATGGAAGTTCTGTTCAGGGCCAACTCTTATTTCAGTTACGTAGCGATGGAAGTTCTGTTTAGGTCCAGCTCTCATTTCAGACATAGTGACGGAAGTTCTGTTCAGGTCCAGCCCTCATTTCAGACATAGCGAAGGAAGTTCTGTTCAGGGCCAACGCTCATTTCAATTAAAAAGTAAAGAAACAATTTTAAATAACTTCAGCCCTGACACGCTGAGAAGACTCACGTCTGGCCAGGTAAGATACGATGATTCGAAATGTAGATCAGTGTCTCGTAAAATACACTGACCAAAACCCAACCTCACTTACATGCAGTTCTCCGTGGAAACTCGACTGTTTCGTGACACTCTCGCTAAAAAGATGACAATCGACTTGACCTAATGTAGTAGTAGATGATACCAAGTATAGCACAACTACATGGATGACCCCAGTCCGCCTTCATCAGCAAGCTCGGGATGTGAAGAAAGCTACTACAACCCGTCATCTCACGCTCGTTTGAGTGCACACAATAGATTATAGTTATTCCCCGCCATTCAACAACAACAACATTTTCTACAACAACCGTTCACGATCCACACCTGCCAATCGACGACACTGTAGCTTAAACAACATTCACGATGATAAAGATAGACGACTTATTATCCACTGGACCACCGTTTTCGATGACAGAGACAGCTGGAAGAGATTTGCGACCCGCCAACGGTGTAACAGAAGGATCCTCCTGTAATTCAGTGAGTAAACTTTATTAAAGCCATTAACTAGTTATCTTTGCTTGTAAGTTTTTATGTTCTGTTATCCGCGTCTCTCATCTTTGCCTGTTAGTTTTTGTGTTCTGTTATCCAGGTCTCTCATCTTTGCCTGTTAGTTTTTGTGTTCTATTATCCAGGTCTCTCATCTGTGCCTGTTAGTTTTTGTGTTCTGTTATCCAGGTTTCTCATCTTTGCCTGTTAGTTTTTGTGTTCTGTTATCCAGGTCTCTTATCTTTGCTTGTTAGTTTTGTTCTATTATCCAGATCTCTCATCTTTGTCTGTTATTTTTTGTGTTCTGTTATCCATGTGTCTCATTTGTGCCTGTTAGTTGTTATGTTCTGTTATCGTGATCTGTCATCTGTGCCTGTTAGTTTGTGTGTTGTGTTATCCAGGTCTCTCATCTGTGCCTGTTAGTTTGTGTGTTCTGTTATCCATGTGTCTCATCTTTGCCTGTAAGTTTGTGTGTTCTTTTATCCAGGTCTCTCATCTTTGCCTGTTAGTTTGTGTGTTCTGTTATCCATGTGTCTCATCTGTCCCAGACACACAAAGCTGCAATTTGAGGCCCACATGGGTGGTAACGATACGACACAAAAAAAAGAAAACATTACCAGAAATTAACCAGAAATAATCTTTAATAATAGTGATATATAATGTAGCACTTCTGTTACACTATGTAAGGAATTGACGTCACTGCCCACCTTGTAGAGTCATAGGTGTTTAAACCATCACAGCACATGGTACAGAGCGTCGATACTTTTGGTTTCTCAATATTCTGGCTGCGAACTCTCTTGATCTGCCCACTGAAGCATCCCTGTCATATTGACAACCATATGATTTTAAAACGTTGTAAACTGTCTAAAACCTGTTCTTCTATTGTAATGATATCACCCAAGACAAGGTCGGTGATCATTGTCAAAACTTCATGTTAAACCATTTCGAAAATCTCCACTACAGATACTGGGCCATGCTTGTTATTCTAAAAGTTTCATACAAGGACATAATATGTGATCTTTATAATATAAAACGTTTTGATAATTAAATGTAATCGAGATCATACCCTAGACTCAGTTGTGTCATTAGTTAATTAAAACGCCAAATTGTTTCCTTGTCCTGCCATCACTAAACTAACTACTGAACCTCTACTGAGTCTTGATCCCCATCTACTAAACGCTTCTATGGAAGCACATAACCTTCATCGCGGAACTAAGTACTGAACTTCGTCTGAGTCTTGATCCCATCAATAAAACGTTCCTAAGGAAAGAACAGTGCCTTCATCGCCGAACTAACTGTTGAACCTCTCCTGAGTCTTGGACTCATCAACCAAACGCACTTATGGAAGCGTCTAGCCTTCATCAAAGAACTAACTATTGAACCTCTCCTGAGTCTTGGACTCATCAACGAAACGCACTTATGGAAGCGTCTAGCCTTCATCAAAGAACTAACTACTGAACCTCTCCTGAGTCTAGACCATATCGACCAAAGGCTCAAATGAAAGCATCTAGCCTTCATCAAAGAACTAACTACTGAACCTCTCCTGAGTCTTGACCATATCGACCAAAGGCTCCAATGAAAGCATCTAGCCTTCATCAAAGAACTAACTACTGAACCTCTCCTGATCTTGCACCCATCGACCAAACGCACTTATGGAAGCGTCTAGCCTTCTATTATTTTCAAATTCTGCTTATCTTTTAAAATTATTTTAAAAACCTGTTTCTTAAACTTTTCAAAATCACTAAACACAATGGTGAGAGCTTTTACCTTCTCCCAGAAAATGTACCTGGTTAAGTCCCTGGTATCGCCATGCTCTATTTAACACGAATTGAAATGAATGTTCACACAACTGTTTATCCCAACATTCGACATTACACAACGCTGAGTGCATACGCTCTATCTGTGGTCAGGACAGAGCCAGTCTTGTCGATTTGTGCTTGGGGTAAAAGTAAAGCCCACATACTCCCAAATACTATTGCATTAAGCCCCAAAAGTTAATCGTTTAGAGAAGCTGAGGGAATTTGATGTTTAATGCCTACGAGAAGTAACTTTACTCGTTCACGCGCCCTGGAAAGGACGTTAAGTGACACGTTACAGTAGCTTTCCTCACATCCCAAGCGTGTGCTGATGAAGGTGGACCGGGGTCCTATAGGCGGTTATGACATGGTTGGATTAATCTGCATTACGCTCACTACTAGGGAGATCACCTTAGTCCACCATCTCGTTAGCCAGACTGAAACAGCCTGTCTACAGTAAGCACTGCGTGAAAGTGGCTTGGGGGTCGTGGTCAGTAAATTTCTCCTGACCTTGGCAAACATTGCTTTGTCAGTTCTTCTTCTTATTTTGCTTATTCTTCTGTTTCTTAATCTTCTTCTCTTCTTCGTCTTCTTTGATCAACTAATGCTATACTTCTAGACCGTTGAGGTTCAGGTAAGCTACTGTGCGTTTCAGGTCTTCTACAGCTTTTCAAGCATGGTCGCTTCCCCTGAGCCAGTGCCTCTCTTTTGTCTACATAGGTAGGGCAGTCCCACAGGATGTGTTCTTGTGTTTGCTTGGTTGATTTAATATCGTATGTGACAGTGTCTCTGAGATCCAGTCAGAGCAACGTGGGGCTTGATTCTGTATTGCCCGTTTCGAGTCTGAAGATTTTTGTCTGCTTATATCTGCCAAGTTCGTCTATGCTGTGATTTTCTCGCTTTCATTCTTTATACTGGTCTCTCCATTTTGTCCTCATGGATCGTTTGATGAGTGTCTTGGTTTGTGGATGACGAGTCTGCGTGTCGCCATTTCCAGGTTTTGCGAGCTCCATATGTTTCTTTCCAAAGATCTCATATTGGACCGGAATCTACTGTAGGACTAGATCTGTTTTTGTGTGTGTGTGACAGCAGCCCGATGTTATATTTGTTGTCAATCCTGTTTTGTACTTCAGATGGCTTGGTGTACACTCCAGGAGTCTGTTAGAATGCCATTTTTTCTTGCAGTTATGTTTTGACTGATAAGAATCTCAGCTGCTGCATGAACAGCTGTTGCCTCGGCTCTGAAATTGGATTCTGTTCTTTCCTGCTGGTATGGAGGGATTTTCTATAATACCGTTGGCGTGTACGATGAAGATTCCACTGCCTTCCCTTTTATTTGCTCCCTGAGGCCAATCCATCTGTGTACACATGTGTCCAGGACATCCCAGGGTACTGTCTCTTGAGGTCCTGCAGAATGTTAAATGTTTCTTCTCTTGCTCACTGCTCTCTTTTTTCGTTATCCCTGAAACCTCCAAGATTATCTTAGACCTGACTCCTCATGTGTTCTAAAATCAGTGCATCGCACTTTTCGATTTTGGCTTTAAGGATGTCTGCATGCTTTCTGTGGTTTACTCTTAGTTTTTAGTTCTCTCTTGAAAATTCTGGTGTAGAGAGTATCAGGAACCCTCTTTATTTTTTTTCAATCTGAGTAAGGGATTTTTATTTTTTCCTTAACTAGAATGGATAAATATTTAATTTTTTTTCTAGCTCTGTAATATGAGTGCTTGTCAAAGCCCCATAGAAAATTTTGAGATCAATGTTTTAGACAGACTAATTTGTCCTGTCAGTATGTTTTGCTTTACCAGACGATAGTCTTCTTATCCCAGATAAGCTTAGTAATAAAAACACAAAAATACCTTATTTTGAAAAGGAAAGGCAGCAGAGACGTTGACTGATCACAAGACACATACGATGCTTAGATCCAGCTCAACCAAGTCTTGAACACTCGCTCCCCGACAGCAATTGTAGCTATGGGGTTACCTTAATATAACGTGTAGTCCAATTAAACATGGACACAAAAGCCTCTCTATATTTTGAACTCATTCTCAAATAAATAAATATATTGACTGTAGAATTGACTGCCTCCAAAAGAACTATAGATATTCCAAGTGTATTGAAGACATTCTTGTATCTGCCTGTTATGCTGAGTTCCTTTTCAAACTGAACGACGAAGAAAATAACAACTGTTGGGAAGAAACAGATAATGAAGTTAACGGAAATGAAAATGATTATTATCACAACCTTCTTATCTTTGCTGGACAAGTTTACGTTTTTAGTGGTTCCCAAATTAGAATTCCGCCATTTTGCGTTTGTGTTGAGTTCGTGTACCAATATAACTGTTAAGACAGCAACAATGGCAAATGAAGCCAATTGAATAAAATTATTGATACCAGACATTATGCCAGTAACAAACGAACCGCCAGAAGTATAAATGCGGCCAAACACTGTTCGGTTTCTGGCCAAAGAAAATTTGTGGGCTAGATTCATGGAAGTAAAAACAGGGGCCACGTCGATGACCATAATGGCAAAAATGGTGGCGCTAATAACTTTTGTTCTGGTAGGTGTGACCATGTTTCGAACTTTTAGAGGATATACGATACACAGGTAACGCTCAATGGTGACTAGGGCTGTCAACATACCTGTAACACGGATAAAATAAACGTGAGGCCACGATGAGGTCAAAAGCGTGATCTCCAACATCTCAAAGTCTTGAAATCTCTGAATCGTCAATGGATTTTGGCAGATACTTCCCCATAGAAGAGTTGCGAGAGAACCAGTGTCGGCCACAGCAATAGCAAGGAATGTTATATTAGTCGAGTCCTTGACACCCAGCTTTGTGAAGACGATGATGTTGAGGATGTTGCAAATAACACCGAAGAGACTGATTACACCTACGATAGAGCAGGACATAACAATAACGATGATTTTTAAATCATCATCTCTGATATCTTCGTAATTAACGCGCGTCGTGAAACCGAGATCCGTGGAGACGTTATTCATTTTGATATTAATGATCTGCTTGTTGCCACTTCCTAACGCAGGTTTTGTAGAGTTTATGACCCAGACAAACTGCTACATTGTTTTGTGCCATGTATCCTCTACATTTATTAAAACTAGATACTGGACCCGGTATGTTAGTAAATCCTAATAATGATGTTAGGTCCTGAACATGTTTAATTGTTTTGGCAGAAAGTGATGTGTATCTTACACTTATTATAAATATATGGTTGTAGTATTCTGTTGATTTCGTTTAATTGTTCAACTGAAATCCTTTACAAGATTTCTGGTTTTGTTTGACTTTCCTTACCCAACACAGAGTTAAGTGGAATCTTGTCTCACCAGTCGTTATGCGTTAATTCTCTGGTTATTCTCACGTCGAATCCTTATTTATTCTGTGAGAAATACTGTTAATTAGATAAATCAAAGATCGATAGCACGACTTTCAGTACGTGAAAAATATGAAAAGAAAAAAATATTATACGAAGTCAAGTTTGTAATTACTTGCAGCGTAATAAAATACGATTAATGCAACTTAAGACATATAAGACGAATATATGCCTTCAAAATTATTTATCCTTTTTTGAAAATTATTCTACTGATGTCAAAAACATTCTTTTGGATGGCGTTTTATAGCATTAAATAAATGTTTATATGGAGCTAACATATAATTATCAATGCAGAGTCTACCACTGAACGGACGAATAATGGTATCCGTAAAACAAACTGATAATGGCGCGTGATTTGTTTTACTAGCAATCAATAATGGAAATAGTTACTCATTATATTTGTCACCATATTTGCGCAAGATGGTTATGCGTATTCTTATGGTTCATTTACAACAAAATCTTCACATCAAACACTTAGAACAATGAAAAGATAAAACAGGGAAGGAAGGATCAGAAATAAATGTTTATGTACAAAAAGTATACTGTTTTAGATACATTTGAGAAAGAGATGAAATGCTTGCGACGAATGTTTGGAATAACAAGACTGTATAGAATCAGAAACGAAGAAAATAGTTGACATATGTAGAACACCAGTTCTAGACTGCAATAAGGGACAGCAAACCAAATGGTTCGGTCGCAGGACACGACTAACATCAGATAACAATGCTGTTTAGATACAATGGATACGGCTGATCACGCAAAATATTGACAGGAGAAATAACAGAAGCAATAAAGCTCCCTATGTAAGAAGTAAGAAGCATATACTAGGGCCCGGTCGAGAAACCTCTTTATAACCTGACGATGAAAGGCAAAAGCAGGACATCAAAGGAAATAAAGAAAAAGGAAATTAAATAATTTTTACAGTAATTTCTTGTTTTCTACATCACGATAGAACATCAGATCTGCATCTTCATAATCACATTATGGCATTATCCTCGAAGACAGTCCAGCAGATGTGCCGTTTTCGAGGAAGCCAACAATATTCTATATGCGTGCTGATCTTTTGCAATGTTGTACCGATGTGTGTGTAGGAGGTCTTTGGTCAGTCCATCTAGCTATCGTCGTATAGTTAAGCTACCGCTTGAACGTGTACAGGCAAATGTCTGCCATAACGTTGTTCTTCGCGTTCATCTGTTGTCAGGCATGCCTACCACATATCCAGCCCAACAGTTTCTGCGTGATATCACTACCTCCCGTAACTAAGTTTGATGTCGAATTCCTTTGTTTCGGATCTTATTCCGGAAAGACATTTTTAGTACGTGCATTCCATTACTGTCTGATTGACTCTGAGTTTCTCAGGATCCGTTTTGTGCAAGTTCCAAACTTTACATCAAAAATCATTGCTGGAGTGAGCATGGAATTGAAAGTGCCCTTCGGCCGTGGTGTTTTTCCTCTCTTGGAGAATTGGTTTAATGGAGGTGAAGGAAAAATAAGCTGTTTTTCGTCGTCTAGAGATTTCGTAGTCGATTTTTGTCCGCATTTTTAACATTATAAATTGTTTTTGATCCGGCGGAGTTTCGTTGAAAGGTACATTCGATATTGAGGTAACAAAAAATGCAACACAGTGAATGAGCTGGCAGCAGCCAGCAAATCCTATTTGGCTGCTTGCATCAGGGTCAGTGACCCATAACTGACCTACACCCTAATCTGCCTTCCAGTGGCGTCCTGGAAACAGACTGCACCCACGCAGCCTGGCTAAGAGCTTAGCAATCAACCCGGCCACAAAAAAAACACAATATTGAAATCGGATGTGCCTGGCCGAAAGTAACATTTATCACAGCCTCGCTGAAAACTACGACACAACGTTACAAACGACATTTCAGGACGAACACCGTATTTCGAAGTATCGTCGTTTTAGGATGGCATAGTGATCTCAAATAGTAACTTTCAGCTGAAGTAGATATGTCAGAGAGCAACGTTAAGCTGAAGTTGATATGTCAGAGAACAACGTTAAGTTGAAGTAGAAGATTGACATAGTGATCTCAAATAGTCACCTTCAGCTGAAGTAGATATGTCAGAGAGCAACGTTAAGCTGAAGTAGAAGATTGATATAACTGTCAACGACTGAAATAGATATTTCAGATCGCCATCTTGAGCTGAAAAAGTGCCAGAGATCCACAATAAGCCTAAATTGAGGCAGAGTTCTTTGCTAGCACCTTGAATGTGAAGTAGATGTCTCAAACAGTTTGCTTAAATACAAAGTAGAGGTCTCAGATATCCAGCTTAGGCTAAACTACAGGTTTCGGATAGCCACCCTAGAGCTGAAAAGCCTCAGACAGCCAACTTCCGAAACAGAGATTTTAAATAGCCACCCGACTTAGGACCTATAATAGCGAACTTATATAATAGAGTTTTCAGATCACCACTAACCTGAAATTAAGGTTTCAGATAGCCAACTTATACAATAAAGATTTCAGAATGCCACTTGAAACCTGACGTAACAGTCAACTTAAACAAAACAGGTTCCAGATAGCCACTTAAAACTGATATAGATACCCCAGATAGCCAACTTAAAATACAAATATATTTTAGATAACCACTTACACCTGACGTAGATGTAGCCAAGCACAGTCAGAGAGATAACTCCGAGAGAGTTAACGTTAGTTTCTAGCCAAGGACAGACTGATTCCCACGAGATTTCGATCTACAGTAGTTGACAATAGAATTGCATTTTCAGTTCACTGAAGAAAGGTAATACAGATTTTTGTCAAAGTAATTAGAATTGTGTCAGAGTCATCGTAGATCTGACAGAAGCAGTCACGATTTTGACATCCGCTACGCAGATCGACAGTCGTCGTAGAGGTACAGATGCAAGGACGATTACCTGGGTTAAACAACGAATTTACCATCTGTGTCAGAACACGAAATATTCATCACATAATTACAGCAGGCCAATTATAGGTTTAGCTGTAGTTAGAGTTTTAAGTCATGGATAGCCATTAGATAGGAATGTGGAGTTAGTTGTGTATAATATAAGAGTGGAAGAGAAATTATTACGGTAGGAATAACGAATTTGTTGTTAGTGTTGTGTAATAATGTCCTCAGTTTATTGAAGTGATTGTTAGTTGAAGTGAGTGTTAGTTGAAGTGAGTGTTAGTTGAAGTGAGTGATAGTTGAAGTGAGTGATAGTTGAAGTGAGTGTTTGTTGAAGTGTTAGTTGAAGTGAGTGTTAGTTGAAGTGAGTGTTATTTGAAGTGAGTGTTAGTTGAAGTGAGTGATAGTTGAAGTGAGTGATAGTTGAAGTGAGTGTTAGTTGAAGTGAGTGTTAGTTGAAGTGAGTGTTAGTTGAAGTGAGTGTTAGTTGAAGTGTTAGTTGAAGTGAGTGATAGTTGAAGTAAGTGTTAGTTGAAATGAGTGTTAGTTGAAGTGAGTGTTAGTTGAAGTGAGTGTTAGTTGAAGTGTTAGTTGAAGTGAGTGTTAGTTGAAATGAGTGATAGTTGAAGTGAGTGATAGTTGAAGTGAGTGTTAGTTGAAGTGAGTGTTAGTTGAAGTGAGTGTTAGTTGAAGTGAGTGTTAGTTGAAGTGTTAGTTGAAGTGAGTGTTAGTTGAAGTGAGTGTTAGTTGAAGTGAGTGTTAGTTGAAGTGTTAGTTGAAGTGAGTGTTAGTTGAAGTGAGTGTTAGTTGAAGTGAGTGTTAGTTGAAGTGTTAGTTGAAGTGAGTGTTAGTTGAAGTGAGTGTTAGTTAAAGTGAGTGTTAGTTGAAATGAGTGTTAGTTGAAGTGTTAGTTGAAGTGAGTGTTAGTTGAAGTGAGTGTTAGTTGAAGTGAGTGTTAGTTGAAGTGAGTGTTAGTTGAAGTGTTAGTTGAAGTGAGTGTTAGTTGAAGTGAGTGTTAGTTGAAGTGAGTGTTAGTTGAAGTGAGTGTTAGTTGAAGTGAGTGTTAGTTGAAGTGAGTGTTAGTTGAAGTGAGTGTTAGTTGAAGTGAGTGATAGTTGAAGTGAGTGTTAGTTGAAGTGAGTGTTAGTTGAAGTGTTAGTTGAAGTGAGTGTTAGTTGAAGTGAGTGTTAGTTGAAGTGAGTGTTAGTTGAAGTGAGTGTTAGTTGAAGTGAGTGTTAGTTGAAGTGAGTGTTAGTTGAAGTGAGTGTTAGTTGAAGTGAGTGATAGTTGAATTGAGTGATAGTTGAAGTGAGTGATAGTTGAAGTGAGTGTTAGTTGAAGTGAGTGTTAGTTGAAGTGAGTGATAGTTGAAGTGAGTGATAGTTGAAGTGAGTGATAGTTGAAGTGAGTGTTAGTTGAAGTGATAGATTGAAGAATGTAGAAGTGGAGAGTAATGGAGAGGCTTCAATTAGCCAGAAGAGCAGAACCCCGTTCCATCTACTACACTAACGTAGAGGCCTCAGATAGCCAACTTCTTAAATAGAGGTTTCAGATTGACACTTAAATCAGTCGTAGAAGCATCAGATAGCCAAAATAGGATGAAATAGAGGTTTCAGATCGACACTTAAACCGGACGTAGAAGCATCAGAAAGCCAACTTCATAAATAGAGGTTTCCGATAGACACTTAAACCGGACGTAGAAGTATCAGATAGCCAAAATAGGCTGAAATAGAGGTTTCAGATTGACACTTAAGCCGGACGTAGAAGCATTAGATAGCCAACTTCATAAATAGAGGTTTGAGAAATACACTTAAACGTGACGAAGAGACCTCAGACAACTTCTGAACCAGGTTTCCGATATCCACCTAAAACCTGAGATAGAAACCTTAAATAGCCAACTTATAAAATAGAGTTTAATATAACCACCTTGGAGCTGTCGTAGAGGCTAAAAAAATATCTCTGACACCCAGCTTTAAACTTATAAACACTATAAACATAAAATGGAAATTTCATATAGCCAACTTCAGCTGAAGAAGATGTTCCTAAAGCAAACAAAATGCTGACGTGCAGGTATCAGATATTCATTGTAAGCGGAAGTAGATGTCTCAGAAACATAACGTACGTTCAAAAAGCTATTTACATTAAAGTGAATAAAAGATTCCAGAAAGCCACCTTAGAATTAAAGCATGCATCTCATAAAGCCACTTTAGAATTGAAACAGAGATCTCTGAAAGCAACCTTAGAATTGAAACAGAGATATCTGAAAAAAACCTTAGAATTGAAACAGAGATCTCTGAAAGCAACCTTAGAATTGAAACAGAGATCCCTGAAAGCAACCTTAGAATTGAAACAGAGATCTCTGAAAGCAACCTTAGAATTGAAACAGAGATCTCTGAAAGCAACCTTAGAATTGAAACAGAGATCTCTGAAAGCAACCTTAGAATTGAAACAGAGATCTCTGAAAGCAACCTTAGAATTGAAACAGAGATCCCTGAAAGCAACCTTAGAATTGAAACAGAGATTTCTGAAAGCAACCTTAGAATTGAAACAGAGATCCCTGAAAGCAACCTTAGAATTGAAACAGAGATCTCTGAAAGCAACCTTAGAATTGAAACAGAGATCTCTGAAAGCAACCTTAGAATTGAAACAGAGATATCAAAGGCACCGTAAATCTGAGTATAACTTAACTTAACATCTTTATACTGGTTTAGAAGACTCCGCAGAGTCTGTGTACAACCAGTTTCATTTGCATTTCCCTTCTCTGAAAAATATGCGCATCCAATCTATTCTTAAATGCATTAACTGTCTGTGCATCCATAACTTATTACGGTAAACATCTCCAAGCATTTACCACTCTCTGGTTAACAAAAATAATTCCTAATATCTAATCTGGATCTATTAGTAGTTAATTTGTAGCTATGCCCTCTTGTTTTTGTAGGTAGTTGCATTTTGAAGAAAAAAAAAACTGCTCTGGATATATATGGATCTGACATCTTGGGAAAACATAGCTGCAGACCGACTCAAATGGAGATGTAACCTGAAGAGCCACCTTAAGATGGGCGAAAATAAGCTTATGCAACAAAGGGAAGTAAAGAGACAACGCTGAAATGAAAAGATAAAACAAAAACTCAGCAGAGAGTTGCTACTCCAAGGTTGCATTAACCTATAGTCAGACATGACAGAAGTGGAGCTACCAATACTACTAAGTATTGACACTCTGACGTTTGCCGAGGGAGACTGAGCATCTATGAGATTACTTGGAGTGGAGTGATGTTGACTCTTAAGTTTTAACAGAATATCTTATAGACTAAATTTCTAGACTAAATATATACGTAGTAGTATTCTGTACATTTTTATATTGGTTCTGGGACATCTGTTGTTAAATTAGCTTAACGTCTTTATACTAGTTTAGAATACTCTGCAAAGTCTGTATACAACCAGTTTCTTTTACATTCACTTAATGTAAAAATTGTGTGCAGTCAATCTGTTCTTGAATGCATTAATTGGCCCTGCCTCCACTATTTTTTGTGGCAATACATTCCAAACATTCACCACTCTCTGACTAATAAATTATTTCCTAATATCTAATCTGGACCTTCCTTTAATTAATTTGTAGCTATATCCTCTTATTTTCTTGTTTTGAAAACCTTGTTATAGTCTAATTTATCCTTTCCTTTGATTATCGTATAAACCTGTATTAAGTCACCTGGAATTCTCCTCCTTTCTAGACACTGTAGACCGGTTTTTCTGTGTTTTTCCTCATAACTGTAATTCTGAAATTCCACTATCAGTTTGTTGCTCTTTTCTGTATCCCTTCCGGCATGTTTATATCCCCTCTACAATAAGGGCTCCACACATGTACACATTTCTACAATCTAGGTTTAACTAATGCTTTATACAGTTCGACAATCACATCCTTGCTCCTATGTTTGATATTTCTTTGTATCATACCTAACATTGCATTTGCCTTTTTCACTGCTTGCTGGACTTGCTCACTCATTTTACATCTATTATAACCCCTAGGCCCCTTTCCTTATCTATCTTTCTAATATTGTTTTCTCCCATTCTGTAATTATGTTCCATTTTGGATCTACCCATGTGTATGACTGGACATTTATTTAGATTAAACTCCATTTGCCAGCTTACAGACCATTCTGGAATTTCCTCTAAATCCGACCTCAATTTATCCACTTCTGCTTTAGATGAGACACTACTGTGTAGACGTGCGTTATCCGCGAATCTTGCACTCCTGTCTCAGAAATTAATGTCCAAATCGTTTATATATATATCAAGAACAAAATTGATCCCAAAAACCGAGCCCTGTGGCATTACACTTTTTACTTCACACCACTCAGAGTACTCCTTATTTATGTCGACTCTCTGCCGTTTCCCCGTTCACCAAATTTATAATCCAGGTATATTGATATTAGCGCCTCTGAACGTGGACACAAACATCTTTCTGAAGTTTGAACTCATTCTCAGATAAATGAAGATATTGGCAGTAGAATTCACTGCCTCAAATAGAAACATGATAACTCCTAGAGTCTTGTAAAGATTCTTGTATCTGCCAGTAAAGCTAATTTCTTTCTCAAAGTTTGAAACGAATAATACAAGGATTGCAGGAAAGAAGCAGACGATGAAGTTAATTGAAATGAAGACGACCATAATTAGAGCTTTCTTGTCTTTAGTTGATGCGATTTCCCGCTTAGATGCCGTCAAGTTTGAATTTCGCCATTTTGTGCTTTCGTTTAATTTGTGGACCAGAATGGCTGTTAAGAAAGCGACTATGGTAAATGCAGTTATTTGAAAAAAGCTGTTGACCAGTGCCATTACGCGAGTAATTAAAATGGTTTCTTGGGCAGAAACAAGGCCAATTACTGTTCGGTTTTCAGCCAGACTAAACTTGGGTGCAACATTTGTTGTAATGAATACTGGAACCACATCTGCTACCATGATGGTAAAGATGGTGACGTTTATGATTATCGTTCTGTTTGGGGTCAACATGCTTCGAACCTTCAAAGGAAAAGCGACACACAAATACCGTTCAATGGTAACGAAGCTTGTTAATAGTCCTGCGACACGAATGAAGTAAAAATGAGGCCATACCGAGGTCAGATTTTTTATTTCTGACAACAGGAGGTCCTGAAATCTCCGAATCATTAAAGGATTATCACATATGGTACCCCAGAGGATTGTCAAAAGACCTCCAGTATCAGCGACAGCAATACTAAGAAATGTAATATTGGTCGTGTCCTTGAATCCTTGCTTGACAAAGACAATAATGTTCATGATGTTACAGATGGTGCCGAAAAAACTGATTGATCCCAAAATGACGCATTCATTGATAATCATAATAATAGTCAAGTCTTCATCTCTGATGAGGTCATTTTTGATGTCCACAGCTACATCAAAAGTAGTGGAAAAATTCATTTTCGCCATGTTAATCTTTCTTGAAGATCTTTCTTTAAACACTGAGTCATTATACCGGAGAGAATTCACTGAAATGTAAAAAGATTCTCATTAACAGATCTGATGTAAAACTGAAAGCTGTTTTCTCTAACCAAATTATTTAACAAATAAACAGAAGCACTGTGGTACTAGAAAACGAAACCTGAATAGAAAATAGCACACATGACAGACAGTTAGATCGTTTTCAGTTGAGCTGTCTGCGAAGACAGATCAATATCTGATGGCAGGCTCGAGGGTGAACCTCTGAAATACTTAGCTCACATACATGAGATTCTGGAGAAAGCCCAATAAGAATGGCGCGAAAGCTATTCGTATGCCCAATGGGTACACTCCCACGCAGCTACTTTACGGTGTTATTAGACTGCATGTGTGCGTCTGGATGTACTTATGCTAGGCTTGTTAGCTTTCAGAAGCTAGCCTAACCAAAGTGCAATGGAAGGACTTCAGTCTGAGGGCACGTTATGTAAAAGTGTGATTGTAGGACAGAGTCAAATGAAAGAGAGTGAGGTAAGAAGAGCGAAAGAGATGTCAATGATATGTTCTACACGTTAAAATACTCTGGGAGCAGCATTTAATTATAGCCTGTCATTATTGGAACAACATCGACCACGCCATTCAAAGATGCAGACGAGGACTACGAGCTTTCATGAGAATTGCAGCAGGACATAGAACATCGAACACTTTTTGTTCTATGTCGTCAGTTGGGGTTGTAACACTAGACAACAACAGTTGATGTTGTGTGTGTATCTGAGATCAAACCAAGTTATCTTTATGTTTTCTGAAAATAAATACGGCGTTAAAACACCAAAATGGGCTCTTGATTTTTAAATATTAAAAACAAAAACGTTATATTCATTTTAATATATTCTTCTTCTTCTTCTTCGTTCGTTCTCAATCTCCCGCTACCAAGCCCTGAAAGGGTTAAGTAGCAGAATGTAGTCCAGAGAACGGAATGCGTTATGTCGTAGTTTACAGCTTGGCTGCGATATTTGCACCTTTCGGTCTAACACATCCGACTTCAGCAAACATTTTTTGAGTACCGGTTTAGCATTCCCTCTTCGATCCCTTCTCCTTAGCCAGTCTGCTCTGCTGCAGCCTATTATCCAGGATCACCGCGTGGAGGTGTAGAAGGGTCTTGGCAGCTATGGTTCGCTTGCCCTGACGCTAACAGTCAGCTATGGGTCGCTGACCACTGCAGCTCATGCGCTGCTCAGCATCGTGATCCCATTTTAATATATTTATAAATAGGTAGTTACAAGTCCAGTTATACCATTATGAGAGTCATCAGCATG
Organism: Ariolimax columbianus; assembly: GCA_036924085.1. Taxonomy (NCBI): domain Eukaryota; kingdom Metazoa; phylum Mollusca; class Gastropoda; order Stylommatophora; family Arionidae; genus Ariolimax; species Ariolimax columbianus. The sequence continues at coordinate 75,365,426 of JAVGWX010000012.1, forward strand.
CTGTAGTAACTAAAGAGCTGACATATTAGTTCCAAAAGCATTCATTTTGAACATATTTGAAATGAAGAGGTGTCGATGTGGTTTAGAGGTAAAGCACTAGCCTCACAAAGCGAAGAACAGAAACGCGGAACGATCGAATCCCGCAAGTTTCAAATTACCCCTGAAGAAATGAAAGCCATATAGTCCTGCTTACAGATGCCCTGTCCGTAGTCACAGCACTAAAAAGCAAGACAAATACTGAACTTAATGATTTAAGAGTAGTACTCTGTCAACTATGCCAGCAGTCCGCATCGAAAAGAGTAGTGGTACAGTGGGTTCCATCCCACTGTAACATCCAAGGTAACGAGGAGGCAGACAGACTGGCAAAAGAAGGTGCAAGACTACCACAACCAGATACTAGTGTGACATACGAAGAGTCAAGAAGGCTTATTAATGGGAAACAGAACACACTGGCTACACAAAATACGATGCCTATTACCAGTTGAACAGAAGAGAGCAGGTCGTGGTCTTCAGACTTCGCACTGGCCACAATAGACTGAGGTACCACCTATTCAATAAATTGAAGATAGGTGGCACTGACGAATGCATGTTCGGTACTGGGAAAATGACCGCTGAACATCTGCTGCAGAACTGCCCGAAACACGAGGATCAGAGAAAGCAGATGTGGCCATCACCAGTGGTAACACTAGACAAGCTCTATGGCAGTGTCGACAGCCTCAGGATGACCGCTGCTTTTTTCGAAAAATAAAGGTTGACGTCTGACAGCGTACAAAGAAGAACAAGAAAATACCCATGGTGTTATTGGAGGTGGGACCAGAGTGCCTTGATTTTGAGTTACTACCAATGGTCTCGACTTATGTCTTGCCACTGGCTCAAAGTAGCTCAAGACCAGAGAGTGAGGTTAATGGCCAGCGCAGTTTGTTCTTCACAATAATTCAAATTCAGCGCAAGTTACATCAGCAAGACAAAAACAGTCAGATGTTGTCCCCATCTTCGCTTGTAATGGACAGATAACTAACTAATTAACTAACTAGCTAACTAACTACCTACCATTACAAATGAAACTTGGTAACATTTTGAAGTCTATCAATTACCTGCTATGTTATTGTGACGTCGTTTTTGGATAACATTGCAATTCATCAACTGCAGCGATTTGTAATTACAGAAATGTCGGGTGCAGTATATCGCATTAGAGGAGGTAGCAGTGTGTAAAACTAGCGAACTATAGGGACTACTAGTATTCACATGTATCTCCGTTTGTTGAGAGAGAGGGAGAGAGAGAGAGGGAGAGAGAGAGAGAGAGAGAGAGAAAGAGAAATAGAGAGAGATAGAAAGAAAGAGAGAGAGAGACAGAGAGGGAGAAAGACTGCGCATCAATAGATGTGCCAGAAATGCAATGAATTAGAATCTTAGGAAAGAGGACGAGAACAATACCAAGAACATTAGGAAGAACAAAAACATGTGCAAAGATAAGATCAAGGTCAGGGACACGAACAAGGTCTAAGACAGGAACAAGGTCTAGAACAAGAACAAGGTCAAGGTCAAGGTCAAGGACAATACCAAGAACAAAACACAACAAAGGCAGTAACTGGAGCAAGAATAACTCGAATAACAACAACAAGAACACGTTCAAAGACAAGAACAATACCAAGAACAAAGACATTAGCAATAACAAGAACACAACAAAAACAGTAACTGGAGCAAGAGCAAGGGGAATATCAATAACAAGAACACGGTCAAGGACAAGAACAATACCAGGAATAATATTAAGAACTACCAAGAACAAGAACAATATCAAGAAAACGAACAATACTAAGAACAATACCACGAAAACGAAAACTAATAAAAAATACCACTACCAAGTACAACATTAAGAACTGCCTCGACTAATATAAAAAAAACACAATACTTACACAATACCCCGGACAAGAGCAATTCTAAGAACAAGATCAACGTGTAAGCCTCTGTGACTGTTCTCATGTAGAATTATTTCCTCATCTTGTATGTCTGTCAACCATTATTACCTCGCTTAAACCAGACATGATCATGTCAGAGAACAGAAATGATTTACCTCTTATTACGCTCTCACACCAACTTCTTACTGTATTGTTGTACACTTAAGTGACCTCATTCTTAAAATTATTTCGTTTAATTGGTCAATTATTTTAATCACAGTCAGACCAGATATCGAGATTTTTAGTATTTCCGAGTGTGCTTTAGGGAAAGTTGTATAGGACTTGTTAAGAGATAATTAAGAGAAGTTCATGTTTTTCCTGGATGGAAAAACTCGGTAAAACAGAGCAAATATTTACACAACCGCCGTTAAGTAGATCACAAATATGGAGGCAAACACAAATGTTCTATTTCTCTATTAGCCCCAGACCCGTTTTAATTCTATTACAACACAATTAGGTCTGTCGAATCACCTTTTTTTTTTGTTTGTTTATTACGAGCAGGCAAATATTATAGACATCACTATAGGTAATGAAACATTTTATGTACTTACAAATACGAGGATGGTCGAACAATTTTGCACTTTAGTATGAAAGAGTCAAGGCACTTTCCTGGAAATTTAAGTGAATGTTAATTCTTCACTATGTATTCACCTTCCAAGTTGATTCACTTATCCCATCTATTCGTCACCTTCCTGATGCCCTAATTATAGAAGTCTCCGTCTGGGCCCGACACCACGTCTCCAGTTCAGTAATCAAGTCCTGGACGTCAGAAAAACGGCCGTGTTTGAAATAATCCACCATACTTGCCTAGTGACTTCTTCCTGTTCCAAAACATGAAGAATGCCTTTCAATGATAACTTTTGCTAACGCCCAGGACTTGATTACTGATCTGGAGACGCGGTTCAGTGGGTAGAGCTCTACTATCAGAGCATCAGGAGGGTAACGAAAAAAATAAGAGACGTGTATCGCCTGCAGGGTAAATACATAGAGAAGGACTAATGTTCACAACCATTGCAAGGTAAGCGCATTGACTCTTTAGCAACCCTCGTATAAGGTTATACTATACTATGTAGTGGGAACACACCAGAGTAAGAGCCTGGTTGACAATTGTAGGTCGGATACACCTGTCCAATGGTCCCCTTAGCGTATTAGTAGAGCACTCGCTTTTCGCTGTATACATTAGGTTTATCGCCCCCAGACTTCACGCCATATGACTGGAAAAGTCAAAGGCAGCAAAAAAGGAACTTGCAACCCTACATCATACAAGCTGTGCTGTAGTTTACTAAAGTCTCTAACAACTTCATTACCCGACAGTAGTTTAACTACTATGGGAACAAACCTTGACTTAGTATACTGAACTCTCTAACAACTTCATTCCCCGACAGTAGTTTAACTACTATGGGAACAAACCTTGACTTAGTATACTAAAGTCTCTAACAACTTCATTCCCCGACAGTAGCTTAACTACTATGGGAACAAACCTTGACTTAGTATTCTGAAGTCTCTAAGAACTTCATTCCCCGACAGTAGTTTAACTACTATGGGAACAAACCTTGACTTAGTATACTGAAGTCTCTAACAACTTCATTCCTCGACAGTAGTTTAACTACTGTGGGAACAAACCTTTACTTAGTATACTGAACTCTCTAACAACTTCATTCCCCGACAGTAGTTTAACTACTATGGGAACAAACCTTGACTTAGTATACTGAAGTCTCTAACAACTTCATTCCCCTACAGTAGTTTAACTACTATGGGAACAAACCTTGACTTAGTATTCTGAAGTCTCTAACAACTTCATTCCCCGACAGTAGTTTAATTACTATGGGAACAAACCTTGACTTAGTATACTGAAGTCTCTAACAACTTCATTCCCCGACAGTAGTTTAATTACTATGGGAACAAACCTTGACTTAGTATATTGAAGTCTCTAACAACTTCATTCCCTGACAGTAGTTTAACTACTATGGGAACAAACCTTGACTTTTTATACTGAAGTCTCTAACAACTACATTCCCCGATAGTAGTGTAACTACATAGAGACACACCTTTATTAGTCATAGCGTGTGATAAAAGTCATCTAAAGAGGGTTGTATGTATTTGAGGCTAGTTACTTCATCGTGTTGTTGCTTGTGCAAGCCACTCGTACCGAGTTAATTCAACTCTTAACGACATATACCTGATTGCAGGTTACAGTGGCTCTTTGTACATTCTATGCGTACTTAAAAAGGTAGACCAGGGTAATCCTAACTGTAGTGCAATGCGATAATCTTTAAAAAGCTGTTAATAGTAATAATTGCACATTGGAACCAAAGATAGCAACACCAGCAAACGTATGCTTCTATATATAACCTCCTATGACTGTAAAGTTCAATCCTGGCATCGCAGACTACCCCGCAACGGGCCACACATGAGAGCAATCGACTGTGGGGTCACAGTGCATTCTGTTTTTTCCGGCGGCTCGTTTTCTCTGAGCCTCGGAAACGAGGTTCCGGCATGCAATCTGATCACCACAAGTGATGCTAGCTCGACAGGTGGAAAAGCTGTTCTCGCAAGCATCTATTAAGAGGTGACATCAATCTTGAAGCTTTTCATTCTCTTTCAAAGAATCTCTATAACATTACTTCTGAAACCTTCCGTCTGATGATCGTCTTAGCGTCCCCCAGTTATGAGGTCATTATATAACAGATGCTTGGCGATGCGGTCACCGGACACTCAGACAGCCTCTACCGTTCTCTCTATCTGGACTTTTCTCAGATCATTAACATCCTTCCCCTGCTAAGAATTTCTGAGCTAGTGCTTTGACCTGCCACCTGACCACGAGCAGTTTGAGCAGACAGCTCACGTGAGAACGATTGGAGTGCCTTATTTGGCTGCTATACACTTCCCATTCTTTTGCAGAATTCGGTCATCAATGGGTAGATATAGTCGAGAAGTAAGTCACATGGCTCTCAAAGCGATGTGTGGAAACGTTGTGCCAACAAGTCACACCAGTTTCAGGCGACCCCTGTCATCAAAGGATGTGGGACCACAGAGTCTGCTTCCTGTCGTCTTGACTTATGTCTGGTCCAAGGTAGCTCAGGACGAGAGAGTCAGGTTGATAACCAGCAAAGTTTGTTCATTGCTGTAATCCAAATACAACGCAAGTTACGTCATCAAAACAAAACTGTCTGATCATGTCACCATCACTGCTCGTGATAGGCAACAAACTATAAACTATTTGCAGAACAACTGAAACCGACAAAGCATTGTTGTTAAGACTAAGGTTAGTTAACTAACGATGATGAAAGAGACAATAACGATTACCATCTTGTTTGCTAGAATGCAATGACGCAACCTGTTTCCAAGAAGTCTTCAGTGGACTAGAAGTGTTTGGAGGGGGAAGGGTCTTAATCAGTATATTTCACCAGACCCTGACTAACATAGTCTGGTCAGTATGTCTCACCTGACCCTGACTAACATAGTCTGGTCAGTATATTTCACCTGACCCTGACTAACATAGTCTGGTCAGTACGTTTCACCTGACCCTGACTAACATAGTCTGATCAGTATGTTTCACCTGACCCTGACTAACATAGTCTGGTCAGTATGTTTCACCTGAACCTGACTAACATAGCCTGATCAGTATGTGTCACCTGACCCTGACTAACATAGTCTTCTTCTTCTTCTTCTGCGTACACAGTCAGACAGTAACCATTATTTTTTCGAAAAAAGCGGCGGTCATCCTGAGACTCTCGCCACTACCATAGAGCTTGTCTTGCAGTTCCACTGGCAATGGCCACATCTGCTCTCTCTGATCCTCGTATGTCGGGCAGTTCTGCAGCAGATGTTCAGTGGTCATTTTACCAGTACCGCACGGGCATTCGTCGGTACACCCTATCTTCAATTTGTTGAATAGGTGGTACCTCAGTCTGTTGTGGCCAGTGCGAAGTCTGAAGACAACGACCTGCTCTCTTCGGTTCAACTGGTAATAGGCATCGTTTTTGGTGTAACCAGTATTTTCGATTTCCCATTTGGTCATGTACCTGGCTTTGATAAGCCGTTTTGACTCTTCGTACGTCATACTGGTATCTGTTTGTGGTAGCCTTGCACCTTCTTTTGCCAGTCTGTCTGCCTCCTCGTTGCCTTGGATGTTGCAGTGTGACGGAACCCACTGTACCACTACCCTTTTTGGTGCGGACTGCTGGCACAGTTTGCAGAGTGCTGCTCTTAAGTCATTAAGCTCAGTGTTTTTCTGGCTTTTTAGCGCTGTGACTACGGCGAGAGCATCTGTCAGCAGGACTATATGGCTCTCATTTTCACTGTGTCTTACCATTTCTTCCACTGCCGCCCTCAGTGCCTCTGCCTCCGCTCTGAAATTGCTTGTGTACTTACCAGTAGCGAATGACAGTGTTATTTTTCTGCCATTTGGTAGGTTCAGGAATGCTCCTGCCCCTCCGTTCTGTGTAGTGTTTGTTACAGAACCGTCGGTGTATGCATGGGTCCAGTCCATGCTTGGGTAGCTTTTCGTTATGAAGCTTAGGGTAGTGTCTCTCCTTTCTTTTTCAGTCTGGCAGTTTTTGTTTGCAATACCTGGTATATTTTCTACCACCTCTGGAAATATATCCTGCCTCCAAGTAGGTTTTCGTACAGTAGTGATGGGTTTTGGTGTTGTTAGTGCGTTTATGGGATCTTCGTGCATCTTTGCTTTGGCTATTTCTGCAAAGTTTCTCCGCTTTAGTTTCCCAGTTCCCAAATTGTTTAGTCTCTGGTACATTGGGTGGTCCGTCAGTCTTCGGAGTTTCTCTGACTGCAGCTGGGCTCTGCAGTCTCTTCTGTCGGTCATGGATTGCAGTTTTGTAATCTTTTCATGTTCTACAATTGGCGTTGACTTCATGCCACCTGTTATAATTCTCATGGCTTGGTTTTGAAGTTTGTTAACTTTATCGAAGTTCGCCTTCGCTGCTGTTGTCCATGCCGCAATGCCATACTCGAGAACTGGTCTCACTCTTCCAGTGTACAGTTTCTTTAGTATGCCTTCGTCTGCTCCCCAGCTTGTGCCAGCAAGTTTCCTCATGATCGCCATTCTTTCTCTGGCTTTCATTCGGTTTCTCTCAATCTGACTTTTCCATGTCATGCGCCGATCAAATGTGACTCCCAGATAGGTTGGGTTGTCGTTTGGCTGCAGGATTTTGCAATTTAGGCTTAATTTGGTACTTTGGGATTTTAATGAGAACGAGAATATTGTGCACGTGGTTTTCTCCTCGTTTATTTTGACCAGCCATGAGTTCGCCCACTCTTCCAGCGATGTTAGGGCCGTCTGCATCCGATTTCTTGCTATGGTGAGATTCTTTTCAGAGGTCCACATAGCCAGATCGTCTGCAAACATTGAGCTATGGACTCTTCTTGGTATATTCTCTGTAATATCGTTTATATATACCAGGAAGAGTGTGGGTGACAATACTCCCCCTTGGGGTACTCCCTGCTCGAGTGTCACCTTTTTGCTCATCTGCCCTTGTATTTGGACTCTGGCCGTTCTTTGTTTGAGGTAGTGGTTGATCCACTTGTACATCTTCCCACAGACATCACTTCTTCTTAGCTTGACTCTAAGTCCATCCTTCCAGACTTTGTCAAATGCCTTTTCCAGATCCACCCAAACAGCTACTGCGTGTTTCTGTGCCTGGTAGGCATCTTCTATCTCCTGGGCTATGAGGATGACCTGGTCCTCAGTGGATCTGTGCTGTCTAAAGCCGGCTTGCTGTGGAATTAGTATTCGTTTTTCTTCCAGATGCCACATCAGTCTGGTGTTTATCATCCGTTCCATCAGCTTGCCGACACAGCTCAGTAGGCTTATGGGCCTGTATCCATTTGGATCTGTTTTGTCCTTTCCTGTTTTTGGTACTGGTACCAGTATTGCATCTTTCCATGCCTGGGGTACAATACCCCTTTTCCAGCTTTGGTTCAGGACTGATAGTAGTTTTTTCTTCGCTGTTTGGCCCAGCCCCATCAGCATTTCGTTTGTAATCCCGTCTTTTCCGGGAGATTTCCTTTTCTTTAGTGTTCTCATAGCCTCTTCCATTTCGCGCATTGTTAGTTTGGCCATCATGTGCTCTTCAGGAGCCGTATTTATGTTTTCGTGTCCCTTTAGCTCTTCGGTAATGTCTGTATGCTTATCTGCAGGGACCTCGATGTGGTTTGCTCTGGCATAGTGATCGTCAAAGGCGTTTGCGGCTTTCTTACCTGTGATCAAGTTCTCGCCCTGCTTGATAGTAATTTGTTTATTTGACGGGGTATCGTCATTCATGGCTCTGACTAGCTTCCATAGCTTGTTCCCTTCTTTGTCCAGGTTTAAACTTTTCGTTTTATTTTTCCAACTTTCTCTTGCTGTTTGCTTGAGAGTGTGTTTGTACTTCGCCGCGGCGGCTTTGAGGGCGATGTTTGCCTCCATGGATTTTTTTTCGTTCTGCCATGTTCCTAGCATTTGTTACTGCATCTTCCACTTTCTGTAACTCATCATTCCAGTAGGGCTTATAGTTTTTCCTAGCTCCTCTTGGGATGGTTTCAGTGGCGGCTTGCATTATTGCCTTGCTTAGGCTCTCTACCATGGGCTTCATTTTGGTGTTTCGTGTGTTGATGGTTTCACACAGCCCATCTGTCAGGATTGCAAATCTGTCCCAGTCGGCTCGTTTGTAATTCCAACGTGGGAGCGGTTTTGTTTCCTGTGGGCCTACTTCCATGTCAATGGTTAGCTTGATCGGCCTGTGGTCGCTACCTGCCAGTTGGTTTAGCACCTGGCGGTCTATTTTATAGTGTATGTCCTGTGTGGAGAAGGCCAAATCTGGAGTCGAGGTGGTATGCCATGTTCTTGAATAGAAGCTAGGGCTATCCTCCGGCCTATTGATTAGGGAGAGATTTGCATCTATCTCCCAATCTTCCACTTCGTCACCTCTGCTGTCTGTGTCAGAGTATCCCCATCTCTCCGAGTGGCTGTTGAAATCTCCAACTACTATGCAGTTGGAGTCTCTGACCTCCATACTCGAGAGCGATAGGTCTCTGTTTGGTGGTCCGTACAGATTGAAAATGCGGAGCCTCGTCTCTTGAGCCATTATGTCAACTCCTACAATTTCTGCTTGTCCGGTGTGATTGACAGGTACCGCGCTACTCGGTATGCTGTTTCTGGTCAGTATCAGGACCCCTCCTTTGTGGCCTTCTCTATCTAGACGGAAGGTCTGGTATCCTCTGATTGAGAATTTATGGTTATTGTTGAGGTGCGTTTCCTGGATACATGCCACGTCAATCTTACCTTCATGCAGGTGGTGTGTTAAGGAAAGTTTTTTGTTAATGACTCCCTCCGCATTCCACTGTAGTATTTTGAGGGTCTTGAGGTTTTGGCCAATAGACGTTGCCCCATAGCCATGTGCCTTGACTCCACGACACATGGGTGGGTGACCACCAGTAGTCAAGGGTGGGCCCCTTCGAGGCGTGGGGCCCGGCGCTATCGCTGCCTGGCGGGACTCCTCAGGATGAGCGCCATACGTTTTTCTAATAGGTTGTACTGCCATCATACTGTAATTTACGTTGCACTGTTTTGTTAGGCTTGCGGCCCCGTGCATCCGATTTCAACAGGCGTTTCTGTAGGGATGCCCTCCTTAGCCTTTGGCTGTCCCCAGCCTATCTGCAAGGCAGCAGTTGTTTACGATCAGAGTTTTCTCTCTTATGGAAGTTGTCTTACCAGACTATCGAGTCTTCACTACTCGTGTCTATAGGGTGCAATGATGATATGTGATGATATATGAGATGGACTGGTTTACCCGGAAGAGAGGCAGTCCAGTGTGTCTGTATCCCAGGATCGTCACGTCCTGCCAGAAACGTAGCATTTGCATGTGAGTGGGGTATCTCTTTTTCCCTTTATTTTCTTGGCTTCTATGCAGGGATGGTACGCCTAGCATTCCCCGCCACCTGGGGTGTTGACACAGTGGGGCAGGTGTGCAATGTCCGCTGGTCTGCATCTCTTCTGCATCCAGCATGATAGTTATGGCTGATAACGTACAGAGGTAGATATCGTAGCCGGAGTGCATTCAGCCAGAGGACAAGCCTGGTAATGTCACAGAGATGTTGATCGCCTGGTGTGCGGACAACTCTTATGGTCAGTGGTTGAGTCTTGACAGTTCACAGTGAGGTCGCTGCTCTACTGTTTTCGACACCCCGACCAGGTTCTAAGTCTTTGGTTGGTGTTTTTCGCACCCCATCGCCGTATAGGGTGAGTATCAAGCAGTTGTCCGCCCGCTTTGATTGGCGGGCGGCAAGGACCTCTTACTGTGGCTCTACCTGATAGGGCTGGGGCGCAAGCCCCAGGTCCCGAGCATGTAGGAGCCTCCCATTGCAGTGGTGCTGAGATTTTGGGCGGGATTGCGGCTTACAAGGGTTCGGCCGTAATCCCCCACATGGTAGCCTCGCGCCCTTGGCTTATCAGCCTGGTACGTGAACCAAAGTGTCTGCGGCTCCTCTCGATTTGAGCTGGTTTTCCGTAGCAACGCCCTGTCATTTGTAGGGTAAAACTGACCTGTCTTCAGATGATCTATTTCCAGCACCCGTTCACTATTTGGTCAGACGAATTTATTGAGGGCTTTTGTTTGTCAATGACCAGGTATTTGAAATCTGCGGTTTCTGCGGAGTTAAACACGATTTCCGTAGCGTTCTTTCATTTGAGTGTTTGAGAGCTGACTTGTCATCCGTGAGTCTAATACCAGCGTACGTTCATTATTAGACCCAAACGGCAGTGCTCTCGATTTGTCAGTTGTTCTACAGTATTGGCGTGTTCAGTCAAATTAAGCCGCAGGTTCCACACCTGGTGGTGCCCTTCCGTCAATTCCCTTAGCGAGACAATCAAGTTTCTTAGAGGGTAGCCCCAAAATTTTCGAGGGTCTAATTCCAGCACATGTTCTCTATTAGACCCCACGAAGGTGTACTTTTTGATAGTCATTCTGCAGTATTGGCGTGGTAAGTTAACTTAGGTCTCAGGCTCCACTCCTGATAGTGCTCTTCCGTCAATTCCTTTATCAAACACTGGATGCAGACAAAATTGAGCCACAGGGGGCATAACCCCAGATTTCTGGGGGTCTAAGTCCAGCCCCAGTTCCATATTAGACCCCAGAAGAGTGGTCTCGGCATGTCAATCATTTCAGTGTTGGCCGTGTTGAGTCAAATTAAGCCGCAGGCTCCACTCCTGGTGGTGCCCTTCCGTCAATTCCTTTAAGTTTTAGCTTTGCAACCATACTTCCCCCGGAACCCAAACACTTTGGTTTCCCGGAAGCTGCCCGCAGAGTCATCGAAGCAACTCCTGCGGATCGCTAGTCGGCATCGTTTATGGTCAGAACTACGACGGTATCTGATCGTCTTCGCGCCTCTGACTTTCGTTCTTGATTAATGAAAACATTCTTGACAAATGCTTTCGCAGTAGCTCGTCTTGCGGCGATCCAAGAATTTCACCTCTAACGCCGCAATACGAATGCCCCCGTTTGTCCCTGTTAATCATTACCTCCAGTTCCGAAAACCAACAAAATAGAACCGAGGTCCCATTCCATTATTCCATGCACCATTATTCAGGCAGCCGAGGCCTGCTTTGAACACTCTAATTTTTTCAAAGTAAACGCGCCGGCCACCCAGGACGCTCAGCGAAGAGCACCTGTGGGAGAGAGCCGGCAGACGGTAGGGCAGGAGACAACGGGCAGTGAACCGGCGCGAGCCGGACCGCCCGCCTGCGCCTGAGATCCAACTACGAGCTTTTTAACTGCAACAACTTTAATATACGCTATTGGAGCTGGAATTACCGCGGCTGCTGGCACCAGACTTGCCCTCCAATAGATCCTCGTTAAAGGGTTTAAAGTGTACTCATTCCAATTACGGGGCCTCGAAAGAGTCCCGTATTGTTATTTTTCGTCACTACCTCCCCGTGCCGGGAGTGGGTAAGTTGCGCGCCTGCTGCCTTCCTTGGATGTGGTAGCCGTTTCTCATGCTCCCTCTCCGGAATCGAACCCTGATTCCCCGTTACCCGTTACAAACATGGTAGGCATGTCACGTACCATCGACATTTGATAGGGCAGACATTTGAAAGATGCGTGGCCGGCACATGAGGCCATGCGATCAGCACAAAGTTATCCAGAGTCACCAGTGGGGACTCCGCAACCCCGCGAGGGGAAACGACGATTGGTTTTGAACTAATAAAAGCGCTCTTTCCGCGAGGGTCGGAGCTTGGTAAGCATGTATTAGCTCTAGAATTGCCACAGTTATCCAAGTAGGATCGTGTCATCTAAGGAACCTCGACTGATTTAATGAGCCATTCGCGGTTTCACCGTGAGACAGTGTGAACTTAGACATGCATGGCTTAATCTTTGAGACAAGCATATGACTACTGGCAGGATCAACCAGATATCTGTCGGAGACGTACGTACAGCACACACCGGTCGGCGGAGGAAGGGTGTGTAAAAAGCCTCGCTGGGACGACGGCCGCAGGGACCGACTGACGGGACGGACGGTTTGTTCCACCCGTGTTTCACTCCGTCGACCTAGGACCGCCTGACAGGGGCCTCCCACACGCACCAGACGACCGACCGACCGGGCTCGCTCGAGGAGGGATGGCAGCGCTCTGTGCAGAACGGATCCCAACGACCTCGGCGACGAATTTCACTGGGACTAGAGACACAATTTGGCCTGCCCTTCTCCGTAGGGAGAACGCAGGGCCTCGAGGCAACGATTCCTGCTTTCCATTTGCCGGTCACAAGCTCTTTGCGAGAGTCGGACCACCATCGAGACGTACTGTCGAGCTCTGCTATAAGCCTTAGATAAATCACCACGGACGGACCACCTTTCCTGATACGGACCAGACTAGCGCACCTCGGTGGAGGAGCCACTACCACAAACCGCACCCAATTCGCACTACGGGGAAAGGCAGGCGAGCGTTTTCCGCAAGCCCGCGCTATCGCTCCGCCTGGCGGGACTGAGATCGCTTTACGAACACTGGTTGAAATTGAGTCGCTGCGGCGAGAAAACTACCCCAGATCTAACATAGTCTGATCAGTATGTTTCACCTGACCCTGACTAACATAGTCTTATCAGTATGTGTCACCTGACCCTGACTAACATAGTCTGATCAGTATGTTTCACCTGACCCTGACTAACATAAGATGGTCAGTATGTTTCACCTGACCCCGACTAACATAAGATGGTCAGCATGTTTCACCTGACCCTGACTAACATAAGATGGTCAGTATGTGTCCCCTGAAACTGAATAACATAGTCTGATCAGTATGTTTCACCTGACCCTGACTAACATAAGATGTTCAATATGTTTCACATGGCCCTGACTAACATAGTCTGATCAGTATGTTTCACCTGACCCTGACTAACATATTCTGATCAGTATGTTTCACCTGACCCTGACTAACATAGTCTGATCAGTATGTTTCACCTGACCCTGACTAACATAGTCTGATCAGTATGTTTCACCTGACCCTGACTAACATAGTCTGATCAGTATGTTTCACCTGACCCTGACTAACATAGTCTGATCAGTATGTTTCACCTGACCCTGACTAACATAGTCTGATCAGTATGTTTCACCTGACCCTGACTAACATAGTCTGATCAGTATGTTTCACCTGACCCTGACTAACATAGTCTGATCAGTATGTTTCACCTGACCCTGACTAACATAGTCTGATCAGTATGTTTCACCTGACCCTAACATAGTCTGGTCAGTATGTTTCACCTGACCCTGACTAACATAGTTTGACAATAGTGGCTATGGGGCAACTAGTGCAATGAAGTGTCAAAAAATGATGGACGATAAACACGCTCGAACATCGAACATGACAGCCGGGAAATAAGACTATTGCAGGGATTGATCAAAAATAGACTTAATTTACATTAGAAAGATGTTAGCATTTAAACAAATACAAAATACACGAACAATGGGTTTCGTTTGCTCTTTGAATTTTGATCGAACCAGAAACGTGGATAATAAACCGTACCATAGAAATAAGGCTGCACTTTGATTAAATTATAGACATGTATGGAAACATAAATAGCAGGTAATTAAATTGACAATTAAGACTAAACAAATGTTGAATGAAAGAAGAATGCCGAAGAGATAAATATTATATATATATATATATATTACCACAACAAGATTACCACAACCAGATACTAGTGTGACATACGAAGAGTCAAAACGGCTTATTGGAGCTAGATACATGACCATATGGGTAACAGAACATACCGGCTACACCAAAAACGATTCCTATTACTAGTTGAACAGAAAAAAGCAGGTCGTGGTCTTCAGACTTCGAACTGGCCACAATAGACTGAGGTACCACCTATTCAACAAATTGAAGATAGGTGGCACCGACGAATGATCGTGTGGTACCGGGAAAATGACTGCTGAACATTTGCTGCAAAACTGCCCGACATACGATGATCAGAGAAAGCAGATGTGGCCATCACCAGTGGCAACACTAGACAAGCTCTATGGCAGTGTCGACAGCCTCAGGATGACCGCTGCTTTTTTCGAAAAAATACAGGTTGACGTCTGACAGCGTACGAAGAAGAAGAAGAAGAAGAAGAAGAAGAAGAAGAAGAAGAAGAAGAAGAAGATGGATAAGGACTGTGAACTGGTGTATACTGTGAATATATGAACAAAAACGAATATATACTACGAAATATATACTATTGTGCAGTAAGATAAGGCAAAGGCCGCCGTCCATCGTAGACGATGATGGCATAATTTATTTTGCTATCGCTATTTTTAGTAAGGATTAATTGCAATACTTTTTATACTCACTCTCTCGTCTCGTGCCGACCGACCACAGTGGCAAGTCAAGGACAAGACGACTATATGGCGACTACGAGATGCAGGGGACTCCGCATCAAGCATCCGTGAAAAAGACAGCGGAGTCCGGAGTCGAACCCACACCACATGACCACGAGCCGACGCTTAACCACTTCGCCACAGAATCAACGCGGCAGGATATACATAATTGATAACTATTTTGGAAAAAACAGTTTCTGACGAACAAACAAGGAGAATACATTACGAAACATCGATCTATCTATGGATATTTAGCGCCATATATCGTAAAAGGCAGAATTCAAAATTCTCCAGATCCATCGTTCCGCTGCCACTGTCTGTAATTCTTGCAAGATCCAATGCCCCATGTTTGCACCATGTGATTGTTGGACATATAGTCTGTCTGGATCTATCCCGTTTCCTTTTTCCTCGAGGTTTCCACATAGGCGCCTGTAACTGGAGCCTATAAGTGTTCATCCGAAAAACGTGTCCGGTGTACACCTAACGTTTCTTCCTCATGACTTTAGAAACCAATTTGTTGTTAGACTGTAATCGTATTTGCTAATTAGTCATGAATTCTTTCCAGCCAATAGACGTCTAAAGCATTTATTTTCAAATGTATTAGATCTATTTTCAAGTTTTGTTGTCATTTTCCAGCTTTCATAACCAGAAGTGGAATCTGAGATGCAGTTATAGGTAAGTGTCCTGTTTGATATACGAAGCATGGGGAAATATTCGCCAAGTTCTCAGATCATTCGCTTCGATTACTATAAAGACTAACATCAAAATATATTGATATTTGCAACAATTCAGAGCATTACTCTAGAAAGAGAGAGAGAGAGAGAGAGAGAGACAGAGAGAGAGAGAGACAGAGAGAGATAGGAATAGTGAAAGTGACGGAGAAATAGAGAGAGATAAATAAGAGAATGAAAGAGAGATAGAGAGAGAGAAAGAAAAAGAGATAGAGTGAGAGAGAGAGAAAGAAGGAGAGAGATACTGTGTGTGTGTGTGAATAAACAAAAATCTAACATAAAGTGCGAAACAGCGATGAAGATGGATTATATTAAAACACGGAGCACTATAGCGCTAACCCTAATTATATTATCCGCAAATTTAGTCTTAGGTCTTATCCTAACGATAACTGCGCCCGTAACACATGTCCATTTATTTCATTTCATTCAAATTTATTAATGGGATCAAGATGCTGAGCAGCGCAAGAGCTGCAGTGGTCAGCGACCCATAGCTGACTGCTAGCGTCAGGGCTAGCGAAGAGCGGCCAAGACCCGTCTACACCTCCACGCGGTGGTCCTAGATAACAGGCTGCAGCAGGGCAGACTGGCTAAGGAGAAGGGATCGAAGAAGGAATGCTAACCCGGTACTCATAAAAATGCTTGCTGAAGTCGGATGTGTTGGACCGAAAGGTGCAAATATCGCAGTCAAGCTGTAAACTACGACACAACGCATTCCGTTCTCTGGACTACATTCTGCTACTTCAGCCCTTTCAGTGTTTGGTAGTGGGAGATTGAGAATGAACGAAGCCAAGCCAAATTTATTAAAAGGGAAACAATAATTTTTGTTAAAAGAATATTTGCGCAGTTACATCCCTCTGCTAATATTCCTGTTAGTGGATGTTAATGCAGAAATACACTCTATTCCTGCAGCAAACAAAATAAAGTCGATGTTACATTCCCAGCGTGTTGTAAAAGACGAACAAGGAGGGCTGTGCATGGAGCTAGCAACCTCTCCATGTAAAAAAGATTTACTATTTTAGTCGTGCACTGCAAATAACTGATCGTGTTAAAATAAATGTGTTGGAACTAAACTCGACCATCTAGAGTGACAACAACGAATAGAACAAGAAAGTAATAAATACGATTAAGAATTACCTGGATTGAAAATAATAGGATCATTGAAACATCCCAGGCATGTCATAAAAAACTGCTTAGGAGGCTATCTATGAAGCTAGCAGCTGCATTCTTTATTTCTGCCAAGAAATAATAGTCACAGTTAGAATTTGTGATAACGTTTTGTGTTGTTTTTATAGCGATTGCCATGCAGTTGTGCGCACATCACACTGGATTATCCTCATCATCAGTCCGGCAAACATGCCGTTGACGAGGAAGTCAACAATTTCCTGGAATCGTCCCGATCTTTTGCAATGTTATTCCAATGCGGGCCTAGGTCTTTGATCAGCCGATCTCGCCATCGCATAGGTGGACAGCGCCGTGAACGTGTACAAACATATGGCCCTCAAAAAGTTGTCTTCGTGTCCATATGCTGTCAAGCCTGCGTATTACAGTCCAGTCTAGAGATGCATGCTTGTATATCGGGTTTTCTGCATTTTGTGGTCATATTTTAAGAATAACAATGGCTTGTTTAAGAACTTTGGAAATCCTGCGTTGTTACATTTTTTACGGAGTTATTGTAATTTGTAGTTTCCCAGCTTTTAACTAAATTTAGTAAGTATTTGAATTTTCATTAAAACACAGCTATACAATATTTAAAGGTATATAAATAAACATTAAGATAATACAGACTATGGAAAACGGGACAAGAAACCATTTATGCAGATAACAATAAAAGACCAACTACTGAAACAGCTACAGAGTTTCTCCTATTAACGTCATATAATGACGGGAAAAGGCAGCTGGGAAAAAGACAGAAAAATTATAGGTAGGGCTAAGATGGTATTTAGCATCATGCGACATATACTGATATCCAAACACATAAATCATAAATTGAAAATGAGATTAGTCAGATGTTATAAATATTCGTCAATACTATATGGCACAGAAACATGGACAATGAATGAGAAGTTGGACAAGCGTATTGAAGCCTGGGAAATGGGGGTATATAGAAGAGTGAGTCGCATATGGTGAACAGAGAAGAAAACAAAATCTGTAGGTATTCTTCTTCTTCTTCTGCGTACGCAGTCAGACAGTAACCATTATTTTTTGGAAAAAAGCGGCGGTCATCCTGAGGCTCTCGCCACTGCCATAGAGCTTGTCTTGCAGTTCCACTGGTAATGGCCACATCTGCTCTCTCTGATCCTCGTATGTCGGGCAGTTCTGCAGCAGATGTTCAGCGGTCATTTTACCAGTACCGCACTGGCATTCGTCGGTACACCCTATCTTCAATTTTTGAATAGGTGGTACCTCAGTCTGTTTTTGCCAGTGCGAAGTCTGAAGACAACGACCTGCTCTCTTCGGTTCAACTGGTAATAGGCATCGTTTTTGGTGTAACCAGTATGTTCGGTTTCCCATTTGGTCATGTATCTGTCTTTGATAAGCCGTTTTGATTCTTCGTACGTCATACTGGTATCTGTTTGTGGTAGTCTTGCACCTTCTTTTGCCAGTCTGTCTGCCTCCTCGTTGCCTTTGATGTTGCAGTATGATGGGACCCACTGTACCACTACCCGTTTTGGTGCGGACTGCTGGCACAGTTTGCAGAGTGCTGCTCTTAAGTCATTAAGCTCAGTGTTTTTCTGGCTTTTTAGCGCTGTGACTATGGCGAGAGCATCTGTCAGCAGGACTATATGGCTCTCATTTTCACTGTGTGTCACCATTTCTTCCACTGCCGCCCTCAGTGCCTCTGCCTCCGCTCTGAAATTGCTTGTGTACTTACCAGTAGCGAATGACAGTGTTATTTTTCTGCCATTTGGTAGGTTCAGGAATGCTCCTGCCCCTCCGTTCTGTGTAGTGTTTGTTACAGAACCGTCGGTGTATGCATGGGTCCAGTCCATGCTTGGGTAGCTTTTCGTTATGAAGCTTAGGGTAGTATCTCTCCTTTCTTTTTCAGTCTGGCAGTTTTTGTTTGCAATACCTGGTATATTTTCTACCACCTCTGGAAATATATCCTGCCTCCAGGTAGGTTTTCGTACAGTAGTAATGGGTTTTGGTGTTGTTAGTGCGTTTATGGGATCTTCGTGCATCTTTGCTTTGGCTATTTCTGCAAAGTTTCTCCGCTTTAGTTTCCCATTTCCCAAATTGTTTAGTCTCTGGTGCATTGAATGGTCGGTCAGTCTTCGGAGTTTCTCTGACTGCAGCTGGGCTCTGCAGTATCTTCTATCGGACATGGATTGCAGTTTTGTAATCTTTTCAAGTTCTACAATTGGCGTTGACTTCATGCCACCTGTTATAATTCTCATGGCTTGGTTTTGAGGTTTGTTAACTTTATCGAAGTTCGCCTTCGCTGCTGTTGTCCATGCCGCAATGCCATACTCGAGAACTGGTCTCACTCTTCCAGTATACAGTTTCTTTAGTATGCCTTCGTCTGCTCCCCAGCTTGTGCCAGCAAGTTTCCTCATGATTGCCATTCTTTCTCTGGCTTTCATTCGGTTTCTCTCAATCTGACTTTTCCATGTCATGCGCCAAAAATCTGTAGGTATTGAAAACGCTGAGATTAGAATTAATTATCGGAGGGACGGCGTGGCCTAGTGGTTAAGTGGCACATCTCACAACCAGAAGGTGCTGGGTTCGATCCCCATCACAGCACCGGCCGTTACCCCGGGGAAGCAAACCTTTAAAAAATGCAGGAGGAAGCAGACCCTTACATAAAATGCATGCTGAAGTCGGATGCACTGGGCCGATAGGCGCAAAATAAAAACCACAGTGCAACGCACACCGCCTTGGGGATAAGAGAAATAAGGCGAACGCAAAAAAAAAAAAAAAAAAAAAAAAAAAAAAATTTAATTATCGAAATCAAGTTTAGACATTTAAGATATTTTGACAAATAACGAAACATACCTACCTGTTGAAGACCACACTAGAGGGTAGAAAACAGTCATCCCAGAAGCAGTCAGCGTTACAGTTGGACTGATAACATCAGGAGATGGACTTGAAAAAGCATGTCAGATTGCACCGTTACTGCACTAGAAATGCATTGCAGCCGAACTGAAAAGCAGCACTGAAAAGATATAGCTTTGGCTCTAGTCTATTACGGAATCACAACTCTAAACACCACAATTAGAAACAATGAAGTGTGCAGGATCAAAGACAAAGGAGAAATCAGAGACAGAGGTTTAACATTTAAAAAAACATTAATTTTAAATGTTACTAAGTAATTAAGCAACATATGGAATTCTACATAAAAAAATAATGATATCTTGTTCTATAATAATCATTTTTCCAGGTTTCATTCTAATTTGATACGAATGTATCAATTTGATTTATAAAGGTACAACAATTATACAAATGGTGCACCTCGCAAAGTGATACTTCCTTCTAAAATGACAAAGCAAAGAACACATTCTTTACCTGGGCATCTGCAAAACTAAAAATTACAACTGTTAAAGCACAGCAAATGAACCCAGAGGGTCAGAAGGCGGGAATATATCGAAAACATCCGACATTACGAATACCTCGTCTCCTTTACAAGCAAAAATGGAGACTCCGAAAAAGAAGTCAGACGAATCGTCATGGCTACCGTGAGTGCCTAACATAAATTGAAGAACCTAAAACAGAAGACTTATAACCAAACAACAACTAAAATTATGAGTACATGCTCTTTGATTGTGTCTGCTTACACAAAACAGTGAAACTCCTAGATTTTCGTCCATCTCCGCTTAAGCTAGACGCAGATTTCGCAGATTCACCGCTGACTAAATAACGGAACTCATATTCTACCAAGATTTATAATCAATCCTGCTCCACACAGAGAAATAAAACAAATTCAAAGTACAAAACACAATACATCACTGTTGAGAGTGTTCCTTTCACAGAATCCGTCCCTGAAACCAACTGCATATTCATCTTTGTTCCTGAACACGCTGTACTGATAGTTGACACATGGAATTTCCGTTATTTAATCAGCCTTAGAATGTGACGTATCAAAAGGATTTCTCCGTGATTGAGATGGCCTGTGTCTACAGTAGGCTGTGATTCAAACCTCCGGAATTCCAGCTAGCCACCATTTCGCTCTTTATTTCGTTCGTTTCTTGAGCTGTGTGCACATTATCGTTCAACTGTAACAGCCATCTGTCAGTTTATGTATTTTTTATGTGGCATTCATCGGTTATATCAGAATGTTATCTGCGCCGTTAATCGCTAATTTGTTTTCGTTATATATATACATACATATATATACATATATATATATATATATATAACACTTCATACCCGACTGCAATTAGTATGTGACTTTCGTTTTCCTTATTAATTGTGAATGTTATACATTTAATTTGCGGTAGTTAGTTAGTTTTCTTTCCACTTGTGCCCTTTAGCGCTGATGCTTAAGTCGTCTATCCTGCGCCAAGTGCGTTACGTCGGTCAATATGAGCCCTTGTCGCTGCACAATCACGTGGAAGATGATGATGGTACATTCTCATGAGATGTCCAAACTAACTTATTTTCTGCTTGGAAATGTATTCGACACAAGACGTAGTGCCGACCATACTTTCAATGTCGTCGTTCCGCATTCTGTCTCTCCTGGTAACACCGATGACTTTCCTCAATCACCTCATTTCACAAGTTGAAATTCTCCTCTCGCGTGCCCTGGACAGAAACCATGTTAGCACTGGTAGCACGGAGGCCATGTTGGCGCTGGTAGCACGGAGGCCATGTTGGCACTGGTAGCACGGAGGCCATGTTGGCGCTGGTAGCACAGAGGCCATGTTTGGCACTGGTAGCACGGAATCGGCATAAACATATTGTTTATCAGCTGTTGCTTTGTTGCCAAACTAATGCTGAGGTGTCTAAGCAATGGGGACAGCTGATAAGTCACCTAAGATGCTTTCTGACAGCTTGTCTCAATTTCCCTGTCGATCCTACCGTCTGCCGAAAAAAACTGCCCAAAATACTTGAACTGATGTACCTGTTGAAGATCTCATCTTGAGTGGCCCAGGTGTTCTACTAAAGTAAATTTTTTAAGTTTGATATTTGATCCACGAGTAAATAGTTGTCTCTTCTCCTCTTGTTAACCGGCACGGCTCAGAATCCATATGTTTGTTTAGTTTTAGTTGTTTATTATTTAATTTAATGTCATCATTTGTTTACAGTCGGTGGGAATGAAATACCAGAATTGAGATGTTCAGTTGATATAGCTGTCCTCCCGAAGAGCGCAGTGGAGCTGAAACATATTACTTGGCAATTTAACAATACAGCGAGGAACAAATCTATTTCTTATCACCAACGAGTACACACTGTACGGAGCGGCGACACAACTGAAAAGGACCTGTATATATATTAGAATGGCATGGTGCTGCCAAGAGGAGGCTTGCTCAGCAGCTGTGGGATAATAACAACAAACAATAACATCACCAGCAGGACTGAGACAGTGAACACCGACAAGGCGAAAACCAGATCTAAATTTACCATATAGAATCAAACAGTTAAACCGATACAAGTTTTGAATAGCTAGACTCGACTTTAAGAAACAACGGAGATCGCCAAAACGAAATAAGAAGAAGAATGTTATGGTACTTCAGAGGTTAACTAAAATGAAAATAGTAAATCAGAATACTAATAGGACAATACTAAAAAAAACCGGAAAACTTGCATCTTGCTAGTGACATTTTGAATGGAAAAGATACATCGTCAACCACACAAAAGCTGTGGAAAAGGATATTTGTTGTTTTTTATGTTGTTTTTTTTTTTGTATTCGCCATATTTCTCTAATCCCTCAAGGCGGTATGCGTTGCACTGTAGTTTTTATTTTGTGCCTGTCGGCCCTGTGCATCCGACTTCAGCATGCATTTTATGTAGGGGTCTGCCTCCTCTTGCATTTTCTAAGGGTTTGCTTCCCCGGGGTAACGGCCGGTGCTGTGATGGGGATCGAACTCATCACCTATGGGTTGTGTGCGTGCCACTTAACCACTAGTCCATGCCGTCCACTGTGGAAAAGGATTGAAACCATCCAGGTAAAATGTTAAAAGAGGGTGCTCAAAATACCCTGAACGGCGAACAGAAAAAAAAGGAGAAATCTTACAAGAGCTGAATTTACGAGAATCTGGCTAGTAGATAACATTACGTCTCGAAAACTATCATACTTTGACCACATCAAATGTCACACCGGTAGAAATAAAACGATACTGGAAGGCAATGGTACCTTACAAAATAGGCAGAGGCATACAGAAGAGACATTACACAACGGGTAGTAGAGAGGCTTTGGTGTTTGACAGTAGCAGAGGTATAAGAGCTGGTCTGGGTTCGAGTGTCTAACAGATCTGCAGTCATGAATGCCGCGTTCTGCAAATGACATGATACACGATGATGATGAATTGTTGAGTATGGTTTGTATTATTTTGATCTGAGCCAAACGTTTAATGAACTCCACTTTGATCTGAACCAAATGTTTAGTGAGCTCCACTTTGATCTGAACCAAATGTTTAGTTAACTCCACTTTGATCTGAGCCAAATGTTTAGTGAACTCCACTTTGATCTGAGCCAAATGTTGAGTGAACTCCACTTTGATCTAAACCAAATGTTTAGTGAGCTCCACTTTGATCTGAACCAAATGTTTAGTGAGCTCCACTTTGATCTGAACCAAATTTTTAGTTAACTCCACTTTGATCTGAGCCGAATGTTTAGTGAACTTCACTTTGATCTGAACCAAATGTTTAGTGAACTCCACTTTGATCTGAGCCAAATATTTAGTGAACTCCACTTTGATCTGAACCAAATGTTTAGTTAACTCCAATTTGATCTGAGCCAAATGTTGAGTGAACTCCACTTTGATCTGAGCCAAATATTTAGTGAACTCCACTTTGATCTGAACCAAATGTTTAGTGAACTACACTTTGATCTGAGCCAAATGTTGAGTGAACTCCACTTTCATCTGAGCCGAATGTTTAGTGAACTTCACTTTGATCTGAACCAAATGTTTAGTGAACTCCACTTTGATCTGAGCCAAATGGTTAGTGAACTCCACTTTGATCTGAACCAAATGTTTAGTTAACTCCAATTTGATCTGAACCAAATGTTTAGTGAACTCCACTTTGATCTGAGCCAAATGTTTAGTGAGCTCCACTTTTATCTGAGCCAAATGTTTAGTGAACACCATTTTGATCTGAGAAAAATGTTGAGTGAACTCCACTTTGATCTGAACCAAATGTTTAGTGAGCTCCACTTTGATCTGAACCAAATGTTTAGTGAGCTCCACTTTGATCTGAACCAAATGTTTAGTTAACTCCACTTTGATCTGAGCCAAATGTTTAGTAAACTTCACTTTGATCTGAGCCAAATGTTTAGTGAACTCCACTTTGATCTGAGCCAAATGTTGAGTGAACTCCACTTTGATCTAAACCAAATGTTTAGTGAGCTCCACTTTGATCTGAGCCAAATGTTTAGTGAACTCCATTTTGATCTGAGCCAAATGTTGAGTGAACTCCACTTTGATCTGAACCAAATGTTTAGTGAGCTCCACTTTGATCTGAACCAAATGTTTAGTGAGCTCCACTTTGATCTGAACCAAATGTTTAGTTAACTCCATTTGATCTGAGCCGAATGTTTAGTGAACTTCACTTTGATCTGAGCCAAATGTTTAGTGAACTCCACTTTGATCTGAACCAAAAGACTACAACCTTATTTAAATTCAGTTAAGACCACACGATACATCGTTGAATGGAGAAGTATGTGCCAACACTACGGGGAATGGTATGTGATGATTACTAGCAAATACGGTGAACTTTTCAAAATTGACTAAAACAAGAAGATGACTGACTGCCTAGGAGTCTCTCTGTCAAAACAATTATCTCATATTGCATTAGCCTGCCTTCCATGACTGCATGATGTGGTCTGTAGTGCCAACATTGGCCATTCTCCTGTTAGCGCCTCATTCATATTTAACGAATAGCTTCCCCTGCTTGCTTCGTGTCGAAGCTGGTCAATTCGCTGGCTCCACTATCCGTGTCAATGATTAAGGTGGTGACGGACATTCATTATCACTCGGTCAATGCGTCAGTTCTTCCTCAAATTTCATCGCAAACTTCGTCGACCTTCTTGTTTCCATTATTATAACAAAACTCAACACGCGAATGTAGAATTACTTATTGCCACAAATGTAGCTGACAATACAGCTGATTTAGCCATTAGCTTAACTTACTTAACTTAACTTAACGTCTTTATACTGGTTTATAATCGATATGAGAGTCTATATTAATAGACTAAAACATTAAAGCTAAGAAAACCAACAGCCATTTAGGCGCCATCTTTAGCTGCTCTTAACAAACCACCCGAGGAAAGGTACAAATAACTTCACAAATTACTTCACAATAAATAATATTTCTGGCTAACAATGTGCCCATTAAAAAATGATTTGAAGTTATTTCAGACTAAAAAGGTAGCAGATGTAATCATTTCTGAAAATATGTCTGGTTAAATACCTAGCCGAATTAACAATTTCTGAAAACAATACAAGTTAAAATGTAGTTAATTTAACCACTTTTTGAAGATGTGTGTAGATGAAAATGGGGCCTACATCAGACCACCTGATGACTTGCCCCAACCTCCAGGAAACATACAAAAGCTGCGATATACTGGAGGCAAATGACAAAGCAATTCATGTCGCTGAATACTGGCTGCATACTGTATGACGTGGTGCTTGGACACGGGAAGTAAGCAAGTGTGACTATCAAATACGTCATATACATAACACACTACAACTAACATTAATTCACGAATACATCGTGCTTTGACGCAGGCTTCCTAAGAGTGGTCTAAAATGTAGAAAAGGGCGTAAGGTTGATCATCAAATCAATCAATCAAAAACTTGTCAGCTTCCTGTGGAGCATAGTGACTCACTAAATACTCGCCAAGTCTTCCTATTATGAGCCATCTAGGCCAATTCTGTCTACGCCGTCATTGCTGCCCTTACATTTGCCTCCAGTTCCCTCTTCCATGAGAGTGTCTCAGACGTCCTCTACTTCTCTTGTCCTGTAGATTTGAGAACAGCGCTTATTTAGTAATGGTATCCACTGGTTTGCGTAATGTGTTGCTTATCGATAGCCATCTCTATATTTCATGCTCTACTGGCATTTGTTCTATTTTTTGCATTGTTCCACTTTGGTGATTGTGTCGTAGCATTTCAATCCTTGTATTTTGCGACGGCAACCATTTACGAAAGGATGTACCTTTTTCATAAGTACTTGTATTGTCCTGGTGTTTCTGAGCCAAATAATTGAACGGATTTATGTTTAAGTTTGGGAAGGAAAACTAACGTCTGGTCAGGGAAAATATACTGATGAGACATGTTGGGTCAGCAAAACCTTCTGGCCAAGATCCTAACATTGGCTTCCTCGTTACCCTTCCTGGAAAAGGAATGCTTTCATGGCGGTCTGACTAATAAGGTGAGGGATCGACAGGCAGATGAAGCCAACTCTTTAAAATAACCACCCGGAGGACCCCAGTCCACCTTCATCAGCTTGCTCGGAATGTGAGGAAAGTTACGACAACCCGCCACTTTGCATCCTTTTCAGGGCGCACACATGAGTAATCATATTCATTGAGGGCATTTAACAACAACAACAACAACAATGTTTAAGCTTCATCACAAACACTACAAGAAAGGAAAATAAATATTATTTGTCCAACACTAATGTGCCTCTACAACTGCACGCCTGCACCAAAGTATATCATGCAAGTACATGCGTCACATCCATTCTGTGACACGATTTGAAGGTACTGATGTTTTAATTCTGGCGCGGTGTCTGAGACACACTTGTTAGTGAGCGTATCGGCCTCCAGAAGCAATCAGACTCAGCCCTCAATATGGGTCTGATGAGACCGACTGCTACATAATTAAGTAGGTAAAGATGTCCCAATATAATTAACTAACCGGTGTCTGTATTCGAATGAACGCGACTTATCAAAACGAGGCCCAGTCAAGAACACAAATATCGACGGACCCTTAGTCTTTCCTGGTGTTACAATGTTCTACATTCTGCGTTTTATTCGGACTTCAAACTAGAAGGCCATCAAACAGGCCTTTCTAAATAGACCTGTTCTTCCCTATTTTCTCTACTTCTTTTGGTTCTTGAGTTTTAATTCATCAAAAACAAAAGAAATATCTAGTTTCAGCAGCAAATTTGAGGTGGTGACGTCACAGAGTAGTCCACTGTTAGGGGTGTCAAACATTCTGCGAGAATAGACTAGCATTTCTGCTTCTTCATCTGCTTTCTGATGCCGTCTTACCAATGCATTTCTTGGGTAAGGGTTAGAGTTAGGTTATAGGTAGGCTAGGATAGGCTTGAGTTTGGTAAAGGTCAGGTTAGGATTAGGTTAGAGTTAGGTTATAGTTAGGCTATGATAGGCTTGAGTTTGGTTAGGGTCAGGTTAGGATTAGGTTAGAGTTAGGTTATCGTTAGGCTAGGATAGGCTTGAGTTTGGTTAGGGTCAGGTTAGGATTAGGTTAAAGTTAAAGTTAGGTTAGGGTTAGGTTAGGGTGAAGTTATATCTGCGAACACACAGGAGAGTGACGCTGTCATTTACACCGACGGATCAGTCATGCGCAGTGGAACATCAGGCTGGGGTTTCTCGGCTAGAGTGAGATGAGAGGTCGTTGCTGAGCGCAGTAGGGCATACATGTCAACAACTTCCAGTATGAGAATGGAGACGGAAGCAGTGACCTCAGCACTGAAATGGATATGTGATACTTCTTTAACAAAAGCAGTCATCGTGACAGACGCGCAAGCCGTACTTCAGAAAGTACAGAAGGGATGGCTAAGGTACGAGTGGATAGCTGCTGTTGAGGCTATAAACCTCCAGACGCTGACCTGGATCTACTGTCCTGCTCATGCCGGCGTTCAGGGCAATGAAAGAGCTGACATCTTGGCTTCACAGACTCCCATCATGTACACATTGGTAATAGACAGAAGTGACATTTTGAAATCAAACAATGACCGCCTGCTGGATGAGGACACCGCAATAGATGAAGCAGCAATCCACAGACTGCAAAGTTTCGACATTACACAAGGTTCGAGCGGAGTGGGTGCGCATGAGCGGACGGCGCAGGAGAGTGTACAACCAGCGAGGGACCATCAGCATCCCTACCTTACGCAATTTGATGAGAGAGACAGAGCACCTATGGGTATGCCCGGAGTGCAGTGACGTCGATTCTTAAAAACAGAACAGAAACAGTAAGATAGGGTAAGTGAAGCTAAGGTTAGGTTTGTGTTAGGTTAGAGTTAAGTTAGGTTAGGGTTAGGTTAGGGTCAGGTTAGGATTAGATTAGAGTTAAGTTTGGTTAGGGTTAAGTTAGGGTCAAGTTAGGTAAGGGTCAAGTTAGGATAGGGTTAAGTTAAGTTAGGGTTAGGTTAGAATTAGGTTAGAGTTAAGTTAGATTAGGTTAGGGTTAGCTTATGATTAGGCTAGGCTTAGGTTAGATTAGCGTTAGGTTATGATTAGGTTTAGAGTTGGGGTTAGCATCTTTTATGCATTTCTGTCTTTACCTAAGGCTTTACTTATTTATTTAAAATAAAATTATATCGACCTGTCTTCCCCTTAACCAGAAATAGATTGTCCATTTACAGTCATCTGCTGTCAAATACGTACACAGGTAACCAAGAGAACTCTGTTTGGGGGGAATTAAGATGCAAGTACCATTTTTTAGAAGTTTCAGCCCGCGTTTCGTAAATCGGCCTCCATATCTTTTCTCCGTGTATTCTCCGGGCACCCCCTGCCTCATTCTCTCTGGGGGCGCATAACAGAGATTGCCAAGCGACACTGGCCGGGGTCTTTTGATGCACTTTCCTTTTCCTAAGATGTTTCGTTCCATCTGTCTTTGTCCCGCTTTCTCCCGTAAATTTTCTTAACCTCGTCGAACCATTTCAGGTCCATTTTAATTTTCACAAATTTGTCAAGAAGGCACTTATTTCTTAATATTGAGTTTAGTCATCCGTCTTGCCGCAGCCACATGCTATTTAAAGTAGGCCACGCCTCAGTCACATGTTATTTAAAGTAGACGACACCTCAGCCACATGCTATTTAAAGTAGGCCACTTTTCAGCCACATGCTATTTAAAGTAAGCCACGTTTCAGCCACATGCTATTTAAAGTAGACCACGCCTCAGCCACATGCTATTTAAAGTAGGCCACGCCTCAGGCACATGCTATTTAAAGTAGGCCTCAGCCACGTGCTATTTAAAGTAGACCACGCCTCAGCCACATGCTATTTAAAATATTTCACGCCTCAGCCCCATGCTATTTAAAGTAGGCCACGCCTCAGGCACATGCTATTTAAAGTAGGCCACGCCTCAGCCACATGCTATTTAAAGTAGACCACGCCTCAGCCACATGCTATTTAAAGTAGGCCACGCCTCAGCTCAATGCAGAAGGACTGAACTATTTGGAACAGAAGCATCCAAGCCATGTTTACATTCTGATCATAAGAGAGTTTATCTTCTTCTTCTTTTTCTTTCTTTTTCTTCATCTTCTTCTTCATCTTCTTCTTTCTTCTTCTTCTTCGTCTTCGTCTTTTTATTCTTCGCTTTTTTCTTCTTAGTCTTCTTCTTATTGTCCATCTTCGTTTCTTTGTTCTTCGTCTTCTTCTTCACCTTTTTCTTCATTGTCTTCTTTTCATTGTTCTTTTTCTCGTTCTTCGTCTTCTTATTGTGCTTCTTCTTCTTTGTCTTCTTCTTCTCCTTTGTCTTCTTCTTCTTCTTCATTGTCTTCTTCTTCTTCTTCTTTGTCTTCTTCGTCTTCTTCTTTCTCCTTCTTTTTCTTCTTTCTCCTCGTCCTCTTATTTTTTTTCTTGTTTTCCTTCTTTTTCTTCTTGTTATTCTTCTTCGTATTGTTCTTCTTCGTCTCCTTGTTCTTCGTCTTCTTCTTCATAGTCTTATTCTTCTTCTCCTTGTTCTTTTTCGTCTTCTTCTTCGTCTTCTTTCTCTTTTTCCTTCACTCTCAAACTCCCACTACCAAGCCCTGAAAAGGGTTTTGCAAGTAGCAGAATGTAGTTCGGAGAACGGAATGCGTTGTGTCGTTTTTTACAACTTGCCTGCAATATTAGCACCTTTTGGTCCCACACATCCGACTTCAGTAGGCATTTCTAGGTACCGGACTAGATTTTCCTCTTCAATCCCTTCTCCCTAGCCAGTCTGCTCTGGTGCAGCCCGTTATATAGGCATCTATGACCACCCCGTAGAGGTGGGGAAGAGCCTTGGCAGCCCTGAGTCACTGGCCCTGACTGCGGCAGTCAGCTTTGTGTCGCTAACTGGTTAATCTCATCATCGTAATCCCATTCTAGAGTTCCACGTGTTTTCAACAAGACAGTAGCTAGTATTGTCCAATGTAACCTCTTCATGCTTCCTCATCCACGCCGGCAGGTTTGTCCATGATGCCTCTCAGCAATGTATCCTCCAACTTGTCGAGGTAGAGAAGCTTGACACCACCCCCCCCCCCTTTTCTAATGAAGTTATCAGCTATGTCCGCTGCAGCATAGCTACCAGCAAAGCCTCCCAAAACATTGCAAGTCAGTGGTAGGTACCAGACCAAGCGTAGAAAGAAACTTGTTGCCTTGCAGGCAGACTGGTGACAGTCAAGGGCTAGGTCGAACAAATCCGGCCAAAACACTTGTTTAAAACGGATGCACTGGGTCACAGGTCTAACTATACAGTGCGGCGTAATTTTCGCTTAATGAAGACGCACGATGGTCCCCAGTCATGCGCCGTTCTATACAGTGCGGCGTAATTTTCGCTTAATGAGGACGCACGATGGTCCCCAGTCATGCGCCGTTCTATACCTCCTACAATGGCAATTTGCTTCAGTCTGAATGTAGCCACAAATATGTTTCCATTGAACCTATAATGTTTGTTCTTTCTGAATAGATCACCTGACTTACTTGTTATGAGATGTCGTCCAGTGTGACTGCCTTCAATATTCGGTGATGACATGTCGTCTGCAAGGTCCAGGTCTTTCAGCTGAGTGAACAATATCCTCTGGATTCAATTTCTTTAATAGGCAAAATTATCTGTTACAATCCAATCAAAGTTACAATCACCGAACCTGTAAAGGAAAGGAATACAACGCTGCACGTGGCAGGATAACAATCGGAGATGAACTAAAAATTGCCTTTCAGATTCCACCATCAAGGCAAGAAAACTAGGTCTTTATAGATCCATTGTAGTCGACTTTCAATGTGGAGATGGCAACTGAAAAAAAGTCGATTCATCTAAACGATTAAGATGATGACCAAAAAAGAAAATGGATCCCCGATTTATTTGCTCTGAGATCCTGTCCAGTATGACTGTCCCACGTGTTCGGAGATGGCCGCTGGGCAGGAAGAACAACGTCTTTAAAGTCAAGGACTTTCAGCTGAATAAACACTGTCCTCTGGATTCCATTTCTCTCATAGGTCCGTTTCTTTCCCAATGAAATCAACTGCCAGAAGGAATATTTAAAAACAATTTAGGTGCTCACAGCAAGGGAAGATGGCGACATCATCAGAGGATATTCCTTGAGGATGTAACTTACGCTGAATTTGGATTACAGTGAGGAAGAACCTGCGTTGATCATCAACCTCGTTCTCTTGTTCCGAGCTGCCTTAGACCAGTCGCAAAACTACCATTCGAAAGACTGGATGGCACCTAGGAAGCAGCTCTCACGCTAACACATCAAGTGGAAAAAAAAGCCGTGTATGTCATACTGGACATGGCATGATTCGAACCCGGTGCGTTGGATTTTGAAACGGACGTTTAACACCTAGGCCACGCTGCCACTTTGGAGCAAGAGGATAACAGCTTATATAAGATAGCTTTGACGAACTCAATGTTTAACATGAAATGATACTGTGAGATCAAAAAGTTGAGCAGCGCATGAGCTGTAGCGGTCAGTGACTCATAGCTGACTGTTAACGTCAGAACCTGCGATCTAGAGCTGCCAAGACCCTTCTACACCTCCAGGTGGTGATCGCTGACTGCTAGCGTCAGGGCCAGCTAACTAGAGCTGCCAAGACCCTTCTACACCTTCAGGTGGTGATCGCGGACTGCTAGCGTCAGGGCCAGCTAACTAGAGCTGCCAAGACCCTTCTACACCTCCAGGTGGTGATCGCTGACTGCTAGCGTCAGGGCCAGGTAACCAGAGCTGCCAAGACCCTTCTACACCTCCAGGTGGTGATCGCTGACTGCTAGCGTCAGGGCCAGGTAACCAGAGCTGCCAAGACCCTTCTACACCTTCAGGTGGTGATCGCTGACTGCTAGCGTCAGGGCCAGCTAACCAGAGCTGCCAAGACCCTTCTACACCTCCAGGTGGTGATCACTGACTGCTAGCGTCAGGGCCAGCTAACCAGAGCTGCCAAGACTCTTCTACACTTCCTCCACGCAGTGATCCTATAAAACAGGCTGCAATAGCGCAGACTGGCTAAGTAAAAGGGATCGAAGATGGAAGAAAGATGTGTTGGACTGAAAGGTGCAAATATCGCAGTCAAGGTGTAAACCACGACACAACGCATTACGTTATCTGGACTATACCC
Source organism: Ariolimax columbianus (assembly GCA_036924085.1). Classification (NCBI taxonomy): domain Eukaryota; kingdom Metazoa; phylum Mollusca; class Gastropoda; order Stylommatophora; family Arionidae; genus Ariolimax; species Ariolimax columbianus. The sequence continues at coordinate 75,397,600 of JAVGWX010000012.1, forward strand.
TACTACTTACAAAGCCCATTTCAGGACTTGGTAGCTGGAGATTGAGAACAAACGAAGAATACGAAGAAGAATACATGATTCTGTGAGTTGTTCTTCGAGCATAAATTTCCCACTAAATGTCATACTAAATCTTCTCTTATGCTGATGAGCTATGTCGGGAAGCCGTTTTCCATTCGCACTTGTCTAAATACTCGTTTAGAAAATATTTACTTGTCTTCTTTCTATTGTTGTATTCAGTTTGCAGTAAATACAACAATAGTAAATTATGTAGCACTTTAATATATAGACTAAGGCTGGGAATCGTACGTACATTGATCATCGTTTCTAATTCAAATGTTCGCTAAATTTAACTGCATTTAAAAAACTTCGTATTACAGCTCAAATACCATACTAACAATATGCAAAAGTTACATGAAGGACAGAGTATCAACGGGCAGGTCATTCATTATGTTCTGAGATGTGATTCCCATGGGAGCACACAGGTTATGGAGTAGACGAAACTAAACAAGAGGAGAACTACTTGATTTACGTTCTGTCCTGAATGTCGAAGTATAACATAAAAAGCTTATGTTAAAACACAAACTATTAACGTTCCGCGGAATCTGTCTAAGGGAGATTCATAGTATTCGCTGGTCGAATGGATCAAAAACTGCATGTTTAGAACAAACAAGAAAACACCCGTACAATCACATGTGCTTGATGCATACGTCCAGTATAAGACCATGTCCTAAGAAGAAAATCTCACAAAATCACCAGAACAGACATGAATGTGAACATTGCTACAAGATCAAGAGATGAACGAGAAAGTTTCAATCATTTTGAATTATTAAGTCAAGAAAACTAGTATTTAAGTGATTTATCGCATCCTTCTGTAGATGGGAGATTACAACTGAAGTAAGCTCGATTCGTCTGAACGATTAAGATGATGCTAATAACGAAAATGGAACTATGCAACATACACAATTGAAGGAGAGGAGATTAAAGTCTGCTCAGGCAAAACATACTGGTTCGACATGTTAGTCATTGTCAGGCAAAATCTACTGATCCAGCATATAGGTAGTGGTTAAGTAAAATATACTGATCCAGCATGTAGGTAGTGGTTAAGTAAAATATACTGATCCTGCATGTTAGTCATGGTTAAGCAAAATATACTGATCCAGCATGTAAGTAGGGGTTAGGCAAAATATACTGATCCAGCATGTTAGTCATAGTTAAGCAAAATATACTGATCCTGCATGTAAGTTATGGTCAGGCAAAATATACTGATCCGGCACGTTATTCAGGGTCAGGAAAAATATACTGATTGCACAAATTGGTCAAGGATCAGGCAAAATGTTTTGGCCAATACTCTCACCTAGACCATCCTGCAGTTATTTCTTGAAACGGTCTGTTCTGTTTGGCAGCCTGGCTAACGAGATGGGGGATCGACTTGATCACCGTATTAGCGGCACGCATATAAAATCAAGCATTGCACAACCGCTAGGAGGACCATGGTCTACCTTCATCAACAAGCTCGAGATGGGAAGCTACTGCCACCCGCCATTTGACGCCCTTTACATGGTGGCATATAATAGTAAACTTACTCATTGTGGGCATTCAACAACAACAACAACAACAACAACAACAACAACAGAGCACATGTACTAGATGCGTTAAAGACAGTGGCCGTGATAAAATAAAAACACTTTAAAACATGAAGCAGAAATAACAATAAAAGACAAAGGAAGGCATATCATGGTTCAAGTGGATGGACAAAAAATCAAGAACAAAATCCAATTCCAATTTGATAAAAAAATATATTTAATTGGCATCTATACTTTATTATCTATTTTGAGACTTTATTTAATTTTACTTGCAATGATTTATATACGTTTATTGCATCCTTCCGCAGAGCTAAAAATAGCGACATCAAACATAAAATCATTTTATTTATGCGTCTTTAATTTCTTTCCTAGTTATTTTCGTGCGTCAATTCTTGATGACGGTTGCAGGTGTTCTAAGAAGCCAATTGCATTGATGACGTTATTTTGATGGCAGGTTACAGTGGTTCATCTCGTATCCTGAGGCGTATTTGCAACGGGAAACAAGGTCATTCCTGACTGTAGTGCATACCAGGTTCCTAAGTAAGCTCAACACTATGGAAATTACAATATTAGTCCCCACCTTGTTGGTCAGACTGCTGTGACAAAGTGTTTCCAGGAGACACAATTCGCCCTGAGATGATGACCCAAACAGTTAGTTTATCTTGCCTCTGACGTCATAACTTTCTCCCACGAAAGTACGGTAGAAAGGAACTGCGCAATCAGTTTTTCAATCAATAAATAAATCAGTCAGCCCATGTGATTAGCAGGTCTTCAACATCTATACGTCAATCCATTCTCTTCTAATACATACCTTTCATTTCTCTTCACGTTATCAAATGTCTGTCTCCAACTCTTATCTGCCATTATTTTATATCATTGGTGAGACCTAAATTGGAGTACTGTGTTAAGGTGCAGAGACCTTATCATATAGTGGACAGAGGCCTAATAGAAATGATTCAAAGATGAGCTACTAACGCAATGCCAGAATTACAGTTCTGAGTAAAGACTTAGAAAACGGGCCTATAGTGTTCAGAGCAGATAAGAATTGTAGGTGACTTAATACAAGTTTAGGAATAAATCAATGGGTAGGGACTACGTGGGCTCGTGGTTAAGTGACATGGCTCACAACTCGAAGGTTCTGGGTTCATTTCCCATCATAGTACCGGCCGGTACCTCTTAGAAGCAAACTCTTATAACATGCAAGAGGAAGCAGACTCTTACATAAAATGCATCCAGAAGTCAGATGTGGTTAGAGCTCAGTCTGACTGTGTGTATCAACCTGTCACAGGACAGAGACAGCTGGAGATCCAATACTGTCAACATGCAATGCGGAAACGACACCTGATGATTGTGATTATCAGAAGTACAGTGAGACTAAGACTAGGAAACACTAAGACTTGATATAAGCACACACATTAGGAATAAGTAAAAAAAAACAACAAGATTATGAGAATTAGTCGACCTAATTACAGTAAGCCTGTGTTTGGAGATACTATGCCACAAAATGTGGTGTCATTTTTATATTTTATAGCAATATAGACGAAGTAGGAGGTACAGAAAGGTATTTAAATAAAAATATAAAGTTGGAGAAGAGCTGACAAGAGTAGTGTAAAAGTTTCTTTCTAACGGCTCGTAAATCTTCCCGTCTTTGAGTTCTGTTGCTCGATACTTTATAGATAACTTCTATCCGATCGATACATCTATAGTATCGTGGGATCATAGGATAGGAGAGGGAACACCACGAGTTTTCGAGTTGACTTCAAAATCGGGTGGATTCTATCGTCTTCTGAATTCGACAATATATCTGAGATGGGTAGTTTTAATGGCCGCTCTGAGGCTTGACGTGCTCTAAGGAAACAGAACTCTGTTAATAACTCGTTTAGGAATGCTTTTCGTCATATCGGTCGCCTCGTTGTTCTCTTTTTGATGTTAATGAATCTGTCTTGTCTAGCTTTTTCTGGATTTCTCTTCTGATTCCGTGCAGCATTTTAATTCAATCGATCACTTCTGTTGTAAATCATATTATTAATGGAAGAGGCCATGATAACGTTAAAGAAAAGGAAATCTCCCGGAAAAGATGGGATAACAAACGAAATGCTGATGGGGCTGGGCCAAACAGCAAAGAGGAAGTTACTATCAGTCGTGAACAAAAGCTGGAAAAGGGGTATTGTACCCCAGGCATGGAAATACGCAGTACTTGTACCAGTACCAAAGAAAGGAAAAGACAAAACAGATCCAAATGGATACAGGCCTATCAGCCTACTGAGCTGCGTAGGCAAACTGATGGAACGTATGATAAACACCAGACTGATGTGGCATCTGGAAGAAAAACACATACTATTTCCACAGCAAGCAGGCTTTAGACAGCACTGAGGATCAGGTCATCCTCATAGCCCAGGAAATAGAAGATGCCTACTAGGAGCAAAAACACACAGTAACTGTTTGGGTGGACCTAGGCAAGGCATTTGACAAAGTCTGGAAAGAGGGACTTAAAGTCAAGCTAAGAAGAAGTGAAGTTTGTGGGAAAATGTACAAATGGATCAGTCACTACCTCAAAAACAGAACAGCCAGAGTTCAAGTACAAAAGCAGATGAGCAAAAAGGTGACACTTGAGCAGGGAGTACCCCAAGGGGGGGTACTGTCACCCACACTCCTCCTGGTGTATATAAATAACATAACAGAGAATATACCAAAAAGAGTCCACAGCTCAATGTTTGTAGACGATCTAGCTATGTGGACCTCTGAAAAGAATCTCAGCATAGCAAGAAATCGGATGCAGCAGGCCCTAACATCGCTGGAAGAGTGGGCGAACTCATGGCTGGTCAAAATAAACAAGGAAAAAACAACATGTACGATATTCTCGCTTTCAAACAAACCCCATAACACCAAAATAAGACTTAACGGCAAATACCTGCGGCCAAACGACAACCCAAACTACCTGGGAGTCACATTTGATGACATGGAAAAGTCAGATGGAGAGAAACCGAGTGAGAGCCAGAGAAAGAATGGCAATCATGAAGAAACTTGCTGGCACTAGCTGGGGAGCAGACGAAGGCATACTAAAGAAACTGTATACTGGAAGCGTGAGACCAGTCCTCGAGTATGGCATTGCGGCATGGTCAACTGCAGCAAAGGCGAACGTCGATAAAATTAGCAAACTCCAAAACCAAGCCATGAGAGTTATAACAGGAGGCATGAAGTCAACGCCAATTGTAGAACTTGAAAAGATTACAAAACTGCAATCCATGACCGACAGAAGAGACTGCAGAGCCCAGCTGCAAGCAGAGAAACTCAGAAGACTGACTGACCATCCAGTGCACCAGAGACTAAACAATTTCAGAAATGGGAAACTAAAGCCGAGAAACTTTGCAGAGATAGCCAAAGCAAAGATGCACGAAGACCATATGAACGCACAAACAAAACCAAAGACCATCCCTACTGTCCGAAAACCTACCTGGAGGCAGCATATAATTCCAGAGGTGGTAGAAAATATACCATGTATTGTAAACAATAACTGCCAGACTGCAAAAGAAAGAATAGATACAAGCCTGAGCTACATAACGAAAAACTACCCAAGCAGGGACTGGACCCATGCATACACCGACGGCTCTGTAACAAACACAACACATAACGGGGGGGGGGGGGGCAGGGGCATTCCTGAGCCTAACAAATGGCAGGAAAATAACACTGTCATTGGCAACTGGAAAATACACAAGCAATTTCAGAGCGGAGACAGAGGCACTGAGGGCGGCAGTGGAAGAAATGGTGACAGGTAAAAGGAATGAAAGCCATATAGTCCTGCTTACAGATGCCTTGGCCGTAGTCACAGCACTAAAATGCCAGAAATATACTGAACTTAATGATTTAAGAGCAGTACTCTGTCAACTATGCCACCAGTCCGCACCAAAAAGAGTAGTGGTACAGTGGGTTCCATCCCACTGCAACATCCAAGGAAACGAGGAGGCAGACAGACTGGCAAAAGAAGGTGCAAGACTACAACAACCAGATACTAGTGTGACATACGAAGAGTCAAAACGGCATATTAGATCTAGATACATGACCAAATGGGAAACAGAACATACTGGCTACACAAAAAACGAGGCCTATTACCAGTTGAACAGAAGAGAGCAGGTCGTAGTCTTTAGACTTCGCACTGGCCACAATAGACTGAGGTACCACCTATTCAACAAATTAAAGACAGGTGGCACCGACGAATGCCCGTGTGGTACCGGGAAAATGACCGCTGAACATTTGCTGCAAAACTGCCCGTCATACGAGGATCAGAGAGAGCAGATGTAGCCATTACCAGTGGCAACATTAGACAAGCTCTATGGCAGCGTCGACAGCCTCAGGATGACCGCTGCTTTTTTCGAAAAAAATAAAGGTCGACGTCTGACAGCGTAAGAAGAAGAAGAAGAAGAAGTATTATTAATGTATCCGCATTATGCTTGATTATTCGTCTCTGTATCATATTTTGATAAGCGCAGTGGTAGAGTGCACGTTTTAATAGCAAATGTACGCGAATTTAACTCCTGCTACCGACAGTTCCAGTCGGCCCAGCTGTAAATGGTACATTGCTGATGGCTAGAAAATGATAAAAGATAGCACGGAAGGGAGCTGACCACTCCACCCCATAAAGCTCAGTATTAGTACAATAAAGGCTCTAACACTTTATCCCCGACGACACTGTCTGCTATAGGACTTTGATTTAGACAACCTGTACTTCTACAGGGGCGAATGTCCATGTGTATGTCTCAGCTCTGGCGGGACCAGGATGTAGCCGGAAAGAGGATTTCCTGCTTAGCGGGCTAGGGAGCAGCTTATTATTCCGCTGAACTGGGACAAGTGCCAGTAAAGGTGATTAACCGATGTGGCAAATTTATCTTAATAGAGTAAAACACTAGAGCAAATGGGGATAGCGTGGGCTAGTGGTTAAGTGACACAGCTCACAACTCGAAGGAGCTGGGTTCGATCCCCATCACAGCACCGGCCGTTAACCCGTGGAAGCAAACCCTTACAAAATGCAGGAGGAAGCAGACCCTTACATAAAATGTATGCCGGAGTCAGATGCACTGTGTCAACAGGCGCACAAATTAAAACGTAGTGCAACGCACACCACCTTGGGGAATAGAAAAATAAGGCGAACGCATTTAGAAAATGAGCAAAGTAGACCCACAGCCGGTTAAGGGTCATCTATACTGCTCTTAACACAAACAACCTTACAATGGCCGGTGTTATGTCATGTCACACAGTTTCTTAAGACACAAATTAAAACATAGTGCAACGCACACCTCCTTTGGGAATAAAGAAATAGAGCGAACGCATTTTAAAAATAAATTCACATAAACAGCTGCAAACCACTCAGGACTCGTGTTATCATATACGGTATGACGTTTGAGGGAATCAGACAATTTTAGTAATCTGATAAGTCCGACCAGTTCACATCTCGGGCAAGTAATAACCAAGAGCTTACCTCACGTCTACGCTGTGCATCTGGAAGTAAGGTGAGAAACAGCAACCGGGTCAATGAGGGATGCAAAGAGTGATTCTCGCATTGGTGAGTCTACTGAAAAGTCTTGTAATGCACTTCCGAAAAGATGAACAAGAAATAGTCCAAATAGTGTATATGAAGGTTGTATGTGTAACAGAAGCGTTGATCCGTCTACTGCCACACTCAATACATGTCAAAAGAGTCGGAACTGGTAGTGGCGACTATAGGGAATACAACGTACCAAAAAATGACATCGCAGATTTAACCGCTTATCTAATTCATTCATTCATAGGCGTCTAAGTCTTTGCAGACCATGCGTGTGGCACTCTGTGAGTAGCCCCTTAGGGCGCAAGGCTGGGCGCTGAATATGGAGATCCTGGGTTGCCCGAACTGCAGGATCCTCCTCTCGGCCTCGCTGTTGTAATCTAAAGGATAGAAAAGTTAGACAAATCGGCACCAGCTCAGCTGCCGGAATGAGTTCGCAATTTTGAAACCATCCAGCTTGGGTGCTACTACTCCGGATGTTATGTCTGGGTTTAGTCCCGTAGCCCTACCCGCTCCTGAGTTTTCCACAAGGCAGTGGAGTCGTCTGCAGATGCTGGTTACTCTAGACATCCGATGATACTCTCATCGTCCCAAGACTAGCCATCACTCTCTGAGACCTGTGGGTATAAAATCAGTTTCTCCTCTCCTAGGCGAACTGCCTGAACAGGCTAACGAGCTTCGTCTACCCAGGTTTAGAGTAAAATTTTACCTTTTCTTAGACTGGCTGCCAACCGAAGCTAATGAGTCCAATCTGCACGCCCAGTTTTACCGCCAGGTACTCAAGTCGCTCCCCTTAGCAGGCTCTGTAAGAAACAGTAGGCCGCTCATGAAGGTGCTGCTGGGGACACAATAGTGTAGAAGGGGCCATGAGAGATGTAATAGTAAGAAGAAGGCGAGATGTAATAGAAAGAAGAAGAAAAAGAACTAGGATAAGAAGAAGGAGAACTAGCATAAGAAGAAGAAGAAGAACTAGCATAAGAAGAAGAACTAGCATAAGAAGAAGAACTAGGATAAAAAGAAGAAGAATAACTAGGATAAGAAGAAGAAGAACAAGGATAAGAAGAAGAAGAAGAACTAAAATAAGGAGAAGAAGAAGAACTAGACTAATAATAATAAGAAGAACTAGAATAAGAAGAAGAAGAAGAAGAAGAAGAAGAAGAAGAAGAAGTAGAATAAGCAGAAGAAGAAGAAGAAGAAGAACTAGAATAAGAAGAAGAAGAAGAACTAAAATACGAAGAAGAAGTAGAACTAGAAGAAGAAGAAGAACTAGAATAAGAAGAAGAAGAAGAACTAGAATAAGAAGAAGCATAAGAACTATATTTAGAAGAAGCAGATAAAAAATCACAATAAAAGTAATTTAAGAAACAAAACTGAAGATGAGGAAAGCATGAAAATGAAGAAAAAAAAGGAAAAATACTTTGAAATATGGGGCAAATAGATGGTCAAGAAACAATTTAGAAGACGTGAGGGAATGGGGTGGGTTAGTGGTTAAGTGACACGGCTTACGATCCGAAGGTGCTGGGTTCGATCCCCATCACAGCACCGGCCGTTACCCCGGGGAAGCAAACCCTTAGAAAATGCAGGAGAAAGCAGACCCTTACATAAAACGCATGCCGAAGTCAGATGCACTGGACCGATAGGCGCAAAATAAAAACCGTAGTGCAACACACACAGCCTTGGGAAAAGAGAATTAAGGCGAACACAAATAAAAAAGAAAAAAGAAGACGTAGAAGAAGGAGGATGCGAGGAAGAAGAACAGAAGAAGAAGAAGAAAAAGAAGACGAAGTAGAAAAAAAAAGAAGATGAAGAAGATGGATAATAATAACAAGTAGAAAAGGAAGATTAATAATAATAACAAAAAATAATAATAATAAGAAAATGAATAATAATAATAATAATAAGAAGAAAACGAAGAAGAAGAAGAGCAAGACAAAGAAGAAAATCATAATTAGACAAATACATTGAATAAAATAATTCCCATAATGAAAGGGAAATAGCACATTAGACGAGTTAAAAGAGAAAGAAAATAATATCAAAAATGAAAGATAACAGAAGAGAAAACGAGAAAGACGTAAGTAGTGATACAAAAAAGAAGGATAAATAATATGCCCCATCCGTCTACGCTTTCTCTCATTGATCTAAAGCGGTAATAGTTGTTACAGCATTCTCTGTCAGCCGGTATAGTACCACCGCTGTATTCTGGTCACGTTTGGCTAACTGAAAGGCGCATCCATTTATTCTTAGTATGTCTCAGAGATTTAGTAACTTACAGACTCTCCAATTTCCTCACCAGCTCCAAGTGACAGAAATGGGGTACGAGGATTAATGGGGGCCCAACTGTTTTGGCGGATTTTTAGCTGTTGTTTGGGTTACGGTCATAATACTGATGTATGTGAAGTGAACGTTAATGCGTCTATTGTCGAACTGATGCCAAGAGTATGTGTCATCTAACAGTGTGGTCTAACTTTATTCAGTTAATAAATCAATTAATGAAAGCCCCTCGCTCGTCCGGAGCCATCCGAAGTTGCAGGGTTCGCTCCCAAATCACATCACTGGTCGTTACCCCGGGAAAGCAAACCCTTAGACAATGCAGGAGGAAACAGACTCTAACATAAAATGCATGCCGGAGTCAGATGCACTGGGTCAACGGGCGTACAAAGTAACACATAGTACAACGCACACCGCCATTAAGGAAAAGAGAAATGAGGCGAACACCAAAAAAAACGAAAAAAAAGAAGTATGTGAGGAAGATAACGAAAATGAAGAAGAAGAGGAAGAAACTGAAGAAGAACACGAAGAAGAAAAAGAAGAAGAAAAAGAAAAAGAAAGAAAGAAAAAAAGAAAAAGAAAAAAAAGAAGATGAATAATAAGAAGAAATGCATAATAATAAAACTAATAATAATAATAAGAAGAAGAAGAAGAAAAAGAAGAAGAAAAGATGAATAATAATAATGTATAAGAAGAAGAAAAGAAAGAAGAATACTAAGAAGAAAAACATAAGTACACAAATACATTGAATTAAATAACCTAATAATATCTAGCCCCATACACGGTCCTAGCCTGTTTTTTCTGCCACTCTCCATGTGAAATAATGTATTCTTGGTTCCTTTAGACATTTTCATCTATGTGTATGTTTGTGTCTACCTCTCTTTCTTTATCCCCGGGGAGCCCATGGGAGAACCTACGTCGCTATGTTTGACGGCGTCTTCCGTAGTGTATGTCCTATCCAGCCACATTTTCTAAGCATATTCTGTTGTTCTAGTGGATGATGTTGGCTCCTTTCCCATATGTCTTCATTCCTCACCATGTCCTGCCATTATCCTTCGTAAACATCTGTTAACGAAGGACTGGAGTCTGTTGTTTTGCTTTGGTTCGTTCGACATGTTTCTGCTCCATACACCAGCACCGACTTGACACTGACTTTGAATATCTAGGGAGCATGTAGCCTAGTCGACAGTGAGTTGTCTTGCAAGAATGGGACTACAGCGTGCCAGGGTTCGAATTCCCGGACAAACAGAAAAAAGCTCATGTTGTGGTCCTTGTCTGGTACGACTGCTACTCCAGTCGACCTAAATGTAAATTGGCTTCCAACGTATGAGTCGGGGAAAGTAAAAATAGCAAGGATGGGAACTGGCCACCCGACCTTACATAGACTGCGGCTTAGTTCATGAAGAGTTATTTTCATTTCATTTTCATTTGTTGCTATGGACTGACCTTTTGAATATTGTAACTTTGGTGTAAATCGCGATTTCCTTGGATCTCCGTGTATTGTTTAGTTTCAAAAGTACCTTTATTGTTTGTTTTCCAATTCTGGACCTTACATCTGACCCGAGTGGTCTGCCGGGGTCTTTGTGTATGACAAGGACAAGAATAGTACCACTTCCCCACAGAGAGCGTGTCGTAAGAGGTGACTAACTGTGTGACATGGCATAACACCGACCATGGTTATGTGGTTTGTTAAGAGCAGCATAGATAACGCTTAACATGCTGCAGGTCTACTTTGCTCTAGTGTTTGGGTTTATTAAGATGAACTCGAACATCAGTTAACCACTCTCCCTATTGTAGTAATAAGCTGCTCGAGCCTAGCCTGCTAAGCAGGAAATCCTTCTCTTGGCTACATCCAGCTCACATAGAATACCCGTGTAGAAGTACAGGTCGACTTAGACAAAGGCGTCTGTATCTGCACCTCCTAGTGCGTCGATTGTGCTGCCCATGTAGGTCAATGTATCCACTTCTTCCAGCTGCTCTCCCTCCACCATGATTGGTTCTTTGATTATAGTGTTGAGTTTAAGGAATTTGTTTGTTGTTGAATGTTCTTATTCAGTTATAATGGACCGCCGAATTTTGTTTTGGGTAAAATGTTGTACAACATGATGCAGCATTTTCCCTGCATACTCAGGTTCAACACCTCTTTAGTATTTCGTCGTGTTTTCACGGTTCGGTGGTCTAGGGGTTGTGAAAATGGTTTATAATCCCAGCGCACCAAGTTCAGATCACAGCTAGTTTGGTTGGACAAAACGAGTATGTCGTGAGTTGGTTTCACGGTTTAACTGCTTCTTGTAATTGACCCACCTGGAAATTGGTACCTGACAAAGTATGGGGACATTTTCGAATCCTTTGCCGGAGTTAAAGAGTTAATTCTCTGTCGTCTGCACTACCAGTAACATAATGATTGGGCACATGAGGACGTCCAGGTGCAATAAAATCAGTTATACGAGCTCCATACCGCTGGGAAAACATTATTACATATATACTACACTAGAAGAGGAAGACTAACAGGTAAGGCAAAATATACTGATCAGACGTGTTAGTTAGGATCAGGCAAAACACACTGGCCAAGACCTTCACCTCAGCGTCCTAGTAGCCCTCTTTGGAAACGGTCTGTTTCATGTCACCTTGGCTAACGAGATGAGGGATCGACATCCTCCCCCATATTACTGAATGACACGCAGATGAAGCCAAGCAAAGCACAACCGCCTGTGGAGGACCCCGGTCCACCTTCATCAGCACGCTTGGGATGTAAGGAAAGCTACTGCAACCAGCCACTTAGCGTCCTTTTCAGAGTGAACAAAAGAGTAATCTACTCATTGTGGGCATTCGCAACAAACAACATGACACACTAAAAGGTGAATGAATTTTGTATTCCGCGAAACAGAGAAAGAATCAATCAATCAGTAAAAGTCCTTTGCTCCTCTCATTGTATAAGCCATTGACAACATCCCACTAGCATACACGGTCTTTGGCTACTCTCTCACAAGCCATTGACAACATCCCACTAGCATACACGGTCTTTGGCTACTCTCTCACAAGCCATTGACAACATCCCGCTAGCATTCACGGTCTTTGGCGACTCTCTCACATGCCATTGACAACATCCTGCTAGCATACACGGTCTTTGGCGACTCTCTCACATGCTATTTACAACATCCCACTAGCATACACGGTCTTTGGCTGCGCTTTCTGTTTCTCTCCATGTCTAATCCTTTAAGTTAAGTTCCTTCTTACATTCTATTTTCCGCGTATTTTTTATTCTACCTCTCTGTTTCTGTTTCTCTTTCTCTCTTTCCTTGGGGATTCCATGCAAGAGCCTGTCTGGCTGTCGGACTGTGCGTTCCGTAACGTACGTCCTATCAGAGATACAAGAAAACAATAATAAAAATAATGTTCGTTTAGGCATCATTGGCCCGTTGAGTCAATCACCACTGCCATGGGCAGGTGCTGCAGCAAAACAAGGACACTCCCAGTCGCAATTCTAGCTGAACTTTCAATATTTTGGGTTGATGTCATCGTGCTTTGTGGTTTCATGGTAAGTGTGTGGATCGAGGTGCCGAGGTGCCTGCAGAATTCTTGAGGGGGGGGGGGGGGAGGGATGCCGAGTGCTCGGCTGCATTGGAAGTGGGACCGCAAGGATTGATGACATCACTCAACGCGCGAGCGATGTGTGTTGGGCATGATGCTAACAGGAAAGACCCGAAACTATTCCGGTCGATGTTTTAGTCCATTATCGGCCCATGGGTATTTTCCTAACCGCACCACAACCGGAACTGCCCGTAAACAAGACGTAACGCACCAATCTCGTCAAGTTGTGCCGTGTGCACTGGACCGGTGAAATACGACACAGGGTAGACGAAATATTATGTTCTATCTCTGATTACTGTGACAGGATAATCGGAGTGGAAACACCAAACATTGAATTAACTAAAGGCAAATGAAGAATCAGAAACAGTTTTCGCTGGGAGAAGTGTAACAAGTACAGGGAAACAATTAGAACGAGAGAAATTGGATAGAGAAAGGGAGAGAACTTATTAGTTTCATTAGTCTAAGCGTTCCCTCCTTGATTTAAAGTTTTAAGGGTCGTTGCCATATGAGAAAAAATAAAGACGAGACTGCGTCTGAAAATATATTGTATAAACACATGAAAATATTTCGTTAAAAAATCAGGTACACAGTGTCTGTAAAAGAAGAATTTTAGTTAACCTACCTACAGGAACACATGGGTACAGCCCCACATTAAATTAATAAAGGGTCAGATTACGCAAAAACAACGAGGAGGGAGAGGCTCACCCTAGGGGCCCTCGTGGCGAGACCCTTCCATTGCACTTTGGTTGGGCTTGCTTCTGAGGGCGCACAAACCTAGCATAGGTACATACAGACGCACACATGCATCCAAGCACTGGTTCATGCGTCCTGATATCGCCCAATGGACTACGGTCTGGGGTGGAAAATAGCGCGCCTCCGCCAGTAGAAACTAGTGAGGCAAACATCTAAGCAACAACAACAACGCAAAAATAACAACTACAAGAACATACTTTTTAGTCAGAGTGGTGAATGCTTGGAATGCGTTGTTACAGGAAATAGTGAAGGCAGGATCAATTAATGCATGAAAGAATAACTTGGATGGGCATAGTTTTTTTTTTTTCAAGGGAAGTAAAGGAATCTAGTTGTATACTGACTCTGCAGTCTTCTAAACTAGAATAAACAAGTTAAGTTAATACAGAACATAACCAGGAACGAAATTTACGTTCCGACCGAATAGTCGTTATCATGGACAACGGGCACAACACACAATAGATAACACATAATGAAATCAGAAATATATACAGTAGAAAACGATTTCAATACGATACATTAAATAGATCTACGTGTATCGTCGTCCATTTTGAGTGGAAGTGAAAAAGCTGTTCATGAAAGTATGAACCAATCGATAAACCTTTAGCGAGACATTGTCGTAATGATACTGTAGTGGAAACATAAACGTACAAAGCCCTCAACAGTTATCTATCATGAACTCTGTGATCAAGCTTGAAAAAATCATGACCATTCTTTGATGTTATAAACCAAGGCTTATTCCTTTCATCTTCAGCTGTTTTCTACTATTTTATTTCTGAGATCGTGTCATGTCTCGTAAAATGAAATGCCAAAAGCATGTAAGTTGTCGACGCTTCACGACTGACAGAAGTAGTTCCTTTTGACTTGCTATTACAAGAACAGTACTCTGTCAACTCTGCCAGCAGTCCGCACCAAAAAGGGTAGTGGTACAGTGGGTCCCATCACACTGCAACATCCAAGGCAACGAGGAGGCAGACAGACTGGCAAAAGAAGGTGCAAGACTACCACAAACAGATACTAGTATGACGTACGAAGAGTCAAAACGGCTTATTAGAGCTAGATACATGACCAAATGGGAAACTGAACATACCGGCTACACCAAAAACGATGCCTATTACCAGTTGAACCGAAGAGAGCAGGTCGTGGTCTTCTGACTTCGCACTGGCCACAATAGACTGAGGTACCACCTATTCAACAAATTGAAGATAGGGTGTACCGACGAATGCCCGTGTGGTACCGAGAAAATGACCGCTGAGCATCTGCTGCAGAACTGCCCGACATACGAGGATCAGAGAGAGCAGATGTGGCCACCACTAGTGGAACCACAGTACAAGCTCTATGGCAGTGTCGACAGCCTCAGGATGACCGCCGCTTTTTTCGAAAAAATAATGGTTAATGTCTGACTGCGTACGATGAAGAAGAAGAAGAAGAAGAAGAAGAAGAAGAAGAAGAAGAAGAAGAAGAAGAAGAAGAAGAAAGAAGACTTGCCAGGGAAATTATTTTATCTCTTACATAACAATTGTGTGAAGAATTGTGTGAAAAATTGTGTGAAGAATTGTGTGAAGAATTGTGTGAAGAATTGTGTGAAGAATTGTGTGAAGAATTGTGTGAAGAATTGTGTGAAGAATTGTGTGAAGAATTGTGTGTATCTTTTGTAAGAAAAACATTTAACTAATGCAGAAGGTTTCAATGCACTGATAGATCGATTGCATAAGTTCGTAAATTTTTGTGCAAATGAAGTTGAAAAATGTGGGGTAATGTAAGTGAACCATACATCGTTTGCATGTCGTATCTCATTTTTTTTTAAAATAGCCATTTGTGACCTTTATACTGACTTGTTAGTGTATAATTAAATAAAATCAATATTAATATAAAAGAGGATTCTTTTAAAAAGTATTTGGAACCTCCTTTTCACGGCATCGTACCTTGCGCTATAGACTTAATAAGTTTTATGCAGGGTTTGTCTGTGGCATGAAAATGATTTCCATGGCTTTTTGAGGACAAGTTTAAGATAATCTGGCTTAAAGAATTGTTGTACCGAGAAAACATTAATGAAAGCAAATGCACATAACGACAATGAGATTGTGTTGGCTGATATACTCCTGCAATAAGTAAAGTTATTTAAATCTTGGTACCGATATAGACACAATAGGATGCACATCTATATATTACAAGATAAGAAGACCAAAATAGAGATAAACTATCCTTGCATTGGGTATATTTACCTTTAAAATTAAAATAAGGCGAAGCTGCGGGGGCACTGTGGATATATAATGTTACAAAACAGTGAAAAATAAATCATACATGGGTATGATCAGCTACAACACCGATACGAAAACACAAGCGGAACCTACGTTACGACCAGAAGGTCTACATCTGTCTATTACTTGTACCCTGACTAAGAAAATAGGGAAGAGCATTAAAATCTTTGAAATGTGGGCCTTCAGAAAAATGTGACGCGTTTCTTGGAAAGATAATTGTTGTTGTTGTTGAATGACGTTAAGTTGCGGGTTGTCGTAGCTTTTCTCACATAAAGAGTTTGCTGATGAAGGTAGACAGGGGTCCTCCACGCGGTTGTGCTATTCTTGGCTTCTTCTACGTGTCGCTCACTACTATGGGGATCATGTCGAACCTCACCTTGTTAGTCAAACTGTTGTCCTCGATAACAGCCCGTTTCCAGAACGACTGGGGAGGTCAGGTGAAGGTCTTGGCCAGTATATTTTTCCTGACCCTGGCTAAGATTATCTGATCAGTGCTTTTTCCCTGACCAGACGTTAGCCTCATCGTTCCGTCAGGTGAGGGTCTTGGCCAGTATATTTCTCCTGACCCTGGCTAACATTGTCTTATCAGTGTGTTTTCCCTGACCAGACGTTAGCCTCATCGTCCCTTGGAAAGATAGAAAACAAATATTGAGGTCCGGGAACGATTCATGACGGAGAAGACGCTGCTGAAGGAAATGAAAAGGAGAACAACTGAATATTTTGAAACGTCAATATATATGAAATTTTTCTTAAGGTTGTATTGAAGAGAATATTGAGGGGCAAGAGCGTCGGATGATAGCAGATGCATATAGTGGCAGACAATATCAAGGTGTGGTCAAGACACAGTCTCGCTGAGTGTACCGACCAGACACGGGGCAGAGACAGCTGGAGATCCATTCCCCCTCAACCTCCGATGCGGAGACGGCACTTGATGATGATGATATTATGAACATTAAAATAAATAAATGAATATAAAGCCCAACACAAAAATTAATATCTTCAACTGTAATGCACAGCTGGTTTATCTTATGATGCTCAAATATGGAAAACATAAACACAAATTAAAAGCTACATACTCCTACATTCACAAAATTGTGAGTGCACAGAATGTAGAGATTGAAATAGAGTGATGTGATCAATACATAATGTGGAACTGTTGGAAAGAGCTAGACAGAAGCCAGTGGAACAAGACCTGAAAAGATCGCGTAAGTGTTGGATTAAACAAATGAAAGAATTCAGCTAATAAAATTACAAAACACTCTCTGTTCTGAAATCCAAAGGACAGAAGATGAAGTCTGCATACCAAAACACATATGAGGAAGTGATCAGACTAACATAAAAGAGACAAGAAAGTGGAAGAGAGAACTGAAACAGATGACTAGTACAGAAGAACCTGGAGCGTGTTTGTTGGTGACACGTGCTCCAGATAAAGATGCATTTTTCTCATTGGTTGATCAAATTAACATATCATAGTTGCTGGGTTTATCTGATGTGTGATACATATATAAATATATATTAAGTAGTATTTAAACATTTTGATAAAGACACTAGGTCCGGGTACTGCTAGATATATCACATTAAGAATACAAAAAGGCTTTTATTTTGAATTACTTTAGAGAATTTGTGAAAAATCGAAAGAATTTAAGTCCACCACAAAAATATAGTTCTTCAACGCCAAAGTCAGTAGAACTCCTGGGCCACTCAACATAAGTCTAAATGATATTGCTATTCAACAGGTCCATGAGTTCAAGTATTTGGGCAGAACTTTTTCCGCAGACGGTAGGATCGACAGAGAAATTGAGACAAGGTGTCGGAAAGCATCTGCGGTGACTTATCAGCTGTCCCCACTGCTTAGACACCTGGGCATTAGTTTGGCAACAAAGCAACAGCTGATAAACAACATATTTATGCCGACTCTGTGCTACCAGTGTCAAACATGGCCTCTGTCCAGGGAACGCGAGAGCAGAATTTCCACGTGTGAAATGAAGTGATTGAGGAAGGTCATTGGTGTTACCAGAAGAGACAGAATGCAGAATAACGACATTCGAAAAATGGTCGGCACTACAGCTTGTGTTGAATACATTTTCAGGCAGAAAATAAGTTGGTTTGGTCATCTAATGAGAATGCACCCTCATCATCTTCCCCTGATGGCTTACAACGCTGGTAGATCTGGCTACATGGCAAGGGGGCGGTCGCGAGGTAGGTGGATATATGACATTAGAGTGATTGTGCAGCGACAAGGGATCACATTGACCGACGCAACGCACTTGCCGCAAGAAAGACGACTTAAGGTTCCTACGACGGTTAACGACACAAGTGGAAAGAAAACTAGCTAACGCCAAAGTCAAGTCCGTTCTATTGAATGGATCTATGATGTGAGTAACAAAGAAATGTACAACTAAAAAGACCCGAACTTTTACCAATGGGTGGTTGCTCCGAATTTAGGGAATACAATGATATGATGGTCATGTTATTGCTGCGCATGTCCACAATGAGTAATCGTACTTATCTGTGGGCACTGGGAGGTGTGTTTTGTGGCGAGTTGCAGCAGCTTTCATCACATCCCACCGGGGTCCTCCATACGGTTATGCTGGTTTCATATGCTTATTGCTCACTGCTACTGAGAAAACGAAGCTCCCCCACCTCGTTTGCCAGGCTGCTAAGACGAACAACCCATGTTCATTGAAAACCGCCAGGAAATCGAGGTGGGTTTTTTGCCCAGTACATTTTACCTGACCCTGACTAACATGGCTGATGAGTGTTTTTGGGCCTGACCCTGACTACCATGTCTGGTGAGTTTTTTGGGATTAACCCTGACTACCAGGTCTGATGAGTGTTTTGGGGCCTGACCCTGACTACCATGTCTAATCAGTTTATTTGGCCTGCCCCTGAGTAATATGTTTGATCAGTATATTTTGCTTGACCATAATTAATATGTATGATCGGTATATTTTGCCTGTCCCTGACTAATATGTCTTATCAGTATACTTTGCCTGACCCTTACTAATATGTCTGATCAGTATACTTTACCTGACCCTCACTAATTTGTCTAAACAGTATATTTTGGATGACCACGACTAACATCATGTCTGAATAGTTTATTAAGCCTGAACCTGGCTAACATGTTTTTTTTTTTTTTTTTTTTTTTTTTTTTTGCGTTTGCCTAAATTCTCTATTCCCCAAGACGTGTGTGCGTTGCACTGTGTTTTTTAATTTTGCGCCTGTCGGCCCAGTGCATCCGACTTCAGCATGCATTTTATGTAAGGATCTGCTTCCTCCTGTATTTTCTAAGGGTTTGCTTCCCCGGGATAACGGTCTGTGCTATGATAAGGATCGAACCCAGCACCTTCTGGTTGCGAGCCGTGTAACTAAACAGCTAGCCCACGCCGCCCCCTTGAAATAATTAACGATAGGAACGAGTCTGTAATGACGGAATTTTTCACGCACACAAACACACAAACACAAGCGTACGCAAACACTCACAAGCACAGACAATCACACAAACACACAACACACATAAACAGACATAAACATGCAAGCAAACACATACAACCCAAATACACATACTTACACACACAAACGCAAATACAAATACAAAACCACACACAAACATACATGCAAACACACAAATGAAAACGCACAAACACACACATAGAAACACATCTTGCGCAATACCACATAATCATACAAACTCACAAAGGAGAAACAATCACACTGATTCCACACACCAGTACTCATCCATTCTTTCTCACACAGTCTATCACAAACACACACATACACACCCACCCCACACTCAAACACATACACTTTCACACATAAACAAAAACACAAACACACACAACCCCTACTACACACTCAAACACACAAACACACGTACACACACTAAACACAAAAACACACACACACTACACACTCAAAGACACAGACACACATACACATGCACACACAGAAACAAAAACAAAAATACACACACTACACACTCAAACACACAAACACACAAACAAACACACGCACACACATACAAAAATACAAACACACACTACACACTTAAAAACACAAACACATACACTTAACACACAAAAACATACACTAAACACACAAACACACACACTTAATACAGAAACACACATACACCACACTCAAATACACCAACACACAAGCACGCAAAAAAATAACAAAAACACACACGCACACAGAAACAAAAACACAAACACACAAACTACACACTCAAATACCTAAACACACACACACACACAGAAACACAAACACACACATTACACACTCAAACACAACCACGTACACACAAACAAAAAGACAAGCGCACACACGCACACACAGAAACAAAAACACAAACACACACACTACAAACTCAAATACACAAACACGAAACCACATGCACACGCACACAAAAACATACACACACCCACACAAAATAACAAAAACACACACTACACACTCAGACACACAAACACACACAAGCACACACACACCACAAACTCTCACACACAAACTCACACAAGTACACACACACACACTACACCCTGAAACACACAAACACACACAAACACACAACCACGCACAAACAAACAAAAACACAAACACACGCACCACACACACACTACACACTCAGACACACAAACACACACACAAACACATTCAACACCATAAAGACACACACACATCAAATCTGAAGGTAATACAGTTTCCTTAAGTCGGTGTCCACCAAACTATGCGTCATAGATAAATTATCGGATCTAAAAATCGATACATCGCACTCCATTTTGAACCAACATGAAAGTTCATGGTCCTGTCGCCCATCTCATTGCACGATACGATAGAGGTGTCGTCTCAACAGGAGAAATCTATCAGGTATCGAACCTCCCCCCCCCCCCCCCCCCCACCCAAATACGGCAAGATTTACGAGCCATGCGAGAGAAACTCTTTCCGAACTCCAGCCAGTTTTTAGCGCCATGTTGTTTGTATTTCGCCCCTCTTGCTGACGTGTCTGATTGCCTGACAATGTTTTATGTGTTTCAAAACGAGTATGTAGCCAGAAGATATCCCGTCTGAAGATGTTTGCCTGAAGCAGACCTTGCATAATTGGCTGTATTATTGTTGCTGCCATTTCACATTTATCTATGCTTCTCTGGAATGCTCATATATTGCTTGTGTATGTATAAAGTTTTATGGCCATTTCCTGTGAGTGGTTTGCTTCTTTTTCAAAGTGTCTGTGTTGGGTTCCATAATTGGATTTCATACATACGCCTGTTCCCTTTGTCTATAAAACCCTCTGCTAATTTAGAATTGCGTGACCGTTCTGCATATGCAATCAACATAAAACTGATCTGGATAGAAGATTCTTTAAGTAATGTCTACGCTCACCTCGATGTGTAGAACATGACATTTGATTTAATAGACCCGCAGGATTAGGAAGGAGTTGTGACCTGCCTGGATGGGCTGCAGGACGTGTCTCTGAGCACTCCGTGACCTGTCTCTACGTGCACCATGACCTGCCTCTCTTGGCTCTGCGACCAGTCTATCTTGGCTCTGTGACATGTCTCTCTTGGCTCTGTGACCTGTCTCTCTTGGCTCTGTGACCAGTCTATCTTGGATCTGTGACCTGTCTCTACGTGCACCGTGACCTGCCTCTATTGGCTCTGTGACCTGTCTCTACGACCTCCTTGACCTGTCTATCTTGGCTCTGTGACCTGTCTCTCTTGTCTCGTCATCTGCCTATATGTTCTCTGTGAGCTGTTTCTTTTTGCTCTGTGACCTGTCTCTCTTGGCTCTGTGACCTGTCTATCTTGGCTCTGTGACCTGTCTCTCTTGGCTCTGTGAGCTGTCTCTCTTGGCTCTGTGACCTGTCTATCTTAGCTCTGTGACCTGTCTCTCTTGTCTCGTCATCTGCCTATATGTTCTCTGTGACCTGTTTCTCTTAGCTCTGTGACCTGTCTCTCTTGGCTCTGTGACCTGTCTCTCTTGGCTCTGTGACCTGTCTCTCTTGGCTCTGTGACCTGTCTCTCTTGGCTCTGTGACCTGTCTCTCTTTGCTCTGTGGCCTGTCTCTACGTTCACCGTGACCTGTCTCTATTGGCTCTAGGACCTGTCTCTACGACCTCCTTGACCTGCATCTCTTGGCTCTGTGACCTATCTCTCTTGGCTCGTCAGCTGTCTATATGTACTCTGTGATATGTTTTAAAGTGTTTTATGATCTGTCTGTTTTGACTCCAGGACTTTTCAATATGTACTCCGCGATCTTTCTCTAAGGTCTCCGTGTCTTGTCACGATTTGCTTCATGAACTGCCTTGATGTGCCCAATAAGCTGTCTCGCATGGCTCCGTGACATGTATCTTTCTGCTTCGTGACCTGTATCTAACGGTTCCGTGACATTTATCTTTGTGCTCTGTGACCTGTGTTTAATTGTTCCGTGACATGTATATTTGTGCTGTGTGATCTTTCTATGTGCTACGTGACATGTCTCTAATTGTTCCGTGACCTGAATCTTTGTGCTCCGTTACCTGTCTCTAAGGATCTCGTGCATTATTCTTTGTGCTCCGTGACCCTTCTCTAATTGTTCTGTGACATGTATATTTGTGATCTGTGACCTGTTTATATATGCTCCGTGACAAGTCTCTATGGGAACTGAGACCGGGTCGTCGGGCCACGGTCAATACACTGACCAAGACCACCATCTCCTTTCCATGTAGCGTTCCCTGAAAACTGGCTGTTTTCAAAGCAGCCTGCCTGACGAGATGTGGATCGATGTGATCCCCGTAATAGTGAGCGGCACGCCAATGAAAACAAGTCTAGCACAACCACCTGGAAGACCATGGTCTACCATCATCAGCATGCTCGGGATGTGAGGAAAGCTACTACAACCCATCACTTATCATCCTTTTCAGGGCACACAAAAGAGTAAACTTACTCATTGTGGGCATTAAGCATTAAACAATAACAACATGTTTCTACTTGTTCCGTGACGTGTATCTTTGTGCTCCGTGATCTGTCTCTAAGGATTTCGTGACATGAATCTTTGTGTTCTGTGACCTGGCTCTAATTATTCCGTGACGTGTATCTTCGTGCTCCGTGATCTATCTCTAAGGATTTCGTGACATGAATCTTTGTGTTCTGTGACCTGGCTCTAATTATTCCGTGACGTGTATCTTTGGGCTCCGTGATCTTTCTCTAAGGATTTCGTGACATGAATCTTTGTGTTCTGTGACATGGCTCTAATTATTCCGTGACGTGTATCTTTGTGCTCCGTGATCTTTCTCTAAGGGTTTCGTGACATAAATCTTTGTGCTCTATGACCTGGCTCTAATTGTTCCGTGACATGAATCTTTGTTCTCTGTGACCTGGCTCTAATTGTTCCGTGACATGAATCTTTGTGCGCTGGGACCTGGCTCTAATTGTTCCGTGACATGAATCTTTGTTCTCTGTGACCTGGCTTTAATTGATCCGTGACGTATATCTTTGTGCTCCGTGATCTGTCTCTAAGGGTTCCGTGACATGAAATTGTGTGCTCTGTGACCTGTCTCTAAGGGTTTCGTGACGCGTATATTTGTGCTCCGTGACCTGTTTCTTTGTTCTCCGTGACCTGTATCTATGTGCTGGTGACCGGTCTCTAATCGCCTCGTGACATGTACGTATATTCTCTGTGAAGTGGGCATGCTCTACATGGCCCAGAATGTGCTGTTCCCCGATTGGTCTAAAGCAATCATATAATATGTTTCGAGTGTGTGCGCATTGGTCTGCGTATGCATGTGAGTGTTTATCTGTTTGTAGTGTAAGCGTATTGGTCAGCACATGGGTGCGTGTGTGTATTTGTTACTAGTAGGCGTACTGGCCAGTGAATGGATGCGTGTGTGTATATGTTTGTAGTGTGGACGTATTGATCAGTGTATGGATTCGTCTGTGTATCTGTTAGTAGTAGATAGAACCAGAAACGAAGATATTAGGACACAAGAAGGTACAGCACCTGTGCGAGATCTCATCAAAGGGCAGCGCACCAAATGGTTTGGCCACATGACACGTCAAACAACAGATAGCATCCCTTAGAAATCAGTGCTATACAGATACAATTGATACGAAGTCAAGGACAGACCACGAAGAAGATGGATAGCAAAAATAACACAAGCAGTTAATCCCGCCAGTTTACGACGCACATATTGAGACCAGATTAAGAAACCTCTTCATAACCTGACGCTGAAAAACACAATCAGAACACAAAATCAAAAGAAAGAAGATAGAAGAGAAAACTGTTATAACTTATACGTTTTCTGTAAGGAAATCTGATGCTTCTCTGGTAGGATCTTTGTTTTCCACTATAGCTATTGCAGCTGTTTTTAGTGTCAAAGTCTCAGTTTTAAACTTGTTTGAGAATATTCCTTCAGTTTTATTTTGTGTCCATTACTATACGGAGTGCAAATGTATTCTCATCCACTGTTTTTACCTCTCATTGCTGTTCCATCTATGTTTTTATGAGTAAAACATATTGTGGCTGTACATTTTTTGGGGGAATCTTGTTTTCTTCCATAGTTTAAAAGTGCAGCTTTTCATTAGCGGATCTGCCCGTATTCGCGTGAGATTAGGAATATAAATAGAAGTATCGGTGGTCTAGGAGTAGCAAGGTTGGTCTACAATTAAAAGGAAAAAGGATCGAATAACTACGTGTTCAATTCAACAGACCGGGTATGTTGTATATTTGTCACTGTATGCCCGTTTCTTCCAGTCGATCCAGGTGTAAATTGGTATTTGACAAATAAAGGGAAAATTTTGGCGCAAGATCCGCGAAATACGTATTCGGTTGTAGGGACTTTCAGCAGTGGAACGGAAAGTGCGTATATATGGCGCCAAGGTGCAATGAGGCCGGTTCTATGAACCAGTTTCCATTTCCTAAAATTTACAAAAGTGGAATAAATAAATAATTGAGTAAAAGCAAATCAATAATACAACAACACAAACAATGAAAAATTATAGATAGGCCACACAACGAAACTTACAAAACGGTACACCAAATCAAAATATATAGACGAGGATGAAGACACGCACACGCATACTCACACACATACACACAAATATACACACAGACACACATCATTTTCATCAAGTGCCGTCTCCATAACTTAGGTAATGGATCTCCATCTGTCTCTGTCTCGCTTCAGGCTCGTAAACCCATTCAAACTGTGTCCCAACCATAACCGGAAGTTGTCTGTCTATCTAAACCTCTGTCGCCCTTTGATTCTCTTGCCCTCTACTCTACCCTCCAAAATAACCTTTAGAAGATTGTCATGGCTCTTGATATGGTCACACAATATTATTATCCAAATTTTCATGTCCTTTTTATGTGTCTGTCCTACCTGGAGTTGTTCCAGAACTTCATTTTTGGTTTTCCGATCTTTCCAAGAATTTCGTCTAAATCTTCTGAATACCCACATTTCAAAGACTTTAATAAGCTTCTCCATTTCCTTTGTCAGTGTCCACGTTTCTGCCTCATACAATAAAACTGAATGCATATAGCATTTTATTATTCTCATTTTTAAGATATGTGTTGTCTGCTTTGACAGGACAATATATATATATATATATCATCCTCATCATGTAGCATATCCTTTATAGAACGTCGCTCCCATCACAGTCTGTCTGAAAGACACCCGTTCTCTTGCCAAAACTCCAAGCTTGGGGCCATCGTCTTCTTGGTCTACCCCTTCCTCTTTACCTGGCACCATACCTTCCCTCTCTGTTTTCTCGAGACTGTTGTGTCTCTTGATGTGACCAAAGTGTTTCCATTTTCTAGCCAAAATTGAATTAATAAACCAGTTGTCCTCTATGCTCAACTCTTGCCGAATGTCTAAATTTGTCTTTTTCTCAGTCCAGGGTATTATGGGGACCTTTCTGTAACATTTTGAATCGAAAGATTCAATTCCTTGTTTGGAGGTTTTGGTAATCGTCCATGCTTCGCAGCCATAAGCTGTAACAGGAAAAACACAGGCTCTCAAGACTTTTACTTTTATCATTTTGTTGGTATTCTGCAATAAATTCTTCAGGCTGTTAGATCTCTGCATTGTCATGGCTAGTCTTCTTCTGATTTCTTTCGGGCAGTCGCCATTTTTGTCATTTCTGGAGCCCAAATATTCAAAATGTGTGACCTGATCTATTTCCTCACCACCCACTGTAGATTTATGCTGAATTTGTATTTTAATATATATATATATATATATATATATATATATATATATATATATATATATATATATATATATATATATATATATATGTATAATTCTATATTGAAATGGCTATAGGACATAATTTACAATAAAGCTAAATATTTCACCAAAATAAAATGTGGCCTACAAATACATGAAGTATATTTATGAAAGCAGTTTTTAAGAAATAAAATGGGTGTAGGAGGGATGATATCATGCTTTGTTGAAAACAGAAATTGGATATAATGAAGATGATTCAGAAATATAACTATCGTTATATAAAAATATTAGGTTCAAACAAACGGACAGAGACTACAATGGATGGATCGATATGGTCAGACGATACATAGATATTGGTAGTTCTACAAAAACACACTCACCACCGAGACACTTAATATTAAATGAAAGGAATACTGATCATTGTTAGTCGGACATAATTACAAACAACGTCTTATCAATGTCAGGAACAAAATGTTTTAAGGAATAATGACTACAAAATCGAAAATATTAAATTAATCAAAACGATAAAGGTCAGTCAAAGCCCGTCGCTTCTCTCGGTGTATAGGCCATCGACAACATCTCGACAGTGTACACGGTCCTAGGTTCCTCTCTCATAGGCCATCGACAACATCTCGACAGTGTACACGGTCCTAGGCTCCTCTCACAAAGGCCATCGACAACATCTCACCAGCTTACACGGTCCTAGGCTCCTCTCTCATAGGCCATCGACAACATCTCGACAGTGTACACGGTCCTGGGCTCCTCTCTCATATGCCATCGACAACATCTCGACAGTGTACACGGTCCTGGGCTCCTCTCTCATAGGCCATCGACAACATCTCACCAGCCTACACGGTCCTTGGCTCCTCTCTCATATGCCATCGACAACATCTCACCAGCTTACACGGTCATGGGCTCCTCTCTCATAGGCCATCGACAACATCTCGACAGTGTACACGGTCCTAGGCTCCTCTCTCATAGGCCATTGACAACATCTCGACAGTGTACACGGTCCTAGGCTCCTCTCTCATAGGCCATCGACAACATCTCGACAGTGTACACGGTCCTGGGCTACTCTCTCATAGGCCATCGACAACATCTCGACAATGTAGACGGTCCTGGGCTCCTCTCTCATAGATCATCGACAACATCTCACCAGCTTACACGGTCCTAGGCTCCTCTCTCATAGGCCATCGACAACATCTCGACAGTGTACACGGTCCTGGGCTCCTCTCTCATAGGTCATCGACAACATCTCGACAGTGTACACGGTCCTGGGCTCCTCTCTCATAGGCCATCGACAACATCTCGACAGAGTACACGGTCCTGGGCTCCTCTCTCATAGGCCATCGACAACATCTCGACAGTGTACACGGTCCTAGGCTCATTTTGATGGCTCTCTCTCCAGGTGTACTTATTTAATTTCTGTTCCTTCTCACATTCTCTTCTCCGTGTATTTTTGGGTCTAGTTCTGTCCCCTTTCCCCTAGTTATTTCATGTAAGAGCATTTCTGGCTATGTTAGACCAAAACCTTCCGCAGACTATGTCCTATCTACTCCCATTTTCTTCATTTAATTTGTTTTTCTCATGGCTGTGATTGACTCCTTTCTCAGAATTCTTCATTCCTCACCATGTCCTGCCGGCATGTCCTTCAGAAGCATCTGTTAGTAAAGGACTGGAGTCTTTGTTGTAAGACCTTGGCCATTCTTCATGTCTCCTCTCCATACATAACATCGAAAAAAAACGATGTATGTGGTAACGGATAATTACACGCGTAGTTAAGTGAATATGGACTAGCGTATGGGTATTCATCGAGTATGAAATCAGAACATACAAATACCACTAACCAGAGCAAAGTAACATATTGATTTATGTCTTTTGGTTATTTGGTTAATTTTGCCTTTCTGGATTCTCATGATATTGAATATATACAGAGATTACTGCAGAGGCATGTATGGAGATAGCACAAAGCGTTCAGTTACAATCCTACCGATAGATGAGAAAGAACCTAAACCAACATTGGAGGAAGTACGCTCGGCAATCAAAAGCCTGACAGTCTCCAGGATGTGATGGTATTAAAGCAGAGCTAGTACAATCAGGAGGAGGGGGGGGGGGGCAGCACTCGAGTCTATCACGAGCTGTGTTACAAGATACGGCACAGCGCAAAGTGGCCAGAAGCATGGAAGAAATCAATTTATATTCCCCTCCCCGAAAAATGAAACCTGAACCTGTGCACGAACTACCGAATTATTGCGCTGATCAGCCACACTAGCAAGATACTCTTGCGAATCCTATTAAGAAGGATAGAGAAAAAATTTGAATCTGAAATTCACGTAGTCCAGGCAGGTTTTAGGAAAGACAGAGGGACCCGGGAACACATTTTCAATATGAGGAATATCTACAAAAAATGTAGAGAGTTTAATGTAGACCTGTACATATGTTTTATTGACTGCACCAGGGCCTTCGATATGGTAAAACATCAAAATCTGTGGAAAATCATGAAGGAAATGGGGTTTCCTTTCCATATTATTCATCTCATTGAAACATTATACCAAGATCAACAAGCCGCTGTCCGAGTATCTGGGCAAACATCAGATTGATTTGCAGTACAAAAGGGAGTAAGACAGGGATGTATCCTCTCACCTTATCTATATATATATGCGGAATGTATAATGAAAAATGTTCGAGAAGAAGAGAACATTGAACGTTTCGACCCATTTACGATTGGCAGGTACGAGATTCCAGAGTTACGATACGCAGATGACACAGTGATACTATCAAGAAGTGCAGAAGGGCTAGAGCAGCTAATTTCATCCGTTCATGGACAAAGTAAAGATCAAAACCTGTTCATAAACATAAATAAAACAAAGATAATGACCACCGACAAAACACAATGTCTGAATAAATTTACAGTGGGCGGTGGGGAAATAGATCAGGTCACACATTTTGAATATCTGGGCTCCAGAATTTATAAAAATGGCGACTGCTCGAAAGAAATCAAAAGGAGACTAGCCATGGCAGTGCAGAGACTGAACAGGGTGAAGAAATTATGGCAGAGCATCTACAAAATGATAAAAGTAAAAGTCTTGAGAGCCTGTGTCTTTCCTGTGGCAGCTTATGGCTGCCAATCATGGACGATTACCAAAACTTCCAGAAAAAAAAAAATCGAATCCTTCGAGTCAAAATGTTAGAGAATGATCCTTAGAATACCATGGACAGACAAAAGGGCAAATGTAGACATTCGGCAAGAGTTGAGCATAGAGGAAAAGTGGTTTATCAATTTCATTTTGGCTAGAAAATGCAAATACGTTGATCACATCAAGAGACACAACGGTCTCGAAAAAACAGAGATGGAAGGTATGGTTTTATAAAGGACATGCTACATGATGATGGATTCTCCTGGCGAAGACACGCCATTTTCATCTACAGACCATAATCCTTTTAGGTTATTTCTGGTTATTGTCCAGTTCAAAGATGCGTGTGTATGTTTGTAGTGTGGACGTATTGGCCAGTGTATGGATGCCTGTGAATGTTTGTAGTGTGGATGTATTGGCCAGTGTATGGATGCATGTGAATGTTTGTAGTGTGGACGGATTGTCCAGTTCATAGATGCCTGTGAATGTTTGTAGTGTGGACGTATTGGCGAGTGTATGGATGCATGTGAATGTTTGTAGTGTGGACGTATTGGTCAGTGTATGAATGCGTGCGAGTTTGTTTGCACTTGTGCGATGCCCCAATCATCCATCAGCCATAAGCGAACAAGCCATCCAGCCGATGCCACAGGTGCCTTTACATACGAAGATGAACGACGTCATTCGCCAGGATGAGATGGCCAAGACCATAAAACGCACTTTCGATAGGAAAAGCCCCTGAGCGCGGAGAACATACCACCGTAGATCTATAAGACAGCTGGTCCATGTCTTACTAGCAAAATCAATGAACTATTTCAGCGTTGTTTGGGCAGAGGGAAAAGTCTTGCATCAATTTTAAGATGCTTCAGTCGTTCACAAATATGAGGAAAGGAAACCAGTAGATTTGTGACAATCACCGTGGAATACCCCTGCTATGCGTCGCCGGACAAATTCTAGCACGCCTGTTATTAAATCGGCTAATCAAATATCATGAACCAGGCCACCATCTTCTAGAGAGTCAGTGTGGCTTCAGAACCGGACGGGAAAATGTAGACATGATCTTCGCTGGGTGACAGATACAGGAAAAAAAACCAGAATCAATGTTTATACTTGTACACTGCATTTATTGATCTCACTAAGACATTCGACACGGTGACCAGAGGTGGATTGTGGATGGTCCTGTCAAAGTTCTGCTGCATCACCAAGTTTATCACCAGGATGAAACAACTCCACGAAGGCATGCGTGCTAGCGTGCTGAGAAACGGTGAGACTTCCAGAACGTTTGACATGACAAACGAAGTAAAGCCAGGCTGTGTGCTCGCCCTAACCCTGTTTAGCCCGATGTTCTCAACCTCGTTGTCGGAAGCCTTTAGAACAGCCAAATCCGGAGAACCTATCAGATACAGCATGGACGGCAAGCTTCTCAATGCTCTCAGAAAGGGAACAAAAAACCAGAGTAGCAGACGACATGATCCATGAACTTGAATGTGCTGACGACTGTGCTGTGAATAGCAACACATGCAGTAGGGTATTAATCAATTCTCTGCTGCAAGCAACAACTTCAGAAGGGTCATAAATGTTAAAAACGGAAGTTGTGGACCAACCAGCTCCTGGTACAGGATAAACAGAGCCACAAATCACAATACATTTTTTAAAAATCCTTTAAGATGTGTGCAACTTTACCTACCTTGGCAGTACACTATCGCGAGCCGCCAATCTGGACGAATAGGTTCCAAGTAGAATTATGAAAGCCAGTGCAGCCTTCGGTAGAATGCGTGCGACAGTTTGGCAGCGCCGGAGTATTAGCGCCAAGACGAAGCTCAAGGTCTAACGAGCTGCTATCCTCTCAACCCTATTATATTCATCCGAGAGTTGGAGTGTCTATGCAAGACAGGCATCAAAATTGAACTACTTCAAGACAACCAGCCTGAGAAGAAAGGTCCGCTGGCAGGACCATGTCTCTGACGCTGAAGTTTTCAAAAGAGCAGACATTGCAAGCATCCCTGCATCGCCGCAGGCGGCACAGCTGAGATGGTCTGGGCACCTTGTGCATGCCGGACACAAGACTTCCTACAAGACTACGGTGAGCTTAGGGAAGGCTGTCGAAAAGGCGGTCGCCCAAAAAGCTATTTAAGGATAGCTTGAAGGAAACTGAGATGGTTGTACTATTGTCTGAGCATGTCTCTCCATTTGACCCTATCCTCTGGTTGATCAGTCCTATGACTGGTTGTAAGATTTTCTGAGCATATTTCTCCATTCGGCCTTATCTTTTGCAGCTCTCTTCATTTCTGCATTGGTTCATACCTAAATGTCGGCATGCCAGAGATGTAGTCATGATTGTGTCCTTCCTGTTTTCACCAGGATCCTATTCTATAGTTTCGTCTGTAGAAGACTGTCATGCCGCAAGTGTGTCCCAGTCAATTCAATCTTCGTTTTCGTATAATTGTTGATATTTGTTATTGTGCGCCTACCTCAGTGATGGTCGTGTCATTGGATATTCTTTCCGTCCAAGAACTCACTCGTTTCATTACACGATAGCATCACATTTGGAACGCTTTCAAGATTTTTGCTTTCTTCTTTGCTAAAGTCCATGTTCATCTCCAAACAGTGCAAATGGTCATACGTAAGTAGTGATGTAGTTTTTGTTTTCCTCAACTTTATCTCGTTATACTTTGAGGTTAGCAATTTCTGTTTTCTTATTGTGTGTGAAAAGGCCGTTCATTTGTATCAATGCATTCCTTGTCATAACTTCTCTCTCTGTGTGGGCATCTTCTGCGGTGGGTTGATCTAAATATGTAAATTTGGATACTGGATTTATTTCTTTTCTATTGAGGATTGCATTTATTTACCTAATTTGGTTAGCGGTTACCAAAGTATTTTTTTTCAATGTGTTTATTTTCATGCCACGTTTTTTGTCTCTGTTGTTACTTTTTTTCAAGCAGTATTTTCAACGTTAATACTGATCCTCCCACTTTGGCTAGATCATCAGTAAATTTGATAGCATTAACTTTCATGTCCATGACTTTGACATCCCTATCTCATCTGCGAACAACATTTTTCTTCATTATATCAGAATATGTGCTACTGAGACTTAGTGAAAGCGAGCAACCTTATCCTAACCTCTGTCTTATTTCAACTATTTATTAGTCCATCTTTTACTAAAAAAATCACATCTTGATTTCCATGCAGGTTTTAGAGTAACCGAAGGATTGGTCTTCCATTTATAGGTGTCTCGTAGCCTTACGGACAACGGTCACATCCATTTATACCGTTTACATTTGTCCACTCTAAAATCAAATGCCCAACTCCTTTGGAGTCGACAACTGGACGTAGACACATCTGCAAGTACCGGTCACATGACGTATGTCTCTTTTAATTGGCGCATGCGCAGGTGCAGTCGTTGTGGGCATCCTTTCCTGCCACATCTCTAATTGATCCCTATGGGAGACGCACTGACGTCTGCATGAGGTTGTTTACAGATGATGAATGCATATTGGAATGAGTAAAGGAGGATATAAAGATATAAAAGGAAAATTAAATGAGTTTAGGAGTTAAAATCCAGATCACTTTATTTTTCTTCCATTTTTTGTACATTCTTTGTCTCTTCTTCCTGTCGTCTGCTTTTCACTCCAGTCGGAGAATAGAATCACCATCGTGCTGACCTCACTTATGACTGCTGCTGTTGTGGAAGGCTCACGGTGTTGTACGTCCTGAAATCGGCGTTGAGTGACGGGGTCTAGTAGCTTTCCTCACGTTTTAGCACGCTGATGAAGGTGGAGTGCGGTCATCCATGCGTTTGTGTTATGATTGGCTTCATCTAAGTGTCGTTCATTATTACAAGGATCACGTCGATTCCCCCACTTCATTGCCCAGGCTGCCACAAAAACAGCTTGTTAACATTGTCTGATCAGTATATTTTACCCGACCCTAACTAACATTGTCTGATCAGTATATTTTACTCGACGCTGACAAACATTGTCCGCTCAGTATATTTTACTCGACTCTGACAAACATTGTCCGGTCAGTATATTTTACTCGACTCTGACAAACATTGTCTGATCAGTATATTTTACTCGACGCTGACAAACATTGTCCGATCAGTATATTTTACTCGACGCTGACAAACATTGTCCGATCAGTATATTTTACCTGACCTGACTAACATTGTTCGATCAGAATGTTTTGTCTTACCAGACGTTATTCTCCGAATTTCTTTAGAAAAATTGCACTAAACAACTGTGCGTGCTTTTACATTGGTGGTTTTTGTCAATCAAGCAATCAAAACCGTTCCAATTCCCCGTGAAACATATGACAAATACACACCAAATCATTCAACGTTGACCTGTATATTTCTGTTGAAGTTTTTGTAGCCGAATGTTTATATAGGTTGAAGAAGCCACCCTATGCCTAACCAGTTTTAGCGGACAGGGCCACAGGAGTGGATGGAGCAGTAGTGTGTACAACCAACGTGCTGCAGTAACAAACAGTTTCCCCATCCTACGACAATTACTGAGAGAAACTGAGCCCGTATGTGTATGCTAGAGTCCAATAATGTATATTCCCAGGAATTGAACAGAATAAGTTAGCCGCCATATCTGGTCCGCTGGACAGATATGACTGACTCAGATGTATACCAACTGACACAGCTGTATATGAACTGACTCAGCTGTATACGAACTGACTCAGCTGTAAACGAACTGACTCAGCTTTATACGAACTGACTCAGCTGTATACGAACTGAATCAGCTGTATACGAACTGACTCCTAGTTGGTTGGTTGGCTGCTAAAGCCCACAATGGGTTGGTAATCCTTTAGTGCACCTTGAAAAAGATGGAACTTGTGGCAGATTGCAGTAGATTTCCTGACATCCTGGGCGTGCTGATGAAGTTGACCGAGGTCCTCCAGGCGGTTGTGCAATGCTTGGCTTCATCTGCGTGTCAGTCACAAACTTCTATGGACGTTGACTGTCCGCCACCATCTTGATCGTTCAAAGCGGATGTGACGTACGGACATTCACAAATCCTGTCACCGAGGAGGCAAGGGGAATAATTCGTTAAGTATGAATGAGGTGTCAACGATGGAATGACGAATGTCCGCACTACAGACCACATTTTGCTGTCACGTGAGGCTTGGTAATGCAATATGGGATATTTAATTTGACAGAGATGATGCGGTCAGTTTCCCTCGACAGACAAACCCCAGGTTCTTGTAGTCAATTTTAGACAACTAATTGACGTGGGTGTAATCAATTTTGAAATAGTGAGTCAATTTGTGTTTGCAGTCAATTTTAGACTAGTAAAGAAATTATGTATTTAGTCAATTTTGGAAGAGTAAAGATATTATGTTTTTAATCAAGTTTGGATTAGTAAAGAATTTGTGTTTTTAGTCAATTTTGGATGAGTAAAGAATTTATGTTTTCAACCAAGTTTGGATTAGTAAAGTATTTATGTTTTGAACCAAGTTTGGATTAGTAAAGGATTTATGTTTTTAACCAAGTTTGGATTAGTAGAAAATTTATGTTCGTAGTCAATTTTGGACTAGTAGAGAATTTATGTTCTTATTCAATTTTGGACTAGTAGAGAATTTATGTTCTTAGTTAATTTTGGATAATTAAAATCCTTTCGTTTGTAATCAATTTTGAAATATTATTCACAGTTAAGGTAAAGGTAGCCTTGTAGCAAACACTGCTGTCGAACATTAAGTATCAGTGTCGCCAATTCACTAAAGAACAGCCTCTTTATGAGATGCCGTGGCAGTTTCTC
The DNA here is from genome assembly GCA_036924085.1 of Ariolimax columbianus. NCBI lineage: Eukaryota > Metazoa > Mollusca > Gastropoda > Stylommatophora > Arionidae > Ariolimax > Ariolimax columbianus. The sequence continues at coordinate 75,432,689 of JAVGWX010000012.1, forward strand.
TCTCTAATGTATTTCGTTCACAAATCAGGCTTGGATTTTTAGATAAGTTTATTCGGGCATGTTAGTAATGGAGATGCACTCTGAATCTTGGTTCCAAAAGCGATCGCTTTTCCAGCCCCTAATCGTACACCCACACATAATATAATAAGGGGATTCATCAACGCTTTCCTTCCAAAAGGTTCACCTCTCTCAAGACGTCCCTCCTCGTCAGCTTCTATAGCTGCCCTTAGAAATCAGGAGTGGAGTAACACAGCAACCACTCATGAATTTGTCTACCGAGCCGCCCCACACAACACCTGACAGAGACATATCCCTTTTTCTTCATCTACTTTACACGATGCTTGGGGCTTTTCCATCAGCCGTTGTCATTGGCGATCAGAGTTACTGGCCCTGGTTGTGTAGGTGAATTACTTGACTTACCCTAACACAAATCAATGTATCCAGGTACTGACGCATGCCTGAGATCGAATCCCGTATTTCTGTAATAATCAGTGAGTGTTCTACAAGTATTCAACTTTGACACTCAATGTTCCCAGTATTTGCTAGCAAAGAATTGTGCGAGATACCTAGCGATGTTTGCTAGCAATGTCCATCACAACAATCTGTCCCAGGATCATCTCAGCGTCTGAAACCTTCTCTGTATTTACATTCATCTAGACCAATTACACATATTCGCTCAATTATAGTTTTTACGGCCTCTATTGCTCACGATCTTTTCAGTTGTCACAAGGTGACAAGATTAACATTGTATGTGTCCATTAAAAGCTGCCAACTTTTTATAAATATTAGTTAGAAGTAGGGTAAAGGTGGGTCCCATGGCAACAACTGCTGTCAGGGATGAAGATAACTATTTATGTACTAAGCCGAGCATACGTGAGGTGGAGCGGCCATTTCCGTTAATTGCTGTTTACACCTTCCCCAACTCATACGTAAGTTACCCATTTACAGCTGGGTCGAATGGAGGAGCGGTCGTACCAGGAACGAACCCCGCACGGATTTTTTTCTGTCTGTCCGTCATTTCGAACCCTATCGGTGTAATGCCAGTCTTAGAAAGCCAACTCACTGCTGACTATGCAACAAGCTTAGTTAGAAGTGGTCTTTTAATAGGTTTTTATGGTTATGAATACGAAGTCTGTCAAAAATTGGCCATATGTTTGAAACTATGTGACAATGATGTCTCAATGTAACGTCTCTATACTGGTTTAGATGACTCTGCAGAGTCTGTTTACAACCAATTTCTTGGATGGTGGTTAGCCGATGTGTGATTCCATCTTCCTAGTTCTTAGTCGACCTGTTCTTCTACAGGGGCAGATGCCCATGAGCAGGTCCCACTTAGTCGACCTGTTCTTCTACAGGGACAGATGCCCCTGTGCAGGTTCCACTTAGTGGACCTGTTCTTCTGCAGGGACAGATGACCCTGTGCAGGTTCCACTTAGTGGACCTGTTCTTCTGCAGGGACAGATGACCCTGTGCAGGTTCCACTTAGTGGACCTGTTCTTCTGCAGGGACAGATGCCCCTGTGCAGGTCCCACTTAGTGGACCTATACTTCTACAGGGAAAGATGCCCCTGTGAAGGTCCCACTTAGTGGACCTGTTCTTCTGCAGGGACAGATGCCACTGTGCAGGTTCCAGCTCTGGTATGAGGGGGATGTAGTCGAGAGAAAGTTTTCCTGCGTAGCGGGTTAGGCTTGAGCAGCTTAATACTCCGCTGCGTTGGCACAGTCGCTTGCAGAGGGTGCTTAACCGATGTGTGAGTTCATCTTAATAGACTCACTCAAACACTAGAGCGGGGACGGCGTGGGCTAGTGGTTAAGTGACACGACTCACAACCAACAGGAGCTGGGTTCGATCCCCTCCACAGCACCGGCTGTTACCCCGGGGAACCAAACCATTAGAAAATGCAGGAGGAAGTGACCCTTACATAAAATGAGTGCTGAAGTCGGATGCACTGGGACGACAGGCGCAAATTAAAAACCACAGTGCAACGCACATCACCTAGGGGATTAGAGAAATAAGGCGAACGCAAAAAAACAAAACAAAAACAAACAAAAAACACTCAAGCAAAGTTAAAAGTCTGTTAAAAGTCATCTACGTTGCTCTTAACAAACCACATAACCATGTCCGGTGATTTGCCATGTCACACAGTTAGTCGCATCTTACGACATACTCTCTGTGTGGCAGTGGTGCTATCCTTGTCCTCGCTATACACAAAGACCTCGGCAGACCTCTCGGATAAAATGTCATTGTAACTTCCTATCAGCTTTCCTGTCCAGTGATAACTTTCTTAATAGCGTACTCTTTCCCACGCTATTCTGCTGCGATTTTGTATCGCCCCGCGGCTGATTGATTCCTTGCGTGTAGATTGTATTTTGCGTTTCTTCAGATGTCTAATTTCACGAGCAGTGAATTAACATAAAATGTTGCTTCAAGTTCGGGAAGACGTTCACGTAGATTCGTTTAATTTGAAAAGAGGGGTATGAGAATCAGTGTACTAGCTGTGCACGATGCACGAATTGTTTAAGAGAGATAAGAGAATCAGTGCACGTTGCACGAATTGTTTAAGAGAAATATAAGAATCAGTGAAAAATGCACGAATTGTTTAAGAGAGGTATGCGAATCAGTACATTAGCCGTGCACGTTGCACGAATTGTTTAAGAGACATATAAGAATCAGTGAAAAATGCACGAATTGTTTAAGAGAGGTATGCGAATCAGTGCATTAGCCGTGCACCTTGCACAAATTGTTTAAGAATGAATGTAATTCCCTCCATGACGATTCACGATAACCTTGATGCTCGATACTATTATCTTCTTCCTCGTCAGCTCTCAAATAATAGCATCTATTTCCCTCATAAGCCTTGCGATGCTCTTCATGATTCTTTCATCGCCATACAGTTTATCTTGCAGTCGGGCTTACGAAGGCCATCTAGTAACTCTGCTCCTCTCATGGAGCCGACAGACCTGTAGAACATGTCCCACTGTTTGTTTGTTCTCCCCACGTGGACACATGTCTGTGTGTCCAATTTTGTATTTCTTGAACAAATGATTCTTCAGCCTGCAGTGACCCGTCCGCAGTCTGAACATTGTAACTTGATCTCGTCTTGCCAAGGAATAGAATTCTTCTTCTATATCCGATCCTGGGTGTTGCCTGTGCCACTTGTCTTTGAAGTTACATTTGATCATTGTCTCTACTTCTTCATATTTATCTCTGTCACCAGTTTGGGGTGTGCTACCTCTCTGCTCTTGCAGTCTATCTGCCACCTCATTTAAGTGTATTTTACAGTGTTCAGAGGTCCACTGCCATAATGCCCTTTTCAGGACGAACACTGACGAAAAAAAAGAAATTACCTATGATGGTAGATCAGAAGTTAAACGTATCCCTCCAAATAGAGGAAAATGGAATTTCTATACATCTATAAAAATGTGTTTATTTGTATTTATGTATGAAGCCACCATATCTTGCGAACAGAAAGACATGTAGAACTGAATTTTAACTGAACATTATTTATCCATTTTTTTAGATCAACGCAGCTTAATTTAAGTCGCCATGAATTTACGAATTATGGGCATATGATTACATTATTTCACGAAAATTATTATATACTGCGAAAACTGATGCGATTAACTGTTAATTCCTTATACGACCGGCCCAGCGATCTTAGTTAAGGAGTGAGGAGATATACGGGGAGTAGAGAGTAGCGGGATTAAGAAAGAGACGAATGAAGGTAGGTTTAGAGGCGGAAGACATAGACGGAAGGGATGCATGGGTTGATAGGTAAAAGTTAGGTTTAGACAAGTTTGAAGGTGAAAAAATCTGGGCAGAGGAATAGGTTAATTGATTTACATAGCAATCCCCGTCAACGTCGGTTAATCCAGCTAATACGACAGGTAAGGTCTTCAGTAAATAAATTAAGATATCGATCCAATCACGAGGTCATGAGGGAAAGCTTCTTGATTCCCATGTTTCAATTTCTGAGAATATTTTCCTCAATTTTCTTGTTTACACTTGGCACAACTAGAAAACGATGAAAGACTGAAATACAGTTAGTATGAAAACATGTCGAATCATGTGTTCAAAAGAACGAAGGAAAGGCAATATGACAACAAACTATAACAGCAAAATATGACAGCAAAATATGACATTATGTCACAGCTGGCGGGATTGAAATACCAGAACTAAGAAATGCAGATTATTTATTTGTCCTCTTGAAAAACATTGTGGAGCTGTAACATACTATCATGTCAGTTAAACGACACATCAAGGAACACAATTTATTCATGTACAGAAGAAGAAAAAGGCGATGAGCACTGACAAAAAAACAACCAAGCCTAAAGTGATCCAAATAGTAGCAAAATGACCAGAATGCCATGACTTTTGAACATCTCGACTTTACTATGGGAAACAATGGACATATAAAGACAAGAATGGCCGTGGCACTACAAGTATGAACTAAAATATATGGGCTCCAAGTTTTGCTTCCATGCACGAGAATGCAACAGATAGGTATGATAGACCCATACCTTAGTAGAGGAAAACAGGGCATTGTTCCCCAAGTTTCGCTTCGATACACGAGAATGCCAAGAACAGAGGTCTGATAGATATGGACCTTGGTGGAGTGAGACAGTGCATTGTTCTCCAAGTTTCGCTTCGATACACGAGAATGCCAAGAACAGAGGTCTGATAGATATGGACCTTGGTGGAGTGAGACAGTGCATTGTTCTCCAAGTTTCGCTTCGATACACGAGAATGCCAAGAACAGAGGTCTGATAGATATGGACCTTTGTGGAGTGAGACAGCGCATTGTTCTCCAAGTTTCGCTTCGATACACGAGAATGCCAAGAACAGAGGTCTGATAGATATGGACCTAGGTGGAGTGAGACAGCGCATTGTTCTCCAAGATTCCCTCAATCAGACGAGCCGGGACGGTGCTCGCCTAGCCCAGCCTTTTTTCTATCTCCATCTCGAGCGAGATAGTGTTGTTGATGACATACCTTCACATAAGAGAAGCTTTTGATAACCTCAAGACTTACACAAGCAATATTTATAGAGAGGAGTGGGGTGGGGTGAGAGTGGTAATACCGTGTGCGCAATCCTTCGTCATTTCCAGGCTCAATCTGCTTGCACTTTTTTTTCTGTTTCCCAGTTTTTGGAGAGCATCCTGACTATTGGTCAATCAAATAGCACCATTCGGGGGCAGGGGTATTCCTGAGCCTACCAAATTGTAGAAAAATAACACTGTCAGTGGCAACTGGAAAATACTCAAGCAATTTCAGAGCGGAGGCTGACAGGCAAAATAAATGAAAGCCAAATAGTCCTGTTCACAGATGCCCTGGCCGTAGTCACAGCACTAAAAAGGCAGAAAAATACTGAACTTAATGATTTAAGAGCAATACTCTGTCAACTATGCCAGCAGACCGCACCAAAAAGAGTAGTGGTACAGTGGGTTCCATTCCATTGTAACATCCAAGGCAACGAGGAGGCAGACACTGGCAAAAGAAGGTGCAAGACAACTACAACCAGATTTTAGTGTGACCTACGAAGAGTCCAAAAGGCATATTAGAGCCAGATACATGGCCAAATGGGAAACAGAACATACTGGCTACACAAAAAATGATGCCTATTACCGGTTGAACAGAAGATAGCAGGTCGTGGTCTTCAGACTCTGCACAGGCCACAACAGACTGAGGTACCACCTATTCAATAAGCTGAAGATAGGTGGCACTGACGAATGCAGTTGTGGTACCGAAAAAATGACCGCTGAACATCTGCTGCAAAACTGCCCGAAATACGAGGACCAGAGAAAGCACATGTGGCCATCACCAGTGGTAACACTAGGCAAGCTCTATGGCAGTGTCGACAGCCTCAGGATGACCGCTGCTTTTTTCGAAAAAATAAAGGTTGATGTCTGACAGCGTAAGAAGAAGAAGAAGAAGAAGAAGAATAGCACCATTCGCAAATAGCATCCCTCTAATGAGAACCGTCCTCACCTTGTCCTTTCACGTAATCAGATTAAAGTCGCCCACCTGACCTGGTGTGCAGATAAACACCGTCTACAGACGTGCCCTAAGTGTACGATGTGAGCATGGAGAAGAAGATCCCAAAGACGGTTGATGCAAGCACACATCCCTGCTTCACTCCCCTATTGACTGGAAAATAATTTGAAAACGAACCATCGTATAGAACTGTGCCCTTCATATCAGTGTAAAAAGAAATTATCATGCTACTGTCTTTTTAAGGGGCAGCCGATCTACTCGAGGAGTTCGAATTAGACGCCTTCTACAAACAAGGCCTTGGTGAGGTCTAGAAACATCATCAAGAGCTGCTGGTCTTGTTCTCTGCACTTCTCCTTGACATGGCAAACAGAGAAAAATCATGTTCGTTGTCGATCTACAAACTATAAACCCACACTGGGATTCTGGGTACACCCTGTCCGCGAGCATTCTTAACCTGATTAGTAGCATAGAGACGTAAACCTTGCTTACAACGCTCAGAAACAAGATATCTCTCTAGTTATTGCAGTCCCTGTGGTCAGCTTTCTTTATGTTGTTTATGAATACTCATCATGAGTAGGTTACTCTTTTGGGCGCCCTAAAAAAGACATTAAGTGGCGGGTTGGATCAGCTTTCCTTACATCCGAAGCGTGCTGATGAAGGTGGGCCAGGTTCTCAAGGTGGTTATGCCATCCTTGTTTTAATCTGCGTGTTACTCACTACTACGGGTGGTCATAATGTATTGTAATAATGCGTTCCAATAATTTTTTCTAATAATGTGTTCTAATAACTTGTAATACATTTTGCGGTCGTAATTTGTTGCCATAATTGGCTTTCATTTTTAATGTAATATTTTGTTGTTATGTTTTGTTGTTATATTTTGTTTTGTTTTGTTGTTATATTTTGTTGTTATATTTTGTTGTTATGTTTTGTTATTATATTCTGTTATGTTTTGTTGTTATATTTTGTTGTTATATTTTGTTATGTTTTGTTATTATATTTTGTTGTTATATTTTGTTGTCAAATTTTGATGTCATATTTTGTTGTCATATTTTACTTTCATTTTTAATGTAATATTTTGTTGTTATGTTTTGTTATTATATTTTGTTGTTATATTTTGTTGTCAAATTTTGATGTCATATTTTGTTGTCATATTTTGTTGTTATATTGTTTGGTCATATTTTCTTTCCTTCGTTATTTTGAATACGTGATTCTACATGTTTTCATACTAACTGTATTTCAGTCTTTCATCATTTTCTAGTTGTGCTAAGTGGAAAAAAGAAAATTGAGGAAAATATTCTCAGAAATTGAAACATGAGAATCAAGAAGCTCCCCCCCATGACCTCGTGATTGGATCGACATTTTAATTCATATACTGGAGACCTAACTCCCATCAGCTGTCGTATCAGCTGGATTAACCGACGTTGACCGCATTTGTAATGTAAGTCAATTAACCCATTCCGCTGCCCAGATTTTCTCACCCTCAAACTCGTCTAGACCAAAATTTTACCTATCACCCATGCATCCCTTCAGTCTATGTCTTCCGCCTCTAAACCTACCTTCATCCATCTCTTCCTCCAACCCCTTCTTCTCTACTCCCCGTACATTTCCTCACTCCATAACTAAGATCGCTGGACAGGTCGTATAGGGAACAAACAGTTAATCGTATCAGTTTTTGGGGTAAACAATAACCTTCGTGCAAAAATATAATCATTTTCCCATAATTTGTAAATTTATGGCGACTTAAATTAACTGCGTTGATCTAAAGAACGGCTAAAGAATGTTCAGTCAAAATTAAATTATATGTATTTCTGTTCGCCAGAAATAGTGGCTTCATATATAAATACAAATATACACATTTCTAGAGATGTATAGAAATTCCATTTTCCTCTGTTTGAAGGGATACGTTAAACTTCATAATGATATAATGAAATATGAGAGGGATGTCATGGATGGCACAGGCAGAACGCACTATAGGAGAGGTGACTGCAGTCGAGACGATGGTCAAGGGAGAGGAATGGGTTCACACTGGGGATACACTAACAGAGTACCACAAGATCATCATAACCTTGGGCAGTGAATGTAGGAAGGGGCGAAGTAGCCAGACAAAACTCGAAATCAACCGGCTGATAGGCGCCAACACGCATGAAAGTGATACCATCATATACACCGATGGGTCGGTGCAAAGTAGTGGAACATCAGGCTGGAGTTTCTCGGCTAAAATAAGAGACAGGATCGTTGCTGAACGAAGTGGCGCATACGAGACTGCCACATCAAGTATGAGAATGGAGATGGAGGCGGTGACTGAAGCTCTGAGAAGGCTGTCTGAGACATCTTCAACAGGAGCAGTTTTTGTGTCAGACTTCCAAACACTACTTCGGAAGGTGCAGAATGGGTGGCTACGACATGAGTGGATAGCAGCGCTGGAGACCTCAAAACTCCAGGGGCTGGTGTGGATCTACTGTCCTGGTCATGCGGGGGTTCCGGGCAACGAGCGAGCTGATTTTTTGGCGTCACACGCACTCATAACAGGCACAGCGGACATGGATACAAGTGACATAGTGAAGGTTATTTAGGACCACCTGCTGGAAAACGACACTGCTTTCGATGAGTCTGCAAGGCACAGGCTGCGGCACTTTGGAATCAAATTAGGATTCAGTGGCTCAGATAATCTGAGAGGGCGAAACAGGAAGGTGTACAACCAACAAGCTACAGGCACCGTCAGCGTCCACACTTTGCGCCATCTGCTGAGAGAGACTGAGCACCTATGGGTATGCCCGGAGTGCAGTGACATCGACTCCTAGTACAGTTTACTTTCATTATTATTATTACGTTTAACTTCTGATCTACCATCATAGGTCTTATTTCTTTTTTATCGTCAGTGTTCGTCCTGAAAAAGGCATTGTGGCAGTGGCCCACTGAACACTTAAATGAGGTGGCAGATAGACTGGTAGAAAAGAGAGGTGGCAAACCCCAAACTTTCGACAGAGATACATATGAAGAAATGGAGACAATGATAAAATGTAACTTCAAAGACAAGTGGCACAGGCAACACCCAGGATCGGATATAGCAGAAACATTCTTTTCCTTGGCAAGACGAGATCAAGTGACAATGTTCAGACTGCATACGGGTTACTGCAGGCTGAAGAATCATTTGTTCAAGAAATACAAAATTGGACACACAGACATGTGTCCACGTGGGGAGAACAAGCAAATAGTGTGACATGTTCTACATGTCTGTTGGCTCCATAAGATGAGCAGAGTGACTAGATGACTTGATTCATCATGGAGGGACATCGTACATTCTTAAACAATTCCAAGCTGCATGATCACACAGGAAGTAAGAGAACAAAACTGGCCTCGTGAGACAGATATGAGGCAAAAGCTGTATGGAGATAAAACAGTCATACAAACAAATGTTTCGTTTGTAAGAAAAATAAGAAGAACAATAAGAAGAAGGAGGAGAAGATGATGGAGAAGAAGAAAACAAAACTTTGCATTATACTGATTTTCAGGTCAACGGTTGCGAGTGACATGCTCCAACAGGTGTAAGTTGATGAACTCCAAAATGTCACATCCATCCATTAACAATATCCCCCCTACAGATACTTTCGAGGGCAGGCTCTTTCATTTCTGGAAATCTTAGCACGAAGATTAATCCAAACGATCTGAAAGGGTCTTACTTACTTTTCGTGTCCTAAGAAATACGTCAGACATAATGTTTCCAATGTTTTAACGTGGACTACCATGTCATGCCGCGGCAGGATGTAATAAATAGTGCATGTTTCTGGAAGGTTTGGGCATACCATCAGGTGGTCAGGGCCGTTTATTGCTTCCCAGTCTCATGATCCCTATATCCCCGTCTCTCTTAGTGTTCTTTCTGCACCTTGATACACCAGTCCAGACTAGTTAGCGTCTTTCATGTTGCGTAAATCAAGGGGTGTTGTCCAAGTGAAGGTTTTCCCCGACCTGAACATATGGGACCTGCGTCAGTTTATTACATTTTCCTTGCGGTGTTTTTATGGGACTAGTCTGAACTGGATGTGTTATTTCCATGAAACTTTTTATAAACTTGAGTCTTCTGCTCAGCACCTGGTATAGAAACATAGGATACCTTGATTCGTTAGCCATTTTCACTCTTTCAATTCTGATGCGACACTTTTTTTCGTTTCTCGTGTGTAGAAGGGAGTGGGGGTACTCCGCCGATTATGGGATATATTTTTTCAGTTATTGTAGGTATTAGGCACCATATAACTTTCCGGCCAGAATTATTTATTGTTGAATCAATCAGTTTGATACGTGCAGAGTTCCAAAACTGGCTCGACGCTCTCAACTACAGAGAAAGATAGTGTGAGTGTTGATGTTAGGAGTACATCTAGCTGTGCTCCCCATCTAGAGTCAGTCCATTGTCGGAAATGAGCGAGGCTTATATATATACTGTTCATTCATACTATAGCCAACTCTTCTGTACCTTCCGATTCAAAGATTGAGGGCAGATACTCTGACGGACTTCATTAATGAGGTCAAAGACAGTTGCCTCAGAGCCAAAATCTTTGTCTGAAGTCACATAATCCTACCGAAAACTGTTGTCCTGTAATCCACGTTAATATCGATATACTTGGATGTGCCTTTTTTTCTAGCAGAGCAGCCTTAAGCCCATTTCTCGTAGCGCTGTACTGATCCATCTGTATATATATGACTTCATCCCTAACTAGACTTTTATCCCTGCCGATTCTTTAACCTTCAGTTCCCCTTTCTCTTGCTGATAACTCCCCTTTCCTTGGCCCGTATAATGATGACTCTGTGGTAGTCTGTCCCTTTATCGCAAGTGTGGATTCATTTTTCCCAAATTGTTATTTTCTCTGCCGTGGTCACCTGAAAAATCGTCCTTTCTGCATGTCCCAACAATCTCTTGATTCGTGTTCTTTTGGTATTCAAGTACTGCGTTGAGTTGCTGGAGATCTATTCTGTTACCTCCGCATGTCTTCATTTGTATTTTGTTCTCGGCATGACTTGTCTGACGAGTTTTGGAGAATGCAAACGCTACCTTATCCACTAAGCGTTCGTAGCCCCGTGACGACACTAAGAACAACAGTCATACATATCTTTGTTCTAGCCGTCATGGTACTGTGCATGCTTATCTATAATACAAAACAGCATCATCATTATCACCGCTTGCAGCCTATCCCATACTCCATTCCTTCAACCGACTCACCGCTCGCAGCCTATCGCTTTCCCCATTCCTTCAACCCACTCACCGCTAGCAAGCTATCCCTTAACCCATTCCTTTAACCCACTCACCGCTCGCAAGCTATCCCTTAACCCATTCCTTTAACCCACTCACCGCTAGCAAGCTATCCCTTAACCCATTCCTTTAACCCACTCACCGCTCGCAAGCTATCCCTTAACCCATTCATTTTAACCCACTCACCTCTCGCAGCCTATCCCATACTCCATTCCTTTAACCCACTCACCGCTCGCAAGCTATCCCTTAATCAATTCATTTTAACCCACTCACCGCTCGCAAGCTATCCCTTAACCCATTCATTTTAACCCACTTACCGCTCGCAAGCTATCCCTTAACCCATTCCTTTAACCCACTCACCGCTCGCAACCTATCCCTTACCCCATTCCTTAAACCCACTTACTGCTCGCACACTATCTATTCCCCATTCTTTCAACCCACTCACCTCTCGCAGCCTATCCCTTAATCCATTCCTTCAACCCACTCACCGCATTACCCCAGACCTTCAGGAGACTGTCATATCGCTTGACATGACCAAAATGTTTTATTTTTATGCCAATTTAATTTTATTAATTAGCGTCTTCTCCGCCTTGAGTTCTTTCAGAACCTATTTGTTTTCCTAACTTCCCAGAAATTCGCCCAAGTCCACTAGATACCCACATTTCAAAGGCTTCTATTTTCTTCTCCATTCTGTTTGTCAGGATTCAGGTTTCTACTTCATATAATAAAATGTAGTCAACATAGCAATTGATGGTTCGCATTTTTAGTTTCTGCGATATCCGCTTTGACAAATGTATCTCTCATGCTGTTAAATGTATTCTTTGCCATTGCAATTCGCTTAATGATCTCCATTTCGCATTTGCCATCCGCCATTATTCGCTGGACAAGATATAAATAGCTTTACACTTGTTCCATCCTTTCTCCATTTATAATGATGTCAACTTGTGGACTTTCTTTTCTTTTGGTGAACACTATAACTTTAGTCTTGTTCATGTTCATTTCCAGCACAAATTGCTGGCTCCGGCTGTCTATCTTATCCATTAGGCTCTGTAGATGTACGAGACATTTTCAATTAGCACTGTAGACTCAGTTTATATCCTATTATTGATACTTCGTTCTCAAAAAGTAAATCCATGCAGTTGTTATATTTAATTTAAAATGTTTTCTGGGCACGCATTGAACAGGCCGTGCGACAGCCCACACTTCGGTCTAATCCCATATTTTTATATTTTTAATTTGTGATTCCTCATCACATATGTAAAACATATCGTACACATACGAGTATTTAACCACTGTTGTTATTACGAATATAACAGAATCCGGGCTCTCGTCATTTGGCCCAATGCCATGTAATAGTATCTGCACGTTCTTACCAGTTGTTGTCTAGCACCATACAAATAGTTAAATGTATCTGGACATGGGATCAAGATGCTGAGCAGCGCATAAGCTGCAGTGGTCAGCGACCCAAAGCTGACTGCTAGCATCAGGGCCAGCGAACCATAGCTGCCAAGACCCTTCTACACCTCCACGCGGTGATCCTGGATAACAGGCTGCAGTAGGGCAGACTGGCTAAGGAGAAGGGATCGAAGAGGGAATGCTAACCCGGTAGTCAAAAAATGCTTGCTGAAGTCGGATGTGTTGGACCGAAAGATGTAAATATCGCAGACAAGCTGTAAAATTACGACACAACGCATTCCGTTCTCTGGACTACATTCTGCTACTTAAGCCCTTTCATGGTTTGGTAGTGGGTGATTGGCAATGAATGAAGAAGAAGAAGAAGAAGTATCCGGACACGGAGGAAGAAATATTTTCCTAATATCGGTGAGAACTGCGCCCTTAAAGAGATAATGATCAACGTTTTTAAATCGATAGGTACACATCTGGCATGCATGAGCATATTGTGGTTGGTTAAGTGAGATTTGTTGGGCTCTCGGTCTGAAAATTGTGCCCTGATCCTTGCTTGTGAGTTGATTTATACTGTGATTTGTATTAGGTCTTGCCCATTGTCCGTATATCTCCATCCCCGTGTTTACAATGACCCATCTGTTTACCCAAGTTTCTTTTTTGTTGCTGTTCTTATAATCCATTTGGCTGTTTGTAAAGTTGTTGCTGTGTGTGGTTGTTCTTGTCTTCGTACCTTCTTTGCTAGTATATGTGCTGGGTCATTATCAGGTGTGTTTGAGTGTCTAATGATCTAGTGCAGAACTATTTTGACAACATGGGACGTAATAATAAGATGTCGAGAGATGTTTGGATATGATCAGGTCTACAATGACTAGCAACTTCTAATGTTGGAAGGACTGACATCAAGTCTGCGAAAAAACAATGGTTTATTCCTTTGAAGGAAAGGCATCAACAACTATTATCAGATAGTACAAAGTGACTTCAAGTGCAATGATTTCAGCCTCATGATTGGGGCATATCTCCCAGCAAGAACAAGACAGCTCATCAGAGGATCCGTCCAGGTATTTTAAATAAACGTTATAACATTCATGGATAGTGGCTTTAAATGCATATCCACCAGTATATTCATGTATCCAATCTTTAACACCGGCATAAACTGCATTGTGTGGGGGAGAATGATGATATAATCCCTATAGCTGTAAGCTGGTAGCTCTTGACAGCCTAATCCTTCTCGGAAAAAAGCACTTGTCTACAGCAGTTGTTGTGGTGATGTGTACAGGGGTTTGGTGGTAGCACTCGGTTTCGCAGATCGCCTAGCCATTGGCAGTGAGTCTGGAGGTGCTCGAATTCTTCCTCGTAGTCGTTACCGAATTTACAATTTGGTTAATGTAGTGGACGTATTCTATTCAGATGTTTGTTGACAGATGCATGGTCTGTTCTCAGCTTGAAGATGAAACTCCGATATCTTCGTTTCAACTTGGGGATACTTCTTCTTCTTCTTCTTCTTCTGCGTACGCAGTCAGACAGTAACCACTATTTTTTCGAAAAAAGCGGCGGTCATCCTGAGGCTGTCGCCACTGCCATAGAGCTTGTCTTGCAGTTCCACTGGTGATGGCCACATCTGCTCTCTCTGATCCTCGTATGTCGGGCAGTTCTGCAGCAGATGTTCAGCGGTCATTTTACCAGTACCGCACGGGCATTCGTCGGTACACCCTATCTTCAATTTGTTGAATAGGTGGTACCTCAGTCTATTGTGGCCAGTGCGAAGTTTGAAGACAACGACCTGCTCTCTTCTGTTCAACTGGTAATAGGCATCGTTTTTGGTGTAACCAGTATGTTCGGTTTCCGATTTGGTCATGTATCTGGCTTTGATAAGCCGTTTTGACTCTTCGTACGTCATACTGGTATCTGTTTGTGGTAGTCTTGCACCTTCTTTTGCCAGTCTGTCTGCCTCCTCGTTGCCTTGGATGTTGCAGTGTGATGGGACCCACTGTACCACTACCCTTTTTGGTGCGGACTGCTGGCACAGTTTGCAGAGTGCTGCTTTTAAGTCATTAAGCTCAGTGTTTTTCTGGCTTTTTAGCGCTGTGACTACGGCGAGAGCATCTGTAAGCAGGACTATATGGCTTTCATTTTCACTGTGTGTCACCATTTCTTCCACTGCCGCCCTCAGTGCCTCTGCCTCCGCTCTGAAATTGCTTGTGTACTTACCAGTAGCGAATGACAGTGTTATTTTTCTGCCATTTGGTAGGTTCAGGAATGCTCCTGCCCCTCCGTTCTGTGTTGTGTTTGTTACAGAACCGTCGGTGTATGCATGGGTCCAGTCCATGCTTGGGTAGCTTTTCGTTATGAAGCTTAGGGTAGTATCTCTCCTTTATTTTTCAGTCTGGATGTTTTTGTTTGCAATACCTGGTATATTTTCTACCACCTCTGGAAATATATCCTGCCTCCAGGTAGGTTTTCGTACAGTAGTGATGGGTTTTGGTGTTGTTAGTGCGTTTATGGGATCTTCGTGCACTTGGGGATACTATTCACAACAGGCTCAGGAAACGTTCAAGATTCAATCGCAGTCTTTGCCAAACCTTTCTCAACTTACATAATTTCTACCTTCTATAATATTTCGTAAATGACATAATTTGTTCAGTTCAGTTCAGTTCATCCCGTAACCCATCAGGTCGTTGGGGCACACATGAAGACACGAAAATCCCACGCCAGCTCTCTCTCTCTGTCGCCGCCTGACATATCTCACGTTACGAAGGCCTGACCACTCAGCGATGTTGTCCACCCATCTCTTCCTTGGACGTCCTCGCCCTCTCTGTCCCTGTACGGATCCAAAGAGTATCGAGTTGGTAATTCCGTTGGACCTCGCGACGTGCCCGCACCAGGCCATCTTTCGTCTTTTGATAGCTGTGAACAGATCTTTAAAAGGACCAATAGCGTCTCCAACTCTCTGACGGATGTCTACGTTCGTGACACGATCCTTGTATGTAACATTTAGGAGTTTTCTATAGCACCGCATTTCCATTACACGTATTCTGCCCTGGATATCTGCTGTAATGGTCCAGGTCTCGCACATAATTTGTACTTTCTATAATATTTCTCTATGACATAATTTCTACCTTCTATAATATTTCTCAGAACAGACATCACGTGCACCTTTACCAATATCTCAGAACTGACATCACGTGCACCTTTACCAATATCTCAGAATTGACATCACGTGTACCTTTACCAATACCTCAGAACTGACATCACGTACACCTTTATCAATATCTCAGAACTGACATCACGTGCACCTTTACCAATATCTCAGAACTGACATCACGTGCACCTTTACCAATATCTCACAACTGACATCACGTGCACCTTTACCAATATCTCAGAACTGACATCACGTGCACCTTTACCAATATCTCAGAACTGACATCACGTACACCTTAGTCAACTTTTCAAAACTTACTTAATGTCCAACAATAACTTAGCTAGCATTGACTTTAGAACCAAAGCTGAACAGCTGGACAAAATGTCGAAAATCATCAGCAGGTTATGTGATGACGTCCACGCGAGATTAAACAATTTTTAATAATTGTCATTTTGCTGAATTTATTCCATGCTGTTGGCGAAATCTGCATTGTGATGATAGTTGACAAAGAGTTTGATGGTACTGGCCAGTAAAATAACCTTCTTAAATGCGTCAGCAGTTTCACGTTTCTTTTAGAGGATGTCAATTCTTGCTCAAATTGAAGTGTCTTTTACTCAAATGAGTTCAATGTTTAGAGAAACCAAATAATCTTCGCTTGTCCATTTAAATAACTTATACATGTTATTTTATTGATCAACACTTGCTGAAGTCAGATGCACTGGGACGAAATGCGAAAAATAAAAATCACAGTGCAACGCACACCGCCTTGGGGAATAGATAAATAAGGCGAACGCAACAAACAAACCACACAAAAAAATTACCAACAAATGGAACCGCGTGAAACAAGCTAAATGATCTTCTAAATGGCGTGCTGGAAAGGTTTTCATTGTTTAGCGGAAGGACAACACTGAGGTCCAGACAGACTCACAATTGACAGGTTCCATTAAATAGAAAATCGTCATTTATGCAGTCAAGGCGGACCAATTAACTATTTAAAATTTGAATTATGCTTTCAGTATAACACAAAACTGCTCAGTCTGCTTCAGTACAACGGACGGTAGCGAAGAGTAGTCCATGTTTGACGAAACATATTGAACAAGACCATACATCACGTATTCGTTTGTGCCTTGAAAAGAGGTTGTGTTACAGCACTGTGGCTCCACGTGGTGGGGACTAACACTGTAATCCTCATAGATGTTCCACGTTCGCACAACAGACATGCGGACCTTTTATCTTTATCTTTATCTTTATGCTTGTCAGGACCACTTGGTCAACTTTCTCAAGTACGTCTGACAGGTCGATTTGTTCTACCTTCTCAGGTACGTCTGACAGGACGACTTGGTCTACCTTCTCAGGTACGTCTGACAGGACGACTTGGTCTACCTTCTCAGGTACGTCTGACAGGACGACTTGGTCTACCTTCTCAGGTACGTCTGACAGGACGACTTGGTCTACCTTCTCCGGTACATCTGCCAGGACGACTCGGTCTACCTTCTCGAGTACGTCTGACAGGTCGACTTGGTCTACCTTCTCAGGTACGTCTGATAGGACGACTTGGTCTATCTTCTTAAGCACGTCTGACAGGACGACTTGGTCAGCTTTCTCAAACACGTCTGCCAGAGCGACCTTATCTACTTTCTCAAATGCCTCTGCCAGGATGACCAAGTCCACTTTTTCAAACGCCTTTGCCAAGACGAACTAATCTACTTTTTCAAACGGCTCTGCCAGGACGACCTAATTTACTTTCTCAAACACGTTTGCCAGGACCACCTAATCTATTCTCTCTGAAGCACGTATGCCAGAACCACTAAATCCACCTTCTCACGTGCGCCCACCCTCCCCCCTCCCTTCCCCAGGACGGCATGATTCACTTTCTCATAAACGCCTGCCAGTACGACTCTGATCCACCTACTCCTGTACGTCTTCCAGGAAGACATAATCCGCATACGCACGTACGCCTGTCAGGACTACCTGATCTCCATTCTCAAGTACACAGTTCAGGATGACCCGACCAACTTTCTAAAGTACGCCTCGTGATATAAGACGATCCCTTACAACCTGCAATTAAAAAAAAACACCTCGTTAAGCAGTTACTAACTCAACACTAGAAGCACCAAACAACAACACTAGTATCCGATATCTCCAGTGTTCAGGCAGACCAAAGGGTGCTTAGTATCTTGAAGTACATAAAGCAAATCACCGAAATAGAATTCAGAACCATGAGCTAACATGTTTTTGTCATGTGAAGAAATATAGAGCCTTGGTAGTACCCGATATGAAACGAATATGACAACTGTCACCTTCCAAGCGTATAGTTTCCCTGTCCTATGCACTACGTCATACTTCATTATGTCCAGTACTCAGCCACGTGGATTGCCCTGTCCTAGGCTCCACGTCATACTTCATTATGTCCAGTACTCAGCCACGTGGATTGCCCTGTCCTAGGCTCCACGTCCCACTTCATTATGTCCAGTACTCAGCCACGTGGATTGCCCTGTCCTAGGCTCCACGTCCCACTTCATTATGTCCAGTACTCAGCCACGTGGATTGCCCTGTCCTAGGCTCCACGTCCCACTTCATTATGTCCAGTACTCAGCCACGTGGATTGCCCTGTCCTAGGCTCCACGTCCCACTTCATTATGTCCAGTACTCAGCCACGTGGATTGCCCTGTCCTAGGCTCCACGTCATACTTCATTATGTCCAGTACTCAGCCACGTGGATTGCCCTGTCCTAGGCTCCACGTCATACTTCATTATGTCCAGTACTCAGCCACGTGGATTGCCCTGTCCTAGGCTCCACGTCATACTTCATTATGTCCAGTACTCAGCCACGTGGATTGCCCTGTCCTAGGCTCCACGTCATACTTCATTATGTCCAGTACTCAGCCACGTGGATTGCCCTGTCCTAGGCTCCACGTCCCACTTCATTATGTCCAGTACTCAGCCACGTGGATTGCCCTGTCCTAGGCTCCACGTCCCACTTCATTATGTCCAGTACTCAGCCACGTGGATTGCCCTGTCACGGGCACTCAGAAGGTCATCCAGGCTACAAGTCTCCGGGAGGTTTGGGTAGATCATCAGATGGTCCTGGTCTTGTGTTACTCCACATTCGCATGTTTCATCATCCCTGTATCCCCATTTGTTGAGGTTTTTCCTTATCATTAAACACCAGTTCGAAGTATATTTAGTGACTTCCATGTTGCGTAGGGCAGGAGATATCCAGGCGCAGGTTCTTTCATAACACTATCAATGGGACCCGTGTCAACTGCTTCCAATTTTCGATGCGTCGTTTTCCTGTACTAGTCTGCATGTGCTGGATCGACTGTAAGAAACTTCGTCTTGACTT
Organism: Ariolimax columbianus; assembly: GCA_036924085.1. NCBI lineage: Eukaryota > Metazoa > Mollusca > Gastropoda > Stylommatophora > Arionidae > Ariolimax > Ariolimax columbianus. The sequence continues at coordinate 75,451,816 of JAVGWX010000012.1, forward strand.
TAGTCTTGCGCGCTGCAACTGATGTCCGAGCATAGAGTGTCTTCGGTCATTTAAAATAATTCCAAACGTGTCGTAAAAGGCAACTGTTGTTGCTGATAATATCACTCGTATTTGAATGAAGTACAGCAATTTCAGAGCAGAGGCAGAGGCACTGAGGGCGGCAGTGGAAGAAATGGTAACACACAGTGAAAATGAGAGCCATATAGTCTTGCTGACAGATGCTCTCGAAGTAGTCACAGCGCTAAAAAGCCAGAAGAACACTGAGCTTAATGACTTAAGAGCAGCACTCTGCAAACTGTGCCAGCAGTCCGCACCAAAAAGGGTGGTGGTACAGTGGGTTCCGTCACACTGCAACATCCAAGGCAACGAGGAGGCAGACAGACTGGCAAAAGAAGGTGCAAGGCTACCACAAACAGATACCAGTATGACGTACGAAGAGTCAAAACGGCTTATCAAAACCAGATACATGTCCAAATGGGAAACCGAACATACTGGTTACACCAAAAACGATGCCTATTACCAGTTGAACCGAGGAGAGCAGGTCGTTGTCTTCAGACTTCGCACTGGCCACAACAGACTGAGGTACCACCTATTCAACAAACTGAAGATAGGGTGTACCGACGAATGCCCGTGCGGTACTGGTAAAATGACCACTGAACATCTGCTGCAGAACTGCCCGACATACGAGGATCAGAGAGAGCAGATGTGGCTATTGCCAGTGGAACTGCAAGACAAGCTCTATGGTAGTGGCGAGAGTCTCAGGATGACCGCTGCTTTTTTCGAAAAAATAATGGTTACTGTCTGACTGTGTACGCAGAAGAAGAAGAAGAAGAAGAAGAATGAAGTACATTTGACTACTTACTTGGTTGTAAGTTACAGTGGTTCTCCTAACATCTCGATGGGTAGTTCAGAAGTTGGATATGTGCCCTGTTGGCTATAGTAAATTGGCGGGCTATTCACTATATTTAACACTATATGGATCATAGTGTTGATCCACATCTCGATAGTCAGACTGTCACGTAACTGCCTGTTTGCAGCAAGAGCTGCTAATGAAGTCAGGTGTCGTCTTGGTCAGTATGTTTCACCTTAGGCGAGCTCTGCGTTTGAGAGGATCCAAACAAACGTTTGGAATCAGTGTCACCACCAAGATAAAAGTGCATCGTGTTGTGTCATTATTCATTCTGCTGCATGCTTGTGAGACATGGGCAGTGTATATCAGACATGCCAGACAGCTCAATACTTTTTTCGCTAGAGCTGTATGCGTAGGCTGCCAAGAACCTGGTGACAGAACAAAGTGCTTAACTCTGAAATTCCAAGCTATCCTAACATGTTGAGCATTCATAGACTACTGAAATTGACTCAGCTTCAATAGAAAGGACATGCTTTTTGCATGCTTGATAAGCACATCCCCGGGCAATTGTTATACGGTGAGCTCAAAACAGGCAGGTGCACACCAATACAGCAGATGAGACTTCTTGAAAGTGTACCTTAAATACTTCAATTTTGATGTCACCTACTGGGTGATGCTTGCACAAGACCGTACCACCTTACCTGTGTGTTTTGCCTGACCCTGACTAACATAGTCTGATCATTATGTTTCACGTAACCCTGACTAACATAGTATGATAAGTATGTCTCACCTGGCCCTGACTAAATAGTCTGATCAGTATATCTCACCTGCCCTAACTTAGTCGAATCAGTATGTTTTTCATGACCCTCACACTAGTCTCCCCCTCCTCCCCTTCCTCGTAAAAGGCAGTTGAAGAAAGTGTCTGCTGTACGACGAAGAAAATACGCCCCAAAACCACATGAATGCGTGTGCTAAATACAATATGCTAATTAGCGAGAAGAAAACAGAACATTTTGAGAATCAGTAGAACACCTGGTCCACTCAACGTAAGTGTAAACGATTTTGCTCTTCAATAGGCCTACGAGTTCACGTATCTGTATAGTATTTTTACGACAACTGGCAGAATCGACAAGGATATTGAGACTAAGTGTCAGAAAGAATCTACCGTAACATATCAGCTGTTCCCACTGCTTAGGCACCTCAGCATTAGTTTAACAACAAAGCAACAGCTGATTAACAGTATATTTATGCCGAATCTGTGCTACCAGTGCTAAACATGGCCTCTGTCCAGTGTACGTGAAAGCAGAATTTCGTTGTGTGAAAGGAAAATTATCGGTGTTACCAGGAAAGACAGAATGCGGAATGACGATATTCGTATTATGGTCGGCACTACGTCTTATGCCAAAGACATTTCCATTCCAAGCAAAAAATACGGTAGTTTGGTCATCGCATGAGAATGCACCCTCGTCAACTTTCACTGATTGCTTATGACGCCAGTAGATCTGGCTACAGGACAAAGGGACGGCTGCGGGGCAGATGGGAATATGACATTACTGTGATTGTGCAGCGAGATGGGCTCAGATTGACCGGCGCATCGCACTTGGCGCAGTATAGAGCGACAAAGAGCGACAAAGATGATAGTGGGATTCCAGAATTACAGTTGTGAGGAACGACTCAGAAAAACCGGCCTACGGTGTCTCGAAGAGAGAAAAATTCGTGGTGACTTAATACAGGTTTATAAGATGATCAGAGGAATCGATAAATTAGACTATAACACGTTTTTAAAAATACAGCCACCCACAATAACACGAGGGCATAGCTACAAGCTGACTAAAGAGAGGTCCAGGTTAGATATTAGGAAATAATTTTTTAGTCAGAGAGTGGTGTCTGCTTGGAATGCATTACCAGGGGAGGTAGTGGAGGCAGGGACAGTTAATGCATTTAAGAATAAACTGGATGGGCATAGCTGTTAGAGCAAGGTGATGTAAATGTAACTGGTTGTATACAGACTCTGCAGGGTCTTCTAAACCAGTATAAAGACGTTAAGTTAAGTTAAGTATAGACGACTTAACCTCCTCATGACGCTGTATGGCACAAGTGGATAACAAACTAATTACAGAACGTTGTGCTTGGGGCTGCCTAAAACGTCATGTAAAACCGCTTCAAAAGCTAAGAAAAAGCTTAAACCGTAAAGCAACTAGTTGCAGATGAATCATTTGTTTCGTTGTTGATTGACAAGAACAGTTCAACCACCAAATATCACTAACGGAAGTAAGAACACGCATCCTTCTTCTTCTTCTTCGTACGCTGTGAGACGTAAACTTGAATTTGTTTGAAGAAAGCAGCAGTCATCCCGAGGCTGTCGACACTGCCATAGAGCTTGTCTAGTGTTGCCACTGGTGATGGCCACATGTGCTTTCTCTGATCCTCGTATGTCGAGCAGTTTTGCAGCAGATGTTCAGCGGTCATTTACCCGGTACCACAAGTGCATTCGTCAGTGCCACCTATCTTCATTTTATTGAATAGATGGTACCGCAGTCTGTTGTGGCCTGTGCGGAGTCTGAAGACCCCGACCTGCTCTCTTCTGTTCAACTGGTAATAGTCATCATTTTTGTGTGTAGCCAGTATGCTCTGTGTCCCATTTGGCCATAATCTGGCCCTAATAAACCTTTTGGACACTCCGTAGATACACTAAAATCTGGTTGGGGTAACTTTGCACCTTTTTTTGCCAGTCTGTCTGCCTCCTCGTTGCCTTGAATGTTACAGTGGGATGGAACATACTGTACCATTACTCTTTTTGGTGCGCATTGCTGGCATAGTTGACAGAGTACTGCTCTTAAATCATTAATTTCAGTATTGCTCTGAAATTGCTTGAGAATTTTCCAGTTGCCACTGACAGTGTTATTTTTCTAACATTTGGTAGGCTCAGGAATACCCCTGCCCCTCCATTCTGTTTTGTGTTTGTTGCAGAATCGTTGGTGTATGCATGAGTCCAGTCCATGCTTGGGTAGTTTTTCGCTATGTACCTCAGGGTTATGTCTCTTCTTTCTTTTTCGGTCTGGCCGTTCTTGTTTCCAATACCTGGTATATTTTCTACAACCTCTGGAACGATATGCTGCTTCCAGATAGGTTTGCGTACAGTAGGGGTGGGCTTTGGTGTTGGTATGGTGTTCATAGGGTCTTCGCTCATCTTTGCTTTGGCTATTTCTGCAAAGTATCTCCACTTTTGTCTCCCTTTTCCAAATCTATTTAGTCTCTGAGAACACTCATCCAAAATTATTGTAAACAACTGTGGGAAAAGAAAATAAACAGTAAACAATCCAAAAATACTCCAACAACAGACTAAACAAAAATCAGTAAAGCAAGAAAATAGTATGCCCTTAGAAGAGCGTCGCTTCTTTCAACCGCCAAACTATTTGGCTATTATGAGTTTCTTAGAAGGTGTTCAGTAAAGTTGGTTGCCTTTACTTTCATTACGTGGAGAATCGTACATACGAAGAATATTCAAGTGTCTGTCAAACTGGACACCGTGAAAACCACACGTTTCGGCCTTAGAACAGACCAATACAGCGTACATTCACATAAGCATATAATGAAAGCATGACATACTGAAGAATGCACTTGCCAATGAGAGCTACAGAACACATCGTACAACCATGTTCACTGCATCAAAGCTCTCCTGAGAAACCCTGGTCCGAAGAAAGAAACATTCCTGACAAACTTTGGGGAATCATTCAGGACCTACGACTTATGTTTCGCTGCATGGAGGCAGCCAATCTGATAGCATAAAATGTATAGCGAATAGCGGAAATAGAACACAAAGAAGAAGAAGAAGAAGAAGAGGAGGATTGATAAGGTAAATGATTGTAAATGCTTGAAAACATGCTTTATGTGAAAGGCACTTCTTCACTGGGTTCCTGTGTTTCGCATTGGATCAAAACGATAAATGTATGAGTTTATGAGCGAATTAATGAGATAAAGAATAAGTGAATGAGCAAATGGATGAGTGGATCAATGAATGCATGAATGAATAAGCGAGCGAATGTGTGAATGAGGGAATGAATGAATTAATAATTGAATCAATGCATAAATGAATGAATACATGAACGTATGAAACGACTGAATGCATCAATGAACGAATGAAAACATTAAAGAATCAATGAATAAATTAATGAATGAATTAGTAATTGAATAAATGATCCACATATGCTTTAATGAAAGAGTGAATTAATCAATGAATGCATTAGTCAGGAAATGAATGCATGCATGAAGGAATGAGTGAATCATCGAATGCTTCAGTGAATTAGTGAATTCATTAATGAATGAAGGATGAATGAATGAATAAATTAAATATAACACTTGATGAAAGTGTCACTTCTATTAACGGACAAATTTATACATGCCAGAAGAAATATCGCTAAATAAAACGTTCAGAAAATTGAGACAGACATTGAAAAGCATGTCAGATTGCACCATCAAAAGAACTGTGCCTGGACCGTCCAATCACAGCCGACCATCGATTTGAATAAAGAAACGCGTCAAATGTGATTACTCCGCCAAATGTCTTTAGGTTGGTCTATCTTTCGCATTTCTACTGGGGTCTTAGCCCACAGCTAAACGAAATAATACAGTTATTGAAAGCCAACGTCAATGCTGTTTTCAAATTCCCGCCAATTGCATATATGTCCATGTCCGCGTTTCTTGGTTAATATTTGGATAAGATAAATCAGATTTAGTTTCCCCATTTATAACTCCTAAATAGATTTTAACATGTAGCCAGATTCAGTTGTTCGGCATTCATGTTTTATTACAGAAAAACAATTTGAGCTATGAAAACAAAATGCTTTTTCTAAGAAATTGATAGGAAAACCCCAAAGGCTTTTATCCTGTAGAAGTTATTAGTTAGTTTCCTTTCCACTTGTGTGGATAAGAGCCGCATAGAGATCAAGTCAACTGTACTGCGCCAAGTGCGTTGCGTCGGTCAATGTCTTCTTCTACTTATTCATAATTCGTTCTCAAACTTTCGCAACAAAACCATCAAAAGAGCTTTGCAAGTAGCAGGATGTAGTCCGGAGAACGGAATGCGTTGTGTCATAATTTACATCTAGACTGCGATATTTACACTTTTCGGTCCGTCACATCCGACTTCAGCATGGCCTTTTTTTGAATACCGGGTAAGCCGTCTCTCTTGGATCCATTCTCCATAGCCAGTCTTCCCTTTTGCAGCCTGCTAACCAGGATAATAGCAGAAGTGTCTTATAGTAGAAGCGTCTTGGCAGCTCTGCGTCGCTGGCCCTGACGCTAGCAATCACATCTGGTCGCAGATCACTGCCCCTCATGTGGTGCACAGCACCTTGATCCCGTAGGTTAATTTGAGTCCGTTATTTCTTAGGATTTATTGATAGCTTAAAAGACAGATTTTGTCTATTTATCCTGTTCGTTACTCTCTTATTGTTTAATTCTTGATAGTATCAATAAAGTAAAATGATTTTTATGTTCTCAGTTTTCAAAGTGTTCAGTTCAGTTCTTCGCGTAACCCGTCAGGTCATTGGGGCATGCTTGAAGACACTCCCACAATCCCACGCCATCTCTCTCTGTCCGCTGCCGACAGTCTTGTCTCACTGGGACGAAGGTTTGACCACTCAGTGATGTTGTCTGCTCATCTTTTCCTTAGTTGACCCCTCCCTCTCTTTCCAGGTACGGAACCATGCAGTTTCGAATTTGTAATTCCGCTGGACCTCGTGACGTGCCCATACCAAGCCATCTTTCGCCTCTTGATAGCAGTGAACAGATCGTCAAAAGGCCCAATTGCGTTTTCCACTCTTCGTCGTATTTCTACGTTCGCGACACGATCCTTATATGTAACGTGTAAGAGTCCTCTAAATCACCTCATTTCCATTGCATGTATTCTACACTGGATATTCCCAGTAATGGTTCAAGTCTCACAGGATACACAAACGTGTAATGAGTAAAACACAAGGTATCCGACTCACTACCGACCTCTGGTTTTTCCTTCAGGTCAAGTCAGGTTATACCGTAACCATTGAAGTCGTTGGGATACACATGTAGACATCTTTGGGGGTCTCTGTTGCGAAGTGGTCAAGCCGTTTGCCTCGTGTTCAGACGGTCGGGGTTCGAGCCTGAGCTGCGACGGTCGGTCCATTATGTCAATTTGTTTCCGGAGATCCCTGGGTTCATCGCTGGAACTACGGAGTTCGTGCTTTGTGCGATGCTCTCCACAGATGGGGTATCCATCTACCGAGACAAACCAATCTAAATGGGGTAAACCCGAGGATATGAAGTCGAGCTACCTGCTTAATGTTTTTTGTTGTTGTTTGTTTGTTTTTTGTTGGTTTTGTTTTTACAACCACAACCACACACCATCCTTCTCTATCAGCCGCCGCTGCCTGTCCTTCTTCACGAAAATTAGATTAATGCGTATACTGGTCCTGTCAATATTCCTCTACGCTTGTGAGACATGGACAATTACAGATGATCTTTACCGAAGGATACATGCCTTAGGGATGAGATGTTTCCGAAGACTTTTAAACGTCACGTACAAAGATCGTGTTACAAATTAGGAAATACGAGATAGAATTACAACAGCAATAGGGCCTTTTGAAGACCTCTTGGCAACTGTCAAAAGAAGGAAACTCGCTTGGTACGGTCACATATCGAGATCAAATGGTCTTGCAAATACGATCCTGCACGGAAAGGTGCAAGGCAGACGACGAAGAGGCCGGTCCAAAAAGAGGTGGGAGGACAACATAAAAGAATGGACCAATCTCTCACCAGAAGAGGCACAGGTAGCGGCCACTGACAGACAAGGGTGGAGTGGGGTTGTGAAGGATGTCTTCATGTGTGTCCCAACGACCTCACCGGTTACGGGATGACCTGACCGGTTTGCGGTTGTCGAAGTCTGTCACCTTCATCCTGAGATTTTCTATTCCAATTGCCTTTGCCTCGTTCCCTCACATCCTTTCGTTTGTAACCATGTTGTAACCATGTTGTAACCATGTTGCTCCACCGCCGGACCAGAATCTGTGTCAGATAGATCGTGATGAAGCCTTTCAATCTCTGAAGTTTTAATTTGATCATTCGTCCCGTTTCCTTTGAAGATCCTTAGTATAGTATGAGTTTTCACAACATTCATCCCCACGTAAATGCCTTTTTGAAATCATTAGACTATCTACAAGAGAGGGTTGGACCCCGCCAGGTCAAGAAATATGATCAAGATACATCACATACACTGAGCAAGCAACAATCAGATGTGATGCTCCTACGACGTCTTAGTATTACCGAAAATACGAAAGAGCGAAATATATATATATATATATATATATATATATATATATATAGAGAGAGAGAGAGAGAGAGAGAGAGAGAAAGAGAGAGAGAGAGAGAGAGAAAGAGAGAGAGAAAGAGACATAATGAGAGAAAGAAAGAAAGAGAGATAGCAAGAGAGAGACAGAAAGAAAGAGAGAGAGACAGAGAGAGAGAAAGAGAGAGAGAGAAAGAGAGAGAGAAAGAGACAGAATGAGAGAAAGAAAGAAAGAGAGATAGCAAGAGAGAGACAGAAAGAAAGAGAGAGAGAGAGACAGAGAGAAAGAGAGCTACAACAGCAAAAACAATATTTAAAAAATACTGCCAAATAAATAGGAAGACACCAGACAATGTTAATTTGAGATATTTACTAAAGACGGAGCTGCGAAATCTTATCAAAACAAACAAAAATTAATGACAAAACAGGCAGCGGATGAAAGAGAATATCTAAGACGGCATAAACATTGAATATGAAAGCAGACATCATCTGGAATGGTTAATTCCTCAAAGGATAGATCGGTGTGGAAGATAATGGTCATCAGGTCTTCTGGCCCTGGCACTTGATGTTGATGATAATAGAGACATAAAGTTGTGAAGTTCCATGAACACTTACACAGATCGGCATGGCACATTATGATGAAGAAATACAATATTTTCCGATATTCCTAGCGCTGCACATCGTTAAGTGGCACAACAGCACACGCCACCCCTCCATAATTCAGCTTCTCATCCGCCGCAGTTCATAAATGACACCAGAATGCGACTGTAATCACGTTTCAGGAAATTGGATGGCGAAAATCAAAGCCACAATTTCGAATAGTGTTCCTTGGATGGAATTTCTGAGTATGGTGTTCAAAAGGTGTCATTTCCATGTTTATTATTCATATTGATAATTACATGAACATGTATGGATTATTTTGTCGCGTGTATAAAGAAACACCCAACAATGAACCATGTTACGATGAAAAGGTCTTCATCAAGGACTAACTGCAAGAAATGAAAAATACCAATAATTAAATAACATCGTGTCACGTGTTAATAAAAGAAAAACTCCTACACGATGTCGACGAATATGTCTACCTCGGTCGTCTCTTCAACATGGAAATCAAACTGAATCCCGAGCCTGCTAGGGGACGGCGAGCGGGCTGGGTCGCCTTCAAGTCAATCAAGACGGCAACATACGCCACGAAAGACACCAGATTACGAGCAGACCTATTCAATTCAATGGGCCTTCCATTACCATGCTTCGGCAATGACACTTAGTCTCTGACAAATGCAATGGACATCCCGTCAAGGGCAACACATGCCCTATAACTTAGGCAACAACACCAGATGGCCCAACACGACAGTGACATTGTCACACGTCAAAGATGTCCTACAACATGTCAACAACTCCAAACATCACTGGGCTGGTCATGTATTTAGAAGGAAAGACGAACGCTGGAAAACAACAACCCATTTGTAGTACTAGCCCGACAAAAAGAGTTGTCCTGGAAGGAACCCCCCCCCCCCCCCCACACACACAAACACACACTGTGGGTAGGTTCTCTTGAAGTGCACAACAACATTACGACCTTAAAACAAACAATCTATCCGCCACTGGACAACCCATGTCTGAGAAAAAAAACGTCTGGAATCTGAGCTGGGACCTGTACAGAACCAACAAACGCAGCACTGCTGGAGCCCAGCTCACTAACCAGAAAAATACACCTAACGGCAACCACATCACACAAGAGTTGGTACTTGCACAAGGGCAGTCCCCGTGCACATCTTAAGCCTACTAAAGCCATCGATAAATAGTACTTCAGTGTTAAAAATATCAAGCATGTTCAAGGACACAAACGCCATGCCTCTGACAGTAGTACATTTTTTCTTAAGAAGAAATTGGTTAATGCTGTGTAAGTAATACATTATATTTTAGTTTGGTACGCATTGTTATGTAGAAATAAAAGTAAATTAGGGCCTAGTTTAAGTTTGTTAACATAAATTGCTTGGTTGTAGTCTGTCTATGCTAAGTGGTGACATTTTTGACTGAAAGCCACGTTAACAATTTTCAAGCTGTGTACACGGAGGTTCAAGAAATAGACACTGGCAACGATGGATATAAGGGATCAAAGAAATACTCCAAAAGTTTAAAATAATAGGGATAAGTCTACCACCTATCGCCAGGCAGAAGTCTACGCATACCTTATGTTTTGGGGTTTTTCTGTTCCAGGAAATGCACCAAATACTTCTGCCTATCAGCATTTCTTCTTCTTCTTCTTCTTCGTACGCAGTCAGACAGTAACCATTATTTTTTTTTAAAAAGCTGCGGTCATCCTGAGGCTGTCGACACTGCCATAGAGCTTGTCTTGCAGTTCCACTGGTGATGGCCACATCTGCTCTCTCTGATCCTCGTATGTCGGGCAGTTCTGCAGCAGATGTTCAGCGGTCATTTTACCGGTACCGCACGGGCATTCGTCGGTACCACCTATCTTCAATTTGTTGAATAGGTGGTACCTCAGTCTATTGTGGCCAGTGCGAAGTCTGAAGACGACCTGCTCTCTTCTGTTCAACTGGTAATAGGCATCGTTTTTGGTGTAGCCGGTATGTTCAGTTTCCCATTTGGTCATGTATCTGGCTTTAATAAGCCGTTTTGACTCTACGTACGTCATACTAGTATCTGTTTGTGGTAGTCTTGCACCTTCTTTTGCCAGTCTGTCTGCCTCCTCGTTGCCTTGGATGTTGCAGTGGGATGGAACCCACTGTACCACTACCCTTTTTGGTGCGGACTGCTGGCACAGTTTGCAGAGTGCTGCTCTTAAGTCATTAAGCTCAGTGCTTTTCTGGCTTTTTAGCGCTGTGACTACGGCCAGAGCATCTGTAAGCAGGACTATATGGCTTTCATTTTCTTTATGTGTCTATCAGCATTTCAAAGACATCAGTTCTCCTCTCCAATTATTTCTTCATTGAATGTCCTTTCTCTCTGCGCCAATCAACAAAGGCGAATACACACACACGTATACACACACACACACACACACACGTACGTATGTGCAGACCATTTTCCTGGACTTCTGCGTAGTAGAAATCGGGTGCCAGTGTGCAGTGCCGTGCACGTTAAAATCCCTCGGCAGTTGGAAATCGAAAAGGGCAAACTTAACGGCCGTTGTCAGGGCAAATTTAAAACAATCTATCAAATGTATTACGGGATCCTCGCCAGTGCCACTTAGTACGATGATATGAAGAAAAATAAAGCACTTATGGATTAAACTGTGTGCAATGACAAAGATTATTCAACTAAACTAAACTAAACTAAACACACACATACACACACACACGAACACGCACGCACGCACGCACGTATGTATGTATGAATGTATATATATATATCAAGACAAAGGCCGCCGTCCATCGTGGACGATGATAAGAAAATGTATTTTGCAAGCGATATTTTTAGAAAGGATTATCTGCGTTACTTTTCATCCTCACTCTCTCGTCTCGTGCCGACCGATCCTAGTGGCAAGACGACTAGGGGGTGACTACGAGATGCAGGGGACTTCGCATCAGGCAACCGTGAAAAAGACGGCGGAGTCCGGAGTCGAACCCACACCACCTGATCACGAGGCTGACGGCGTAACCACGTCGCCACTGAATCCCCATATATATATATATATATATATATATATATATATATATATATATATATATATATATATATATATATATATATATTTACATATATATATATATATGGATATATATATTTATATATATATATATATATATATATGTATATAAATATACATATATATACAAAATTGGAACCTGATCACACCCCTCATATGTTTAATTTGTGAGTGACTGTTTATACATCGCCAATGTCTCATGATGCAATGCAATTTCCACCATTAGCTGTTCTATTATGAACTCGGAACTGCTCACAGGCGTCGAAACTGGTCCCCATAAAACCTGAAATTGGGACCTGGCACGACAAAATTGAACATGCGTTTGTGTATAGTGGTTCAATTTGCTGATTTTCATTTTTGTATATGGCTCTACACAGTTGTTGCGTCCGTGCATGCACAGCTGATGTTTAGTTGTAACATTATTTCCGGTAGGTCACCATTAACGCGTTTAACGATCTCAGAAAGTCAACGAAATGTTATGTTTCAATTATGTAGAAAAATATATTAATTGAGCAGTTAAATGATCACATATCTTGATTACTTGTGGATATTCAAAATACGCCCAATTCAGACTTTGATTGGGACATATGCTGAAGTGATCCCCTTATCAAAAAGGGCAAAGAATCAAACCCAGGAAATTATAGACTGGTGAGTTTAACTAGCACAGTAAATTGTTAGAGTCAATAATCAAAGAAAACATTGTAATGCACTTAGACAAGCTTATTCTGATCAGAAAGTAAGCATGGGCTTACTAGAGAGAGATCATGCTTAACAAATCTATTAGTGTTCATTAGGATGTTACTAAAATGATAGATACAGGGGAGCTAGTGGATGTTATTTATCTTGATTTTGCTAAGGCATTTGATAGAGTACCTCATCAAAGATTATTTATAAAGTTAAAATCACATGGAATAAGTGGGGAAGTTGTCAAATGGATTGAAAATTGGTTAACGGAAAAAAAAGGTAGAGGGTGGGCATAAATAAGGAGTACTCTGAGTGGTGTTAAGTAAAAAGTGGAGTGCCACAGGGCTCGGTTTTGGGACTAATTTTGTTCTTGATATATATAAACGATTTGGACATTGATTTCGGATCCATGATTGCAAAATTCGCTGATCACACAACTATACAGTAGTGTCTCATCTAAAGCAAAAGTGGATATAATGAGATCGAATTTAGATAAAATTCGATAATGAAATGCGAGCTGACAAATGGAGTTTAATGTAGATAAATGTAAAGTAATCCACATAGGCAGATCAACTATCGGAACATCATTGCAGAATGGGCGAGAGCAATATTAGAAAGATAGAAAAGGAAAGGGACCTAGAGGTTATAATAGATCACAGGTAAAATGAGTGAGTAAGTTCAGGTAGCATTGAAAAAAGCAAATACAATATTAGGTATGATAGCAAGAAATAGTAAACCAGGAGCAAGGAAGGGATAGTAAAACTGTATGAAGCATTAGCTGGACCTAGATTAGAGTACTGTGTTCAGTAGAGGGGATATAAACATGCTGAAAAGGATACAAAAAAAGAGCGACAAAGCTGATAGATGGATTCCAGAATTACAGTTATGCGGAAAGACAGAAAAACCGGCCTACAGAGTCTAGAAAAAAGAAGAATTCGAGGTGACTTAATACAGGTTTATAAGATAATCAATGGAGCGGATAAATTAGACTATAACAATTGGTGCAAAATACAACCACCTACAAGAACAACAGGGCATAACTACAAATTAACTAAAGAAATGTCCAGATTAGATATTAGAAAATATTTTTGAAGTCAGAGAGTGGTGAATGCTTGGAATGCTTTGCCACAGGAAGTAGTTGAGGCTGTAACAATTAATGCATTTAAGAATAGATTGAATGCACATAGCTTTTAGATAAAGGAAATGTAAATGAAACTGGCAGTCTTCTAAACCAGTATAAAAACGTTGTTATATAATAAGAAAGTCCCATTTAAAGGAATTGATGGATGTATCAGCCAAACACGTGACGGGGTAAGTACGAAAAACACATTTTCTCTCTAATTACAACCTCAGCATTAATGACAATAAAAACATGTCATATTGATATATCATAATTATTTTGAATACTTCATGTCCTGGATAATTTAATTATGTGCCATGCCATGTTTAATCACAATGTTAGCTCAATTTATTCAATAAAAATGAATGTCATTTTGAATAAAAATTTGGCACTGAATTCCGTCATTTTGACCTGGACTGAAAGACACAAATCGTCAAAAATTAGCCCGGACTGAAAAGGGTAAACGCTTTCTTGTTCTAAATCCGATTACTGATATTTGATTTTCAATTCCTCGTATAATCGTCTTCCTCTTCTTCTTCTTCCTATTCGTATTCTTATTCTTCTTTGTCTTCGTCTTACGCTTCTTTTCGCTTATTCTGTTTTGCCTCTCGTCATCAGGCTATGAAGAAATCTCTAGAACGAGCTGTAATGTGTGTTTCATGCCCATTGGCATTCTCCGCCTTTTTCGTGATCAGCCTGTGGCCTTGAATCCGTTGTACCTAAATAGCATTACTTGTTGGAGGGTGCTGTGTGGTGGTATACTTGCTACGTGGCCAAACCATTTCAGTTGCTGCCTTTCGATGTAGTCTAATTCTGGTGTTGTCCCACCAGTCTCGTGATGTCATACTTTCTGATCCCGTCTCTTCAGTATTTTTTGCAAGCATTTCATTTCTGCTGTTACGATATGTCGTTTTACAATTGATGTTAATGTCCAATCTTGGGATTGGCAGCAAAACGTCGGTCTAGGATCGTGTTGTATAAAGCTATTTTTGTAGTTATTATTAAGTGCTTGCAACTAAGTTCCGTTCAGTTCAGTTCATCCCGTAACCCGTCAGGTCGTTGGGGCACACACGAAGACACTCACAAAATCCCACGCCATCCCTCTCTGTCTGTCGTCGCCTGACGTATCTCACCGGGACGAAGGCCTGACCACTCAGTGATGTTGTCCACCCATCTCTTTCTTGGACGTCCTCGCCTTCTCTGTCCCGGTACGGAACCAAAGAGTATCGAGTTGGTAATTCCGTTGGACCTCGCGACGTGCCCGCACCAGGCCATCTTTCGTCTTTTGATAGCTGTGAACAGATCTTCAAAAGGGCCAATAGCGTCTTCAACTCTCTGACGGATTTCTACGTTCGTGACACGATTTTTATATGTAACATTTAGGAGTTTTCTATAGCACCTCATTCCCATTGCATGTATCCTGCCCTGAATATCTGCTGTAATGGTCCAGGTCTCGCAGGCATACATAAATATTGATACAACCAAAGAGCGCATTAGTCTAACTTTTATGCCGAGGGCGAGTCGCTTGTCTTGCCATATAGGTTTCAGCCGAGTCAGCGCCGCTGTTATTTGTTCTATTCTTGCAATTACATCTGGCTTCGATCCCTCTTCACTGATAAATGATCCCAGATATTTTAAATGTTTTACCACCTCAAGTTCCTGCCCATTTGCCTCTATTACAGATTGAAACCCTGCTACGTTATTAGTCATGAGCTTTGTTTTATCAGCATTTATTTCCATACCAAAACTCAGGTCCGCTCTATCCAATCTACCAATCAACTCCTGGAGCTTCATTTCTGTGCCTGCCAATACATCAATATCATCAGCAAATCGGAAGTTTGTGATAAGCATGTCACCTATTTTAACCGTGCCAACATGTCCTTTTAAGGTCTTCTCCATTATTCTCTCCAAAAATATATTGAAAAGTGTTGGGGAGAGTCTACATCCCTGTCTCACACCCACCGTCGTACGGAACCAATCGCCTAGCGTTCCCTCTACTGAGACTGCGCTTGTCGCCTGCTCATAAAGGTTTGCAATTACCCTCACAATATCACTGTTGAACTTATAATGCGTCATTGTTGACCATAGCGCCGCATGCCACACTCTGCCAAACGCCTTTCGAAAGTCAATGAAGGCATGGTAGAATTGTTCTTATACCTTGAGTACTTCTCATTCAGTAGACGAAGATTAAATATCTGCTCGATGGTACTCCTTCCCGCTCGAAAGCCCGCTTGTTCTTCGGCAATGATATTCTCTGCCTGTGGTTTCAGTCTGTTAAGTATTATTCTCAAGAGAACTTTACTTGGATGACTTATCAGACTGATTGTTCGATAGTTCTGACACATATTTAGGTTTCCTGATTTAGGCACTGGTATAATGACTGATTTTGTCCAGCTGGTGGGCCACTCTCCTGTCTGCCAAATTCTATTGCAGATGTATGTCAGGGTATTAATTATTGCCTCACCTCCCACTTGTAGGAGCTCTGCTGGAATATTATCCACACCTACAGCCTTCCCTCTCTTCAGCATTTCCGCGGCTTCATACACTTCTTCCCTTGTTATCGTTTGTTTTTCGCCTATCAGACTCACTTCAGGAGACATTGCATTTCTTGGGTCACCTCGACCTTCATGCTTATATAGCTCCGAACAGTTCTCTGTCCAGCGCTCACGAATGTCGAGCTTTTGTGAGACATTTCGCACTCTTGTCCTGAATCGTTGTATTTCGACTTTGTACAGGTCTTACTAAGTCCTTGACTAATTTATATTCCCCCTTGGCTTCATTTCTTCCTAGATTGTGTTAGATATCTACGCACTGAGTCGTTATCCATTCCACTTGGTCTGTTTCATCTTGGCCTTTATGTTTCCATTTATCTCTCTATATTGCTGAATCCCATCTACTGTTTTCTTCGCTCTCTTAATTTGTCGTCTCTTGTCACATAAATCCAGTATTTCACTCGTGATCCATGCTTTCTTCTTAATCCTACACCTACCTAGAACCTCAGATGCCGTAGAGAGTAATGCCAAATTCAAGGCTTCATTCATCGTCTCAACATCTGCCTCCTCGTTTAGAACCAAGAGAGGTGCGAATCTTCCCCCCATCACCGCTCCAAGGGTCTACACTATATCCGGGTACTTCAACTTCTCCAAGTCAAATCTCAGTCTAGTTATCACTCTTTTCAGAACTTTCTTTAGTCTGAGATGCATGTTCATCAGCACTAAGTCGTGGTCGCTCCCTACATCGGCCCCTGGGAAACTTCTTGTCCGGGCGCTATTGACGCTAGATCTGAATCTCCTTTGGACCAAAATATGCTCTATTTGACTATGAAGCGTACTGTTTGGGCTGTGCCACGTCCACCGCCTCGACATTTTATGTGGTCCCAGCGTATTCGCTACTATCAGCTTATTATAATACGCAAATTCCAGAGGTATCAGTCCTCTATCGTTCGTGGTCACATTTTCATTGGCTGCACATGTACCTTCCCAGTCACGTACCATGTCTTTGCCAATTTTGGCATTCCAATCTCCGTGTACCACCAGTATATCCTTCTTCGGTACCTCGTTCATCAAAGCCTGCAATACCTCGTAGAAGCTCTCAACCTCGCTGTACTCGTAATCTGAGGTAGGTGCATATCATTGTATCACTGTGACATTGAAGGGCTTAGCATTTAGTCGTATACTGAGCAATCGGCTTGATACAACGGCAACCCAATACACAACATGCTGTGTCTTTGTGCACCAGCATTCCGACACCATGAAGGTGTTTGTCAGGTCTTCCACTGTAATAAAACTTGTGACCTTCTTCTGTGGTGTGTTCTCCGAAATTTTTCTAACGTGCTTCGCATATACTAATCACATTCCAGTGGTATCTATCCATCTCATGGGTCAGTTCTTTTATTTTCCCACTTGCACTTAGAGTTCGAACATTCCAAGTGCCCAGAATGAAATCCTCTCTACTGAGTCTAATGGTATCACCAGTTGCACACTTAACACCTCAGCCCTGGTGTGGGACGGCAGGCGCGGTCCTTGTTGACCCGGGCTGTGACCGATCCGGTTTAATAGCTTTCGTGTTTGTCCTCATGTGTGATTCTTAGGCTTGAAATCAACTGGGGGTGCCCATCTCCTCTCCAAGCTGCGGTGGGCCAACATTTGCATTTAACCTGAAGGAGTCGGTCCACCCAGGCGAGCCATTGCCTCGTTAGCCTAGAGCCTCACGGTTCTAGTTGCCCATTGTGTACCCCGAGGGGGTGAGGTTGGCTTGTGAACTTTAATTGGCAGGCTACTAATTTCACTTTTCACTCTTCCAGAGAAGAGCTAGCCGACCTCAGCGCCACTGGAATGTGCAAGGTGTGCTCATGCTCGGCACCACATTCCAGTGGAAACTAAGTATTGTAGTTAATTGTCCAATGATCTAATTTGCCTTACTGAATTTTTTGTTGGATGTCCGCTGTGATTCTTCCGTCTGCTGATAACGTGCTCCCTGAGTATGTGAAATGTCTTACCTGTTTGATTTGCTGCTTTGGATCGAAGATATTGGTTTCTCCTGCTTGTCTATATATTTACAACGTCCATGCTGTATTTTTGACATGTATTTATTTTGTCAATATATTGTTGCAATTTTTAATTTTTGTTACTTTTATTTTTTTTTTG
The DNA here is from genome assembly GCA_036924085.1 of Ariolimax columbianus. Lineage (NCBI taxonomy): Eukaryota > Metazoa > Mollusca > Gastropoda > Stylommatophora > Arionidae > Ariolimax > Ariolimax columbianus. The sequence continues at coordinate 75,470,107 of JAVGWX010000012.1, forward strand.
CGTCCGTCTTATTTCTCAATTCCCCAAGGCGGTATTAGTTGGAATGTGGTTTTCATTTTGCGCCTGTCGGCTCAGTGCATCCGACTTCACCATGCATTTTATGTAAGGGTCTGCTTATTCCTGCATTTTCTAAGGGTTTGCTTCCCCGGTAACGGCAGGTGCTGTGATGGGGATCGAACCAAGCACCTTCGGATTGTGAGCCATATCACTTATCCACTATCCCACGACATCATCTTCGTTTCAATTGTATATATAGTTCCTCTATGGTTCTTACAGTTATAATACGTTTTTCTTCATGCATTGCCTAAATAAGATTTAGAATGTCATGCGACAATTGTGAATATTCATATTCATGTGAATTATACAATTTTTTGCGCTGGCCGTATTAGAGTAGATTTAGATGTTATCTAAATAAAAACGGTAATCATGTGGTATATCTCTACAGAACGTCGCTCCCATCATAGTCAGTATGGAAGAAACTCGAGCTCTCGCCAAATCTTCAGCATGCTCCAGAGTCATGCATGACCAGGCATCCCCTGACATCTTGGTACCATCGCCTTCTTGGTCTGCGTGTAGCTCTCTTGTGGACCATACCCAAGAATCCCCTAACATCTTCGTGCTATCGCCTTCTTGGTCTGCGTGTAGCTCTCTTGTGGACCATACCCAAGCATCCCCTGACATCTTAGTGCCATCGCCTTCTTGGTCTGCGTGTAGCTCTCTTGTGGACCATACCCAAGCATCCCCTAACATCTTGGTGACATCGCCTTCTTGGTCTGTGTGTAGCTCTCTTGTGGACCATACCCAAGCATCCCCTGACATCTTAGTGCCATCGCCTTCTTGGTCTGCGTGTGGCTCTCTTGCCCGTAACTATAACTTCCATTACCGTTCTCTTAGGGTTGCTGTGTTTTTTATGTGGGTAGCTGTGTTTTTTTATTTGGGTAGTTGAGTTTTTTTATGTGGGTAGTTGTGTTTTCTTATGTGGGTAGCTGTGTTTTTTTATGTGGGCAGTTGTGTTTTTTTATGTGGGTAGCTGTAGTTTTTTATGTGGGCAGTTGTGTTTTTTTATGTGGGTAGCTGTGTTTTTTATGTGGGTAGCTGTGTTTTTTTATGTGGGTAGCTGTGTTTCTTTATGTGGGTAGCTGTGTTTTTTTATTTGGGTAGCTTTGTTTTTATGTGGGTAGCTGTGTTTTTTATGTGGGCAATTGTGTTTTCTTATGTGGGTAGTTTTTTTTTAAATGTTGGTAGCTGTGTTTTTTTATGTGGGTAGCTGTTGTTTTGTATGTGGGCAGTTGTGTTTTCTTATGTGGGCGGTTGTGTTTTCTTATGTGGGCAGCTGTGTTTTGTTATGTCGGCGGTTATGTTCTCTTATGTGGACAGTTGTGTTTTCTTATGTGGGCAGTTGTGTTTTTTTATGTGGACAGTTGTGTTTTTTTATGTGGACAGTTGTGATTTTGTATGTGCCTAAAGTATTTCATGTTTTTGTTCTTGATGGAATTTATGAACCAGTTCTCCTCTATGTCCAACTTATGTCTTCTGTTTTTCAGTCCATGGTATTCTTAGGACCCTTCTAAAACATTTCTACTAGAAAGAGGTAGTTGTCTTCATTGACATGTTGGGTAACTGTCCATGTTTCGCATCCGTAAGCTGTCATTGTAAAAATTCAAGTTCTCAAAATGTTCATGTTTGTTTAGTATGCTGCTATTCTGCAATAATTTCATCTGGTTGCCTGGTCTCTGCATTGCCATTGCCAATGCACTTCAGATTTCTTTCACCAGTCGCCATCTTCTATTCTAGAACTTAGATACTCGAAGTTCGTGATTTTGTTCTATTTCCGCACCTCTGATTTTGAATTTATGTTCTCTTCTTGTCATTTCGGTGGCCATTATCTTTGTGTTGTTTATGTTCACAAATGGTTTTGGTCTTTTTGGCATCTGTTTACTACTGCAATTAGCTGCTCAGTTGGAATTCCATAATATTCAACAAACTAAATATAGAAATTACCAATAACTGCAATTGTAATTACTTTAAGATTGATGGATGAAAGTAACATTTATTCTATACCACTTCATCCCCGATAACAGTATGCAGTATACTAGATTTGCATTCAATAAGCAACACAGGAATATTGTTCAAATAATAAAGACTTCTAAGGCGAGAAAAATATAAACGCAGGATATCTTTGTTGAGCCTCTTGCTCATAAGGTCTCTGCTCAAATCCCGGCTTTAGTTGAACACTAGTCCCCTTTAGTGTAGTCCTTCAAAGACGGGTTTAGCGGACGGGTTTAGCGGACGGGTTTAGGGCACTTGTTTAGGGAACGGGTAGAAAAGCCTAAAGTTCAAGACAGTAGTGCAAGAAGTGACTTAAAAGGGTGTTTGGGAAATAAAGAGAGGATTTGAAGGAGTTTAAAGAGAAACTAAGAAACGGGGCAAAGGAAGAAGTTAATGAAAGATAAACATTGAGAGGCAAAGAGCAAATCAGTATTTGAGGTAACTAAAGAGATCACGTACTCGAGTGTTGAAAAAAAGGAGATTATATCGCTTGTTCTTTTTAATCTTTTTCTTCATATTCATTGTGTTCTTCTTCTTCTTATCGTCTCTTCATTTCATCTTCCATTTCTATGAAAGCATATGACCATCGCTACAGCTGACCACTTATGTTGTTGATTTTGTTTTTGTTACTCTTCTACTTCTTAATCTTCTGCTTCTTGCTCTTGTTCTTCATCTTCGTTATCTTCTTCTTGTGCTTCGTTATCTTCTTCTTCTTCTTTTTCTTTTTCTTCTTCTTCTTTTTCTTCTTCATCTACTTCTCCTTCTTCTTCTGCTTCTTCTTCTTCTTTTTTTCTTTTTCATCTTCGTCTGCATCTTCTTCTTTTTCTTCTTCTTCTGCTTCTTCTTCTTCTTCTTTTACTTCTGCTTCTTCTTCTTCGTATTCTTCTTTTCTTCGTATTTTTCTTCTTCTTGTACTGCTTCTTCTTCTGCACGTTCTTAATCTGTATCTTATTCTTCGACGGTCGCAATGAAAAAGGCGTTCTAACGTTGTCTTAGTTTACAGCGAAGCTACGATACTTGCGTCTTTTGACCCGACACACCCAACCAGCAAAAGATTTAAAATATATAGGGTTTGCCATCCCACTGATATCCATATCCGTTGAACAGACTACACTAGTGACTTGTACAGCCTGTTTCCAGGGCCGGCACGCGAAAGCGGATTACAGTCATGGTCAGTTTTGATTAGTTGACCTGATGCAAGCAGCCAGCTTTGAGTCGCTGACTGCTGGCAGCTCATTCCCAAAGCTGCATCTCTGCCTCTTGTTTTACTTCGAAGTTTCTCGTGTTGAGTTGAGATTACATTTGACGACGCTTCTTCTGTAGACGGTTACAGTGGCTCTTCTAACATCCTGAAGTGTAGCAATGGACGGTTTAACAAGATGGATGTAGGGGCATGCAAGACGCCTCAGCATGCTCACTACTAATGCTCTCGATCCCCACCTCGGTGCCCATATTGCTGTAACACAATATATTTCTAGGACGTGAGGTGAAGAGGTCTTGATTAGTATGTTTCAGCTGAGCTTGATAACTCTTCGCTCCTGCTGGTCCCTTTCAGAAAGCCTGCATTCAACCGCTGCAGAGACGGTTTCATTATCAATCACAATACCAGCTGAGATCGCTTTCCTTGTACACTGCCTTCTTTCGTCGCCTTTTCTGGCATGCTCAAGAGGTTACATGGACTCTCTGACTCCACCAAACTCACCGACCCTCATGCCCTACACACACACACACACACACACACACACTTACCTTTATCCCTGATAATGATACTACATGTTAGAAGATGCAGATAAAAACGATGTCTGTGGGACATTTGACATGCTAAACCGTCGCCGTTTGTACAAATGACGCGCCATGCCGAAGATATCCCCGCTCCTTAGCTCTTAACACACTCAATGGACATCAAGGATTAGAAACGACCATATCCATCAAGGTCAGACAACCGCAGCAGTCAACGTCTCACCAGGTTAGGTCAAGTAGGGAAGACATCTTCATTGCATGCAGCCATTCATTGTGTTCGTGAACGGTTAGCGTGACGTGCTCATGTCACCTAACCGGACTTTCTATCTTCACAGCCTCGCTGTGAACTTAGATACGCTGTCAATAAGTCATTTTCAGGACGAAGCAGAAAAAAGACGAGGAAGAAAAAGTCGAAGACAATAAAAATAATATAAGAGGAAGAAGAACAGTAAAAGTGGAAGAAAACTTGATTTAACACGATTAAGGAACCAGGTGTTAATGTACGTTTTGACTTGACGATATTTATCAAGGAATTGATAAACATGAAGATTGAAATCAGAAAACAAATTTAAGCGAATAAACTGTACTAGATGGCAAGCAGGTCCTGATATAAATGGACAAAAAATATGTGAATCGTGTCTGCAGGTAAGAAGTTACGTAAATCAGAGAGACATGAGCAACACAAAAGTGGAATATATATTCAAGCGTTTGGTATGCTTTTAAACTGGCGAGGAAGGAAATGGCAGAGAAAGCTGAAATTTTACCACGCGTTTATTCGTTTTCAATATGGCCACCATCTGAAGTGACACACTTCTGCTATTTCTGCGTGACATTGAAAAGACATTGAGAATAGGGAATCCTATTTTTCGAATTAAACCAGTTATCACATGCCAGTATGACTTTATCACTGTCAAAATTATTTAATTTCAGCTGTGTTAATTTTTTGCATTTGTGGTAAAAATTCAAATCTGAAGTTGCCAAATCAGGAGATTAGGGTGGGTACGGATTAATTTGAATATTCAAATCTTTGGCTCCTTTGTGGACAAGACGAGATATGTGAGACAACGCGTTGTTTTGAAGGACAGACGGATTCTGGGTGCGTTTTTACCTTACAGGAGACAGTATTTCGTAGTTTAGTAAGGAGATCTTCACTGTACTGTCCGTTAACAGTGATGTCATATGTACATTTGGGTTTAACTGATAGTACTCCTATAAGTAATACTACTACTTTTGCTGCTGCTCCTACAACTACTACTGCTACTACTACTACTACTACTACTACTACTACTACTACTACTACTACTACTACTACTACTACTACTACCACTACTACTACTGCTGCTGTCACTATAGCTGCTATTACAACTAATGATGCTGTTGCTACTACTACTACTACTACTGTCACTACTACTACTATTGCTGCTACTATTACTACTACTACTACTACAACTACTGCTGCCCTTATTACCACTAATACGACTACTACTACTACTAGTATTATTGTTACTGCTACTACTACTGGTACTGCTACTGCTACTACTACTACTGCCACTACTACTACTACTGCTGTCACTATAACTGCTATTAAAACTAATCATGCTGTTGCTACTACTACTACTACTACTACTACTACTACTACTACTGCCACTACTACTACTACTGCTGCTACTATTACTACTACTACCCCCACTACTACTACAACTACTGCTGCCCCTACTACCACTAATACGACTACTACTACTGCTACTACTACTACTAGTACTACTACCACTACTACTACTACTACTACCACTACCACTACTACTACTACTACTACTACTACTGCTGCTGCTGCAACTACTACTACTACTACTACTACTACCACTACTACTGCTACTGCTACTACTATCGCTACTACTACTACTATTACTACTACTACTACCACTACTACTGCTACTGCTACTGCTACTACTACTACTACTACTACTGCTTCAGCCACTACTACTACTACTGCTTCAGCCACTACTACTACTACCGCTACTACTACTACTACTACTACTACTACAGCTACTACTGTTACTGCTACTACTACTTCTACGACATTAGGTCTTACTTTATTACTACTACCACAACTACAACTCTAACCTCCAGTAAAATTACCACTACACCTACCATTACTACACGTACCACAATCACAACTACCCCTAACATTATTAAAAAGAGTACTAATAATACCAGCACTACTGCCAGTTCTAATACAAATATTACCACCACCACAACGTCTACTAGTGAGGCCACCTCCACGACTATTACCACTAAGACAGGTCCTACTACCCTTTGCCCACTATTGCTACTAGGCCTATTGTCAAAAATCTTCCAAATAACCAAACGTTGTTTCTCCCCCTACAAAAATGTCCCTTCTAGCATTACTATTTTTTAAAATGTTTACAGTAAAAACTTAGTAATTTAAAAACCATAATCACAATATCAATAACTAATACATTGATATCGATAAAGATATGTATTCACCTGGTTCACGAGCAGAAGGGCAACGTGCACGCGAGGGACCCTCACGTGCAACTGGTTAACTTTTTTAGAACATGTAACATGACATTTACCTGCGTATATTTACCCTGACGTAAATAGATCACTTTACTTCCGTTTTTGCCTTCACTCAGATCAAAGCCAAGGAATTGGTAAAAGCCAAGGAATTGGTAAAAGCCAAAATTTAAAAAAAAGAAAAGAGATAATCCTGATTTAATGAATGCATCCGTAATGAAGCCATAGGTGTAGAGAGGACGTTTTGTTTACTCCACTCACATGCTGCCAAAGCGTACTTCTAATATAGCATCTGACAGAACGCCTGGCTTGACCCTGGAAAACGTATCACTACTAAGAGAAGAAGGTACGTCAAACGAGTCTCAATCGTTCTGAATCCAAAATGGGATCAAGATGCTGAGCAGCGCATGAGCTGCAGTGGTCAGCGACCCATAGCTGACTGCTAGCGTCAGGGTCAGCGAAACATAACTGCCAAGACCCTTCTACACCTCCACGCGGTGATCCTGGATAACAGGCTGCAGCATGGCAGACTGGCTAAGGAGAAGGGATCGAAGAGGGAATGCTAACCTGGTACTAAAAAATGATTGCTGAAGTCGGATGTGTTGGACCGAAAGGTGCAAATATCGCAGCCAAGCTGTAAACTACGAAACAACGCATTCCGTTTTCTAGACTACATTCTGCTACTTAAGCCCTTTCGGGGTTTGGTAGTGGGAGATTGAGAACGAACGAAGAAGACGAAGAAGAAGAAGAAGAATTCAAAATGCTGGTTCTTGCAGATGAGACTCAGCCTGAAATGCTTCTCATTTACGCTATTGAAGATTATGTTTTCTAACTACCCGCTGCGGTTCAAATGAGATTCTGCCGCATGAAAATGTACTGGTGGAAACCTAACGTAATCTGGAGACAAAACATTCGACAGCTTGGAAGGCAGTTCATATAGGTGGAGAAAGACTCTGATTCTAAACGACCATCTGCTTTGCAGTTAGACTGTGGAAAGCTGAATATTAAGGTAAGTTACTCACTCCCACTTCTTCCACCCCACCGCACTAAAAAGAAGACGATATATGTCGACAGCGGATGAGCGTTGCCAACAAGCGTAGATATCTCGTTACAACTGTCAAATGTGACATAACGTACTCATCTCACTGGAGAAACCGTACACAATTATTATAAATGTTGCGTTCCATCCGAGCAGTCCTGCCAGTAAGAGGGAATTCCAATCCCCAATCCTTGATGGTCTGACCCAGGATATTGTAGACTCCGTTCTGGTGAGTCAGAAACTAAAACTAGGTAAGTACAACTTGTCATAACTCCAAGGAAAAACTGCTTCAGTAAAATGCATAAGAAGTAACGGATAAGGTGCAAGTCTTTACAACGAGAGGTACTGTCGTCTTAATTCACCCCAAACAGAGTTCCCTGGGTCCCCATTGGATGTATTTGATTGTAACCGGGCTTTCCAATTCGGGTTAAGGAGACGACAGGTCGATATAATTTTATTTTGAATAAATAAGACAAAAAACGTACAAACAAATTGAAGTGATACGACCAATTTTTACGGTTAGCATTAGCGTCCAAACGTTGATGCTTGTCAGCTCCTGAGACCAGCTAGATACAAACAGAATGTTCGGTCTGTAGGCCATGCACGAGCATTGTAGTCAAGCAACTTACTTCACATGGATGTCTTGTCGAGATTGTGCCTGTTGATATCTTTACCTCTCCTGTCGTTCAGTCAAGGACAATAGCATAACATGGTTGTTATTACACCGTCTGACAGCATGAGTATGCTGGGTATGTACACACCGGATACTAAACAAATCCAGGTGCTGATTTTAATCGGAGACCGCTTCTCCAGTCAACCCAGCTGTAGATGGGTACCTGACACATGCGTTAGAGAAAGTAAAAACAGCAAGGAAGGGCACTGGCCACTCTACCTCTCACAGGCTGCGTCTTAGTACAATGGAGTCTTTAAAAATAACTTAATTTCTAACCAGTGGTTAAATCTTCTGAATTTCCACTTTACTTTACTTACCCTCCGTGGTCCCAAAACATAAAACCATATCTAAGAATAATACAAGTTCCTTATATTTTTTTGTGCAAAACATTTTTTGTGCAGTCTGGTTCAACATATCCTTCTTGTCTTGAATTCATTAAATAATCTGGAATGTGTCTGCTTCTTGTAGTACTCTATAATCGCTTATGTCAATAATGGGTTGCAGTTTTGTTATTTTCCTCAATTCTCTTATTGGTAATGATTTCAAAACTACTGCAATAATATGCTGCAGTAAAATCTGGAGGCTACTGTCCATTATCATCGACCAACGTTCATAGATTTCAGAAATGCATCGCTTAGACAGCAGGGATAGGGAAGTAGACATTCTCGTGTGTTGTCGCAGAATGTTTGACACCCTAAAACAGTTAGAAAGGGGGGGCTATTCTGTGACGTCACTAACTCAAATCCGGTACTAAAAATATATACTTCTTTTGTTTGTGGTAAATTAAGACGCAAATACCAAGCGAGATTACATGCTGTGAGTAATGATATAACGTCTATCCAAGAGACACCTGGACGAACAGCACAAGCTACAAACGAGAAGATAGCAGACTATAAATGTGATCACAGGCGGGCACAGATAAAGAGTCCTTATCTGTATACACAACCTACCACCAGCTAAAGAATTATAAATCCAAACAGCATAGCACACACAGAGATATCAGGAGCAGACAATAGGACAGGAAACTCATAAAGTGTACAACATATACAACAACACTGAATCCACATAATGTTGCCGATTTTCATAGAGCAAAATTGAAAGTATAAAAAAGAAGTCAATCTCAAGAGGAGCTGGAATAAACTAAATACCATAAAATCAGAGATCCAGCGAAACTTCAGGAAGAATTATCTGCTGATAGATACTTTGCGGAAGGAAACAAACAAATCTAGAAACTAATATCCAACTAAAGAAAGTCACAGAAAAGTCCATAGAAAGTCTATGAAATATAAACATAGAAACAGTTTGACTAAACAAATTTAACGGAACCACGTGCGCCTGACCTAGTCTCGGAAGATCTGTCGTTAACTCAAGTCCTTCTTTAAACATCGTTGCCCAGTTCTTCACTGTTGTCTTCGACATACCGTTGTCACTATACACTGCCTGCATTCTGCTATGAATGTCAACTGGTCGACATCCTTCAGCTGTTAGAAACCGTATCACCGCTGGTTGATCAACTCTAGGTGGATTCCATATCACACCTGCTATGTTTTCAATGGTCTGCTGAGGTAACTATGAATCGGAGGATAATGCAATTTTGCAAACTTGACGGATCATATGTGTTGTTTACACCAGAAGTGGCGTGATCATGCTCAGCGTACGTATGTTCACTTGTTGCAGTTTGGTCCGGTTTCATTTGAACACAGTTTTTATATAGCAAAACGCATCCATGCATACAATTATTAGATGCGATAAGAAAACACTAACAATTTTAAAAACCCAGAAATTTCCAGTAGCAGAAGAAATTACAAATGAAATGGTAAAACAAAATCCACGTATCCAAATGTAAAAAGAAGCTACTGAAAATCATTAATGTAAGGTGGAAATGTGGAATGAATGGATGGTTTCACAAATGGGGAGGATGGCAGCCATTTCTCATATATTAAAAACATAGTAAAGACAACACAAAAACGTGACAGCTAGCTACATAGCCATCCGTTTACTTAGCTGTACAGGTAAACTAATGAACAACACGGGTAATTACCAGACTGATGTGGCACCTGGAAAGCATGCACTGAGTTACACCACTGGGAAACCGTCTTCAGATAACGCAGGTTAAGGGAGGGCCAACTAACACATGTCGCTGCAAGAGATTGAAGATGCTTTCCTTGGAAATCAACAGACACTAACAATCTGTGCAGATGTGGAGAGAGCCTACGATATAGTGTGAGGGGCGTGGATACATTAAAGAAGCAATCAATATGGAGTATGTCGGTGCACGTAGAAATGGATAAATAACTTTCGATTAAATAGTTGCACGAGAATGATATTGTAAGGTTGTATAATACATAAAATGAACGTTGCCGGATGTCATGATGGCTGGAGGACTGCTCGAAGAAAAATTGTCAGTAGTTTCCTCTGTTTTCAGCGTTGTCAAACAAGGAAGTGTGGTGGTACCTTCATTAGTATAATCTTTGCAGCAACGCTGTCCGATGCAGTACATGCCGCTGCTAACGGCATGTACATCAAGCACAGGACACAAGGTCTGTTATTCAATATGAGACACCCGAAGTGTTCCCCTTAAGTGAATAATGACACTATCTATGATAACCTGTTCATGGGCCATGAAGACCTGTTCAGAACAAGAAATGCAGTCCACCATAACGGAGCGTTCGGCGGCATATAGTAATTTTGGACTCACGAACAAAACACTAAGAAAACTGAGACACTTCCAGGCTGCTATGGGAGGCCGTACAGCGAAACAGACATTGCCGTACAGAACCAACGTCTCCAGGCAGTTGATAGCTTCACATGCCTAGACAGTACCCTCACCAGACAGTCGCTAGCTTCACCTACCTAGACAGTACACTCACCAGACAGTCGCTAGCTTCAGCTGCCTATAGAGTACCCTCACCAGGCAGTCGCTAGCTTCAGCTGCCTAGACAGTACCATCACCAGACAGTCGCTAGCTTCACCTGCCTAGACCGTACCCTCACCAGGCAGTCGCTAGCGTCACCTGCCTAGAGAGTACCCTCACTAGGCAGTCGCTAGCTTCACCTGCCTAGACAGTACCCTCACCAGACAGTCGCTAGCTTCAGCTGCCTAGAGAGTACCCTCACCAAGCAGTCGCTAGCTTCAGCTGCCTAGACAGTACCCTCACCAGACAGTCACTAGCTTCACCTACCTAGACCGTACCCTCACCAGACAGTCGCTAGCTTCACCTGCCTAGACCGTACCCTCACCAGGCAGTCGCTAGCTTCACCTGCCTAGACAGTACCATCACCAGACAGTCGCTAGCTTCACCTGCATAGACATAACCTTCATCAGACAGTCACTAGCTCCACCTGCCTAGACAGTACCCTCACTACAGAGGCGAATATCGACTCCAATGTTAACAGTAGAATTGCAACGACGAGTTCTGTGATTGAAAGAGTGCAAGCATACGTCTGAAACCATCAAGGCATTAGTGTAGCCAACGAGTTTAAAGTGTTTCAGGCTTTAGAGTTAACCACTCTGCCGAATGGGAACATGGACAGCTTATAGCAGACAGTTCAGTCGTCTTCTCGTGAGCTGCCTGAGAAGACTGCCCAGGACCAGTTGGCAGGACACATTACTTATCATGTTGAGCATAGATACGCTTCTGTAGAAAACCCAGATGAGACATGCGGGACATGTTTTTCGCGCAACTGATGAGCGCACCCCTCACCGCCGCCTTAGCTGCTGCTTTAAATGTTTTCTCCGATCAGGCAGGCGGAAGGAATAAATGCTACATGAACTCGGACAAATTGAAAGTCTCTCTGAAGAGCATCAACGTTGACACCCACTACTTTCCCAGAACTGATCCACCTAGCGCGGTAACATCACACAAGGTGCTCAGATCACACAAGGAAACTGCATCGCCAAAGTTCAGAGAAATGAACAGCCTAAAATGAACATAATTTAGACGATTCCAATGGCCAACTTATCGGGTGCGGAAGAATCTGCAATGTCAGTATTGGTCGTTACTGTAAAATAAGATCACATGTCGAAGTACACGTCTGATGCTGTCTCTATCTTCACTTGCGATGGGCAGCAAGTATTATTATTACAAAGTTACCGATCTTCATGAACGTAATTATGAAACACATATCACACGTAGTCTACAGCACACAATACAATGCAGATCTAACCTTGGAGGTAACATCAAAACCATAATACAGGATACAAGAAACCCTTTAAAGATTAGATCAGTCAACTCAAAATTGATTTCTGAACATCAGTGAGAAGAAAAAAACATACATCATTTTTTACACTTCTCAATAATGTAGACACATTCACATTGCAAATTATTGGACATTAACTACTAGAAGAAATGAATAATTATCTGATGCCTGATATTGCCTGGCGCCGGCAAGCTGGCTGTGCTGCCTTCAACTCGATCAAGACTGCAACATACGCCACGAATGGCACCAGACTACGAGCAGACCTATTTGATTCAGTAGTCTTTCCAGTGAAAGTGAAAGCTCGTCTCTGATAAAAGTCATGGAGAACCAGCTAAGGACAACATATGCCTCTCTTGAGCGACGTCTCGTGGGACTTACCCTAAGGCAACAGCGCCAGATTGGAGCCCACAACAGTGGCATCCGAGTTGATAAAACAACTCCAAGCACCGCTGGACTGGCCAAGCAGCCAGAAGTAAAGACAAATGCTGTAGCATATCAAGCAGTCTGGTTTGTTCTCGCGGTAAAAAAAAGCCCGGTCTATAAGACCCCTTCCAATCCCCCACTATCTCCTCTCTCGATGGAAAGATTAGCTGCTCGAACTACACAATAACATTCGCGACCCTGAAACGATCAGACTAGCCCTTCACTGTACATCCCGTGGCCGAGACAGAACCGACTGGAAACTGAGCTGGGACCCACACAAGACCAGAGAACACAGTACTGATTTACCCTATCCTGCTAAACAGAGAAATACACCAACCGACTACCACCAACTCTGATGGGAGACATGCACAAGGACAACCATGCCTGTAGAAGTTCAGGTCGACGAATATTAATGGTGAAACTACGATGTATAGGAACAACATTGGACAGCCGACTAACATGGACAAATGAAATTGAAATGCGTTTACAAAAAGTTGAACACCCAATGACTCTAAAGAAACATTTAGTTAGCACTTGGTCGAAATTCAGACTACCATATTTGAAACTGATGTCAATTCGAAGTGTTAGACGGTCTTTATAATAGGAAATGCCAGCCTGGGCAATCGCTTCAAAATTAATATTTAAAAGGAAATAGCCAACATTCTAAAACCTTGCATACATATTTATTGCAGTAGTTTTGAAATCATCACCAATAAAAGAATTTAGGAAAGTAACAAAACTGCAACCCATTATTGACAGAATAGATTATAGAGTACTACAAGAAGCAAACACATTCCATATTATTTAATGACTTAAAGACAATAAGAATATGTTGAGCCAGACTGTACAGAAAATGCTTTGCACAAAAAATATAAGCAGTTTGTATTTATTCTAAGATATGGTTTTAGGTTTTGGGACCACGGAGGGTAAGTAAAGTAAAGTGGAAATTCAGTAGAATTAACAGCTGGTTGGAATTGGAGTTTTTAAAGACTCTATTGTACTACGCCGCATCCTGTGAGAGGTAGGGTAGCCAGTGTCCTTCCTTGCTGTTTTTACTTTCCCTAACACATGTGTCAGGTATCCATTTACAGCTAGGTTGACTAGAAAAGTGATCCCCGATTAAAATCAGGACCTGGAGTTTGTTAATCTCCAGAGCGTAGATTTTAAAACTTCTTTGGTGATTTGGTAACGATGGCAGGAAAGAGAGACAGAGGAAGGTGACGAGAGAAGGTATAGCCTGACAGAATGGAACGAGCGACAATCAACATGTGTATTGTTCTTCCATCATAATCGATGAGGACCACTTTGCCAGCATTCACTGTTTACATGAGTTCGAAGATGGCTAAATAAGCCAATAACAGCCTTGACTTGTCTGTTGCACATTGTACAGGGAAATAAGACACATCCTTCCACCCTTCAACCCGAAGATGGGTTGATGTAAAGAGACTTGCGGAGCGATCGTCACTTGATGGCCTCATCTATTCTTGATGCCTCATGTCTGTGAACACCCTCAGCAATAGTGCTGCTCCAGTCTGACAATCAATAACAGAGTTGGTTAACGACACACATATAATAGAAGCGCATGGAAGTACAAGATCGCCACCACCAACCGGCAGGGCACATAATAGTGATGACGATTCAGTGTAATGGTGTTTTAAGTTTTTAAAGTATCAGTGTTTTGGTTTCTTTTGTAAAGCTTGATGCGTTAATCTTCGCCGTGCATCAGTTGATCACGTACATTTCTCGTAGTGAAATTGAAGAGATCAAGTTGGTCAACATGCATTGCCGACTTTAATCTTTGAAAATGATCTTTGTTCATGTCGGTTTCTTCGCTTGCGTGCTCTTCAATATTTATTTGATTGGTTTATGATTTACCAACTAAACGAACGCATTCGTCTGTTCTAATGTAACTTGAAGTTTTAGAAGTTACTGATCTCGCTGTTGATGCAAGTAAATAAAAGAACTGACATTTTTCAGTACAAGCTTTTGAATGACATGAGCAGGGTCCGTCATAAATTGGTTGGTTAACAGCTCACACTAGTAGCGCCTGTGTACACAATAATTTGCTTTGTTAACAGCTCACACTAGTAGCGCCTGTGTACACAATAATTTGTTTTGTTAACAGCTCACACTAGTAGCGCCTGTGTACACAATAATTTGGTTGGTTAACAGCTCACACTAGTAGCGCCTGTGTACAAAATAATTTGGTTGGTTAACAGCTCACACTAGTAGCGCATGTGTACACAATTTCAGCTCTTTAG